>CM031621.1:17396583-17411583 GCA_018398815.1 Conus ventricosus
ACGAACGAACCATCAAATGATCTTCTATATTTACCCTCTGATAGGATTAGACAAAAGATTTAAGTACGCACTTACAGTCATTGACATGGCTTCAAGATACAAAGATGCGGAGCCATTAACACAAAAGAGTGCTTCTGCCGTTGCGTCGCTATACAACTAATATACCAACGAGGCCCTTAACTTATCCTCGCATGATTCAAGTTGATGATGGAAAAGAATTTAAAGGCCAAGTGAATCAATTATTGTTGAAACATAGAGTTACCATTAAAAGAGGCATTCCAGGAGTTCACAGATCACAGGCTTTAGTTGAAAACTTTAACAAACAGTTAGCCGAAAGACTTTTTTCCTACCAGTATCACAGAGAGCTTATTGACAATTCTCGCAACACAGAATGGGTTAGAAGACTGCCCTCAGTTTTGCGCGCAATGAATAATGAAGAATTTAAAGGGCTAAAACCAGTACAAGCAATCAAAAGAAAAACAATAAATGTTGCTGAAGGAGAGCCTTCATCCAGCAAACTATTACCGTTTGGTTTGAAAGTAAGGTACCTTTATTTACCGGGGAAGCAGAAGGGGACACTCGCATCAGGGCAACAGATCCAGTTTGGAGTGTTGACCCGTATGAAATAAAAAGAATTGTAAAGATGAATCCGCCCGTGTATTATTTACGAGAAACTGGCACGACAAAACAACCGGCACCTCAAAGATCTTTTGTGAAAGAAGAACTGCAGATAATTCCGCCAGACACAGTTCCGCTTAATTAATTTACGGTTCTCCAGTGCCCAATTGCATATGAAAACTCCGGATTAACAAACACCCGTTTTGTGTTTTGTTCTATCTAATGACTTCTTTGTTACAACCGTTGTGTTGATCTCATGTAGATTAGATCGTAGTTTTACGTTGTCATGATGAAAAGTCTTATTGCCAAACAATGCTTCTTTGTAGTTGTCATGTGATATGTTTGACTGCACAACGCTGCGAGATATTCCCTTTGCTTTCTTAATGATTTTCTCCTGGCTCGAAATACTGTACATTTTCGATCTTAACCCCACATACTCCTTGATCACCTTTCCAGATAATTCATCCTTCATCTTTCCTAAAACCTTCTTATTAGTAATTGAATGCAAAGGCGAATCTTTAGGGTAATCAGATGTGTCGTAAACCCTCCCGCATGCCCTTTAGCCACTTCGGGTTTCCATGTCTTTATAGATGTCTTCAGTAGGGATATCTATAACAAAACTATCTGTATCCCGTGTAAAGTACTCTGGACTCAGGATACGAGGGGTTAAAGTAGTCATAAAGAAACTCTAACATCAAAAGCTTTGATAATTCTAAAACAGTAAACCCAATAAATACAGGTTTGTCCAATTTGACTTTCTTTTTTTTTTATCATTATGCCAAAAAGCTGATCATGAAATCTTCTGAAGTCCTGATAATTTGGTTTTGAAGTTAGCTTAATTGCTTCGTTCTCTTTGGTGACCAATCTAACATCTTTGCGCTTGTGCGGATTCTCCATAGTCTTTCCAAAACAGCTGTTGTTCATCAGCTTGAAAAAGTCTTTTTCTGAAGCATCTGCGGATTTAGTTCTGAGATCAGTGTTCTTCATGATGTATGGTTTCATGAACTGTTCTTGATCAAAAGCAATTATGCGATGAACTGCTGTCAACTTCAACCCATGTCTTAAATAAAATTGTAGAAGTCTGTAATGACAGACATAATTTTTTTTGCCTCGAAGATTAGGCACAAGTTTAGGCGGCTCTCTTGGATCCATCTTTAGACTTTCTGCTGCTAATGGATAGTCATTATGCAGGTCATGGAGTTCATGAGGATATTCTAAGTCAACTTCTAGAATGTATCCACGCTGTCGATCGGGCGCCAATCTGCCCAACCACTTTAATGCCTTTTGAATATTATTCGTACCTGTGTACATCTTGAAGTTACGTAATGGAAGTGATTGCGCCATTGCCCAACCATACAGATTGTTTGCGTCTAAATACATGAGATAGTTAGACCTTTTACTCGGATATAGTCGTCCAAGTATTTGTTGTTTGCTTTACAGTAATGATGCGACGCCATACTAATTCCTCCACGCAATCCGTTTTCAATCATCTGAATCATTGGTAAATCCGACAATAAATCAATCTGTATTCCTGTAAACTTTAAGAAAGCATCCCAACTCATCCCGGGCGCAGAAATATAATGCGCGGGATCCAGGCTATAATGTTTCATGCAGGTCTTCCTATAATTTTCAAAGACGTCCGCCAACAAACATACATCAGCCATTAAGTATGAGTCATGATAGTCTCCCATCGTTTTACACTTTAACTTCTGCCACGCATCTTGAGCATGCTGGTAATCGAATCACTGATGTCCTTTCCTCTAAGACTAGAAAAGAACGCGCCTTTAGGTGGAAGTGTATCTTCTTCAAACCTTTCCCAACTGTTCATGTACTCATAAGGGTAAACGCCCTTTCTAACAAGAGTTGAGTCAAAATGTTCTTCCGTTATTGGGCAGGACTTTAAGGACATAGCCAGTGACTCTAATGAACCCATCATGTGGTTGCATAGAGTCATAAAAAGACATGTTATTTAGATTAAAGCACATTACTTTTCTGATGACTGTGCAATGCATTGACACCCTGAAGGCATCGTCCACTGCTTTCATATAAATGAGAGTCGTAACCTCGCAAGTTGTGAAAGAAGATGGGCAGCTTCCATGTCTTAGGATCAAACTTTAGTTGAAGATTGCATTTACTGTGCGCTGCTCCTCTGAACTTTCCGCTAATGTGACATGGTCTCTTACTGTCGGATTCTCTGCGTCTGATGAGAGACCTAAACCGCAAATCCAACAATGTGTGGCTGAGTCATACTGTTGTTGTCTTCAGGTGTCATTATGATTCAGATAAGTTTAGATTATAGAACAGTCATTGCGCACTTGCTGCATGCGTTCTAAGAAGTATTCTGCAGCATTTGGCCCTCTATATAATTTTGGCTTTGAATGAACGCCATCCGTCCTGACAAACGATGAAAGCAAATGAACAAATCTGATGATTACTCATTAAGACTGTTTTCGAAGTTTTTGTGGTGCTGGCCCTTCATAAGGAACAATAAGCGACTCGAAGTCTGCGTAAACTACGTATGGACTTGTTTGCAGCCGTTTCCAGTTCTTAAAACAAACTTAGATCCTGGCGGGGGCGTAGTTAGTTCTGTCTTACAGTCTACAGAACTTTTACAATGTTTTATATGTTCACTCGCGGCTTGCACAGATGGAATTCTTGTAAACATTTTCTGCAGAATTCTGTATGTTAGTGTTTTTTTGAAGTATGCGCCAATAATCTGCTCATTGTGCGTATCAATGTGTAATGGGGCAGCCCTGCTGGCGAAAACATTAGGAGTAAGTCCACATGACTTTTGGCTGGTTCGCCTATTGTTGGACTGTTTCTTGGACACTTTAATTGCACCAAATTTGTTTCCTCATCCCATGTGTATACATTAACAGTTATTGGGTTGTTTTGTTCTTCAAACTGATCAATTTGGTCTACACTAACAGGAAAGGATATTCCATTGAAGTTAAGATCTTTGGCGTATTGCCGATAGTTAGTCACTCTCTCTGCGTGTTCGCGGACATGATGCAGCCTTGCAAGAACACACCACATGAAACATTTGTTGTCTGAATTTTTTATGTTTAAAAACTGCTCTCTTTTAAAACCAACTCCCGAGGTAGCGGAATGTAAGCCTTGCCTACAATCGCGCATACTTAGCCTGTTTTAATCTAATCTCTAAGACTTCGGCCCTCTGACCAACCAGAGCCTCTCATTTTAGCTTCTTCAGCGGCAGCGTAAAAACTGTGTAAGCAGTTCGTCTGCCCAACCCGTGTTAAGTCATTATGAGAAAGAATAGTCTGCTGTTTAGTTGAGACCCAGACTTCTAGATTTTCTTCATTTATTGTTACATAGTCGATTAAAACAGCTAACATTACTTTAACTGGCGGGTCTATGTTAGTTTGCCTGGAACTTGAGAAATAGCATGAACAACGCTTGCCTGTACGTTTGTTGGGTCAATGACTTCTAAATCAATATCATTCAGTGCTCTTGATAAACGCTCTCTCTCAAGCATTCCTTCAAACAATTCATCTGGGCCTTCATATATCTTAGCCATGCTGTCTTTCTTTCTAAGCCAACATATTTATTTAAATTAAAAAAATACAACGCTTAATCAGAATCAATATCAACGGTCTTTTTGCGCTTGGACTCATAAACTAAAGTATAAACACCTTTTGGTGTTGTTAATGTGAGCTGTTTAGAACAGAGTTTAATGTCTCGTTACTTTTTTTAAGCATTCCTTTTTTATCTGCTCGCGTCTGGCGTTGAGAAAAACTTGTCCTTGCCTTTCTTTGAAGATCAAACTTTTGTCTTTGTAGTCATCAAAATCGGCCTGTAAACGATTAAATTCTTCATCCGTGATGTTTGAGTCAACTAGTGCTTTATTTATTGTCAGTTTGAAAGAACTAAGTTTAGCCGTTATTAGTTGAACCATAGCTGTGTGCTTTTGGAGTTTAGTTTTTAATTTTTTGCCAGCCGCACTTACAGCTAATGAACACAGACCGAGAGCTAAAGACAAACCTCCTAGAGGTAAAGCTGCGGGTGCGCCTATGCCCGTTGCTAAGAGACCAACACTCGTTCCTGCTGATAGAGCACTTATAGTCGATGCCCCAGTATTAACATAAGTAACAGCATTAAAGACAGCAGAATACCTTCGTTTGGTTTTGCTGTATTTTGAAAGGTCTGCTCTAGTTTTTGTTGCATTTGTGTAATGTTTGTTAATCTAAAGGTTTTTATGTTAGGGGTTTCTACTATCCCTTCTTTTGGCGGCGCTGTAGGCACATTTGGATAATGTTTAACAGACATGCTTTTTTAAAATGAAAAAATAATTTAGTATACTACATCTGTTAATCTGTTCTTTACAATATTCAGCTGCGCATCATATATTAAAAACAAATGTACATTAAGCGGTTATATCGGCTTCTTCTTCTTTATCAATTTGAATGTTTATTACGTCTCTCACAGCTCTCCCGCTTCCATGCAACTGATTATCCTCTGTTGATCTTAGGTCAATCCATAACCGTATTTTGTTGTTAAATAATCATCAAGCCTAACATGTGAAGATGTAAATCTTTAGACGCAAGGTCAACTGTTGGATTTCTACACCTCCCACCTCCAAACAGTTTTCTTATTTCATCAAAATGCTGATAAGGTTTAAGCCCGCTAGCATAGATTTGGTTAGGACTGCCCTCAATCGAACATTGTACTTTCGTTATTTTTGGATTAAAAAACTTTTCACTTCCTCTTTTGAACGGTTTCTTCATCTTCACACAGCAATAAAATACCTTTAAGCGATCTTGCTGCAACACTAAAACTAAAATTCCATATAGTGTCTGCCCTGCTTCTGGGATATGTTTGTATGATGAATCACTCTTTCGTAATATATTGGGAAATGTGAATGATATTGGTGCGCAATCACTCTGCTAAATTAGAGTTGCTAACAACGTCAAACTCTAACGAGATGTCAGAAATGCTGTACTTTGCTTCGGTGTCTGTTGATCTAATAACAAGTTTGTATTCATAAAAGTTAGTTCATATGACAATCTGTCTTTTAATGCTCCTTGAAAGTACGGCGCATGCGCTTTTAACAACTCAAAATCTAAGGGAATGGAAAAGCGATTTCCATACGCAAAATTTACAGCTGCATACTTTTGCCGTCTTTAGTATCTGCAGCACCTATTCTATGTTTTAGTGCTTCTTCATTTTCTATTCCTTGAAACGCAAAGTCAGCCCTTTCATTCCCGGTTAGCCATAGATCAGAATAGGTTAAAAATATGTCTGCATTGTGTAAAGAAAATTATTTCTTGCCCCTCAAGTTTTATAGAAATTTTCTTAACGATTGCCCGTCCCAGATTCTGGACAACTGTCCTGTTTGGGTCTGTTGTTGAATCGAGCGCTATTTGAAAGTAAGACGCGCAGAGCCTGGCACAATCAATTCATACCGCTCCTAAGTCTGGAAATTTGACAGTAAGAATTTGATCGCATCAATAGTAGATGGATTATTTGGAACAATAATATTCCGTTTATTTCCCTTCACGCCTAAGGCTCTTTCAGTTTTCTATGCGGGTTAAGAATCGAGCCATATGTTTGCTCCGCCATTTTTATAAAACAAAATAAAAAGTTAATTATTTAAAAACATGGCAAGATTGAAGGTGAAGAAGATTATGATGTTTTTGATCCTGGAGACGACATGAGTGAAATGATCCCTTTGACACAGCATCGCTCAACGCTCTCAATGTGGCATGAATAACAGAAAGTAAGGTTAAATCATTTTACGAAAGTTTAGGCCAAGAACCTCCCGAATTATAGACCCAAATGATTTTGAATTAAAAGATGATCATTTGTCTGTAAAAAAACGATCAAGGGCAACTTGTTCGGCTTACAACTAAACCCGACCCATCAAAGTTTTTAGCCAAGAGTACAATTATACAAAGACTTAGTGTGAAAGACCAAAATCGCCTTGGCCTTGTTAGGCCAAAATTAAGGGCAGAGGCAGTTTCTAAACTTCAAAACACACTGCAAGAACTCCCAACAGATAACCAAATGCAAAACATGGAACTTAAAGAATTAAATCAATCAGCAGGCGAATTAATAAATACAATAGAAGCAGAAACCAGTTTTTCAGAAGAAACAGCGTTAAAAACAATTAATGATTCCCCATTGCCTATGCGAGAATTATTAGCCCTTGATCGTACTTTAAGAACCATCAGAGGCGAATTAACAAACAATTTAGCAAAACTAGGTGAACTAGATGGGCATATAAAAAGAGAAAAAGAAAAACTCGTTGAGGCTGATGACGCCAACTTAGGGCATGATATTAAAGAAAGAATAACCCAAAGACTAAAAGATCTTGAACAAGAAAGATCAGCAAGACTAGAAGTGACGACTACTAACCGAGACCAATTACGAACTCAAGTGAATAGAATAAGAGAAACTATCAAAAAAATTTTATATGAAGACACGACACTAGCAGAACGAATACGAACACTGTTTAGAGAGCAAGGAGTCACATTAGCAAGCGTTATAACTGCCTTAGGATTTGCAATAAGTACATTGGTGTTGGCTATACAGGCGGCGGTGGAGGCCAAAGTCCAGCGCCTCCATCGCCATCACCTCCATCTCCGCCTGATAAATCATGGGTAAAAAACAGCTTGATCATCTTGCAAGTTTATTAAAAAAATTAGCTGGTAAGCCGTGGACGCTTTACCAGGAATATTGGGGAGTATGTCAGCTGGCTTTTGTCTACTGCAAGCAAAGTAGTTGGCTTTAATGGCCGAGCACTTATGGACATTAGTTCTCGTAATAGTTGGGTTACTATTTAGTAAGATAAAGACCAAGTAATCCTATGCCAGTTAATCCAAGAACAAGCGCTGTCTTTTCATATTCATGGTCATCGCGAACAGAGTCCGCGAGCTTTGCTGGGTCTTCAATGACTTTTGGGGTTTGGACTTCGGGGATTGGATGACTTAATCTTGGGTGTTCTTTATTGTTTGTAATATTACTGGCTCAGAATTTAGTCGTTTTTTCCCAACCTTCTGTTCATTGCCTGCTATAAGAAATTTCATTATTATAGTTTATTATTGTACCTATCTGAGTCTGAGGTCAGAAGGCAGCATGTATAAACCAGTGCCAACAGCAAAGTCTACTTTCGATCTTGCGTATTGTAAAACATGTTGGTACCTTTGTATACTTGAAGGCAAATCAACTGTAGAATTAATGGCGTCCTCTAAATTGCTAAGTATTGTTTTTGCGCGTCAAAGCCAGTAGAAGGATCAGTTATGCTCGATCTTGCCTGTGCTTGTGAACCTAGCAAACACCAAACGTAAGTACGAATAGAGTCGTTTATTTCGTTCTAATTCCCGCCCTAGTTAGGCCCTTAGAAGTGTCTAAATAAATGTTGTCCATGCTGTTTTATGCTCTTGCTGTAGGGACCCAGGCTGAACAGTTTTGCCTGAAAAGAAAGTTGTTGAAAGGAGGATGCCATCATAGTTATACTTTCTGTGCGTGCCCCGAAAATAAAGTCGCCTAGGCCATGATTATGATCCAACTTTGTCTAAAGCCTGTCTTGGTGTTAATATTGAATTCGTTACAGATCCTTTCAAAAGCCTTCATGTCTATTCTGTTGCTGAGTGGATTAAATGGTTTGTCATTTGGTAATGGCGCTTGCAGTTCAGTCAAAATACGCCTGAAGGTGTAATAAAAATGAAATCTGTACACTGACCTCACCAAAGGATCATGGGATTTAAATGATCGGCATACGACACTCCCACACCCAGTTGATGCCAAAACACAGCAAAGTTTAACTGGTTCCTGATAAAACTGCATCGGATGACAAACCACGCTTTCTTGATGTGGTCGTTTTCAATAGGGGGTTAAGATAGCTCTTCAATGGAGTACTCACCTTTTTATGAAAAGAGGCAGTCTGGGTCACAGCAATGTCAAGAGTATCAGTTGCTATATTTTTAAGATTGTAGTGCGGCCCAACAGAATATTTTGCGCCAGTATATTTGAATCACTCATTTTTATTTCGTTAAAAAAAATGTTGTAACAATAACAACTCAAGACCGTCCTTCGTTTTTAGAACATGCTGTTGAAAACGATTGCAGAACCAAAATGGTCGCACTCCATGAAATATTCTACAAAGTCGTATGGTTTAATATAACAAAGCCAAGGAGAATAACAAGATTCTAAAAGTTACCAAAGCAGGGACCAAAATTAGCCAGTTAATAATACCTGATGGTTATTACGGGTTTTGCTCACTAAAAGAAGCAATGAGTAACTTTGACATTACTCTCAAACTTAACAATGCAAATCTAAAAACAATGTTAACATTCAGCCTGAAGAAGTATCTTACTTTTTTGATAGAGAGCCAGCTAAAATGTTAGGCTTTACAACTGGCAATCTACCCACTTATAGTTTTAGTGCTGCCCAGATGAAACTACTTATGAGGGGAAAGTCCGCTCGATCTTGCATTACATTCATTACTCTATGTTCATTTGGATGAGCTGAGCACTGATGAAAACTTATATGATGGAAGGCCCTCAACTGTTTTAAGAGCTCTTCCATCAGGGAAAGCTGCATATTGCGATTATGAAATTATACAATTCCCTAATTTACAGTTTAAAAGATTAGTTTGGGGAGGGTCGGATCATTTAATATAAAAATCAAAGACAAAGCGGGGAAAGTCGTGAAATGTGATAACCTGCACATTGTTTTGGAAATAAAATAATACGTTGTACTAAAACATGTCGCGTGGGCCAGAAGAATCAGGAGTTACATAGCTCCTGTGAGGTGTATAACCTTAGAATTAAAAGACCTTGCAGATGTTGCGGACTTTGAACAGAATGGTGAGATAGGCACTTTGTATGGTTTTGAGTACACTAAAGATGGTGATTATAAACGCAAAGAGGTTGACGACAACAAAAGGTTTCCTAAACTAGAGCAACTACGCAATCTAGAGGCAAATAATGTTGGCCAGTATGAATATAAAATAGTTCGAAAACCTGACCTCAAATGGCACTTAGAACCATATTTAGAATGGGAAATAAAATTTGAATTCATAAGCCCATTTACATATTTTAGCCGTCAAAAAAGTTTCAGAAAAGCATTCAACTCTGGCCCTTTACATGTAAGTCTTATGCCGGACGACAATAGTCGGAAAGAAATTGAAATAAACGCCGTATGGGAAAAAACAGTACATCCTCCACAGAAAAGAAACAGTTGTAAAAAAAGCTTCTACAAAATTACAGTTCTTTCCAAGCAGAAAACTAGGAGACACTTCACAATGATATTTGAAATTTCTGTCTTTAAAGATGTGGAGAGGGATGGGTTGTGGGCGTTAGTGACGTCCTATAAAAGGAATTAATATTAGCTGGCAAAACTTAGACGTTAAACGCCTTAACGTTGTTGTCGTCGTTCTTCACAATGGTGAGGATATTAAGATCATAACAACAAGCAACAAAATCAATGTTGACTTAAATAGAAACAATCTTACAGAACTGAATTGGATTAATCTTACACATTTAGGCCTCATAGGGTTTTATTATACTGAACAAGTTTTGACGGAGAGTATGATAAAAATAATAACTGGATTAGATTAAACTCTGTTATAAAACTATGGAGCAGTTAAACTTTATGATAAAACCCCTCATTGTTCAATGATTTGTGGGCAACTGGTGTGGAAAAACAATATTTGTCCTAGACTTATTACAAACAGTTATCGCTATAATTTTGATCATATTGTAATTTCTGTCCAACACTTAAAAGGAACAAAGCATATCATGATAGAAGGTATATGGACAACAATGACGTATATTTAGTTTAATCCTAGCACTAAACTGAGTGAGTGTTTTAGAATACTTTTATAAAGTGTTTGAAGGAACGCAGACACTCTTTATTATAGATGACTGTTCAGCAGAAAAAGATATAGTTAAAAAGAGAACACTTTGTCAAAACTAGCTTTCAGTGGAAGACATGATGGGATAAGTGTGTGGATTTTATGCCAGAAATATAACTCATTTTTTAAAAGATTTTAGGAACAGTTAAAGACTGTAGTGTTTTTTTCACATGAAAGACAGAGACTCATTTGAAGAATGTTTTGCGCAAAAATGATGTTATTGAAAACGATCAAGGAAAAACATAGGATTAAACAAAAACTGAAATCTGAAAATTTTAGTAAATTAGTATTGAAACGGATAACCCTGCACAGTATGTTTGTTTGTAGATAAATCGTTATTTTTTGGTTTTGAAGTCTTACTTGTCAGAGAACAGTAATATGCTAATTCTAGGTCACTTTCCCCCCGAAAACTTGGTGGAGGAGCAAGTGGGGTAAAAACAGACTTTCCCGTTCTCTCAGGGCGTTCAGGGTCGTCCCACAGCTACTGGTAGTCCAAAATTTTGGGCATGTTTGCGAGGAAATTTGTCAAATTTATCGCAGATCAATCATTTGTGCGCCCTGTTGTTTCTGCTCACGTCACGTGCCCCCCCAGAGAGAGAGAGAGAGGGGAGAGAGAGAGAGCCCAGAGAGAGAGAGAGACATGACACTGACACGACACTTTTTTATTGTCCAATAGCTGTACAGCCCTTTCAGACAAGGGGGGACATTCATAATATATAAGTAAATGTTTTGTCATAAATGATCTCAATCTTTATCAAAAGACTATACACACACACGCATGAAAAAAAATATGCACGCACATGCAGGTGCATGCACACGCACGCGCTCGCGCGCGCGCACTCACACACACGCGCGCACGCAAGATAAAGAGAGGGGAAGAGAGAGAGAGGGGAGAGAGGGGAGAGAGAGAGAGAGAGGAGGGGGGGGGGGAAGAGTGCAAAGAGAAAGAGAGACAGAGACAGGGGACAGAAACAGAGAGATGCTTGCGCAAAACGCGGGTATACGATGGTGGATCATCATGTAATTTGTTGACTTTGTTCAATTAACACTTTCCTAATCTTCATTGCTTCTGCTAAAAATCAAAGCCAGGGATTCGTTACATTTTCATTGTTATTTGAAAGAATATATGTTACAAACTCTGATCGGGATTTCCTGTAAAGGAATTTAAAATTTATTACAGCTTTTGCGCTTTTCATTAAAGCAAGGGGCAATTAAACAGTAAATGAATTTCATCCTCTTTTCCCATTTCCACACGAGGGGCAAACGTTGTTTTTATCTTCTTCAGCTTGAAACCAATGTTTGACATTTTTTAGGCCGCTAACTCTTAGTCTGAATCTGATAAGACTAACCCTATGGCCATTTACCCCAATACAAATGATAAATATTTTTCTGCTTGAAAAACATTTTTGAAAGAATGAACCCACCTATATTTATCATTAGCTTCCAATTCTGAATGCCAATGCTGTTTATAAGCAGGAGATAAGTCTATCTTTGAATTCACTAAAAAAAACCATACTCACAACCTGCACCTTGGCTTAGCCAACAATACCAATCCATTCTCACTAAAATTCTCTTAACATTTGACGCCAATTTAAGTGACCAGATTCATGTTGTATAACAAGCTTCATATGACTGTCTGCAAATTCTCGACGTGGTAGGTTAGTAATTTTTTAGCCAATATTTAATACACTTTACAGACATTCGAATACAGAGGGGATATCTTCCTGTTTCGCCAAAAACTAAAGTATTAGAAGTGTGGAGGGGAAACCTAAAAGTCTTTTTATTGCAATCAAGTATGCACTTTTTCAACTTTTTTCCTATCTTCTTTCCAGTCCCCACACTTCAGCTGCGTAGGTTAATATGGGCTCTATTTGTGTGTCAAATGTTTCCAAAAACAGATCTACACCCCCGGTGTTCAATTTTCTCATGGATCTCAATATGTCCATTACCCCCTTCTTCCCTTTTCTACGAGGGTCTAAAAAAACTGCTACCAATACTTATTTTGTGGTAAAAACCATTCCAAATATTTGTAAGAATTTGTAACCATCACTTCTTTACCTCCATAGAACCATCTCCCCCTGGCAGCCAAATGACCTCCCTTTCTAAACACCATTACGTTTTTTCTTTTTAAGTTTAAAATACTCAGATGAAAATCTATCTGCTTCTCTTTTTAAGCTGCAAGCTGGTTCTGAAGACCTATTATTGTATTCGACAACAGTATGACATCGTCTGCAAACAAGAGAAGAAAGATTTTCGGTTTGCCCCAGGAATCAATTGTATTCCATGCTTTCCAGTCACAGACAATTCTAAAAAGTAATTCATTAATGAAAAAGGAAAACAATATGGGGCTCAGTAGGCAACCTTGTCTCACTCCCCTAGGACAATTGAAATAATCAGAATAACAACATTTGTCACGAACACAAGCCAACACAGAATCAAAAATTACTTCTTAAGGCCTATACATTTTGCCATTCACACCATTCCCCCTCAAAACCCCCACAGTAAATTTCCCTGTTCACAGAGTCAAACGCTTTTTTGAAATCGATAAATGCAACGTACAGTTTAGAATTCTTTTGTAGAGACTTCTGTTAATACATAGAGGGTGAAAATATGGTCATTGTACTATACCCTGCTCGGAAACCTCCCTGCCTTCAAGAATTTTTTCTTCTTCTTTTGCCCATAGGATAGCCTTTTCGTTAAAATGTGTGTATAAACTTTACTTACACACTTGTTAAGCTATGCCACGAAATTATCTGGCTGATTAACGTCCCCTTTTCCCTTATATATTGGTACGATAATGGATCGTGACCATTGTTTAGGGAAAATTTCCATGATCAAACAATTTTTTGAAAAAGACAACCAGAAAATCGATAACACAACAACATTTGCATGTTTCAAAATTTCACCTATGATTTTGTCAGGGCCTGCGCTTTTCCCAGACTTGAGATGACCAATACTGGCAAGGACCTCTTGACGGGAAACGCTTCATTAAATGATGCATAAAGAAACCCCAAATGTTTGTTCATCACTATTGACTTCGCATTTCTCATGATGTGACATTATATCAAATTTCATTAAAGAGTGAGAAGAAATGTTCGTACCACGATCTATAGGTATAGAATTGTAGATCACTGATTTTGTGTTCACAGACCTGCTGTCTGCCAGAATAGTTTAGAATCTTGTACTGACTGCTTTAATTTAATCAACCTTGCTTGATCATACTCTGTTTTCTTTTGGTTTAACAAATACTTATATTCCTTTCTTTCCTTAACGTACGCCTCTCTTTTTCGTTGAAGTGCATTCTTTGCTCGCTTTGCCCCGCTTGAATTTCCATAGTAACCCCCTAACTACTTTCTTTTTACGGTGACATTCAGCATCAAACCAGTCACTCTTTCTCTTCTTATTTCCTGTTGTTCTCATCATACACGCAGCTGCGCTGCATAACGACTTTGTAACTATTTCAGAGAAGCATCGATATCTGTATCAAGAACTAAATAAGCGTTATCTAAATTTTGTTTGAAATCAGCAGATTTTTGCTCATTTTGATAAATGTACAAATACTCCTCTGACCATACATAGTGATTCTCATTACTGGTTTGAACTGTACGTAACTGAATGAATTCTTGCTCCACATTTTTCCAAATAAATTTTACAGGCAATGCCAGGGAAACGATTCGATCACCAACACCCTAAATCACAGCTGCAAAGCAGACAACATGTCTTTTGACATAATGACATAATCAATCACACTTGCACCATGCGGGTGAAACAAAAGTAAAATCGCCACTAGAATTATTGTCCAAAACAGCCGTTCAAAAAGACACAGTTAAACATGTAACAGAAATTCAACAGCGACTGACCAAAATTATTCACAACGTTATCTTTCGAGTTCCTCTTCCATGATTCCTCATCATTACCATCATCATCCTCATTATCATCCATACATGGTGTATAATTACTCTGTCTTCCATCCTTGGCTGTTTTACACCCAGTTCTTGCATTAAAGTCACCCATAAGCATCAAAATGCCATTTTCCTTTTGAAGGACGTGTAATAAACTTTCTTCCAATTAACTATACCATCCTTAATTGCCATCGTATTATATAGAGGCCCATTTTCTGGCCCCAATATAACATGGGAACCAGAAGTACACTTTTCACTTTTGAAAACAGACTTGTTTATGTTGACAGCAACTACATTTTCACAATTGACATTGACAGCTGAGACGAATTTAGATAGGGATTTTCGGATCATGAGCAACACACCGCCTGAGTGTCTTCCGTGTCGAGAAAGCTTTTTTGCAGGAGCAGCAAATTTGTATAATCATGGAATATACCACTAAAGTCAAACAGCTCATCGACAAAAGTTTCTTCATGCAGACAACATCAAACTTAGAAATGTAATCAAGAAGAAGCATCACTAATCTTATTATATAGAAATTTTTAACATTATAAACAAGAAATTTCATATTTACAAGATGATCCGGCCTGTCCCTAGCGCACTTGC
>CM031621.1:17416583-17435721 GCA_018398815.1 Conus ventricosus
CACGACAGCGTGTTTTGCCAAGAGAGCAGTTATTTGATCTGGAAACGTATTTTCCCGTAAAAGCATTATCCCGGAAGGATTTCTTTGTGTGCCCGCCACTTATATTTTGTAAATTAAGGACAGTTGCTCAAACTTCTTGGTCCCTTGGTATGTATTTGCAAGTAGGGTCGCGCCCCACCCCTCCCCCCCCCCCCCCTCCTCCATTCCCCCAACCGCCAAGCATCACTCCTCCCTCTCCCCTCCCCCCCCCCAAAAAAAAAGTCAATTTCAAAGCTGTCGAAAAAAAAAAGGATTTTGCTCAATTATCGTGACAATCAAATTCATCCTCTTGGCACACCCATGTCATAAAAAAATGCTCAGAGAATTTCTTGAGTGAAGCAAGTAAAGCACACACACACACACACACACTCAACACACACACACCACACACACACACAGCGGAGAGAGAGAGAGAGAGACGAGAGAGAGAGAGGACGAGAAGAGAGTTGAGATGAGTGAGAGAAGGACGAGAGAGGAGAGAGCGGGGCGGAGGTGTAGGGGAAGTATCGAATGAAAACACTTCACGACATTAATTTGAATTATTCCCCTTTCCCAATTCGGTCTGTGCCACGCAACCTACGACAACCCACTCCTCTTCCATCGTTCTGCACTGGCCTGACAGGCCTGATGCACATGATGCCGACAATGGAGTTAAGGTTTATTTGTGTGTGTGTGTGTGTGTGTGTGTGTGTGTGGTGTGTGTGTGTGTGTGTGTGTGTGTGTGTGTGTGTGAGTTACGTACAAATGTTGAAATGTTTCCCTGTTAATTATCCTTTTGTTTTTAAGTCTTTCAAATGATATTGTGTATTATTTTCGTTATCTCATAAATTTATTAAGGAGTTTTTCTTTTTAAATGTCAGTACAACACGATGTTAATCTGACAGTAAATGGTTTCAGTCAGTCAGTCAGTGTGTGCGTGCCGCGCGCGCGGCGTGTGGTGTGGGTGTGTGTGTGTGTGTGTGTGTTGTGTGTGTGTGTGTGTGTGTTGTGGTGGTGTGGTGTGTGTGACGTGCGTGCGTGTGCATGTGTGCATGTGCGTGGGTGCGTGCGTTGCGTAGTGTGTGTGAATACGTGCATGTGTGTATATGTGTGTGCGTGCATGTGTGCGGGGGTGCGTGTGCGTGCGTAGTGTGCATGGCTTGCGTCCGTGCGTTGGTGGTTTTGGTGTGGGGGGTGGTGGTGGGTGCGGTGGGTGGTTTGGTTGTTGTTGTGTTGTTGTTGTTTGTTGTTGTTGTGTGTGTGTGTGTGTGTGTGTGTGTGTGTTGGTGTGTGGTGTGTGTGTGTGTGTGTTGATGTGTGTGTTGGTGTGTGTGTGTGTGTGCGCTCGGCTGCGTTGCGTGTGTGTATAACCATATTCGATTGTGAAGTATATTATGTGCATGATGTAGTGTGCTTGATACACATTACAAATAAAGCAGACGGTCTGTGATGGGGTTATAGAACCCTTTTATTTGAGTCCTACACAAACAACAACAAAACCAATGACAAACAACACAACAAACAACAACAACAACAACAACACACAAAACCATGATGATAATAAAAATGACGAACAAAAGGACAGAACTATGAGAAGTAGATGGTATAAACGCATGGCACGAAGTTTATAATCATAGCTCAGTTTAACCAGGATTAGTTTCTCATACCCCAGATAAAACAAAAACCAAAACAAACGTTAAACAACAACAACAACAACAACAACAACAGCCCGAAGCCCACCACCAACACAAACAAACAACAACAACAACAACAACAACATCAACAACAATCAAAATCAAAATCGGGATGTCCCAAAATTCTGGATGATATTACGGTTTACCTGGATGTTTTTAATTACAGTCATGTTTCAACCGAAAAAAAAAACAAACAACAAACAAAAAATCATCTTCTGGTAATGCTTTATCCCGCGTGATCACAGATTGTACCATATCACGAACCACAATTTTGTTACACTGTCAATCAACGTCCGTAGAAAGAGCGGTTCAAATGTTTATAAGACTATTACAAAAGGTCAAGGTCAATGGTCACGGCTCAATTCTATTCCCATTTCCGGACTAGGGTTCTTGTTTTGTGAAGCATTTGAAGCTAATAGGACGTCCATCAGGAAGGGTGCTCTCACGAATATTTTTAGATGATCGACACATCAGATATTTGTAAAAAAAAAAAAAAAGATTTGGACAAAATGATTGAAAAGGTACATGTACTTCGAATGTTGTTGTTGTTGACAAAATGGCGAAAAGGTGCCTCTGACTTCAGAATTTTGTTGTGTTGACAAAATGGCGAGAAGGTGACTGGCGTCCAACACGGAGTGCTGAAGTCTGTGACTTCACGTAGATCGACGGGAATTTGGAGGATATAAAACTGGCAGAGGGTAGGTACCTCATCCATAAATGTGATGCCACCCAGCCCAGCCCTTTCCACCAAAGTCTATTTCTCTCAGTATTGTCATTTCTTGTCCCCGTATCCGGCATATTTAGATTTCTCAATTCAGCACTGCATACTTCTTTCAAGTCCCCCCGGTGACACCTGTTGAAGAAGATACTTTCCCTGGAGCCTTTTCTGATCAAGTTTGGTCAAATGGTTGGAGGAGGAAAGTTTCCATGCAGATTTTTTTTTTTGGAAACCCAATACAATCTGAAGCCGGTCGAGTATCTGGTCCTTGGCTGGCTTAAAGATTTCCTTGCACGGAAGAATCAAAAATCAGTCAAATCCAACATTTAATGTCTATCCGTTTTTCCTTTGGTAAAAAAGAACGAAAAAGGGATTTTTTTTCCGATTAATGTGGTGATAAGGACAGATTCCAGGTTATAGTGGTATAGACTCCAGGATTACAATGGAAAGATTCCCGGTTATGATGGTAAAGAGTCCAGGTTATTGATGGTAAGATTCCAGGTTAAGATGGTAAAGATTCAGGTTATGCTCGGTAAAGATCCAATGTGGGCACGCACTCGCTGCCATTAAAGAGTGTAGCGGAAGCGGAAATCCATGACTTAAGCTGCGTAATGGCGGCGTCGAGGCGTTCACTCTGCGCACAGTCAGGTAGTTCTTCAGTCTCCGACGTTCTCCTGATAACACCACGAGCACAGACAGGCACCATCCACACGTACCATGTGCAGCTAGCGTACACAGAGAGAAGAGAGAAAGGAGTGAGAGAGGAGGAGACGAGAGATGAGTGAGAGAGGACGAGAGTGAGAGAGAGAGAGAGAGAGAGAGAGAGAAGGGGGTAGGGTGGGTTCAGATATTGTCTTAAATATGTTCCTTCTAAACATTTATGTGGTTAAATCAACATTTGGACGATAAGACTCTTTTCATTCTCCACCCCTCTCCTCTCTCTCTCTCTCTCTCTCTCTTCTCTCTCTCTATCTCTTCTCTCTCTCTCTCTCTGCCTTTCCCTAGTCTTCATCATTATTCATCGTTGTTGTCGTCACCAAAAGCATGGCACATTCATCATCGTTCATTGTCGATATCACCCTTTGCCTTCCTCCTCATCGTTGTGTTTTTTTTTTCTTTTTTTATTTTTAATGAGCCGTTTTCTATGTGACTCAATGGTCTGGCCCTGTATATGGTTCTAGACCTCCAACATACTGCTCAAAACAAGAACAAAACAAAAAAAAGCAAAAAAAACCCAAAAAAACAAAACAACAACAACAACAATCAACAACACAAAACATCACCAGAACTGCAGTAAATTCACAGGGTGGATTTTTACTACAGCGTTCCGCCCAACCTCTAGCGGGGGGGACAAGGTACCGGATCTTCACACAGATGCATCCTGTGTGGAAGAGACTGACACGTCCAGCCGTGAAGCCCTGCACCTGGGTGCGACTGTTCCTGCTGCAACTTTTTGCTCTATGATTCTTAGACACATGAACTGTAACTAAAGACGACTTCCCCTCTCCAGACCACCAGGAGGCTGATCATCAAGAGCCATCCGAGAGGAACTCAGCTCCTCCAACAGAGAGAACTGCTGTGTCCTGCGTGGATTCTTCTCACTGTGGCACTGAAGGGAACCGAGAGCAGAGTCTGTCCAAGATCAGCAGCAGGCAGGAACAGTCGGGGCACCAGGATGTCCTACAGTGAAGCTGAACCATCTGAGGACAACCTTCAGAAGAGCGTGGCGCCAACGCCTGGACATTGGGACTGATGAGGAACGCAGTCCCACCAAGCTAGACAGAGCAGTCAGGTCACCATCTTCAGGCTGCGAACAGGACTCTGCCGGCTCCTCCCCATCTCTCACGTCTAAAACTTCTAATACAGGACAGTGCCCTTGTGGCACAGGCACCAAACTCCGCACACATTCTTACAGTCCTGCCCCTCCTTTCAAGCCTTGAGACGCAGTCGTGGCCCAGTCCGGATGAGTCTAGAAGAAAAGCTGGGGGGATCGGCTGGGGTCTTGGGCGGACGTGGACTCGCCTTCTACCGGATTGAGGGATCTAGCATGGCCGGGGGGAACGCGAAAGAAAGGGAAAGAAACGATAACCACATCCGCACGCTTCTTCTTTGAATCAGTGTCCTTAGGCTGCATCTTGGGTCATCAATTGTATTACGATTCATGAACTGAAATATTCAGTATTGAAGTGCGCGGGGGCCTGCCACATTACAAAGAGTAAACGAAAGATCATTGTGTCAGTCAGGACAGACATTCCCATGCAGAGCTTCTATTGATTTTTCTGCAAAATTCGGACGGTCTTCTCTGGTGTGTCGCGTCAGAACGTTTGCATGAAACATAAATGGATGAGAAAAGGAAGGTAAAAAAAAAAAGAAGAAGTGAAAAAAACAAAAAGGTCTTGCACACTACCAACTTGCACGACCCGCGCACACTAATCCCATTAACCCGAAGAAGAAACACACCCCACTTCAAAACGACCTGAACGTTGAAAAACAATGTTTTGTTCAATTCTGGTCTTTAGAGAGTGACTCGGTTCTCTCTTGATCCCTCTCCAGTTCACCCTTTAGCACTCCTCCCCACCCCACCCCCCTCCTCCCCTCTTCAACTTCACTCCATCCATTTTTCTGCTTTCTCTGTCGGGATTCATGAACCCATCAAACACACACACACACACACACACTACTAACACACACAACACACACTCACACACACACAACACATTGATGCACACATACACGCTGCACACACACGCACATACATACACACCGCACCGCACACACACACACCACACACACACACACACACACACCACACACACACAACACACGTTTACACACACGCACATACACACCACACACACACACTCACACCACCACACACACACACACAACATATATACACATTGATGCACACATACGCGCACGCACACACTCGGACACAACATCACCACCACGCCACGCCACACCACACAAACACACACACCCACACACACACACACACGCACACACACACAACAACACACACACACACACACACACACACGCACGCACGCACGCTCACACACATACGCACACATTGATGCACACACCACACACCAAGTACACACACACACACAACACTACAACACACACACACACACACACGCACACTGACACAGACACACACACACACAGACACACACACACAGACACACACACACCTCGCACACACGCGCACACTCACACACACACACTCACACACACACACACACCCACACACCACACACACACCCAAACACACACATAACATGATGCACACATACGCGCACGCACACACACGCACACACATACACACGCACGCACGCACACACACACACACACACACACACACACACACACACACATCCACACACAACGCACGCACGCACGCACGCACGACGTACACACATACGCACCATTGATGCACACACACACAAGTTCACACACACATACACACACACACACACACACAACACACACACACACACACACACACACACACGCACACAACACACAACACACACACCCACACACACTCGCGCGCACGCACTCACACACACCACACACACACACACACGCAACACACACCACACACTCACACGCCACGCACACACACACACAAACACACACACACACACACACACCACACACACACACAGACCACACACACATATAGACACACATGCACGCACGTACACACGCACGCCAGCACACATCACACACACACAGACACACACACACACACACACCACACACACACACACACACACAGACACACACTCACATATAGACACACATGCACGCACGCAGCAAAGCACACCACTGCACACACACACACACACACACACACACACCTCACACACCCAACACACACACACACACACACGCACACATCACACACACACACACCACACACACATTCTTCGGGACAGAGAACAGACCAAGGGAGCGTGAAAAACAGGTTGACATAGCTCGTGATAAGGAACCACCACCACAGGGGCTTACTATCCGGGCGAACAGCATAAGGCAAACATACATATTGTCTGTACGTATGTACAGAGATGACGACGAGAACATCATCTTTCATCATCGTCATCATTACATCTCTCATGTCAATCTCCATCATCATCATATCATTATCATCATCTCCATCATCATCATCATCATTATCATCATCATCATCATCACATCATATCATCATATCATATCATCTCCCTCATCATCTAATCTATATTATCATTATATATCATCATCATCATCATCATCGTCTTCTTCATCATCATCATCACCATCATCATCAAAGCAACGACAACAACCAAAACGACGCGACGATGACAAACACACCACCACAACAACCACAACAACAACAACGACCGACATCATAAATTCTCTGATCTACTTTCTGTCCGGTAAAAGTATTCATCTTTTGCTACAAACGTAAGTGGAGATGAGAAAAGAATTCTTTCCTTTTCACATACACACCCTATTTATACTGACTTCCATAAAAAAACGCGAAAACAAAACAAGCTGAAGGTATGGGGGTGGATTTTATTGGTCACAATTTTGTACAGAGTGGACGCGAGAATTCAACGTGATTTGAGTCATTACACCGGTAATGTGTGAAAATGTCATCAGCAATAGTATTTTGTGTGGAAAATCAAGGTCAGTGGATCAAACCAGCTTGAGTCCTAATACGTGATGAGGCCACATTGCAGTGACAATTGCCTTGACACCTGGGCTCATTGAGTGGACCAGGTGGTTGATGCGGTCCCCTTGGCCCACCAGCCCACAATGGACGATGGCCTGGTGAAGTTGACGCCGCTGTTGTGGTCGTTGGAAGACGCAGGCGGTCCAACCGTTCTGCCCCCACGTTATCCAACAATGTTCTATTGGTTTAATCGGGACTGAAGGCTGGCCAGGGCAGCACATTGACGTTGTTATGCTGAAGAAAATTGCTGGGTGGCCCTGGCGGTGTGTGGTCTTGCATTGTCCTGTGGGAATGTCACAGTTTGGGTGTTGCGCAAAAAAAAAGGATCGACATGGGGTGAACACCTGGTTGATGTAGCGCTGTGCATTGACACCCTGACCGCGACCAGGACCAATGTTCTTGAAAAAGTTGACTGGTCCTTTGGCGTGGATAATGCCAATTGCACCCATATCATAACGGTTCGGGCCTCCCCAGGGGTCCGCTTCCACCCCCGGAGTCATGCATAGCGTTCACCGGTCGGACCGCCATATTCTGACGACCGTCAGCCCTGTCAATACAAAAACGGCTATAAAACTGAGAACAGGTATGCGTCCCCACGGCTGCCTTACGCCAGTTGATTCGGGCTTGTGCCCACAGCCGTCTATCTGCCGGTGTCTTGGTGTCAGATACCGGACCTCTGTGAGGACGGCCTACCTGCCAGCCCGTTCTCTGAAGATGCGCGCCGTAGTGTTGAGGCTGATTCGTAGCTGGAGTTTCCAGGCACCTTGTATTGCAGTGTTAGCGGGCTGTTTGCCGCTGTCCCGCAGATGGGTTCGACAAGGATAGGCGATCCTTCTTGTGTGGTGACACAAGACGGCCTGCCGGACCGATCATCAGTGGTACCAGTGACTCGCATGCGGTGCTGCAGACGATAGATGGTTGAGATGTGTCGTTAAAGACGTTGCGACCTTGCCTGGCATCACACAGCCTCCAGATTGCCTAGGGGCAAGATTGCGTTCCTCTGCTCGTAGTCTATGGCATCTCTTGTAGCGCTCCAGACGGGCCCAAGTCGTTACCTGAAACCTTGTTGCGCGGTTTATAAAGGCTGCATTGCCTGCGTTACTTGTCGCTGCGTTAACTTTGCTCTGCATGGTGTGACGTTGCTCACGTGCCGCAACCAGTATCCCTTTTTGTGTACCTCCAATGCCGGGAATGATGTGTTGCTCACACAATATTTTCACTGCTCGTGAGTCTTGGACCCAAACAACTTGCCACAATGGTTCAATATTGAATATCACCCCTTTTCCACCCGAAAAATGGCCTTTCAAATTTTCGCGTTTCTTTATGGAAGTCAGTATATAATATTTGTTTAAAAATGTTTATTAAAATGAATGTTGCTTCCCCAAGGGGATTGCTTTTTCGATTTTTAAGGACTTTTAATACTGTTTATTATATATAAATATATTTTTATATCATATATATATATATATTTATATATTCTATTTTATATATATTTTGTTAAAAAATTCTATAATGAAGTGCTAAATCAATTTTAGCGCTTCATTTTAGAATTATTTTTAACAGATGTTGTCCTTGACGGGTTGAGCTCTTTTGGATTTTTAAGGACATTTTTTATACTGTTCGTGATATACTATATCTATATATTATATATTATATATATATATCTATATATATATATATTTATATATATATATATATATATATATATCTTTATATATCAGTTTTAAAATAGGATTTAAAATGGATTATGTCTGCTCCTATTCGGTGAGCATTTTTAGACTTCTGAGTGGTTCTTTTGCTCTAATTTTATTTTATATTATAATCTATATATATTATATATATATTTTATATCTTATATATATATATATATATATATATATATATAACGCGTGTGTGTGTGCACCGCATCGTGTGTGTGTGTGCACGCGAAAGCGTGCGTGGTTGCGTGCGTGCGGTGTGTTGGTGTGTGTGTGTGTGTGTGTGTGTGTGTGTGTGTGTGTGTGTGGTGTGTGTGTGTGTGTACGTGCATGTATGTGTGCGTGCAGTGTGTGTCGTGGCGTCCGACGCGCGCGGCGCGCGTGTGTGTGTGTGTCGTGGGTGGGTGTGTGTGTGTGTGTGTTTGTGTCTACGTGCGGCGTGCGCGCGCGTGCGAGTGCATGCGTCGTATGTGTTTGTTGTGGGGTGTGGTGTGTGTGTGTGTGTGTGCTGTGGTGTGTGTGTGTGTGTGTGAGCCGCGTAGGCTTCATTTAATGTCTGTTCACGTTATGTGGTCTAGACACACCATCGAAGAAGCAGCAGCACTAAAAACATACAAATTGCATCCAATAAAGATACAAATCTGCATCTCTTTACAGGCATATATACTACTCGGACCCGAGTCAATTGTCATTGTCACATAGTATTGAGGACTTACTTAAAATTTCATCCAGGGACGTTTCAGCTAAAGCCAGAAAAGGCTTTTTTTTTTTTTTTAAAGAAAACCGTTACACCTTAGTAGTTTCTGCATATTTGGGTATCATTTTTCGCACAGCAGCTGTATTTATGTCATTGTAAATTTTGTTTTAAAACCATTAAGTTTAAGTCTGTAGATCAAGGAGGTTCATTGGACCTTACATGAAGTGTGTGTGTGTGTGTGTGTCTGTGTGTGTGTGTCTGTGTGTGTGTGCTCTGTTGTGTGTGTGTGTGTGTGTGTGTGGTGTGTGTGTGTGTGTGTGTGTGTTTGTGCGTGGCGATTAAAGTGTGCTTGCGTGCGTGTGTTGCGTTGCGTGCGTGCGTGCGTGCGTCGCGTGTGTGTGTGTGTGTGTGTGTGTGGTGTGTGTGTGTGTGTGTTGTGTGTGTGTGTGTGTGTGTTTTCGGGAGACGGAGAGGGGGAGAGAGAGGACAGGAGACAGAGAGAAGTGAGATGTGTTTTGTTAAATCATCCTCATAAGTTTAAATATGTGTACTGTTTTCAGTATAGCTCCCCACCCGCACCCTAAACCCCACTCCCTACACCCAAGGAAAAAAAATAATAATAAAGAAAAGAGGGTGGGGAGGGGGGTTTCATCCCCCCCGTCGTTCCGGTCATCCCGGACGGAGAAGCAATCAGCTCCTCCACAATATGTGAGTGCGGCATGTTGTTATTGGAGAAGTAATTCAGTTCGTGACAAAATGATGGCCAAAATCATGTTACAGAAGTATTCGGCCCCTCCACAACATAATGACGATGAAAACATTTTGTTTCGATAAAGTATTCAGGTCTGCCTGCAAAATGACGGAGAGAAAACATGTGGTTCCAGGAGAAGTATCCACGATCACAGCAAATGATGGCGACGAAAACTTTGTTACAGGAAAAAATATTCCGAATCCACAACGAATGACAGCGAAGTGTGTCTTTACTGAGAAGTATCAGGCTCCACAACAAACGATGTGAAACATGTTGCTACCGGAGTGAGAGTTCCGAATCCACAGCAAATGATGGCAGACACCTGTTTGCTCGCGAAGTATACGGTTCCACAACAACGTGATGGAGAAGACATGTAGTTACAGGAAACGGTATTCAGGCTCCCAACAAAATAATGGCCGAGACATCTTTTTTTTGTGTGTGTGTGTGTGTGTGTGTGCTGTGTGGGTGTGTGTTATTTTTTTGGCGGGGGTTTGTTTAAGGGGTTAAGTTTTTAATCCTTCGTTGAACGTCCTGCATCCCTTGTCAGGTGACATGGCAGGTGGTTCTGTTCTTGTTTCCATGCTAGCACAAATCAAAACGTTTCTGACCGTACCACCACATTAATTATGGGTGAACCATGTCAGGTGAACATTTGGATGAACCTTACACTGGGAAGTTTTCAGAGCTCCAGGAAGAGAACAGTGGGACTGCCCGACAACGCCCCTCAATTCGATCATTTTCGGTTGAAAAGGGAAGAGCCCTCAGTAAAAAAACAAAAAACAAAAAAAAAAAAAAATTAAAAAAAAGCTGGATAGGGTGGGGTAGGGGTGGCATGAGAGGGAAGGGCGGTAAAGGAAAGGGGTGGGTGGTGGGTGGGGTTTGATGGTTGGGGTAGGGACGAGAAATCCCCAGCCATCCCATAACAATCGATGTGCTAATCCTTAAAACTTGCCCCCCCCCCCTCCCCCCCTAAATGCAATGGGCGAGCCGGTAGAGCGATCTTTTTGGAACTGAGTTCCAACCATCTTTTGAATTGGTCGTTCCACTGGTCTCACTTTTTTTTTCTTTACTTTTCCGTGTGTGTTTACAGTTTATAAGCCATTATTTATTTAATTATATTTTTTTTGTAGCTCTGTGAAGGAAATTTATTACTTGCACACTATTCACATACACACTGGGGCCACTGACACCACTTCTCGGGGACTGTATGTGCATGATTTACATGGTGGTTACCTCCCCTACGGTAGAAGTTTACAGCGGAATGGTGGTGGACTGTTCTTTGTGCTCGTTGGCTTTCTTCATCTTGGCGAAGCTGGGGCTTCCAGCGTATGTCCTTGCACAGGCTGAGGAGTAGGCTTGCCACTCCTTAGGAATTCGGCCAGGGTTCTTCACTACCTTCTTCTGAATCACCTGTTTAGAATGCATCATAGATGTATCCGTTGCATACTTGAATTCTCTCTCTCTCTCTCCTCTCTATCTCTCTCTCTCTCTCTCTCTCTCTCTCTCTCTCTCTCTCTCTGTTTTCCTTGGGTCTTTGTCTGTCTGTGTGTCTGTTTTTGTCTGTGTAGTCTGCCTGTCTGTCTCCTCTCTCTCTCTCTCTCTCTCTCTCTTCTCTCTCTCTCTCTCTCGCTCTCTCTCTCTCTCTCTACAGTTTTAAGAGAGCTAGACCAAGTCAAAGGAAAAATTCAAAAGACGTTACGTTACAGAGAGGAAGCAGAAAAGCTAGAATGAAATAACTTCACAGCACTGCCACGACCATTTTCTTTTGATGAATTTCAAAACCCCATTCGAGAACCCGATTCACGGTGTTACAATACACAGGGGCCTTTTGTGAAGGCCGGAAAAACAGAAAGGTGAAGTCAGTATTAGGCATCGCCAAACGTGGGAAAAAGTGCCTGCATTAGGTAAAATAATCCGGAAAGATGTTAAAAATGTTTGAGGGTCTGATATTTTAAGTTTTTGTTTCATTATTCAACAATTATTCGATTGTGGGAACATTTACAATGGGTATGCTCGAAATCAACTTTTGTACGATTTACAAAAAGGGACATGCAAATAGGCCAGATAATTACAGAGGTGTTGCTCTAATAAGCGTAATAGTAAGTCTACACTCATTTATTCGAACAAGAAGAATAAAAACTGGGGCAGAGAGAGAGAAGCTAAGAAGCTAGTTGAAGAACAAACAGGTTTTTGAGCAGGGTACAGCACTATAGACCTTTTTTTTTTTTTAAACTCTATACGCGTTTGTACCAAGAGTTTTTCAAGAAGAACACCAAACTCAGTGTCGCTTTTGTGGACTTTAAAAAGGCGTTTAACCTCAGTAAATAGAATGTGTTATGGCTTGTCCTGAGAAGAACTGGTGTCAATGGGATGATTTTGTTTCACGGCGCTTCGTGGGATATACGAACTGAATAGTGCTTGTGTGCGAGAAAAAAAATGTGTTTATTCTGATTTTTTTTGATGTCCTCATTGGCGCAAAACAAGGCTTCCTTTTGAGTCCGCAGTTGTTTGCATTTTCATTTTATAAATGAGTTAGACCGTGATTGTCCAGAAAAGGTCAACATATGTACAGACGATTCCCGGAGCTGTTGAACTTATTTAAAGTTTGTGTTTTGCTGGACGATGTCATGGTAATTCTCCAGTACTGCTGTTGTTTTTACAGAATCAGCTTGAATTGTTATTGATGTATGAGGCAATGAGTTGCAAACTGACCACGCATAAACATACTCTCGCTCTCTCTTCCTCTGCTTCTCTCTCTCTCTCTTCTCTCTCTCTCTCTCTCACACACACACACACACACACACCACAACCGGCCCCCCCCCCCCCCCCCCCCCACCACGCACACACACCACAACCACTCACACGGGACTTGACCTTAATCTGAATAAAAGATTCGTATTCGCACACCACACACACACACACACACACACACACACACACACACACACACACACACACCACACACACCATGTCTATCCCCACATCACCCCCCGCCCTAAACCCACACGCCATCTCTCCTACACCCCACCCACCCACGCCACCCCACTCCTCTCCGCCGGAACCATCTTGACTCTCGGAGACCTCAATCCTATCTTGAATCCAATCCAGGATTGGATCAGATCGGACCGTCCATTCAATTACTTATATGTGTTTCTGATCCTGCCGAAATAAAAAATGAAATAAAACAAAAAACGACACGTGTGTTTCAACTATTTATGATCCGACCGTTTCCCGTCAGTCACAAATTTTCAATGCAACCGTGCTAACCGGGAAGGTAGTCGTCCGGAAGGCCGGTGAAAAGTTTACCTGACTGCTGCTCCACCTGCGCAATGTTAAAGCGGGTAGTGAGCTGAAACGGTTAGGCTAGGTTCTCTGCACGTTATTCCGGCAACGCAACTACCCAAGAAGGCTGAAGAGGGACTCCCGTTTGTTTTGGTGTTTACCATTCAAGTTTATTTATTTGCAAAACCGATACCGTATTCCGTTTATGAGCGACTGAATACTTCCTCAGCGCCCTGTGAAGGTTTTGTTTAGAAAAGAAAAGTATTTGTTTGTGTTCTGTTATCCTTTGACTTGCTAGGGTAGCAAACGAAATTGTTCGGAAAACATGAATAGATGAAGTGAGTGTTAAAGGAAGTGCTCTTCAGGAAATTTGTTTTTGGTTTATTCTGTGCCGTAACTAGTTATGAACTTCATGGATGAAAAAGTTGTTTATTCATGTGGCTTGCGAGAAGAGGGGAGTTTTAATGCTATGGATAATAAGCTCCCAGAGTTGAGCGACAGAGACTTTCTATTTTATGGTGGTTGATTTTTGATGGGGATGAGTATTTAACTCATCTTGATATGAAAATTCCCCTGCCTAGTTGTGTGTTGGTAGATAAACAAGATGGTGTGTGGAAGGAATCTTTCCCTTACATATACTGAAGTAGATGAAATCTTTTTGAAAAAGAAAAACCTTTTACATGTGGTGTTTATATGAAATGAATCAACAATTTTGTCTGACGAAAGGCATTTTTAGTTTGATGAAAAGTAATCATTAATGTGTTGTAATGATTGTATTCATGTTTATTGAAGAGGGCCCAGGTGGGAATCCTTTCCCCAATTTGGAAAACTAGATTTGAAAGGTGTATATTGAAATCCTTTCCTGTGTAGGGCTGTGATTCTGGAAAGAGGAATGTTTTGTAGTTGGTTGTGATCCGAAAAGGAAATGTTGTGTTATGATTCGGAAAGGGAATGTTGTTTTACGGAACGGGAATGTTGTAGTGCTGTTGATTTCCGGAAAAAGGGAAGGTTGTAGTGTTATGATTCCGGAAAAGGAATGTTGTAGTGTAATGATCCGAAAAAGGGAATGTAGTAGTGTTATGATCCGGATAAGGGGAATGTGTTAGTGTTATGATCCGGAAAAACAATGTTATCGTGTTGAAGAACGAATATGCTGAGGTTTGTCCAAGTTCTAGTGGGAATGTGTTGTGGCTAATGAATCTGGAATGTGGTCGTGATTGTATGAATTGTAGCCATGAAAATAAGGGTAGGTAATCAGCTTTCCCCCGGGTAGAAGTGTACCTGGACTGAAGGGGTTCTGTTTGCCACTGTCTGGAGGGTTCGGGCCGTAGCCGAGTTCTACCCCCTTGTTCTTCCACCTTGTGTCGGTGTTTGTTGAGAGATCGGCCTGAGTGCCGAAACTATCCTACCTGCCATTTTCTGAGGATCCGGGGCCGTAGCTGTGTCTACCCCCTTGTTCTCCACCTTGTGTCGGGGTTGAGAGATTCGAGGCCTGAGTGCCGACAACTAACCCTTCCTGCCATTTTCGAGGGTCGGGGCCGTAGCCGAGTTCTACCACCTTGTTCTCCACTTGTGTCGGTTGTTGAGAGATCGGCGCATGAGTGCGACAAACTACCCTACTGCCATTGTCGTAGGGTCGGGCCGTCGTAGCTGTGTAACTACCCCCTTGGTTCTCCACTTGTGGCGGTGTGAGTAGGCCGGCCTGAGAGTGCGACAACCACCCTACCTGCCACTGCGCCCGGGACCGACTACCGTGAGCCAGGGGGCTGGAGCGCGCTGATGCCAGCCAGAGCGCCGCTCAGAGTGTGAACCAGCAACTGTTGGCTAGGCCGTCGCTGCGTTCTGTGTTGGGTGTATGTGCACAGCTTCCTGTGGTGAGTCGGTCGTCTGTCGTCGGCAGAAGCGACGTGAGGGTGGTAGTGATTTATGGAGCCACAGCTCTGGTGAAGTCCTATGAGGCATGGGGCGGACGGGACGCCGTAGTGCGGCGCCGTAGTGTCTTCGTCCTCGGTAGCGTTGCGTTCGTCGGTATGGCGTCTGAGTCGGTGGATACAGCAGCGACGTGGTGAGTAGCCAGAGAGATTGTGTGTGTTGAGTGTGGTGAGAGAGTGTCGTTGTGTGTGTCGTGTGAGTGTGTGTGAGTCGTGTGAGAGAGTGTGTTTGGGGGGGGGGGCGCTCGGGAGGGAATTCGGGGCAGGCAGGTCTGGGGGGGGGGGGTTGGGGAGGGGGAGTGGTATCGGGAGGGGTGGGGGGTGTTGGGGTTATTGTGTGGTGATGTAGCTTTGGGTTTTGTTTTTTTTTTTCGTTGGACGTTTTTTTGTTTTCTTTTCTTTTTTTTCTTTTTTTTTATTTTTTTTTTCTTGTTTGATTTTTATTTTTTTTTATGATTTGTGTTGGCGTGCGACCTATTGATGCTTCTTGCATTTATTATATATGGTTTGTCTGATGGGCTCGGGCAGCATACAACAAAAAAAGGTGTTGTTCTGTTGCCTGGCTGTCATGTTGGGTGAGTGTTATGTGAATTTGAAAGTCGTGCATGCATCCATAATTCTGTTGCGAGTCAGACAGTCAACACCTGCAGACCCACCCATTCCTTCCGTACCCCTAACAATTAATGCGACTTGACAGCATTTTTTTTCAATGGATATCAGGCGAATTGTATCAAAAAGGGGACACATTGAACTTTAAAGTTGTCCTTCGGTTGCGATGGTTTCTTGTTTATGTTGTTCTGACGTAGAGACAAGACAGATTGGAAGAGAGATGGAATACTCGCAGGAAGAGTACCACAAGACAGACTGACTCGGACATGATATTACTGACCTCTTTCATGTCCTCAAAGATGTAGTGAAGGCCAGGAGGATCTGGATTCTTCTTCACATAGTCGTCCATTTCTTTCATGTATTAAAGTAGTTCGGACGGGGCACTGTGCGAAAAATGGAATCTATTAGCATAGTGAGTACGCAAGCGAGAGAATGTGTGTGTGTGTGTGTGTGTGTGTGTGTAAGTGTGTGTGTGTGTGTGTGTGTGTGGTGTGTGTACGTGTGGTGTGTGTGTGTGTGGTGTGTGTGTGTGTGTGTGTGTGTGTGATGTGTGTGCACATATGAATTCATTCACTTGCACACACTATGCTTGCATTGCACACAAAACCAAACACATATGCACAGACACCACATTCACACACAGGCGGCGGCGCACGCGAATGAACGCACACTCACACATAAGTATATACACACACGCACACAACACACACACACACACCACACTCACACACACGCACACACACACCCCACACCACACACACACACTCACACACATGCAAAACGCTTGCAACTGTACGTGCATATAGACCATTTAAACATATACGTACACACCACACACACACACACACACACAAAAAATTCTGTCTCAAACAAACTTACACACACACGCGCGCGCGCGCGTGTGTGCCTCACGTACACACACATACACACACACACACACACACCACACACACGCGTCGCACACACACCAACACATACAACCACACTCACTCCACCCCCCACCCCCCCCCCCCCCCACACACACACACACTTGCACCCCCTCTTAACCCCCCACCCACCCAAAACACACACACCCAAACACACACAAACACATACACCTCACTCACACACACACACACACACACACACACACACACACACTAGGAATTCAAAAAGGCAAAAGAAAAAAAAACGTGAAATGTCACGATTCATACTTCTGTCAGACAGAAAGGTTTTTGATCCTGATCCCAGGTCCAAGTCCTTCGCTCAGGATCTGTCGAAAGTGGAAATACATGGACACGAAGCGTCCTTGACGTTGGGGAACGTGAAGCCCTTTCCCCTTTTTCCCCTGTTGGGCGGGGGAATCAGGGGGGAGGTGAATTAAGGACCCGGGGCGGGGCTGGGCCTGGATCTTTCTATGGAGGGGTTTCCAAAATTGTCCGGCCCGCTTCCGAAGGGGCTTTTCCACCCCGATGGGGGTTCTCCACACCTGTGTGCCGGAAAAAATTTTATATCCCACCCCTCTTAAGAGACGTTTGGGAAAGTAAAAAAGGGGTACTGCTGACCAAATAAAGAAATTTTTTTTTTTTAAATAAAAAGGGAAAAATTAAAAAAGGGGGGATGTGTGTGGGTGTTGTGGTGTTTTGTGGGTGTTTTTGTGTGTGTGTGTGTGTGTTCTTTTCTTTTCTTCCAAAAACGGGTTCACCAAAAACTAAGTAGGTCACCATGGCATGTCAAAAAGAAAAATGGACTCGGCCTGTTGGCCCGGGAAAAAAACTTGGCAACGGGGGTGCACGAATTAAAAGGGGTTAAAAGCAAGGGCCGGGTTTAAGGGCCCGGTAACCTAAATAATGGGGAATTTTTAAAACAAAAAAAGTCAGTCAAATGCAGTCTAAAGATTGTCGTTCAATTTTTTTTTTAAAAAGAGACTGCATTTGTGGCAATCTGAGGCACCCGGCAGTGGTTCTAACCTTACAAACTAGGGAAAAATGAAAGTAAAAGGCGTAAAAAATTTTGATGCAGGTATGGGATAAGATTTCCCCCACTCCTGGTGCACTTTTATTAAATACTATTGTTCCATTTTGGATATCAATCGTTTTGCCCTTTTCCCTTTGAAAAAAGGTTTTAAAATTTAATAAGAGCTCTTTCTTCTTTTAAGGGTTTTTTTCCCTTTTAATTTCCCCATTTCTTTCCCTTTTTTCCTTTCTCTTATATGGTTCCCTTTACAAAACCCTGCGCTCTTTTTTGAATCTTTTCGAGATTTTCAAGTCCTTTAGATTTAAGGATCCCCCAATGAAAACCATATTCCTACTGGCTAACCCCGGGTTTATGCAGTCATCTTTCTTTTGGGGGGAGTCGTGATATTCCTGGAAGAAAGTAAGATGTTGTTTTGTTTATTACATTAAAGCAACACTTGGCACTTTTTGGGGGTGAAAAATTTCCCTTTTTCCCAATTCTTTTCCCCCTCTTTAAAGCGTTTAGATCTTCTTTTAGAATGCGGTATCATTTTTGCTATTGATTGTTCTATATATAAGCTTCTCTGCAAAAAACCTTTTAGTTGTTCAAGGAGAGAGATTTCTACTTTTTTCATTTATAAAATTAAAAAAAGGGCCCCCCAACAGTTCCCTGTGGTACGCCTGACGACTGGTTTACATTGGGTGACGCCCCTTTCCCATAACTTTCTGCTTCTCCAACGGGGAATGATCTAGACCCTTTTAGCAAAGAACCACAATGCCGAGTGTTCTAAATTTAAGTGAGGCCCCTCTATCAACCCCTTTTCAAAGGCTTTTGAAAAAGCTAAAAAAATTTCATCTATTTGCTGTCTGTTGTTAAGACAGTTATCAAACATTTAGATTGTTATAAGTTGAGTTCCCCAACTCCTTCACTGTCTAAAACCATGCTGGGGGTTATTTAAGAAGTAATTTTTGTGTGTGTGTGTTGTTGTGGTGTTGGGGTGGTTTTTGTGTGGCGGGTTGTGTTGGGGAGGGGGGGGGTGTGGGTGTTTTTGTGTGTGTGTGTGTTTTGGGTTTTTTTTTTTTT
>CM031621.1:17453685-17456185 GCA_018398815.1 Conus ventricosus
GAGAGGAAAACGACGACGATCAGACACGGAAGACCGACAGAGACAGGCAGACAGACAGAGAGGGAGACAGACAGACAGGCAAACCGACAGACAGACAGATGATTGAGAGACTGGGTTTTACTGGCCTGGACAGACAGACAGACAGACAGATAGACCCCGACAGACAGACAGATTATTGAGAGACTGCATTTTACTGGCCTGTACAGACAGACAGACAGACAGAGACGACAGACAGATTATTGAGAGACTGGATTTCACTGACCTCTTTCATGTCCTCAAAAGACGTTGTGAAGACAGGTAAATCTGGATGCTTCTCCAGGTACTCGTGCATTTGTTTCATGTAAGCGACGTACGTTCCCATGGGCACTAAGCGGAAATGAAAGCAAGCACACACACACACACACACACACACACACACACACACACACACACACAACACAGGAAAATGACATACACATGCACATAAGTGTACATATATATGAAATGAAAGCACCCCACACACACACACACACACACACACACACACACACACACACACACACACACAGAGAGAGAGAGAGAGAGAGAGAGAAAGAGAGAGAGAGAGAGAGTGAGGGGGGGGATGTATGCAGAGTGACGCACATATGCACATAAGAATACGCAAAATTTCGTATCAAATATTACTCGCTACCAAGTCTTCTTATTGTGTTAACTGATTTGTGCACACACACACACACACACACACACACACACACACACACACACACACACACACACACACACACGGATGAATGGAATGAAATTAAAAAGATGAAAGAAAGATACACCCCATCTTTCCCATTCACTCACACCACTTAGAAAGGAACAATTTCTCAAAACTGTTGACGGTCTGTTCCGCCAGCTTGGCGCCTGACAGAAGTGGAAGTACGTGGACACGAAGACGTCCTTCACATTGCGATACACATGGATGACCTTGACCTTCTTCTCCAGGATCTGGCGGGGCAGAAGGTGGAAGGGGAGATGGGTGTTGAAGACCCTCGGTGAAGTCTCCGACTGCATGGATTCTATGGACACCGCTTCCATCATGACGTTCTCCTTGGCCCGTTTCTCGTATTCGGCTTTTCCACACACCAGCATGGAGGCTATCTCCCACATCCAGTGTGTGCCTGGAGAGAAGAAGTGCCAGCAGTCATCTTGGAGAAAGATGATTGGAAAACAGGGAAGGTGGTGCAGGGGTGGGGGTTGGGGGGAGGGATGGTTAAATAATGGAAAAATAATACTCGCTGGTGGGGAAGGAGGAGAGTTGATAGAAAAAGGGGAGCGGAGGAGGAAGGGAAATGGTCAATCCTTCTCTAAAGGAACAAAAATGTTGTGGAGTGGGTGTGTGGATGCACGGCAGGTCTAGCAATATTGCCACAAGGTCTGATGATAGGCCACAGTGTATGCACCCGCACGATAACCTCCATTGTCAGCCTTAGGCATGGCTGTTGTTCTTACATCATTATCTGCTGTTGATATTGAAGATGGGCGTTTGGTTGTTGTTAGCATCACAAGTATCATGGCCGTACCGTAAACATCGTGATCTTATGCTCAACACAGTGATGATTTTGTGGATGCATCCATAACAAGTCTACTGTGCTTAGATACATCAAATCTGACACACAAATCATCTTTCACGTGGGTATTCTTCACTTCTTTGAGATCATCGTCATCGTCACAGTCATCATCATCATATTCAATCAGCATCATCATCTACATGAGCATTGTCAACAACAACAACAACAACAACAACAACAACAACAACAACAAGCAACACACAAGCAACAACAACACACCAACAACGAGAAGTATCTCTAACAGTAACAATGACAGGTCCCAGACGGAACAGCGAAAGTCCAGGCGGAGATGTATAAAAGCACCTTTTCCTTCTACACGACGATAGAGCCATCAACGTTCTCACAGTGCAATGTGAAACATGCATTGACGACAATAAGCTCCATTCCATCACCCACCAAACTGATGATTGCAAAACATGCCTGCCAAGAATCAGATTTCTTCATTCTAAGACTACATTCCGCCCCCATCCCAATCCCTCCTTCCCCATCACTCCTACCCACACTTGGAAAATGCAGAGTGATTGTCCCTCCCCACTCCTCTCCCCTCACCACGTCTTTCCTCGCCTATGCACACTTACAATCGATGATGTGTTGTCTTTTACCTAGCTACAGCGGTGTGATAGTTATTGTAGATGTCACAGAAAAATGTGGATCATTATCCAAAACTGGAATCCCAGAAGCTTGACATAGATTCTTCAAATAAACAGAAACTCAAAATCACGTCATGACATAGATTCTTCAAATAAACAGAAACTCAAAATCACGTCTTGATATAGATTCTTCAAATAAACAGAAACTCAAAATCACGTCTTGACATAGATTCTTCAAATAAACAGAAACTCAAAATCACGGTTTGACACTCACATTGCCTATGGATATCTATGTCATTGAGTGTGTGTTTGAAG
>CM031621.1:17473685-17483685 GCA_018398815.1 Conus ventricosus
TCTTTGATCGATGGTATCTGGGCCGATGCTGTTGTCTTGGGGGTGGGGGATGGGCGTGGGGTGCGGGAAGGAGGGAGGGGTACTAGCTGAAGACCCGCTGCCACGCTGTCCTTACAATTACTCCCCCTGTGGATTTGAGTTTAATGTCATTAAGCCATTTTTCACATTGAAATGTTGCCGTTGACGGTTCTGTGGTGGCCCAGTAGAGACACAATTTGTCAGACATCTTAATCACCTACGCTTTCTGCGTACTGTCCGGGACCTGTCCTTGTCATTGTCATCAATACGTTCTTTTGATGATGATGATGATGATGATGATGATGACGATGATGATGATGACGATGATGATGATGATGACGATGATGATGGTGGTGGTGGTGGTGATGATTGATGATGATGATGATGATGATGATGATAATGATGATGATGATGACGACGACGATGATGATGATTATGGTGATGATGATGATGATGGTGATGATGATGATGATGATGATGATGATGATGATGTTGCTGTTGTTGTTGTTGTTGTTGTCTTGAAAGCTTACAATTCTCTCTGGAAAACAATGGTTTATCAGATTCGACGAAAACATGTCTGTCTGCTGTGGAATTGTTATGGACGCGCCACCAAAATGGCCACCGCCTAAGACTTGGTCAGAGTTCGGCCTATATTGGCTATCATGTTTACAATATTGATGATACCTGAAACCCTACATTAAAAACAACAATAACATGACGAACATAATGGAGCGAGAATACCGGCCATGTCTATAGCAGACCACGGTGGTGATCTGGCGGGTGCATAGCCCATGGACTATTTTCCAAACTAACTGCAACATTGATTGGCCGGTCTGTTGGTTCTAACCTGCACCCCATCCACACTACACCTCTCCCCCTCTTTCCCTCTCTCTTACTCTCTCTCTCTCTCTCTCTCTCTCTCTTACTCTCTCTCTCTCTCTCTCTCTCTCACACACATACACATACACACACACACACACACACACACACACACACACACACACACACACACCACACTGCTGTATGGTTGCTTATGTTTACTTATTTGTTCATATGGGAATTATGGCCTTGTAAAAACTGAATAAAGTATTTTTCGATTTTTTTGTTCTTGTTTTGTTTTGTACGTACACACACACACACACACACACACACACACACACACACACACACACACACACACACATATATATATATGACTTCTTAAATAACGCCCAGCATGGTTTTAGACAGTGAAGGAGTTGTGAGACTCAACTTATAACAACTCTCAATGATTTTGACAACTGTCTTAACAACAGACAGCAAATAGATGCAATTTTATTAGACGTTTCTAAAGCCTTTGATAAGGTTGACCATGAGGGCCTGCTACTTAAATTAGAACACATCGGCATTGGTGGTTCTTTGCTGAAATGGTCTAGATCATTCCTCGTTGGGAGAACGCAGAAAGTTATTGTGGAAGGGTCGTCATCCCAATGTAAACCAGTCTTGTCAGGTGTACCACAGGGAACTGTTCTGGGGCCCTTTTTTTAATTTATATAAATGACAAAAGTAGAAATCTCTCTCCTTGAACAACTATAAGGCTTTTTGCAGATGACAGCTTAGTATATAGAACAATCAATAGCAAGAATGATACACGCATTCTACAAGAAGATCTAAACGCTTTACAAGAGTGGGAAAGAACTTGGGGAAAAAGGAATTTCATCCCCAAAAGTGCCAAGTGTTGCGTATATGTAATAAACGCTCACCAACTAGATCAGAATACTCTATTCACAATACTATTCTTAAAGAAACCAATGCTGCAAAATATTTAGGCGTGATTATAGATAGTCGTCTCAAATGGAAAGAACATTACAATTTAGTATGTAAGAAAGCAAACAACATCTTAGCTTTCTTACACAGGAATATCAACGACTGCCCCAAAGGTTAAAGATGACTGCTATAAAGCACTGGTTAGACCAGTACTGAATATGGTTGCTCAGTCTGGGATCCTTACAATCTAAAGGACATTGATAATCTCGAAAAGATTCAGAAAAGAGCAGCACGGTTCGTAACAGGGAACCATATCGAGAGAGAAAGGAATACTAGGAAGAACATGAGGAAATTAGAATGGAAACCCTTAAAAGAGAGAAGAGCTCTTATTAAACTTAATACCTTCCTTCAAAGGCAGAGCTAAACTGATTGATATCCCAATGGAACAACTAGTATTTAATAAAAGTAGCACCAGGAGTGGCGGTCAATCTTATGCCATACCTGCATCAAATATTGACAGCCATTTACATTCATTTTATCCTAGTTCTGTAAGGCTGTAGAACTCACTGCCGGGTGCCATCAAGATTGCCACAAATGCAGTCTCTTTTAAAAATCAAATTGATAAGACAATCTTGAGATCTGCATATTGACTGACTTTTCTATTTTAACCTCCCCATATATTTTATGGTTACCTAGGCCTTAACCTGGCCATTGCTTTTAACCTTTTAATATCATGTGCGACCCCTTGTTGCCAAGTTTTGCTCCAGGGGCCAACAGGCTGAGTCGCATTTTCTCTTTTTTGACATGCGCACTGGTGACCTACTTATTTTTGAGTGAACCAGTTTTTAGGAAGAAGAACACACGCACGCACGCACGCACGCACGCACGCACGCACACACACACACACACACACACACACACACACACACACACACACACACACACACACACATCCCCTCTTACATCTACACTTTTCCTTTCTCATTTACAAAAATCAATTTTTTTTTCCATTTATTTGGTCAGCACGTCACCCGTCTACTTTACTTTCCAATCGTCGTCTTCCAAGAGGGCTGGCATGATAACTTTTTCTCTCCAGGCACTCACTGGATGTGAGAGATAGCCTCCATGCTGGTGTCGGGAAAAGCCCAGTACGAGAAGCGGGCCAAGGAGCACGCCATGTTGGAAGCCACCTCCATAGAAACGATCCAGGCCGAGCCCTCGCCCAGGGTCCTTAACTCTCACCTCCCCCTCCGCTTCTGCCCCGCCAGATCCAGGAGAAGAAGGTCAAGGTCATTCACGTGTACCGCAACGTCAAGGACGTCTTCGTGTCCATGTATTTCCACTTTCGACAGATGCCTGGAGCGAAGGACTTGACCTTGGATCAGTATCAGAAAATCTTTCTGTCTGACAGAAGTGAGTGAATCGTGGACATTTCACGTTTTTTTTTTTCCTTTTGCCTTTTTTGAATTCCGTAGTGTTGTGTGTGTGTGTGTGTGTGTGTGTGTGTGTGTGTGTGTGTGTGTGTGTGTGTGTGTGTTTGGGTGTGTGTGTTTGGGTGGGTGGGGGGTGAAGGAGGGGGTGCGAAGTGTGTGTGTGTGTGGTGGGTCGGGGGGTGGGGGTGGAGTGAGTGTGTGTGTTGTGTGTGTGTGTGTGTGGTGTGTGTGTGTGTGTGTGTGTGTGTTGTGTGTGTACGTGAGCACACGCGCGCGCGCGCGTGTGTGTGTTGTTAAGATTGTGTGTTGGATGATTGTGTGTGTGTGTGTGTGTGTACGTATATGTATCTGTCTATATGCACGTACAGTTGCAAGCGTTTGCATGTGTGTGTTTGTTGTGTGTGTGTGTGGTGTGCGTGCGGTTGGCGTGTGTGTATATGACTGTATGTGTGTGTGTGCGTGCATTCGCGTGCGCGCGCCTGTGTGTGAATGCGTGTCTGTGCATATGGTGTGTATGCATGCAAGCATGTGTGTGCAAGTGTATGAATTCATATGTGCACACACACACACACACACACACACACACTCACCTCTCTCTCTCTCTCTCTCCCTCTCTCCCCACTCATCTACCACTCTCCTCATCCTCTACTCATTCTCTCGCTTGCGTACTCACTATGCTAATAGATTCCATTTTTCGCACAGTGCCCGTCGCGAATACTTCAATTGCATGAAAGAAATGGACGATATGTGAAGAAGAATCCAGATTCTGTCTTCACTACATCTTTTGAGGACATGAAAGAGGCAGTAATATCAGTGTCCGAGTCAGTCGTCTGTGTGTACGTCTTCCTGCGAGTATTCCATCTCTCTTCCAATCTGTCGTCTCTACGTCAGCAACAAAATAAACAAGAAACCATCTCAACCGAAGGACAACTTTAAAATTCAAGTGTCCCCTTTTTACAATTCGCCTGATATCCATGAAAAAAAAATTGCTGTCAAGTCGCATTATTGTTACGGAAGGAATGGGTGGTGTCTGCAGGTGTGTGACTGTCTGACTCTCACACAGAAATTATGGATGCATGCACGACTTTTCAAATTCACATACACTCACCCGAACATTGACAGCCAGGCAACAGAACAACACCTTTTTTTGTTGTATGCTGCCCGAGCCATCAGACAAACATAATAATAAATGCAAGAACATCAATAGGTCGGCACGCCAACCATAAGGCGTACACACAAAAATATATATATATATTATATATATATATATATATATATATATAATATATATATATATATATATATATATATAATATATATATATATGGCTATCTACTAGCGCTGCTGGTTCCAACGACGATGTAGACGATGACGACGACGAAACGATAAAGAGGACGAAGACGACGAAGGCGACGACTACGGCGTCAAGTCCGACACAGGACTATTGGAATTTCACAGAGCTGTGGCTCAAAAATCACTACCACACTCACGTCGCTTCTGCCGACGACAAGGCGACAGTCTCACACAGGAGCTGTGGCTCATACACACAAACACAGAACGCAGCGACGGCCTAGCCAACAGGTTGCTGGTTCAAAACTCAGGAGCGGCGCTCTGGCTTGGCAGCAGCGGCGTCTCCAGCCCAACTGGCTCAGCGGGTAGTCGGTCCCGGGCGCAGTGGCAGGTAGGGTGGTTGTCGGCACTCAGGCCGGCCTCTCAACACCGACACAAGTGGAGAACAAGGGGGTAGACACAGCTACGGCCCCGACCCTCAGACAATGGCAGGTAGGGTAGTTGTCGGCACTCAGGCCGATCTCTCAACACCGACACAAGGTGGAGAACAAGGGGGTAGAACTCGGCTACGGCCCCGACCCTCAGAAAATGGCAGGTAGGGTAGTTGTCGGCACTCAGGCCGATCTCTCAACACCGACACAAGGTGGAGAACAAGGGGTAGACACAGCTACGGCCCCGATCCTCAGAAAATGGCAGGTAGGGTAGTTGTCGGCACTCAGGCCGATCTCTCAACACCGACACAAGGTGGAGAACAAGGGGGTAGAACTCGGCTACGGCCCCGACCCTCAGACAGTGGCAACCAGTCCCCTTCAGTCCAGGGTACACTTCTACCCGGGGGAAACTGATTAACTACCTTGATTATCATGGCTACTATTCATTACAATCACGACCACATTCATATTCATTAGCCACATCACATTCCACTAGAACTTGGGACAAACATCAGCATATTCTTTCTTCAACACGATAACATTGGTTTTTCCGGAATCATAACACTACAACATTCCCTTTCCGGAATCATAACACTACAACATTCCCTTTTCCGGAATCATAACACTACAACATTCCCTTTTCCGGAATCATAACACTACAACATTCCCTTTTCCGGAATCACAGCACTACAACATTCCCTTTCCGGGAAACAACATTCCCTTTCCAGAATCATAACACAACATTCCCTTTTCCGGAATCACAACACTACAACATTCCCTTTTCCAGAATCACAGCACTACACAGGAAAGGATTTCAATATAAACCTTTCAGAATCTAGTTTTCCAAATTGGGGAAAGGATTCCCACCTGGGCCCTCTTCAATAAACCATGAATACAATTCATTACACACAATTAATGATTACTTTTCATCAAACTATAAATGCCTTTCGTCATGACAAAATTGTTGATTTCATTTCATATAATCACCACATTTTAAAAGGTTTCTTTTTTTCAAAAGATTCATCTACTTCATATATGTAAGGGAAAGATTTCCACACACTCTTGTTTACCAACACACAACTATTCAATATTCATATCAAGAGTGAGTTAAATACTCATCCACATCAAAAATCAAAACCACCATATATAAAGTCTCTGTCGCTCACTCTGGGAGCTTATTATCCATAGCATTAAAACTCTCCCTCTTCTCGCAAGCCACATTGGAATAAACACCTTTTTTCATCATGAAGTTCATAACTAGTTACGGCACAGAATAAACCAAAAACAAATTTCCTGAAGAGCACTTCCTTTAACACTCACTTCATCTATTCATGTTTTCCGAAACAATTTCGTTTTGCTACCCTATCAAGTCATAGGATAACAGAACACAACAAATACTTTTCTTTTCTAAACAAAAACCTTCACAGTGCGCTGAGAAGTTTCAGTCGCTCATAAACGGGAATACGGTTTCGGTTTGCTAATAAATAAACATTGAATGTAAACACCAAAACAAACGGGAGTCCCTCTTCAGCCTTCTGGGTAGTTGCGTTGCCGGAATAACTGCAGAGACTGCCTAACCGTTTCAGCTCACCCGGCTTTAACAGTGCGCAGGTGAGCAGCAGTCAGGTAAACTTTTCCACCGGCTTCCGGACGACTACCTTCCGGTTAGCACGGTTGCATGAAAATTTGTGACTGGACGGGAAACGGTCTGTCATAATTATGTAGAAACACGTGTCGTTGTTTGTTTTATTTCAGTTTTTTATCGGCAGGATCATAAACAACAATAAGTAATTGAATGGACGGATCCGATCTGATCCAATCCTGGATTGGATTCAAGATCGGATTGAGGTCTCGTAGAGGTGCAAGATGGGTTCCAAGGCGGAGAGGGAGTGGGGTGGGCGTGGGTGGGTGGGGTTTAGGAGAGATGGCGTGTGGGTTAGGGTGGGGGGTGAGGTGGGGATGGACAGTGTGTGTGTGTGTGTGTGTGTGTGTGTGTGTGTGTGTGTGTGTGTGTGTGTGTGTGTGTGTGTGTGCGAATACGAATCTTTTATTCAGATTAAGGTCAAAGTCCCGTGTGTGTGTGTTGTGTGTGTGTGTGTGCGTGTGCGTGTGTGTGTGTGTGTGTGTGTGTGGAGAGAGAGAGAGAGAGAGAGAGAGAGAGAGAGAGAGAGAGAGAGAGAGACGAGAGTATGTTTATGCGTGTCAGTTGCAATCTATTTGCCTCATACATCAATACATCAAGCTGATTCTGTAAAACAACAGCAGTACTGGAGATTAAAATGACATCGTCAGCAAAACAGCAACTTAAATAGTTCAACAGCTCCGGGAATCGTCTGTACATTATGTTTACCTTTTCTGGACAATTCAAGGTCTAACTCATTTATAAAAAGAAAATGCAAACAACTGCGGACTCAAAAGGAAGCCTTGTTTTGCGCCATGAGGACACAAAAAGAAATCAGAATAAACACTTTTTTTTTCTCGCACACAAGCAATATTCAGTTCGTATATCCCACGAAGCGCCGTGAACAAAATCTCCCATTGACACCAGTTCTTCTCAGGACATGCCATAACACATTTCTATTTACTGAGTTAAACGCCTTTTTAAAGTCCACAAAAGCGACACTGAGTTTGGTGTTCTTCTTGAAAAACTCTTGTACCAACGCGTATAGAGTTAAAAAAAAAAAAGGTCTATAGTGCTGTACCCCGCTCAAAAACCTGTTTGTTCTTCAACTAGCTTCTCCTCTCTCTGCGCCCAGTTTATTATTCTTTTGTTCAGAATATGAGTGTAGACTTTACTAATTACGCTTATTAGAGCAACACCTCTGTAATTATCTGGCCTATTTGCATTCCCTTTTTTGTAAATCGGTACAAAAGTTGATTTCGAGCATTCCATTGGAAATGTTCCACAATCAAATAATTTGTTGAATAATGAAACAAAAACTTTAAATATCAGACTCATCTACATGTTTTAACATCTTCCTGATTATTTTACCTAATGCAGCACTTTTCCCACGTTTGCGATGCCTAATACTTGACTTCACCTTTTCTGTTGTTCCGGCTTCACAAAGTCCCCTGTGTATGTAACACCGTGATCGTTCTCGAATGGGTTGAATTCATCAAAAGAAAATGGTCGTGCAGTGCTGTGAAGTTATTTCATTCTAGCTTTTCTGCTTCCTCTCTGTAACGTAAGCGTTCTTTTGAATTTTTCCTTTGACTGTTCTAGCTCTCTTAAACTGTTGAGAGAGAGAGAGAGAGAGAAGAGAGAGAGAGAGAGAGAGAGAGAGAGAGAGAGAGAGAGAGAGAGAGAGAGAGACAGACAGGCAGACACACAGACAAAAACAGACACACAGACAGACAAAGACCAAGGAAACAGAGAGAGAGAGAGAGAGAGAGAGAGAGAGAGAGAGAGAGAGAGAGAGAGAGAGAGAGAGAGAGAGAGAGAATTCAAGTATGCAACGGATACATCTATGATGCCATTCTAAACAGGATCCAGAGAAGGTAGTGAAGAACCTGGCCGAATTCCTAGGAGTGGAGGCCTCTCCTCAGCTGTGCAAGGACATCGCTGAAGCCACCAGCTTCGCCAAGATGAAGAAAGCCAACGAGCACAAAGAACAGTCCACCAACATTCCGCTCGTAAACTTCTACCGTAAAGGTAAACACACCATGTAAATCATGCACATACAGCCCGAGAAGTGTTTATGGCAGTGTGTATGTGAATATGTGTGCAAGTAAGTAAATTTCCTTCACAGAGCTAAAAAAAAAATATAAATAAATAAATAATGGCTTATAAACTGTAAAATACACGACGGAAAAGTAGAAGAAAAAAAAAGTGCGACCAGTGGAACGACAATCAAAAGATGGTTGGAACTCATTTCCCATAAAGATCGCTCTACCGTCACTCCCTAAGCAAAAACAAGTTTTAAGGATTAGCAGCGATTGTTATTGGATGGCTTGGGATTTCTCGTCCCTACCCCAACCATCAACCCCACCCCCACCCCTTTCCTTTACCGCCCTTCCCACTCATGCCACCCCTACCCCACCCTATCCAGCTTTTTTTAATTTTTTTTTTTTTTTTTTTTTTTTTTTACTACGGGTCTGTCTTTTCACCGAAAATGATCGGAATTGAGGGGCGTTGTCGTGTGTCATTCCCACTGTTCTCTTCCTGGAGCTCTGAAAACTTCCAGTGTAAGGTGTCATCCAAATGTTCACACATGGTTCACCCATAATTATGTGGTGGTACGGTCAGAAGACGTTTTGATTTGTGCTACATGGAACAAGAACAGAACCACCTGCCATGTCACCTGACATGGATGCGGACGTTCAACTAGGATTAAACCTTAACCCCTTAAACAAACCCCCCAAAAATCACACACACACACACACACACACACACACACACACACACACACACACACACAACACACAAAAAAGATGTCGTCGCCATTATTTTGTTGTGGAGCCTGAATACTTTTCCTGTAACTACATGTCTTCACCATCACGTTGTGTGGAACCCGGATACTTCTGTAGCAACATGTTTTCTGCCATCATTTGCTGTGGATTCTGAACTCTCCTCCTGTAGCAACATGTTTTCACCATCGTTTGTTGTGGAGCCTGGATACTTCTCATGTAAAGACACACTTTCGCTGTCATTTGTTGTGGATTCGGAATATTTTTCCTGTAACAACATGTTTTCGCCATCATTTGCTGTGGATCGTGGATACTTCTCCTGTAACAACATGTTTTCTCCGTCATTTTGCAGCAGAGCCTGAATACTTATCTGAAACAAAATGTTTTCATCGTCATTATGTTGTGGAGGCCGAATACTTCTGTAACATGATTTGGCCATCATTTTGTCACGAAACCTGATTACTTCTCCAATAACAACATGCTTCACCATCATTTTGTGGCGGAGTCTGATTGCTTCTCCGTCCTGGATGACCTGAACGACGTGTTTATAAACCCCCCTCCCCACCCTCTTTTCTTTTATTATTATTTTTTTCCTTGGTGTAGGGAGTGGGTTAGGGTGCGGGTGGGGAGGCTATCCTGAAAACAGACACATATTATAAAGTTATGAGGATGATT
>CM031621.1:17486185-17491185 GCA_018398815.1 Conus ventricosus
ACCAGGTGTTCAGACCCCATGTCGATCCTTTTTTTGCGCAACACCCAAACTGGACATTCCAACAGGACAATGCAAGACACACACCGCCAGGGCCACCCAGCAATTTCTTCAGCATAACAACGTCAATGTGCTGCCCTGGCCAGCCTTCAGTCCCGATTTAAACCCAATAGAACATTTTTGGGATGAACTTGGCAGACGGTTGGACCTCCTGCGTCCACGACCAGCAACAGCGGCTCAACTTCACCAGGCCATCGTCCATGTGTGGGCTGGTGTGCCAAGGGGACGCATCAACCACCTGGTCCACTCAATGAGCCGCAGGTGTCAAGCAATTGTCAATGCAAATGGTGGCCTCACACGGTATTAGGACTTCAAGCTGGTTTGTCACGTGACCTTGGATTTTCCACACAAAATACATATTGCTGATGACATTTTCACACATTACCGGTGTAATGAATCAAATCACGTTGAATTCTCGCTTCCACTCTGTACAATTGTGACCAATAAAATCCACCCCCAACCTTCAGCTTTTTTGTTTTCGCGTTTTTTTTATGGGAAATCAGTATATATATGGTGTTATGTGAAAAGGAAAGATTTCTTTTCTCATCTCCACTTACTTTGTAGCAAAAGATGAAGTAGGCTTTTAACTGGACAGAAAGTAGATCAGAGATTTAGATGTCGTTCGTTTGTTGTTGTTTTGTTGTTGTTGTTGTTGTTGTCATCGTCGTCCGTCGTTTTGGTTGTTGTCGTTGTTGTTGATGATGATGGTGATAGATGATGATGATGACGATGAGATGATGATGATGATAAAGATAATGATAATGATGAGATGATGATGATGGAGATGATGATGATGATGATGATATGATGAAAGATGAGAGATGATGATAATGAGATGTATGAAAGGAGATGATGATAATGATGATGAAGATGATGGAATGATGATGATGAAAGATGATATGTGACTTGATGATGAGATGTTCTCGTCGTCCATCTCTGTACATACATACAGACTAATATGTATGTTGCCTTATGCTGTTCGCCGAGTATGTAAGCCTCTGTGGTGGTGGTCCTTATCAAGATCTATGTCAACCTTTTTCAAAGCTCCCCTTGGTCTGTTCGCTGTCCCGAGAGATGTTGTGTGTGTGTGTGTGTTGTGTGTGTGGTGTGTTTTGGGGTGTGTGTGTGTGGGGGTGTGTGTTGTGTGTGTGTGTGTGTGTGTGTGCTTGCGTGCTGCGTGCATGTGTGTTATATGTGTGTGTGTTGTGTGTGTGTGTGTGTGTGTTTTGTGTGTGTGTGTGGTGTGGGTGTGTGTGTGTGTGGTTTTGCTTGCTGCGTGTGTACGTGCGTGCATGTGTGTCTATATTTTTGTGTTTTGTGTGTGTGTGTGTGTGTGTGTGGTGTGTGGTGTGTGTGTGTGTGTGCGTGCGTTTTGTGTGTGTGTGTGTGTGTGTTTGTGTGTGTGTGTTGTGGGGTGCGTGCGCGCGTGTGTGTGTGTGTGTGTGTGTGTGTGTGTGTGTTGCGTGTGTGTGGTGTGTGGTGTGTGTGTGTGTGTGGTGTGTGTGTGTGTATGTGTGTGTGTACTTGTGTTTGTGTGCATCAATGTGTGCGTATGTGTGTACGTGCGTGCGTGCGTGCGTGCGTGCGTGTGTGTGGTGTGGTGGTGTTGTTGTGTGTGGTGTGTTTGTGTGTGTGTGTGTGCGTGCGTCGTGTGTATGTTGTGCGTGTGTTGCGTGCGCGTAAGTGTGCATCAATGTGTATGTGTGTGTGTGTGTTTTGGTGTGTGGGGTGTGTGTTTTGTGTGTTTTGTGAGTGTGTGTGTGTGTGTGTGTGCGTGTGTGCGTGTGTGTGTGTTGTGTCTGTGTGTGGTGTCTGTGTGTGTGTGTGTCTGTGTCTGTGTGCTGTGTGTGTGTGTGTGTGTGTGTGTGGGTGTGTGTGTGGGGTGTGTACTTTGGTGGTGTGTGTGTGCATCAATGTGTGCGTAGGTGTTGCGTGCGTGCGGCGTGTTGTGTGTGTGTTGTGTGTGTGTGTGTGTGTGTGTGTGTGGGGTGTGTGTGTGTGTTGGGGTGTGTGTGTGTGTGGTGCGTGCGTGTGTATGGGGTTTTCCGTGTGTGTGCTGCGCGTATGTGTGCATCAATGTGTATATATTTTTGTGTGTGTGGTGTGTGTGTGTGTGTGTGGTGTGTTGGGTGTATGTGTGTGTGTGTAAAATGTGTGTGTGTGTGTGTGTGTGTGTGTGTGTGTGTGTGTTGTGTGTGTGCGTGCGGTGTAGTATGGCGTGTGTGTGCGTGCGTGTATTGTGCATCAATGTGTGTGTGTGTGTGTGTGTGTGTGTGTGTGTGTGTGTGTGTGTGGTGTGTGTGTGTGTTTGATGGGGTTCATGAGATCCAGACAGAGAAAGCAGGAAAAATGATGGAGTGGAAGTTTTAAGAGGGAGGGAGGGGGGTGGGGTGGGAAGGAGGTGCTAAGAGGGTGAACTGGAGTAGGGGATCAAGAGAGAACCGAGTCACTCTCTAAAGACCAGAATTGAACAAAACATTTTTTTTCACGTTTCAGTGGGGTTTTTCTTCGGTTAATGGATGTGTGCGCGGGTCGGCAAGTTGGTATGTGTGCAAGACTTTTGTTTTTTTCACTTCTTCTTTTTTTTTTTTTTTTAAACCTTTTCCTTTTCTCATCCATTTTGTTCATGCAAAAAGTCTGAACTCGACACCCATATAAGCCGTCCGTATTTTGCAGAAAATCATTAGAGCTCTGATGGAATGTCTGTCTGACTGACACAATGATTCTTTCTTTACTCTTTGTATGTGCAAGGCCCCCGCGCACTTCAGATACGAATATTTCAAGTTCATGAATCGTAATACAATGATGACCCAAGATGCAGCTAAGGACACTGTTCAAAGAAGAAGCGTGCGATTTGTTATCGTTTCTTTCCTTCTTTCGCGTTCCCGGCCATGCTAGTCCTCAATCCGGTTAGAAAGGCGACGTCCACGGTCCGCCGCAGAGACCCCACCGATCCCCCCAGCTTTTCTTCTAGACCTCATCCGGACTGGCCACGACTGGCGCTCAAGGCTTGAAAGGAGGGCAGGACTGTAAGATGTGTGCGGGAGTTTGGGAGCCTGTGCCACAAGGGCACTGGTCAGTATGAGAGAGTTTGAGACGTGAGAGATGGGAGAGGAGCCGGCAGTGTCCTGTTCGCAGCCTGAAGATGGTGACCTGAGCTGCTCTGTCTAGCTGGTGGATGCTGTCCTCTTCAGTCCCAATGTCCAGGCGTTGGCGCCACGCTCTTCTGAAGTTGTTCCTCAGGATGGGTTCAGCTTCACTGTAGGACATCATGTGCCCCGACTGTTCCTGCCTGCTGCTGATCTTGGACAGACGGTCTGCCTCCTCGTTCCCTCCAGTGCCACAGTGAGAAGGGAGCCACTGCAGGACGACAGTAGTTCTCTGTTGGAGGAGGCTGAGTTCCTCTCTGATGGCTCTTGATGATCTGCTCCCCTCCTGGTGTCTGGAGGGGAGTCGTCGTCTAGTTACAGTTCATGTGTCTAAGAATCATAGAGCATAAAGTTGCAGCAGGAACAGTCTGCAGCCCTGTGCAGGGCTTCAAGGCTCGGACGTTGTCAGTCTCTCCACACAGGATGGCATCTGTGTGAAGTTCGGTACCTTGCCGCTGAGGCTGGGAGAACTCTGTAGGTAGAAATCCACCCTGTGAATTTACTGCTGCTTCTGGGTCGTTGTTTTTTTTGTTGTTGGTTTTTTTTTTTAGTTTTTTTTTTTTGTTTGTTTCTTGTTTTTGAGCAGTATGTTGGAGGTCTAGAACCAGTTTATCGGGCCAGACCATTGAGTCACATAGAATACGGGCTCACAAAAATAAGAAAAAGAAAAAAAAAAACAACGGTGAGGAGGAAGCAAAGGGTGATATCGACAATGACGATGATGAATGTGACGATGCTTTTGGTGACGACAACAACGATGATAATGATGAAGACTAGGGAAAGGAGAGAGAGAGAGAGAGAGAGAGAGAGAGAGAGAGAGAGAGAGAGAGAGAGAGAGAGAGAGAGAGAGGGAGAATGAAAAGGAGTCTTATCGTCCAAATGTTGATTTTACGCCATAAATGTTTAGAAGGGAAAATATTTAAGACATATCTGAACACACCCCTTACTCCCTCTCTCTCTCTCTCCTCTCTCTCTCTCTCTCTCTCTCTCTCTCCTCTCTCTCTCTCTCTCTCTCTCTCCTCCTCTGTGTACGCTTGCTGCACATGTACGTGTGTGTATTGTGCCTGTCTGTGCACGTGTGTTATCAGGAGACGTCGGAGACTGGAAGAACTACCTGACGGTGGCGCAGAGTGAACGCTTCGACGCCGCCATGACACAGCTTAAGTCATGTGATTTCCGCTTCCGCTACACGCTTTAAGGCAGCGAGTGCGTGCCCACTTGGATCTTTACCATCATAACCTGGAATCTTTACCATCATAACCTGGAATCTTTACCATCATAACCTGGAATCTTTACCATCATAACCTGGAATCTTTACCATTGTAACCTGGAATCTTTACCATTGTAACCTGGAGTCTATACCACTATAACCTGGAATCTGTTCTTATCACATTAATCGGAAATCCCTTTTTCGTTCTTTTTTTAACCATAGGAAAAACGGATAGACATTATTAAATGTTGGATTTGAGCTGATTTTGATTGTTCGTGAAAGGAAATCTTTAAGCCAGCCAAGGACCAGATACTCGACCGCTTCAGATTGTATTGGGGTTCCAAAAAAAAAAAAATCTGCATGGAAACTTTCCTCCAACCATTTGAGCAAACTTGATCAGAAAAGGCTCCAGGGAAAGCATCTTCTTCAACAGAGTGTCACCCTGGTTTGTTAACACGACTTGATCTTCTTCAACAGAGTGTCACCCTGGTCTGTTTACAACGACTTGATCTTCTTCAACAGAGTGTCACCCTGGTTTGTTAACACGACTTGATCTTCTTCAACGAGTGTCACCCTGGTTTGTT
>CM031621.1:17506185-17513685 GCA_018398815.1 Conus ventricosus
TCTCCATGGTCAAACAGGCCGTCTGTCCACGTCTGACTATCATGAATCTCCCGAGGTCAAACAGGCCGTCTGTCCACGTCTGACTATGATGAATCTCCCGGGTCTCCCCCGGGGTCAAACAGGCCGTCTGTCCACGTCTGACTATGATGAATCTCCCGGGTCTCCCCCGGGGTCAAACAGGCCGTCTGTCCACGTTTGACTATGATGAATCTCCCAGGTCTCCCATGGTCAAACAGGCCGTCTGTCCACGTCTGACTATGATGAATTTCCCAGGTTTGCCATTGTCGAACTGGCCGTCTGTCCACGTCTAACTATGGCGGTGCTCATGATATTGTAGACTAGTCAATAGAAAAAATGGTCAACTCAGACAGAAGAGAGTCGTGTGCTTCACGACAGAAGACAGCCGATTATGTCAGGATGACAATGAGCTGTATCAGAATAATAAAAACAGATTTTTGACCGCAGATTTTCAAGTTAAAATGAATTAATAAATGTCTTTGAGGATTTTCAGAAGATTTTTTTAAAAAAAGGAAAACAGAACCAGTATCGACAACGTTTCGGTCATAGGTCGTCTTCAGGAGTTGTTGTGACATAAAAAAAAGAAAAACAAATAAATACGTATAGGAAATGACGTATGAAAACGTATACGTAAACGGACGATGACGTGCTTAAAGGTGTGTGTGTGTGTGTGTGTGTGTGTGTGTGCGCGCGCGCGCGCGTGAGCGCCTGCGTGATTGCGTGCGTGCCTGCGCACGCGCTCGCGCCGCGCGCGCGCGCGTGCATGTGTGTGTGCACGTGTGTGTGTGTGCATGCGTGTCAGAAGTTTCAGGTCAGCTGTCCGCTTTATGTAGTCCACACTGTTTTTTCTTGCAGAACATGGAATTCGCTCTGAATTGTATGCCCTCTCTATCTATCTGTCTGTCTGTCTGTCTGTTGGTCTGTCTCTCTCTCTCTCTGTCTCTCTCTCTCTCTCTCTCTCTCTCTCTCGGAGTGACTTCCCTTGTCTGGTTGCCAGCAAGACGAACCTTTACACAGCTCTGATACAATTTTGCTCGTTTTCACAACAAAGCGTGTAAAATGCCAGTTGAAGGTCTTCCTGCAAATTTAGAAAATATGCTGAACTCCGCGCTGCGCGACATGACTTTGTCATCATTCAAAATCGAAGGCAGTGAAAATCAGACTGTGGTGATTCTTAGGCTGACAACAATGTCCGACCGTTCCCCTGTCACGCGTCACCCAGCTCACAGTGCAGTGTTCCGGAGAAAAGGTCCGTCGCAGGTCAACAGGGACAGGAGAAGGGCTGAAGAGCATCGCAAGCAAAAGGCAAGTGAAGCTGCATCTTCCCCGTCTGGTCTGTTCCTGCCGACGCCACCTAGTTTAATGTACAATGGCGACAGAAGCGACAACAACAGTGGAGTCTCCTGTGCTGACACTTTTCAGCCTTCACACCAACCCCCTCGCTCTGTGCCTCTGCCTGCACCGAGTTCGATGTCCCACCACGGAACACTGCACATCGACATGGCACCGTGCGACGCAGACAGTGAGTCAGTGACAGTAATTTCGAACTTTGACCTGTTATCTGACACAGATGTTAAAAGCTATGTGTTAACGAAGACGATGATGAAAACTGTGGTGCGTTTTGTGAAAATGATTCGTCTGTAGCTGAATCTACGCAACATGTAATTCAAACATTTGTGTCAGCAACAGATCAGTGTGATACAGACAGCAGTAGTGATTGTGCAGATACCACTGGTGTGACAGCACAGACACCCCATGCAGAAAACATCACAATCTCAGACCTAATGGCGTGCTTGGAAGAAACAGCAAGGAACATGAATGATCGCCTGTCGGAACTGCAAGAAGAGGTGAAAGGATGCACTCTACTCCAGCAAAGAGGTGGAAAACCGAAATCCTGACAATCCTTCATGATTATTGCACTGTTGTAACTGATGAACATCTGGAAAATCCAATTGACAGTTACCTGTGTTATCATTGTATTTAACGGTCTATACAATTCCGTGATCTGGGATCCAGTCGCGACGTACTTTCTTGTATTGTATTGATGTTTATTTCTAATTTTTGTGTCTGCACAGTCCCCCACCCCCATCGTCTCCCAATCTTGTGAATGGGCTTGTTAAGCTTAACACAATAAATCATTCATTCTCTCTCCCTCTCTCTCTCTCTCTCTCTCTCCTCCGCAAAGCAGGTTACAAACACATGACTTACTGATCTTTTGCCAACATTTCAAGTGAACAGTTTTCTTGCTTATCTCTTCTGCTTCCCATTTTCCGATGTCTTACAGTTATACTAATCCAGTTATACTACTCTAAGAGTACTTGCTACAAATATACTCCATACAAAAGACGTGTAGCGTAAAAAAAACGTACTCCTCAGCTTAATAGATGACTTCAGAAATACAAACTGCAATCTTCCTTCGTGAAGATCTTTTTGAGTCGGAGGGAAGTCAGAAAAATACAAGAAAATGATAGTAAACTAGAATAAGGCCCTTTCAGCTGCCTCGATCCTTTCATAACTTATAGATTATGTGCATGCACAGATGGGGAAAGATGAACGGAGAGGCTCGTTCGATACGCATGTTCATGCAACAGTTACATATGACATGGCATGACGGCTTGCTTTGTGACGTCATATCTGTTGTGTACATATAACATCTTTTCACAGGAATACAGAGAGAAAAGTGTCACTGAACTTAATAATAATAAATCGAGCTTATATAGCGCTCTTCGATGAGAGAAAAAGACTCATCCTCAGAGCGCTTCACAATACAGGAAAAATAAAAGTTTCCATAACCATGGCACAATATTGAGAAAAAAAAGGCATACAAAGCAAGCTCTAAAACAGATGCACAAGCCACATCCCCCCCCCCCCCACTCCATTTCTCTCCCCCCCCCCCCCTCCCCCACCGCCACCCCACACACACATGACGTTTTATGAACAACGCTCGACAAGAATTTGGGAATACAAGAAAAGAACCAACACCCATCCCCACCCACCCACCCGCCTCCAATTTCGTGAGCACTTTCACGGAGTACAATTTAAAACATGCAGAAGGGAGCACCCCCCCCCCCCCCCCACACACACACACACACACACACACAAAGGGCAAACTCAACACGAAGCAACAAAAACCCACGCGCGTAAACGCACACACACGAACGCACACACGCAAAAGCACATAAGCATTCAGGCGCGGAAGCGCGCGTGCACATACAAGAGGTGAAGGGTTGGAGAATGCATGGGAAACACGCATTAACTCGTAAGCTATGAAGAAAGACAAAAGGACTTCTGAAAGAGATGCGTTTTGAGACCAGATTTGAACGCAGAGAGAGCCTGTGAAGAGCGGAGCTGGGAGGGGAGGGAGTTCCAGACAAGGGGGGCTTGATAACTGAAAGAACGTTGGCCAAAGGATTTCAGTTTCATGCGGGGAAGCTTGAGAAGTTTATCACTGCTAGAGCGGAAAGTGCGAGAGGGTTGATAAGTGACAAGTGTGTTGGAAAGATAAGCAGGCAATGTTTCATCAAAGTGTCGGAAGGCAAGTGTTGCGAGTTTATACTGGTCAAAAGTATACTCCCCCCCCCCCCCCCCTCCCCAATTTCACTTAAAGGATTGAGACAACAACAACTTATAATAATTTAAATTTCGTCGGCGGCAGTGCAGGAAAAATATTTTTTTTGCAACGTCACGGGACAAAAACCTTCAATTCAGCAAAAGATTCATGTGCCCTGGTTACTTCCCTTTTCACTTTGGCTGAGTACGAGGTGGTTGAAACAGTAAAAGCTTTTCGAGTTTAGCTCTCACTTTCATTCCTTGTGGTTTATAGCCGAACGACACGATGGAACCATGTCAGGACTGGCATCTTGTCAAAGTCATTCATTACAGAGTTGTTTGGGGGGGGGGGGGGGGGGGGGGGGGAGAAACTTCATTAAACCGGATTTTTGTAAAACAACAAAGTTCAGAGATGATTTTTTTTTCATGTATTAGCGATTGGCATGTGGAGGTTTTTGTTTGTTTGTTTTTGTTTGTTTGCTTGTTTTCATACTAGCCAAAATGTTTTCTTCCTTCATTCTATTGTTTGCAGCCCGGCAGACCGCCAGGGGCCGTACCGAGGCTGTCATATGATCAAAGTCAAAGCCCCGCACGGAAGTTTCAGAACAAATCCACAGCTTATAAAAAAGAGATTTTCTAAACCACGCCAAAAAAGAAAATGCTTATAAATCTTTCTGGCATACAATCTGAAAAAAAATTTTAAAATTTCCATTCCTATCTGGAACCAAAAATCATTCTTGATTCATAACACACAGGCATTTTACAGCAGACAAATGCAAAACCTTTGTCCTGAGAATTTCCACTAGATAAAACTGACAACTGGATCATTAAAAAAAAATGGGTTGAGAGATCTTTTGTCAATACATTAGTTGATCCATGAGTCGCAGTTTTGCATTGTAGTTAATTCTGGAGTTAGCATGCTGCCATCTTGAATGGGGCCTCTTGGGTTTTTTCTTCTTTTTTTTTCTTTTTTCTTTTTTTTTTTTTTTTTTTTTTTTGGGGGGGGGGGACAGGCTATAAACAATAGGTGTTGTCAAGGAGGTGGTCTTCTGAACAAATCTGTCTTCACAGTTACATTCACAAACTCTCTGTGGGGGTAGTTCAACAGTTAAGCAAAAGGGCTTGCTGTTTCGGTGTCAAACTTGAAGGACTATGTCATCCCAAACTGAACCCTTACGTACTGTAGTGCCGAAGTCAAATGAGTTAGAATCCTATCAAATAAAATGTTCAATGTTCTCGGCCCCAAGCAGTTTGCCACAGTGTTGTACAAGTCGCTTGTGATTTTTTCCCCCCTACATTTCTGGTCGAGTGCCAGGTCTTCTATGTTTTGCAGTGGGTTTCCCCGAATAATAAATTCTAAAGTTTTTTAGATTAAAGGAATATACAACGACAGGTTTCCCACCGTTTTCTTTATCATCTTAAATTGTTGCTCAAGGAGGCAATGGTTTAGATGTGGCCACTGTGAACGGGCGGGCATTCCTTTCTTGATTACAGAATATTGTTTTGTATGCAGATTTGGACGTGTGTGGATATATATAGCAATGGAGTACAGTATAGTTTACAGATATTTCAGCAATAGAGTACAGTTTCAGTTTCTGGGTGTACGGTTATGGAGTACAGTACAGCATGTGGATATACAGTAATAAATACAGCATTGTGTCTGAATACACAGTTTTATGGAGCACAATAAGTGTTGTAGATATATAGTGATGGAGTATTGGTACCACGTGCGGTTATACAGTATGGATTTCAATACAATTGTAGATAGACCGTAATGGAGGATGGTAAGTCTGTAGATATAAAGTAATAAAGCACAATACAGTGTGTGCGAATACAGCATTACAGTACAGTAAAGGTGTGGGGTGTACATGAATGGAGTACAATACAGCGTGTCGGTATAAGGCAATGGAGTTCAATACATTGTGTGGATGTTCAGTAAACGAGTACAATACAGTAAGTAAGATATTCAGTGATGAAGTGCAGTTGTTGGGATTATGGAGTAATGAAATTCAATACTGTTGTGTAGATGTTTAAAGAAGTATAGTACAGTATGTGGATGTACAAGAACGAAGACTGCAACAGTGTCTAGATTTCAACAAGATAGAGTTAGAAAGTCATGTGTGGATATACAGGAATGGAATGTATTGCAGTGTGTGAATATAGTGTGTGAATAGGAAGAAGGTGGCAGAGAGGTTAAGACGTTCGCCTGCCAATTTCCCGCGTGTGAGAAGTGCGTGGGTTCGAGCCCTGCCTTTCTCGCCCTTTCTTTCCCAGTTTGAATGACAAATCGAAAATGAACGTCATGTCATTGGATGGGGACTATATGCGAGTCAGACCCGTGTGCCTTCTGGCCCCCTGCACACGTTAAAGAACCCCCGGCAGTTGAAAATCGAAAAAGAGCAGGGGGGTTCCCCGCTGCCCTGGCAAAATTGATGTAGATTGAGATAGCCGCCTAGTATTTCTTACCAAGCCACAAAAATTTTTCATTACTGTTATCGTGTGCCATCGTGTACCGGTGGAAATGGAGGACACGTTAAAAAATCGCATGCATCCTGTGTGAGAAACAGGAGGAATAAATGAGATAAATGAAAATGAGTGACTGATATTTGAATGGTACGGGAAACGACTGAATGAGCGCCAGTTGGTGCTCTTCGGCCGGTCCACCTGGGTAGAAAAGCCGTTAAATTGAGTGAGGTAGTGTGTTTATTGTAAAGCGCTTAGAGCTTGGTTTGTGACGAGGATAGGCGCTATATAAATACCCAAAATATATAATAATAATAATATTGTGAATGAACAACAATACAGCGTGTGGATTATTCTAAGGAAGGGCAATACACTATGGGGATACACAAGATGGAATACAATCAACTGTGTGGATAAACAATGATGAAGTAAAAAAAGTTTGTGCATCACAGTAATCGAGAAGACTACATGAAAAAAAAACACGGAGTCATGAAGTACAGTACAGTATGTGGTTGAACAGCGATAGTTACCAAACAGTGTGTGGGTAGACAAAAATAGCGCTCATTACACCGAGTGTTGTACAGCAATGGAGCCCCGTACATTGTGTGAATATACAGTAAAGGAGTACACAATACAGTATGCGAATATACAGTCACAGAGTAGTTCAAGACAGTGTGTGTGTGTATACACAGTCGTGTAGCCTCACACGGTGTGTGGATATACAAAATAAATAAACAGATCAATACAGCACAGCGTGTTGTACGGTACAATCATGGAGTACAACACAGTGTTAGGCCTGCAGTAGTCTTAATGAGTACAGTGTGTGGATACACTGTAACAGGGTACCAAACTGTGGGTGGATATGCAGTCATGCATCACAGTATTGTGAGTGAATATACAGTAACGAAGTACCAAGAGTGTTTGGATGTGCGGTAATGGAGTGCCGTCAAGTGTGTAGATACAGTAGACACAGTAATGGAGTACAATACACAGTGTGTACATACAGCAATGGCATACAGCACAGTTTGTGGATATCCTGAAATGGAGTACAGTACAACGTATGGATAAGCATTATTGAACAACGGCACTGAGTGTGGGGATATACTGAAATGGAGTACAGCACAGGGTGTGGATATATACTAATGGCGAACTGTACAGTTTGTGTACACAGTAATGGAGTACAGCACAGTTTTGGGGGTGTCCGTACAATGCAGCGATTGTGGATGTACAACGACAGGACAGTGGTTGAATACGAAGTAACGGAGTACCACACAGTGTGTATAGTACAATCTTGGAGTATGGTACAGTGTGTGGATATCCTGAAATGGAGTACACGGTACAATGTGTGAATATACAGTATTGAACAACAGTACACAGCATAGAGTGTGTAAATGCGCGGTAATGGAGCACAATGAAGTGTGTTGATGTTCAGTAATGGCGTACAACAAGTACAACACAGTGTGTGGATAT
>CM031621.1:17521185-17526185 GCA_018398815.1 Conus ventricosus
TGATTGAAATCAAGGATAAACTTTATATTCTTCGCTTTTTTGTGTGTGTGCAAAGAACGTGAACTAGGAGATATTCGATACTTTTCTTAGTCACGTGTGCACTGATCATTGAGAAACTTTATATTCTTCGCTTTTTTTTTGTGCTTGTTTGTGTGTTTTATTATTGCAGTGCCTAAAGTGTATCGCGACATAATTATCTATGCGAGTTTTATATGCTTTCCTCTCAGTGTATCTGTCTCTCTCTCTCTCTCTCTCTCTCTCTCTCTCTCTCTCTCTCTCTCTCTCTCTCTCTCTCTCTCTCTCTCTCTCTCTCTCTCTCACACACACACACACACACACACACACACACACAAACACACACACACACTACATATCTTTCCCATCCTCTCTGTCTGTGCCTGTCTCTCTGTCTGTCTCTGTCCTCACTCTCTCTGTGTCTGCCTCTCTCTTCCCTTCTTCCCCCCCCCCCCCCCCCCCCCCCCCCCCCCCCCAACCCCCCGCTCTCTCCTTTTTTCTTTTATTCACAAGTCTGCTTCACTATTTCGCAGTATGTTATAGTACTTACAAACTTAGACACATAAGATCCTTTTCAATCCGTCCATTCGGAAAAGAAAAATGTCAGGTGATATTTGCGAAAACGACCTGGGGAAAAACTGAAAGGAAAGAAAGAATTAACAGTGTTTTTGTTTTATTTATGTTGTTCTCTTTGTATTTATAAGCAGCACATAATCAGAGTGAGAGTGTCAGTACACCATACATTAGAACATGAACAAACCCAGACATTTTCTATCGAACGCCGAAACTCTCAAATCGGCAAGAATATGTTCCTTTGTGAGAGAACATACAGACCATGCATGGTGTGTGAGAGAACATACAGACCATGCATGGTGTGTGAGAGAACATACAGACCATGCATGGTGTGTGAGAGACTGGTTAATAATTAAAAAAAAGAGAGAACGAAGAGAAAAAAAAAAGATAGTGGTAAAAAACAAAGACTGCTTACCCAAAGAAAATTAGTATAGCAGTGGAAATTCCTTTGTTTGTTGTTTTCTTTGGTTTCTTTCTCTGTTTTTTTTTTTTTCTTTTTTTCTTTTTTTTATTGACAGATGAAGTGGACATTGTGAAGCGCCAAAAAATGATGTGGTGGATTTCGGAAAAAAAAAAAAGGAAAGGTCCGAAAACTGATGCCACAAAAACATGTTAGCACTAAACTGCTCTGAAGAAAACAGCAGCGTTCGCCTATTTCACTCTTATCACAACAACTGAAACGAAGAAAAACAAGTTTTACGGAGAGAGAGAGAGAGAAAAAAAAAGACTTGACAATTGAGTTAATCTAGCAACGTATCAGAATAAACTCTTCCGTCATTGATCGGTATTCAGGCTGGTCTCTCACTGTCGTATTTTTGTTGCATGGACACGTTCAGTATATCTGTTACGATGAGTTTGTCTATTACATTTTCATCTGAAGTTTTTAATTAAATGAGAGAAATGTGTCAAAATCATTCATCAAAGAATGACTAAAGACATCCTCTTTCAGATAAATGTGTCATCTTCGTTCATCAAAGGGTGACTAAAACATCCTCTTTCAGATAAATGTGTCATCTTCGTTCATCAAAGGGTGACTAAAACATCCTCTTTCAGATAAATGTGTCATCTTCGTTCATCAAAGGGTGACTAAAACATCCTCTTTCAGATAAATGTGTCATCTTCGTTCATCAAAGGATGACTAAAACATCCTCTTTCAGATAAATGTGTCATCTTCGTTCATCAAAGGATGACTCAAACATCCTCTTTCAGATAAATGTGTCACCTTCGTTCATCAAAGGGTGACAAAATCATTTTCTTTCAGATAAATGTGTCATCTTCATTTATCAAAGGATGACTAAAACATACTCTTTCAGATGAATGTGTCATCTTCGTTCATTAAAGGATGACTCAAACATCCTCTTTCAGATGAATGTGTCATCTTCGTTCATCAAAGGATGACTCAAACATCCTCTTTCAGATGAATGTGTCATCTTCGTTCATCAAAGGGTGACTAAAACATCCTCTTTCAGATGAATGTGTCATCTTCATTCATCAAAGGATGACTAAAACATACTCTTAAAGATTAATGTGCCATCTTCATTCATCAAAGGATGACTAAAACATCCTCTTTCAGATGAATGTGTCATCTTCATTCATCAAAGAATGACTAAAACATCCTCTTTCACATTAATGTGTCATCTTCATTCATCAAAGGATGACTAAAACATACTCTTTCAGATGAATGTGTCATCTTCAGTCATCAAAGGATGACTAAAAACATACTCTTTCAGATGAATGTGTCATCTTCCTTCATCAAAGGATGACTAAAAACATACTCTTTCAGATGAATGTGTCATCTTCAGTCATCAAAGGATGACTAAAACATACTCTTTCAGATGAATGTGTCATCTTCATTCATCAAAGGATGACTAAAACATACTCTTTCAGATGAATGTGTCATCTTCATTCATCAAAGGATGACTAAAACATACTCTTTCAGAGCTCTAACAGAGTATGTATCAATCTGAGACTCTGGTGTTATGATTATTAAGTTATGGTTCCTCATTCACCTCTTCTGGACAAATAATCGGTACCTTTTTTTTGCAAAAGTCCTCATAACACAAACCAGTTCTTTGACGGGGTTTATCACGATGTTTAAAGGTATTCCTCGAAAAGCAACGACCAAGCCCTTGATGAAACAAAAGTACCTTTGGGCATTGCTGTGGTAATGCTCTTCCATTCATGGTTTGAATCGTTCAGTTTTGTCATCAACACAATCTTGAGTGTGCATACGTATTTTTCTGATGATTGGTGTTCCAGGCTTCCTTTGGTCATATACAAATCACCGTTATCATGCTGGTTCTGTCTTGTTGTTCCAAACCAGTATTAACACAGCTTTCTGGATTATGTCTGCCCCACTGTTCTTGGCATTTAGCAACATTGTTCACATGTGGAAAAGCTGGAGCAATTTCAGTGAGTTTAAAAATAACTTTGCTACCGAGTAATCTATCGTCCCACCCGTGTTTTATGTCTAACGTTTTAACTTTCATGATTTTCTTGTTCTCAGTTATTTGTGAGGCCACAAAAGAAAATGAACCGGTGTTGTTCGGGTTTCATCCAAACCACACCCTGTACACACATTCGTGGCCAGTGTTTTAATTAAAAGGGGAGGCTCCATCGTGCTGACCATGTCGTGAGCCCGTCACCGGGAAGCACGTGCGTTGAAGACTGTTGGGTTTTACATGACATCATTGCAATCAACTGCACACATGACATCATTGCAATCAACTGCTGAGCCACTCACTGTGAAACATGCGCTGGTAGACTGTCGGGATTTACGTGACATTTCAATCACGGTATGAACTACTCACTGTGAAACATGCGCTGGTAGACTGTTGGGAGAGCCGGAATAGCTCAGTTGGTAGAGCGCCGGACTCGTAATCTTTTTTTTTTTTTTTTTGCTGTCCCAACCTCTGCGCTACCTCAAAGGCAGTGCACCCACGCCGCTCATTCCGACACCCCGTCCACAGCCATAGCCCGGCTGGCCCCGCCGCAGCCCCGGCACCAGCAATCCACAGGGAGCAGTCAATGTCAAGTCGTCATGAGGCAACCCACCGGAGGAGACACTGCACTGCTGCCGAATCACTTCGGTGGTGTTCAGTGGCGCCTGTTCTATCTAACATACGCAGGACACCACCTACTAAGCCCCCTACTGACGACAATAATTGCTTAGTCGCGGAGCCGGCGTGAGTGAGCTCTCCCTCCGGAGGGCGCCACCACGTCTGTCCAACGACAACCCCCATGGACTCGCCGATACCGGTGACCCCGACGGAAGCAAACCAAGGCCACAGACGCGGAGAGGACATCGAAACTGATGTCACCATGAGAGCAGGGCATGAAGGGCCACAGAATTTGAGACATTTTTTTTAATGCTGATCAATGGGAATGAGGATGATTAAGATGATGCTACGGATTTCCATTTCGGTCTGAGACTACATGACCGGGCTGTACTCTACGCTTCCTTTCATAATATATCCTGGCGTCAACCAGGCCCGAGAGATACAGGCACCTGCAGTGTTGGTCATGAAATTTGAGCAACACTGTCAGAAACGCATCCATTAAGTGGATGAAACTCGACTGTGTGGTCCCAGTCTTCCCAACTGAGTCCCCAGCAAACTCAACTCTGGGAAGGAGCCGGTCGGGGCAGAAAAAACCCACATGACTCTGATGGGATTCGAACCCACGACCTCCCAGCCGGGAGTCCGCGACGCTAACCACTTCGCCACGGCGGCTGGTCGGACTCGTAATCTTGGTGATCCTGGGGTTGCGGGTTCGAACCTCCGCCGGGACGTTTCGGTACAGGGGGATTCTTCTCTCGGAGTTAACATTGGTTCTGACTCCATTTCCCATACAGTCCTTCGAATCAGACTATAACCCGAGGTTCCGTGTGTGAACGCACGCATAACATCTTGCACACACGTAAAATCCCATCACCAACTTTCGGAAGAGTAGGCCAGTTTGGCCGTTGGTATGGATGACACGTTACACATAGCATGCACCCTGCGTGAGAAATGGAAAGAATGAAGGAAGTAAGGAAAATGAGTGATCGATATTGAACGATACTGACTGGATGACACGGGAAACGACTTAATGAAGCGCCGGCTGGCAGCTCTTCAGTCGGCACTACCCAGGTAGGCAGCCCGTTGTGTAAATGAGTGTTGATTGTAAAGCGCTTAGAGCTTGGTCTCTAGCCGAGAATAGGCGCTATATAAGTATTCATTATTATTATTATTATTATTATTATTTACGTGACATTTCAATCACAGTATGAACTACTCACTGCGAAAACATGCGCTGGTAGTTTCTACAAGAGATTTTTTTTCGTTTGATATAAGACTTTCTGTAAATCAGATCCAGTTTAAGGCGTTTTACGTTTGTTTGAAATACACTGTTTTAATGATGTCCCCCCCCCC
>CM031621.1:17531185-17563685 GCA_018398815.1 Conus ventricosus
CATGCCACCTCATGTCATGTTGGATTATCCCCATGCTGCCTCATGTCATGTTGGATTATCCTGTGCCACCTCATGTCATGATGTATTATCCCCCGTGCCGCCTCATGTCATGTTGGATTATCTCTGTACCGCCTCATGTCATGTTGGATTATCCCCATGCCACCTCATGTCATGTTGGATTATCTCTGTGCCGCCTCATGTCATGTTCGATTATCCCCATGCCGCCTCATGTCATGATGGATTATCCCCGTGACCCTCATGTCATGCTGGATTATCCCCCATGCGCCCATGTCATGATGGATTATCCCCCATGCCGCCTCATGTCATGATGGATATCCCCATGCCGCCTCATGTCATGATGGATTATCCCCGTGCCGCCTCATGTCTTGTTGGATTATCACCGTGCCGCCTCATGTCATGATGGATTATCCCCCGTGCCGCCTCATGTCATGATGGATTATCCCCTGTGCCACCTCATGTCATGATGGATTATCCCCGTGCCGCCTCATGTCATGATGGTTATCCCCGTGCCGCCTCATGTCATGTTGGATTATCCCCGTGCCGCCTCATGTCATGTTGGATTATCCCTGTGCCGCCTCATGTCATGATGGATTATCCCCGTGCCGCCTCTTGTCATGATGGATTATCCCCCATACCGCCTCATGTCATGTTGGATTATCCCCTGTGCCGCCTCATGTCATGATGGATTATCCCCATTCCGCCTCATGTCATGATGGATTATCCCGTGCCGCCTCATGTCATGTTGGATTATCCCCGTGCTGCCTCATGTCATGTTGGATTATCCCCATGCCGCCTCATGTCATGATGGATTATCCCCGTGCCGCCTCATGTCATGATGGATTTTCCCCGTGCTGCCTCATGTCATGATGGATTATCCCCGTGTCGCCTCATCTCATGTGGATTATCCCCGTGCCACCTCATGTCATGTTGGATTATCCCCATGCCACCTCATGTCATGATGGATTTTCCCCGTGCCGCCTCCTGTCATGATGGATTATCCCCATGTCGCCTCATGTCATGATGGATTATCCCCCATGCCGCTTCATGTCATGATGGATTATCCCCATGCCGCCTCATGTCATGTTGGATTATCCTCGTGCCACGTCATGTCTGATGGATTATCCCCCATGCCGCCTCATGTCATGTTGGATTATCACTGTGCCGCCTCATGTCAGGACGGATATCCCCCATTGCCGCCTCATGTCATGATGGATTATCCCCCATGCCACCTCATGTCATGATGGATTATCCCCATGCCGCCTCATGTCATGTTGGATTATCCCATGCCGCCTCATGTCATGATGGATTATCCCCATTGCCGCCTCATGTCATGATGGATTATGCCCGTGCCGCCTCATTGTCACGTTGGAATATCCCCATGCCGCCTCATGTCATGATTGATTATCCCCATGCCACCTCATGTCATGCTGGATTATCCACGTGCCGCCTCATGTCATGTTGGATTATCCCCCATGCCGCTTAATGTCATGATGGATTATCCCCCATGCCGCCTCATGTCATGATGGATTATCCCGCATGCCGCCTCATGTCATGTTGGATTATCCCCGCGCCGCCTCATGTCATGTTGGTTATCCCCATGCTGCTTAATGTCATGATGGATTATCCCCCTTGCCGCCACATATCATGATGGATTATCCCCCATGCCGCCTCATGTCATGTTGGATTTATCTCCGTGCTGCCTCATGTCATCATGGATTATCCCCCATGCCGCCTCATGTCATGTTGGATTATCCCCCATGCCGCCTCCTGTCATGATGGATTATCCCCCATGCCGTTTCATGTCATGATGGATTATCCCCCATGCCACATCATGTCATGATGGATTATCCCCCATGCCGCTTCATGTCATGATGGATTATCCCCCATGCCACCTCATGTCATGATGGATTATCCCCCATGCCACCTCATCTCATGATGGATTATCCCCGTGCCGCCTCATCTCATGTTGGATTATCCCCGTGCCGCCTCATCTCATGTTGGATTATCCCTGTGCCTCCTCATGTCATGATGGATTATCCCCCATGCCACTCATGTCATGTTGGATTATCCCCATGCTGCCTCATGTCATGATGGATTATCCAGTGCCGCCTTGTGTCGTGATGGATTGTCCCCGTGCCGCCTCATGTCATGATGGATTATCCCCCATGCCACCTCTGTCATGTTGGATTATCCCCGTGCCGCCTCATGTCATGTTGGATTATCCCCGTGCTGCCTCATGTCATGTTGGATTATCCCCATGCCGCCTCATGTCATGATTGATTATCCCCATGCCACCTCATGTCATGTTGGATTATCCCGTGCCACCTCATGTCATGTTGGATTATCCCCCATGCCGCTTAATGTCATGATGGATTATCCCCATGCCGCCTCATGTCATGTTGGATTATCCCCGCGCCGCCTCATGTCATGTTGGATTATCCCCCATGCCGCTTAATGTCATGATGGATTATCCTCATGCCGCCTCATGTCATGTTGGATTATCTCTGTGCCGCCTCATGTCATCATGGATTATCCCCCATGCCGCCTCATGTCATGTTGGATTATCCCCCATGCCGCCTCATGTCATGATGGATTATCCCATGCCGTTTCATGTCATGATGGATTATCCCCATGCCACCTCATGTCATGATGGATTATCCCCCATGCCGCTTCATGTCATGATGGATCATCCCCCATGCCGCCTCATGTCATGTTGGATTATCCCCCATGCGCCTCATGTCATGATGGATTTATCCCCATGCCGTTTCATGTCATGATGGATTTCCCCATGCCACCTCATGTCATGATGGATTATCCCCCATGCCGCTTCATGTCATGATCGATCATCCCCCATGCCGCCTCATGTCATGATGGATTATCCCCATGGCGTTTCATGTCATGAATGGATATCCCCCATGCCACCTCATGTCATGATGGATTATCCCCCATGCCGCTTCATGTCATGATGGATCATCCCCCATGCCGCCTCATGTCATGATGGATTATCCCATGCCGCCCTCATGTCATGTTGGATTATCCCCGTGCCGCCTCATGTCATGATGGATTATCCCCGTGCCGCCTCATGTCATGATGCATTATCCCATGGCTGCCTCATGTCTTGACGGATTATCCCCCGTGCCGCCTCATGTCATGATGGATTATCCCCGTGCATGCCGCCTCATGTCATGATGATTATCCCCGTGCCACCTCATGTCATGTTGGATTATCCCTGTGCCGCCTCATGTCATGTTGGATTATCCCCGTGCCGCTCATGTCATGATGGATTATCCCCGTGCCGCCTCATGTCATGATGGATTATCCCCGTGCCGCCTCATGTCATGATGGATTTTCCCTGTGCCGCCTCCTGTCGTGATGGATTATCCCCATGCCGCCTCATGTCATGATAGATTATCCCCATGCCGCCTCATGTCATGATGGATTATCCCCGTGCCGCCTCATGTCATGATGGATTATCCCCCATGCCGCCTCATGTCATGTTGGATTATCCCCGTGCCACCTCATATCATGTTGGATTATCACCGTGCCACCTCATGTCATGTTGGACTATCCCCGTGCCGCCTCATGTCATGTTGGATTATCCCCATGCCACCTCATGTCATGATGGATTATCCCCATGCCGCCTCATGATATGATGGATTATCCCTCATGCCGCTTCATGTCATGATGGATTATCCCCATGCTGCCTCATGTCATGTTGGATTATCCCCATGTCGCCTCATGTCATGATGGATTATCCCCATGCCACCTCATGTCATGATGGATTATCCCCGTGCCGCTTCATGTCATGATTATCCCCGTGCCACCTCATGTCATGATGGATTATCCCCATACCGCCTCATGTCATGATGGATTATCCCGTGCCGCCTCATGTCATGTTGGATTATCCCCGTGCCACCTCATGTCATGTTGGATTATCCCATGCCGCCTCATGTCATGTTGGATTATCCCCATGTCGCCTCATGTCATGATGGATTATCCCGTGCCGCCTCATGTCATGATGGATTATCCCCGTGCTGGCTCATGTCATGTTGGATTATCCCCGTGCCGCCTCATGTCATGTTGGATTATCCCCGTGCCACCTCATGTCATGTTGGATTATCCCCATGCCGCCTCATGTCATGATGGATTATCCCCGTGCCGCCTCATGTCATGATGGATTATCCCTGTGCCACCTCATGTCATGTTGGATTATCCCCGTGCCGCCTCATGTCATGTTGGATTATCCCCGTGCCACCTCATGTCATGATGGATTATCCCCGTGCCGCCTCATGTCATGATGGATTAACCCCAGTGCCGCCTCATGTCATGATGGATTATCCCCATGCCACCTCATGTCGTGTTGGTTATTCCATGCCACCTCATGTCATGATCGATTATCCCCATGCCACCTCATGTCATGATGGATTCTCCCCCCGTGCCGCCTCATGTCAGTTGGATATCCCCCCCGCCCGCCTCATGTCATGTTGGATTATCCCCCGTGCCGCCCCATGTCATGTTGGATTATCCCCGTGCTGCCTCATGTCATGTTGGATTATCCCTGTGCCGCCTCATGTCATGATAGATTTATCCCCCATGCTGCTTCATGTCATGATGGATTATCCCCCATGCCGCCTCATGTCATGTTGGATATCCCCATGCCGCCTCATGTCATGTTGGATTTCCCATGCCGCCTCATGTCATGATGAATTATCCCTGTGTCGCCTCATGTCATGATGGATTATCCCCGTGCCGCCTCATGTCATGATAGATTATCCCCATGCCGCCTCATGTCATGATGGATTATCCCCGTGCCGCCTCAAAGTCATGTTGGATTACCCCGTGCCGCCTCAATGTCATGATGGATTATCCCCGTGCCGCCTCTGTCATGTTGGATTATCCCCGTGCCGCCTCATGTCATGATGGATTTCCCTGTGCCGCCCCTGTCGTGATGGATTATCCCCCCTGCCACCCCCATGTCATGATGGATTATCCCCATGCCGCCTCATGTCATGATGGGTTATCCCCCATTTCCGCCCATGTCAGATGGATTATCCCCCATGCCGCCTCAGCATGTTGGATTATCCCTGCCACCTCATGTCATGTTGGATTATCCCCGGCCGCCTCATGTCATGTTGGCTAAACCCCGGTGCCGCCTCATGTCATGTTGGATTATCCCCATGCCACCTCATGTCATGATGGATTTACCCCAGCCGCCTCATGTCATGATGGATTATCCCCTTTATGCCGCTTCATGTCATGATGGATTAACCCCATGCCGCCTCATGTCATGTTGGATTATCCCCATGTCGCCTCATGCATGATTGGATATCCCCGTGCCGCCTCATGTCATGATTGGATTATCCCCGTGCCGCTTCATGTCATGATGGATTAAACCCCCGTGCCACCTCATGTCATGATGGATATCCCCAGTGCCCCTTTATGTCAGAAGGAAAATTTTCCCCCGTGCCGCCTCATGTCATGTTGGATTATCCCCCTGCCGCCTCATGTCATGTTGGATTATCCCCATGCCGCCTCATGTCATGTTGGATTATCCCCATGTCGCCTCAGGTCAGATGGATTATCCCCGTGCTGCCTCATTTCATGATGGATTATCCCCCTGCTGCCTCATGTCATGTTGGATTATCCCCGTGCCGCCTCATGTCATGTTGGATTATCCCCGTGCCACCTCATTCAATGTTGGATTATTCGCATGCCGCCTCATGTCATGATGCATTATCCCCGTGCCGCCTCATGTCATGATGGATTATCCCCCCTGCCGCCAATGTCATGTTGGATTATCCCCCGTGCCGCCTCATGTCGTGATGGATTATTTCCGTGCCGCCTCATGTCATGATGGATTATCCCCGCATCCCAACCGAACAAAAGTCCCACCGATCTCTGATAACCGGACCCGCAAGGCTTTCATCCGGAGGGGACACAGGGAACTGCATTGGGCTCTCCGTGCAGGGCCGCCGCCAGACATCGGAGTGAAGACTTGTCACTAGGACCCGGCAGATGTCGGCAGCCAGTGATGTCAGTCAGAGTGAAGACTTGTAACGTGTGAAGCTCAATACGTCCCTATTCCAAAACGTCCGAGGTCAATGTGTCCCAGGTCCAGTACGTCCGAGGTCTATAGTCCGAGGTCCAGTACGTCCATCGGTCAATATGTCCCAAGAAGGGGGGGGGGGGGGTCCAAAGTTAACTGGTCTATTGTACATATGTAGAATTGTCTGAATTCTCAGGACCTGTATAACGTATGCAACCAGTACAAGGGTCAATACGTCCAAAGTCCAGTACGTCCAAGCTCTATGGATCAAATACGTCCAGGGGTCAAGATGCCCCAGAGGTCGGTAATATGCAGGTCGAATGCGTCCCAAGTTCAATACCTCTCAGGTTAGGTATGTCAGGTTCTTCATCTTATCTTAACTTTATTTCAAATAAGGAACCTACACACACACACACACGCACACGCACGCGCACGCGCACGCGCACACACACACACACACACACACACACACACAGAGGTGGGGATATAGACAAAAAAACTAGCTAGCTAGCTAACTAGATAGATAGTTTGACTGGTTGATTGATTGATTGATTGATTGACATTAGACAGACAAGCAAATGTAATTTGTCTGGGAATGTAGGTACACAGGCTGATGGGCACAAAAACAGACACACGGAAAGATGGGGGGAAAAAAAGATAGACAGACAAATAAACAAAGTGAGTATAAAACAGACAACACACATAGATATGTACATACACGCATACATGTATATATAGAGAGAGAGAGAAGAGCGGAATGCAGGGAGAGAGAAAGACGGAAGCGACTTAAGGGCGGAAGAAAACAGAAAGAGGATACACAGATTATCAAATAGATAGATAGATTGATAGATTGATAGATAGATCGATTGATAGATTGATAGATAGATTGATAGATCGATAGATAGATCGATAGATTGATAGATAGATTGATAGATAGATTGATAGATTGATTGATTGATAGATTGATAGATAGATAGATTGATAGATAGATTGATAGACAGATCGATAGATAGATTGATAGATTGATAGATAGATTGATAGATTGATAGATAGATAGATAGATAGATAGATAGATAGATTGATTGATAGATAGATTGATAGATAGATCGATAGATAGATTGATAGATTGATAGATAGATTGATAGATTGATAGATAGATTGATAGATAGATTGATAGATAGATAGGTAGAAAGAAACGTTGCACACACACACACACACACACACAAACACACACACACACTCACACACACACACACTCACACACACACACGCGCGCGCGCGCATGCAAGCACGCATGCACGCACGCGCGCACACACATACACACACACACACACACACACACACACACACACACACACACACACACACACACACACGCACGCACGCACGCACGCACGCACGCACGCGCACACACAGAATAATGATCTGAATTTGATGATCACATACTGGTGACATTTTTTTTACAGGGGGGTGGGGACGGGGAGGGGGGGGGGGATCCGAAGTTAACTGGTCTATTGTACATATGTAGAATTGTGAATTCTCAGGACCTGTATAACGTATGCAACCAGTATAAATGCTGTCACACTGAACTAATGGCTTGCATTCTTTCAAATGTGGGAACGCGTTCGCGCTAACAATACCTCGTCTTTGATGCATGGCAGTCATAAACTAATGAATACATGAATAAAACAATGTATGAATGAAACCCTCACCCCCACCCACCCACCCATTCTCTCTCTCTCTCTCTCTCTCTCTCTCTCTCTCTCTCTCTCTCTCTCTCTCTCTCTCTCTCTCTCTGTCTGCCTGTCTGTCTGCCTGTCGCCTCTCTCTCTCTCTCTCTCTCTCTCTCTCTCTCTCTCTCTGAGTCAGTATATCTATCTGTCTGTCTATGTCTGTCTCTCTCTCCGTCTCTCTCTCTCTGTCTTTCTGTCTCTGTCTCTGTCTCTGTCTCTCTCTCCCTCTCTCTCTCTCTCTCTCTCTCTCTCTCTCTCTCTCTCTCCCCAACCTCTCTTTTACTCATTCTCTCTGAGGAAAATGGAGGAGGAAAAAAAGAGGAAGATGTGGGATTTTTCTGCCCGGACCGTCTCCTACCTCGAGTAGTTTTTGCTACGGACCGGAACCTCCCAGTCGTGTTTCATCCCCTTCACGGATGCCGTCTCTGAGAGTGACCAACACTGCAGGTGTGTGTTTCTCTCGGGCCTGGTTGCCAGCGGGCCATAGTATGAAAATAAGTGTGGAGTATAGCCTTGTCCTGCAGTCTCAGGCTGGAATGGAAATTAGTAGCATCATCTTCATCATCCTCAGACTGGAATGGAAATTAGTAGCATCATCTTCATCATCCTCAGACTGGAATGGAAATTAGTAGCATCATCTTCATCATCCTCATTCTCATCGATCAGCATTAAAAAAAAAAAAAGTCTCCAATTCTGTGGTCCTTCATGCCCTGCTCTCATGGTGACCTCAGTTTCGATGTCCTCTCCACGTCTGTGGCCTTGGTTTGGTTCCGTCGAGGTCACCGGTATCGGCGAGTCCATGGGGGCTGTCGCTAGACGGACATGGTGGCGCCCTCCGGAGGGAGAGCTCACTCACGCCGGCTCCGCGACTAACCAATTATTGTCGTCAGTAAGGGGTTAGCAGGTGGTGTCCTGCGTATGTTAGATCAGAACAGGCGTCACACAACACCACCGAAGTGACTCGGCAGCAGTGCAGTGTCTCCTCCGGTGGGTTGCCTCTTGTCGACATGACATTGGCAGCTCCCTGTGGATTGCCGGTGCCGGGCTGTGGCGGGACGGGCCGGGCTGTGGCTGTGGACGGGGGGGGGGGGGGGGGGGCGGTCGGAATGAGCGGCGTGGGTGCACTGCCACTAAGGTGACACAGAGGATAGGACAACAAACAAAAAAAGTGTTGGTTGCTTTAAGAATTTTGTTTTATTTTAAACATTTTTTTTTTCTTTTAAAGGAGGTAAGGTAGGGGAGGAGGCTGGCAAGAAGGGAGCGGAGGTGAGGGAGGTGATAGCGATGGACACGCTGACATAGAGAAAGAGGCAGGAACATGAACTTGAAAGAATCCGATTTTTTTTTTTTTTTTGCCAGTGAAAGTTTTTGATTGAACATACCTCACGAACCTAGAAAAGCACATAGCACATGACTCACATGTTATTTACCAAAATCACTCAAGAGGCTGGACAATTCAAACAACAGTCAAAAACTAGTGAATACAGGAATAAATGAATGTATTGAATGACCCTTCTCTCTCTCTCTCTCTCCTCTCTCTCTCTCTCTCTCTCTCTCTCTCTCTCTCTCTCTCCTCTCTCTCTCTCTGCGTGTGTAAATTCATGTTTGTTAACAGATCTAACACCACTCCTTACTGTAGTTAGGTTTCTTGTCCTGTAAGTATATATGATTTTTGTTCTCATACACTTTCATAATCTTGATTTATTCATAGACCTACTTCTTCTTCTGCGTTCCATAGACCTACACCCCTCGCAGCATGTCCTTTAGTGCTGCCTTTGTTTCTCTGTCACTGTGTCTTCTCCTTCTGCTCCACCTACACCTTCTCCCCATCTCTCTCTCTCTCTCTCTCTCTCTCTCTCTCTCTCTCTCTCTCTCTCTCTCTTGTGTGTGTGTGTGTGTGTGTGTGTGTGTGTGTGTGTGTGTGTGTGTGTGTGTGTGTCTTGGTCTGTCATGCCCGTTACAAACGTTAACAAATACCTCGGCATAATTTTCTCTACTCGGCTGAGTTTTGTTTGCTGCATGTAGAGGCCTTTCTAGCAGAGCTGAGAATGTGCTGTTATGCCTTATGAAGAAACTGTTTGTATTTAATAATTACTCCTAGGAAGTGTTTGTCAAAGTTGTGGATGCACAGATACAACCCATTGTGCAGTATGGTTCAGACCTATGGGGTATAGTTAGAATGCTGTCGTTCATTGTGAATCGGTTCATTTGACTCGGTTTTAAAAAGTTTTGAGGTATAGAACTTAAAACGCCAAATGATTTAGTATACGGGGAAATGAATAGATATCCAATATATATAAATTCTGCAGTTAAAAGTATCCGCTAGCTGCTAAAACTATTAAACATGAATAACGATAGATTACCACAAAGAGAGTATGATACGCTATTTGATCTCGACTCAGGAGGGCAGAAGTAACTGGGTTTCAAATGGACGTATTTGTTTGCGTGAGTTGGGATTAGGGTATCCCTGGATATATCAAGGAGTAGGAGAAGAAAGTAAGTTTATCCAAACAGTTCGATACAGATTGATCGACAGCAGATGGCAAACATGGGGAAGTCATATTCAATCAAATAGACGTATTTAATATGTACAAAGGTTACTGTCCGTCACACTTAGATAAGAATTTTAATATGAGCAAGCATCTACGATTCACTTTCACGAGATTTAGATTTGGGCTCTCTGAAATCAAGGTGCATGCTAATCGCTACGAAAACGTAAGTTATAATGAATTGCTCTGTCACCTTTGTAAAGAATCAGTCGAAGATGTGGTTCATCTTGTTTAGCGTGCTTGCTTTCAGTGATCTCCGTTTGCAGCTAATCATACTCGGGAAATCTTATAATCAGCCATGTATGTTGCGTTTTTGCTTCCTAATATCATCAGAAAAAAACGAAAGTGTGATTTGCAGTTTAGTTCTTTGCATAATTATGTAAAGCTTTCCAGTTCAGAGAAACATTGCTTTCATGATCGTTCGCTTGATGTCAGTGTAAGGACTCGTGATACTGCTAATGCTGCCTTTGTAATAATTTCCCTGTAATATTGTTATCGCCCTTTCCTATGGGCTATGGCCTTAAATGAATAAATCATCTCTCTCTCTCTCTCTCTCTCTCTCTCTCTCTCTCTTACTTTTTGTCTTTATAATATCCTTAGAATTAGTATGTTGTTGTTTTTTTCATGGACGACATTTCATCGACTTAAAACGTTTTTTTCCTGTTTTGTATTCAGTTGATTCCATTTCACGGCATTTGTGGACGCGGTATTTTTTCTCTTTTTGTTGTTGTTTATTTCGGCATGATTTGATTTGTTTTCTTTTCTTGTGAATTGTTATATATGCTCATCTATTATCCTCGAAAATAAAGAATCTCTCTCTCTCTCTCTCTCTCTCTCTCTCTCTCTCTCTCTCTCTCTCTCCATACCCACTCACCCCTTCACTGACCACGCGGAGGGGGAACAACCCGGCCCCCGACAGATGGGCGGCGGAGGTCATAAAACGGAATTGCGCACCCATTGACCTTTCCAGCACGGGAACTGACTCCCGTCGCGTGCAATATGGTACAGAATCTCCGGCTAGTTGGCCGCTGTGGTTGGTAGGGTTTAACACCCCCGAGCCTATTCGAGTCTTGACGACTCTGAAAGATCTAGTTGCAAAGCAGACGACTGCAGGCGGAAATCTAAACAAATCTTAAATAAATGTTAGCGAACCGCCCAGAGAACGTGGACAAACGAGTCACAAGACAAAACACAACGCGTTTCAACCTCTTAGGTCTTCGTCAGGTGATATATAAACGAATAAAACAACGAAAATTCACTTAGCTTTGATCGCTTCAGATCACTTAGGGTTCACCGCAAGGAAGAAGGCGTTGAATGAGAACGAGGCAGTTGGAAGGGAAATAGTGAGTGAGTCAAAGTCGTAATGATGATAATAATATTACTGATAAGAATACTAATAATGGTCAAAATATTGGGGGGTTCGACTCTGAAAGAGATTGTATACATTTTGACAGCGAGAGAGGAAAGAGGGAGGGAAGGAGGAGGGAAGGAAGACTGCTGCTTGGCAATGACAGTGAGGAGGGAGTAAAGAGACGGGGGGAGGGGGGGGGGGGGGGGGGAGGGGGGGGGGTTCGACGCCTTTCTTTTCGCAAAAGCGTTCGCAACAAGAAAAAAAAAAAGCCATAGTATTGCCACAACAACAACAATAATGAGGAGGAGGAGGAGGAGGAGGAGGAGGAAGATGATGATGATGATGATGATGATGATGATGATGATGATGATGATGATGATGATCAAAACAACAACAATAATACCAATAACAACAACAACAATAACAGTAATTTTGATGACGACGACGACGACGACGACAACGACGACGACGATGATGATGAGTATAATAACCCAAACTCCTCACAAAACTGTTTTCTTCACAATAGACTTCAAAACAATAACTAAGCATTCTTGTCTTCACATATACACAAGAATGTCATTTTCAAACTTACAAAAATTCATAAATATCAGCGTTGTCCGTCTTCGCTGCAATACAATTAATTTCATTGATTTTTAATCGTAATTTCAAAGCCAAGTCAGTCGTATCATGTCCCCATATTCAACGCCCATCTTGCGCTGAATTGCGCAGTAGATAAGTGACTGCTCATTCTTCATTTCCGTTGTCCTGAATGTTGTTTTTTTCTTGTCTGAAGAAGACCTAAGAGGTCGAAACGCGTCGTTTTTTTGTCTTGTAATCTGTTTGTCCATGTTAACCGGTGGGGTTACTTGAAATTCCTTTTCAAATATGTCCCCATATCCCAAAGCTATACATCAGATCGGTAGAATGGTTTTATCAACCATATTAAAACTTTACAAACATTACTCCAAAGGTAATGTTCACTGTTGAGGGTTTGTCACAGGGCAGGCTTTGCTCTGCATGTCCTGTCATGTTGATCACATGAACTGTGTTCATTATTGTTTTACTTCGACTTCAATTCGAAGCACTGGAAATCAAAAGGAACGTCACGTCATCACCAATGTTGAACTTTGGATCATTTTGAATTTTTCCTTTTAGAAAAAAAAAAAGACATTTCTTAGCGTTCAGCTTCAGAGTCCAGCGGTCACAGAAACGTGCAGCAGGCTCGAGGCTTAACAGAAGGCCTGTTTCTTAACGACTTACTGTGTGCCAGCCTGTTTGTCTCAGAACGACTTACTGTGTGCCAGCCTGTCTGTCTCAGAATGACTTGCTGTGTGCCAGCCTGTCTGTCTCAGAATGACTTACTGTGTGCCAGCCTGTCTGTCTCAGAACGACTTACTGTGTGCCAGCCTGTCTGTCTCAGAATGACTTACTGTGTGCCAGCCTGTCTGTCTCAGAACGACATACTGTGTGCCAGCCTGTCTGTCTCAGAACGACTTACTGTGTGCCAGCCTGTCTGTCTCAGAACGACTTACTGTGTGCCAGCCTGTCTGTCTCAGAACGACTTACTGTGTGCCACCCTGTCTGTCTCAGGACGACTTACTGTGTGCCAGCCTGTCCGTCTCAGAATGACTTACTGTGTGCCAGCCTGTCTGTCTCAGAACGACTTACTGTGAGCCAGCCTGTCTGTCTCAGAACGACTTGCTGTGTGTCAGCCTGTCTGTCTCAGAACGACTTACTGTGTGCCAGCCTGTCTGTCTCAGAATGACTTACTGTGTGCCAGCCTGTCTGTCTCAGAACGACTTACTGTGTGTCAGCCTGTCTCAGAATGACTTGCTGTGTGTCAGCCTCTCTCAGAACGACTTGCTGTGTGTCAGCCTGTCTCAGAATGACTTGCTGTGTGTCAGCCTGTCTCAGAATGACTTGCTGTGTGTCAGCCTGTCTGTCTCAGAATGACTTTGCTGTGTGTCAACCTGTCTCAGAATGACTTGCTGTGTGTCAGCCTGTCTGTCTCAGAACGACTTGCTGTGTGTCAGCCTGTCTCAGAACGACTTATTGTGTGCCAGCCTGTCTGTCTCAGAACGACTTACTGTGTGTCAGCCTGTCTGTATCAGAATGACTTGCTGTGTGTCAGCCTGTCTATCTCAGAACGACTTGCTGTGTCAGCCTGTCTGTCTCAGAATGATTTGCTGTGTGTCAGCCTGTCTCAGAACGACTTGCTGTGTGCCAGCCTGTCTGTCTCAGAACGACTTGCTGTGTGTCAGCCTGTCTGTCTCAGAATGACTTGCTGTGTGTCAGCCTGTCTGTCTCAGAATGACTTGCTGTGTGTCAGCCTGTCTGTCTCAGAAAAACTTGCTGTGTGTCAGCCTGTCTGTCTCAGAATGACTTGCTGTGTGTCAGCCTGTCTAACTCAGAATGACTTGCTGTGTGTCAGCCTCTCTCAGAACGACTTGCTGTGTGTCAGCCTGTCTCAGAATGACTTGCTGTGTGTCAGCCTGTCTCAGAATGACTTGCTGTGTGTCAGCCTGTCTGTCTCAGAATGACTTGCTGTGTGTCAACCTGTCTCAGAATGACTTGGTGTGTGTCAGCCTGTCTGTCTCAGAACGACTTGGTGTGTGTCAGCCTGTCTCAGATGACTTGCTGTGTGTCAGCCTGTCTCAGAACGACTTGCTGTGTGTCAGCCTGTCTTAGAATGACTCGTGTGTCAGCCTGTCTCAGAATGACTTGCTGTGTGTCAGCCTGTCTCGGAACGACTTGCTGTGTGTCAGCCTGTCTGTCTCAGAATGACTTGCTGTGTGTCAGCCTGTATCAGAATGACGTGTGTGTCAGCCTGTCTCAGAATGACTTGCTGTGTGTCAGCCTGTCTCGGAACGACTTGCTGTGTGTCAGCCTGTCTGTCTCAGAATGACTTGCTGTGTGTCAGCCTGTCTCGGAACGACTTGCTGTGTGTCAGCCTGTCTCAGAACGACTTGCTGTGTGTCAGCCTGTCTCAGAACGACTTGCTGTGTGTCAGCCTGTCTGTCTCAGAATGACTTGCTGTGTGTCAGCCTGTCTGTCTCAGAATGACTTGCTGTATGTCAGCCTGTCTGTCTCAGAACGACTTGCTGTGTGTCAGCCTCTCTGTCTCAGAATGACTTGCTGTGTGTCAGCCTGTCTCAAACGACTTGCTGTGTGCCAGCCTGTCTGTCTCAGAATGACTTGCTGTGTTTCAGCCTCTCTGTCTCAGAATGACTTGCTGTGTGTCACCCTGTCTGTCTCAGAACGACTTGCTGTGTGCCAGCCTGTCTGTCTCAGAATGACTTGCTGTGTTTCAGCCTGTCTGTCTCAGAATGACTTGCTGTGTGCCAGCCTGTCCTGTCTCAGAGCGACTTGCTGTGTGCCAGCCTGTCTGTCTCAGAACGACTTGCTGTGTGTCAGCCTGTCTCAGAATGACTTGCTGTGTGTCAGCCTGTCTCAGAACGACTTGCTGTGTGTCAGCCTGTCTCAGAATGACTTACTGTGTGTCAGCCTGTCTGTCTCAGAACGACTTGCTGTGTGCCAGCCTGTCTGTCTCAGAACGACTTGCTGTGTGCCAGCCTGTCTGTCTCAGAATGACTTGCTGTGTGTCAGCCTGTCTGTCTCAGAATGACTTGCTGTGTGCCAGCCTGTCTGTCTCAGAATGACTTGCTGTGTGCCAACCTGTCTCAGAACGACTTGCTGTGTGTTAGCCTGTCTTAGAATGGCTTGCTGTGTCTCAGCCTATCTCAGAATGACTTGCTGTGTGTCAGCCTGTCTCAGAATGACTTGTGTGTCAGCCTGTCTCAGAATGACTTGCTGTGTGTCATCCTGTCTAAGAATGACTTGCTGTGTGTCATCCTGTCTCAGAATGACTTGCTGTGTGTCAGCCTGTCTCAGAACGACTTGCTGTGTGTCATCCTGTCTCAGAATGACTTGCTGTGTGTCAGCCTATCTCAGAATGACTTGCTGTGTGTCATCCTGTCTCAGAACGACTTGCTGTGTGTCAGCCTGTCTCAGAACGACATGCTGTGTGTCATCCTGTCTCAGAATGACTTGCTGTGTGTCGGTCTGTCTCAGAATGACTTGCTGTGTGTCATCCCGTCTCAGAATGACTTGTTGTGTGTCAGCCTGTCTCAGAACGACTTGCTGTGTGTCAGCCTGTCTCAGAACGACTTGCTGTGTGTCAGCCTGTCTCAGAATGACTTGCTGTGTGTCAGCCTGTCTGTCTCAGAATGACTTGCTGTGTGTCAGCCTGTCTGTCTCAGAATAACGTGCTGTGTGTCAGCCTGTCTGTCTCAGAATGACTTGCTCTGTGTCAGCCTGTCTAACTCAGAATGACTTGCTGTGTGTCAGCCTCTCTCAGAACGACTTGCTGTGTGTCAGCCTGTCTCAGAATGACTTGCTGTGTGTCAGCCTGTCTCAGAATGACTTGCTGTGTGTCAGCCTGTCTGTCTCAGAATGACTTGCTGTGTGTCAACCTGTCTCAGAATGACTTGGTGTGTGTCAGCCTGTCTGTCTCAGAACGACTTGGTGTGTGTCAGCCTGTCTCAGGATGACTTTGTGTGTCAGCCTGTCTCAGAACGACTTGCTGTGTGTCAGCCTGTCTCAGAATGACTCGTGTGTCAGCCTGTGTCAGAATGACTTGCTGTGTGTCAGCCTGTCTCGGAACGACTTGCTGTGTGTCAGCCTGTCTGTCTCAGAATGACTTGCTGTGTGTCAGCCTGTCTCAGAATGACGTGTGTGTCAGCCTGTCTCAGAATGACTTGCTGTGTGTCAGCCTGTCTCGGAACGACTTGCTGTGTGTCAGCCTGTCTGTCTCAGAATGACTTGCTGTGTCAGCCTGTCTCGGAACGACTTGCTGTGTGTCAGCCTGTCTCAGAACGACTTGCTGTGTGTCAGCCTGTCTCAGAACGACTTGCTGTGTGTCAGCCTGTCTGTCTCAGAATGACTTGCTGTGTGTCAGCCTGTCTGTCTCAGAATGACTTGCTGTATGTCAGCCTGTCTGTCTCAGAACGACTTGCTGTGTGTCAGCCTCTCTGTCTCAGAATGACTTGCTGTGTGTCAGCCTGTCTCAGAACGACTTGCTGTGTGCCAGCCTGTCTGTCTCAGAATGACTTGCTGTGTTTCAGCCTGTCTGTCTCAGAATGACTTGCTGTGTGTCACCCTGTCTGTCTCAGAACGACTTGCTGTTGCCAGCCTGTCTGTCTCAGAATGACTTGCTGTGTTTCAGCCTGTCTGTCTCAGAATGACTTGCTGTGTGCCACCTGTCTGTCTCAGAACGACTTGCTGTGTGTCAGCCTGTCTCAGAATGACTTGCTCTGTGTCAGCCTGTCTCAGAACGACTTGCTGTGTGTCAGCCTGTCTCAGAATGACTTACTGTGTGTCAGCCTGTCTGTCTCAGAACGACTTGCTGTTGCCAGCCTGTCTGTCTCAGAATGACTTGCTGTGTGCCAGCCTGTCTGTCTCAGAACGACTTGCTGTGTGCCAGCCTGTCTGTCTCAGAATGACTTGCTGTGTGTCAGCCTGTCTGTCTCAGAATGACTTGCTGTGTGCCAGCCTGTCTGTCTCAGAATGACTTGCTGTGTGCCAACCTGTCTCAGAACGACTTGCTGTGTGTTAGCCTGTCTTAGAATGACTTGCTGTGTCTCAGCCTATCTCAGAATGACTTGCTGTGTGTCAGCCTGTCTCAGAATGACTTGTGTGTCAGCCTGTCTCAGAATGACTTGCTGTGTGTCAGCCTGTCTCAGAATGACTTGTGTGTCAGCCTGTCTCAGAATGACTTGCTGTGTGTCATCCTGTCTAAGAATGACTTGCTGTGTGTCATCCTGTCTCAGAATGACTTGCTGTGTGTCAGCCTGTCTCAGAACGACATGCTGTGTGTCATCCTGTCTTAGAATGACTTGCTGTGTGTCAGCCTGTCTGTCTCAGAACGACTTGCTGTGTGTCAGCCTGTCTCAGAACGACTTGCTGTGTGTGTGTCAGCATGCAGTAGGAGAAACATGTTTAGCAAGCATTCAACATTCCATTCGAAAATTGCTAGTTCTTCAGCTTTTTTGTGCAACTGTTGTCATTGCATGCATGTTTTCTTTAAAGAAAAACATGTTATTTTAAGGGGTAAAAAAATTGTCTAGAACCTACATTTGATTGGAAAAACAGCATTTTCCCCACCACCACACAAGACTTTGCATTTGAATACATATTTCTACTAACTTCCAAAATGTCGCCTTTATTTCCAAATGGCATCCTTTTTTTGGTTACAAGTACAGTATTATCAAAGACTGTTTTATGATCCATAAAAGCACAATGTAGCCCTTTCTTCTTGCATAACAAAATACCCGTCACCCTCACAGAGTAAAGAAATGGTAAAGAGTACACAACATCAGACAGAAATCCTATTGCTTCTTCGTTTAGCGGGCTGTGTTCAACAAACGTCTTCATCTCTCATTCAGAATGCTTGCAAAACGTTTTCCCCCAAAACTGCTTACGACGGTGATGCCACGGTCGTTATTTGGGTCATTAACTTTCCCATTATTTTCATAGACAGGCTGTACAATTCCCCATGGTCCAACCGCTTCGCATCAGGCCCCTCAAGGATCCAGCTACATCGAGATGTTTGAATCTTTACAATTCAATCGGAGGACGCTTTAAGAAATCCGTTTAGTGTATGTTCGAATCAACAAGGTTTGGTTGGTTTTAGTTCTGTTTTCAACATCATTTGCCTGCTTCAGAATTAGAAAGGGACTCCTTTGAAATAGCACCTTCGAGCGTGGTTCAAAATTGTCTGCAATATGGCTGTTGCTGTTCGCATTTCCTAAGAAATGGAAGAAAGATTCACACGACGACTTGTTTGACTTTTTTTTTTCCTGTTCATACTCGGGTTTCCCATTGATTATATATCCCAGTAAGACGTGGGATCTTTACTTTTCGGCGATCCCTCTTTCCTAGCAAATTCGGGCTGGCTGGTAGTCTTTAAATGCCTTTCTCACACATTTTGTGTACTTCTTGGCGACGTACGGTCTATGGTGTTTGTATGCCGTAATGTGTTTTGCTCAGCTTTGCGGAAGGCTTTTTTTTCTGTGTCACATTTAAAGCGAGGTTTGTGATAGCCTTTCTTTGTTTCGTTGTTTTTGTTTCTATTATCGGTCATAAGTTGAGCATCAGTAGTACTGTTAGTTTGTACCATGTCTATCTTCGTTGTAATTTTGTCAATGCTTTCCCTGAAGAGTTTTGTAGATCATTCTATTAATTTCATTTCTATATCTTTAATTTCATTGATATTTAGGCCATGAATGAAACTTTTTTGCACTCATGTTTTAAGTGCACTCCAGTTTCGCAGTTTACAAAGATTTCATCCGTTTTTAAAGAATCACCCACTTGCATTCATTTCAGCCTAGTCGTCGTCAAAATGGTCAAAATGAACAAACAACGATGGGACAATGCGCATCTGAACATAGTTCAGTAACCTCCAACACAGAGAAATCGACAACTAAAGGCAATAGATCGTCTGATACCACAAAACAGTCGACAATACTTGCATCTTTTGCACGTTAAGTTAGCCATATTAGCAGCATCTGTTCCGGTTCGTCCATGGACCATGAAAAGATCCCAGGTTGTACAGAATGCCATGAGGATCATGACCCCTACTACTGGTTGAACTGTCTTGAGAGGTCCGCGGTGGTAGTGTGCCAGTCTTAGTGCCAAAGAAAACATCGTTGACAAACAGGCGTTTTCAACAGCTGAACATGGCCTCTCTTAGTTCTGCGTACACTTGCCTGTTCACGTTCGGCGAGTTCTCCTGTTCAATGCACGATGCACTAAACGGGACGTCGTCCCCCCCCCCCCCCCCCCCCCCCCCCAAAAAAAAAAAACCGAACTGCCTGATCAGTCTTGAAGAACACTGCCATATTGTCAGAAACTGCTGAAATTGGTCATGTTTATAGTTGCTGTGACAGATTTTATCTTTATTCCCTGCGCTTTTCAACCATTGAGAGAGAGAGAGAGAGAGAGAGAGAGAGAGAGAGAGAGAGAGAGAGAGAGAGAGAGAGAGAGAGAGAGAGAGGCGGGGGGGGGGGGGTGGGGAGGGAATGAGAAGAAGGGACAGACAGAAAGACAAGCAGACAGACAGTCAGAGACACACACAGAGAGACACAAAGAGAGACAGACAGACAGACAGAGACACAGACAGACAGGGACAGAAACACATACAGATCCAGAGAGAGAGAGAGAGAGAGAGAGAGAGAGAGAGAGAGAGAGAGAGAGAGAGAGAGAGAGAGAGATTAACACTGGAGCGGCAGAGGAAAGGTGAGAGTGACAGTAATGACAGACAGACAGACAGACAGACAACAGCTGCTTATCTATCACATTGCCATTGCCACCTACACAGCTTCACATAGAGACCCGATCGATTCGCCCGTGAATGGACCACAATGAAAAAAGTGGTAAGAAGTCAGCCCTCGTCAGTGCAGCTGTATGTAACCTTCCACATCAAACGTACTGAGGGTACAGGTAGTGGCGTGACTTCGTCTGTGTGTTCTGTTTCAGTCCCAACGCTCTCGATCAAAAGGCAACGTCAGTCTTTGAATCAATGTTCGCTTGTGTTCGCGCATTTCTTTTGCCGTTGTTTGAGCAATTCTTTTGCCGTTGTTTGAGCAATTCTTGCAGTTCTTTTGCCGTTGTTTGAGCAATTCTTTTGCCGTTGTTTGAGCAATTCTTGCAGTTCTTTTGCCGTTGTTTGAGCAGTTCTTTCGCCGTTGTTTGTGCAGTTCTTTTGCCGTTGTTTGTGCACTTCTTTTGCCGTTGTTTGTGCACTTCTTTGCCGTTGTTTGTGCCGTTGTTTGTGCAATTCTTTTGCCGTTGTTTGTGCAGTTCTTTTGCCGTTGTTTGTGCAATACTTTTGCCGTTGTTTGTGCAGTTTTTTTGCCGTTGTTTGAGCAATACTTTTGCCGTTGTTTGTGCAGTTCTTTTGCCGTTGTTTGTGCAGTTCTTTTGCCGTTGTTTGTGCAGTTCTTTTGTCGTTGTTTGTGCATTTCATTTGCCGTTGTTTGTGCAGTTCTTTTGTCGTTGTTTGTGCAGTTCTTTTGTCGTTGTTTGTGCATTTCATTTGCCGTTGTTTGTGCAGTTCTTTCGCCGTTGTTTGTGCAGTTCTTTCGCCGTTGTTTGTGCAGTTCTTTTGCCGTTGTTTGTGCAGTTCTTTTGCCGTTGTTTGTGCAGTTCTTTTGCCGTTGTTTGTGCAGTTCTTTTGCCGTTGTTTGTGCACTTCTTTTGCCGTTGTTTGTGCAGTTCTTTTGCCGTTGTTTGTGCACTTCTTTTGCCGTTGTTTGTGCACTTCTTTGCCGTTGTTTGTGCCGTTTTTGTGCAATTCTTTTGCCGTTGTTTGTGCAATTCTTTTGCCGTTGTTTGTGCAGTTCTTTTGCCGTTGTTTGAGCAGTTCTTTTAATGTTGTTTGTGCAGTTCTTTTGCCTTTGTTTGAGCAGTTCTTGCACTTCTTTTGCCGTTGTTTGTGGCCGTTGTTTGTGCACTTCTTTGCCGTTGTTTGTGCCGTTGTTTGTGCAATTCTTTTGCCGTTGTTTGTGCAGTTCTTTTGCCGTTGTTTGTGCAATACTTTTGCCGTTGTTTGTGCAGTTCTTTTGCCGTTGTTTGTGCAGTTCTTTTGCCGTTGTTTGTGCAGTTCTTTTGCCGTTGTTTGTGCAGTTCTTTTGCCGTTGTTTGTGCACTTCTTTGCCGTTGTTTGTGCCGTTGTTTGTGCACTTCTTTGCCGTTGTTTGTGCACTTCTTTGCCGTTGTTTGTGCCGTTGTTTGTGCAATTCTTTTGCCGTTGTTTGTGCAATTCTTTTGCCGTTGTTTGTGCAGTTCTTTTGCCGTTGTTTGTGCAGTTCTTTTGTCGTTGTTTGTGCAGTTCTTTTGCCGTTGTTTGTGCAGTTCTTTTGCCGTTGTTTGTGCAGTTCTTTTGTCGTTGTTTGTGCAGTTCTTTTGCCGTTGTTTGTGCAGTTCTTTTGCCGTTGTTTGTGCAGTTCTTTTGCCGTTGTTTGTGCAGTTCTTTTGCCGTTGTTTGTGCAGTTCTTTTGCCTTTGTTTGTGTAGTTCTTTTGCCGTTGCCGTTCTACTGCCGTTGTGCGCGCAGTGCTTCTGCCAATGCAGTGTGTGAAGCAGGGACAGCGTGACCATGGCAGAAGACCTCATGAAGGACAAAGAGCACAGCGGAGTGGAGCTCAGCCTTTAGGGCTGCAGCCTAGGACAGTCACCTCTCTGAAGACGCTGTCCTCTGACAGACACCCCCCCCCCCCCCCCCCCCCTACCGGAGACACCTGTGTCCTCGGGGCACGAAGACTTCGGAGATAACAGAGCGGCCTCCACTGAGGCGAAGAGGAACAGGAGGAAGCAGGTGCTCGCTGAATCTTCTCCCCTGCAGCATCTGCAGCCCACTGCGAGTCTCCCGAGACAGATCTCCACTCTCACATATGGACACATCATGGTCAAGGACCTGCCTGCCTACTGGACAGATCTCCACTCTCACATGTCGACACATCATTGTAAAGAACGGGGGGGGGGGGGGGGGGGGGGGGGGGGGGGGGGGGGTTTAAATAGAACGACGAAAACAACAGCAACAACAACAACAGCAAAGACAACACTACATCCACGGGATAAATGACAAAAGGAACGGAAGATGAGCGATGGAAGTGATATATATCTAAGAAGACAGATAAACAGACTGCCAGGAAGACAAACAGAAGACAGATAAACAGACTGCCAGGAAGACAGACAGAAGACAGATAAACAGACTGCCAGGAAGACAGAAGACAGATAAACAGACTGCCAGGAAGACAGACAGAAGACAGATAAACAGACTGCCAGGAAGACAGACAGAAGACAGATAAACAGACTGCCAGGAAGACAGAAGACAGATAAACAGACTGCCAGGAAGACAGACAGAAGACAGATAAACAGACTGCCAGGAAGACAGACAGAAGACAGATAAACAGACTGCCAGGAAGACGGACAGAAGACAGATAAACAGACTGCCAGGAAGACAGACAGAAGACAGATAAACAGACTGCCAGGAAGACAGACAGAAGACAGATAAACAGACTGCCAGGAAGACGGACAGAAGACAGATAAACAGACTGCCAGGAAGACAGAAGACAGATAAACAGACTGCCAGGAAGACAGAAGACAGATAAACAGACTGCCAGGAAGACAGACAGAAGACTGATAAACAGACTGCCAGGAAGACAGACAGAAGGCAGATAAACAGACTGCCAGGAAGACAGACAGAAGACAGATAAACAGACTGCCAGGAAGACGGACAGAAGACAGATAAACAGACTGCCAGGAAGACAGAAGACAGATAAACAGACTGCCAGGAAGACAGACAGAAGACAGATAAACAGACTGCCAGGAAGACAGACAGAAGACAGATAAACAGACTGCCAGGAAGACAGAAGACAGATAAACAGACTGCCAGGAAGACAGACAGAAGACAGATAAACAGACTGCCAGAAGACGGACAGAAGACAGATAAACAGACTGCCAGGAAGACGGACAGAAGACAGATAAACAGACTGCCAGGAAGACAGACAGAAGACAGATAAACAGACTGCCAGGAAGACAGACAGAAGACAGATAAACAGACTGCCAGGAAGACAGACAGAAGACAGATAAACAGACTGCCAGGAAGACGGACAGAAGACAGATAAACAGACTGCCAGGAAGACAGACAGAAGACAGATAAACAGACTGCCAGGAAGACGGACAGACACAACGATCAGAACCAAAAACAAGTTGCAAAGCATATAAACGTATCCGTTTATCTTGAATACGCGTGGGGAGAGGGGGGGGGGGGGGGGGGGGGGGCTGAAAAACGTCACAATCAAACATACGTCATAATGTATTTGACGTCACCCAAAACGTAATTTTCTAACGCGTCATCGTTACTGAACGTCATCCCCTCCAAACGATCAGCTCAGATATTCCATAAAGAAGAAAAACCGTTTTGGGCCGTTATAGCCGTGAGTAACGGCTATTCTGGTCAAATAAAGCATCGGGCATCATCCGTGACCCATAATGAACATACCTACAAATTTTCAGAAAGATCGGCCCAGAAGTTTTGTCTGGAGCGAGTGGAACACATTTTGACCATGGACAGACAGACACACAGACAGACACACAGACAGACAGCATTCATCGTTCCCATTCTAACGTGCTCCCTGTTCTATAAGAACTGGGAGTACAATAACTGCACGCGTCACAACAGAACAGAAAGAGAGAAAGAATTCTCAAACTGTAGGACCGACAGGCGAAGAGAATTATCAATAACAACATAAATAACTGCACGCGGAACAACAGAACAGAAACAAAGACGAAGAAAACTCATCTTGGAAGACAGACACGCGGACAAACGCACGGGCAGACGAACAGGTAGGCAGACAGACGATCAGAACGACAGACAAACGAACAGACAAAAGCATCAACTTACGTTCCCCTCCCTTCCCTTCCCGTCCCCTCCCCCCCCCCCCCCCCCCCCCCCCCACCCAACCACCACCACCCAACCACCACCACCCCGAAACGTTACCCTCAACCAGAATAAGAAGTCTTGACAAGAAAGGAGAGACAGGAGAACATGACTGCATGTCACATTGACAGACAGACAGACAGACAGCCAAGGGAAAGTCTGCTCCTTCTTCGTTCACTCAGACAGGGATCCTAGAGGCACTGACGAAGGCTGCTTGCTGTACGGCGGAGGCCCTCCAGTGATCCATAAAGCTTTCCCTCATCGGTGTGTCGGCAGGCCAGGTCTCTGCCCTTAGCTTTTCATGTGTGGGACAGTCCTGCAGGAAGTGTTCCACTGTCACTGGGGCTGTACCGCGTGGGCAACCTGAAGACTCGCCCAGGTGGAATTTTGTGGACATGTGATGTCTCAGTCTGGAGTGCCCTGTCCTGTCCTCGAGGGGGAATGAAAGCAATCACTTCATGTTCATAAGAAGAAAAGGAGCAATAGAGAGAGAGAGAGAGAGAGAGAGAGAGAGAGAGAGAGAGAGAGAGAGAGAGAGAGAGAGATGGGGAGAGAGAGAGAGAGGGAGGGAGGGAGAGAGAGAGAGAGAGAGGAGGGAGGGAAAGAGAGAGAAAGAGATGGGGAGAGAGAGAGAGAGAGGGAGGAAGAGAGAGAGAGAGATGGGGGAAGAGAGAGAGAGGGGGAAGAAGGGAGAGAGAGAGAGGGGGGAGGGAGGGAAAGAGAGAGAGGGAGATGGAAGGAGGGAGAGGGGAAGGGAGGGGAGATAAAAACGACGGGAAGAGGCGGATGGATGGGAACTGGGAGGGAGGGGGTGGGGGTGGGAGAGGCATGCATCCATCCGCCACAGCTGTGACCGCTCTCGCTCTCGCTCTCTCTCTGTCTCTCTCTCTCTCTCTCTCTGTCTCTCTCTCTGTCTCTCTCTCTCTCTCTCTCTCTCTCTCTCTCTCTCTCTCTCTCTTGTCCCTCTCTCCCTCTCTCTCGATCAATACCTTACACATTCCCTGGGACTCACTTTCACCTCCTTCCTCCCTCCAGCCACCCCTCCCCCCTCCCCTTCCTCCAACCCCCCCCCCCCCACCACCACCACCACCACCACCCACCACCACCACCCACCACCCCCCCACTACCACCACCACCACCAATTGTCCCTCCACCTCCCGGGATCCCCCCCCTCCCCTGGCCCTTCATCGCCTGTCATTCCCATTTCTAGATGTAATAAGTAGGGTGGTGGTGGTTGTTTATTATTATTGTTATTAAGTTTATCACCATAATGATACTGTCTGCACAGAGGGTGCGCCATAATTATAGTCCACGATGGCTAATAAAAGCCCTCTCTCTCTCTCTCTCTCTCGCTCTCTCTCTCTCTCTCTCTCTCTCTTCTCTCTCTCTCTCTCTCTCTCTCTCTCTCTCTCTGTGTGTGTGTGTGTGTGTGTGTGTGTGTGTGTGTGTGTGTGTGTGTGTGTGCGCGAATGTGTGTGTGTGTGTGTATGTGAGAGAGAGAGAGAGAGAGAGAGAGAGAGAGAGAGAGAGAGAGAGAGTACAACCATGAGTGTTTCAGTCAGTCAGTCAGTGTGTGTGTGCGTGCACGCGCGCCTGCATGCTCATATGCACTCACACTCGCGCGTAAGAGCGAGTTCAACGAACAAAACGGACTCAACCATGCGTCGTAAAGAGAAGGAAGGGGAACAAATATCTCGAAGAGTTTAAAATTTAAAAAAATATTTAAAAAATTCTGCGGATTCCCGACTGATCAGAGGACTAGTTCTGGCGCACCGAGAAATCAAGAATGGCCGAACATGATAAGACAAAGAATTCCTTTAGCCTCCATCGCTTAAAAGACCGTCCATCTTGTCTGAATCGAAGAAGAAGGCTTTAAAAGGGAAGAAACTCGATTAGAAAGTGCACCGTTTTCAACCTCATCTATGTCTTTTTTTCCCCATTTCTGTACTCTTTTCGACTCTTTTATCTATGAATAGAAATGTATATGCCGGGCTACGAGATTGGCCGAATTCTGTTAACTGAATTGCGGTTGGTAACTAGGGCCGTCGGAATCCACCTGTCGAAAAACCTGCACCAATAAACTGCGAGGCACTATGTATAGCATGGTCCAACCGTGTCTTCGATCTGTTGTTCAAATAACACCTGTCGTTTGCAGGATCATAGTAAGACCATGCTTTTGTTCCTGTGTTACAGACGGTCCACAGAGAGAGAGAGAGAGAGAGAGAGAGAGAAGAGAGAGAGAGAGAGAGAGAGAGAGAGAGAGAGAGAGACAGACAGACAGACAGACAGACAGACAGAGAGAAGACAGACAGACAGAGAGAGAGATACCATGCATGGATTCATCTCCTGCCTCTTTGCAGCACTGGGAACGAAATCGGTTCAATTCGATTGACTCCACCCCTCCCCCACACCCCCACGCCCACCCCACCCACCCACATCCCCCATCGCTCCTCCCACTCTGACCTAGCACCTGCTGTACCCAACCACCCCGAGTCAGAGAGAAGGAGGAAGAAAGAGCAGGAAGAGGGGGCACGGGCAGGGGAGAAATCTGACAGTGTGCCCCCCCACCCCCCACCCCCACCCCCAAAGACTTGCGTAACAGCCCTGAAAACATCCACGACGATTTCCAGTCATGATGTTAATGGTTCGGCTGACAACGGGCAACTGGGCCAACAATGACCACGGGCAACTGGGCCAACAGTGACCACGGGCAACTGGGCCAACAATGACCACGGGCAATTTGCCCAACATTGACCACGGGCAACTGGGCCAACAATTACCACGGGCAATTTGCCCAACATTGACCACGGGCAACTGGGCCAACAATGACCACGGGCAATTTGCCCAACATTGACCATGGGCAATTTGCCCAACATTGACCACGGGCAACTGGGCCAACAGTGACCACGGGCAATTGGGCCAACAATGACCACGGGCAATTGGGCCAACAATGACCACGGGCAATTAGGCCAACAATGACCACGGACAATTAGGCCAACAATGACCACGGGCAATTGGGCCAACAATGACCATGGGCAATTAGGCCAACAATGACCATGGGCAATTAGACCAACATGACCACGGGCAATTGGGCCAACAGTGATCACGGGCAATTAGACCAACAATGACCACGGGGAATTGGGCCAACAGTGACCATAGGCAATTGGGCCAACAATGACCATGGGCAATTGGGCCAACAATGACCACGGGCAATTAGGCCAACAGTGACCACGGGCAATTAGGCCAACAATGACCATGGGTAATTAGGCCAACAGTGACCACGGGCAATTGGGCCAGCAATGACCACGGGCAATTGGGCCAACAATGACCCACGGGCATTTGGGCCAACAATGACCACTGGGCAATTAGGCCAACAGTGACCACGGACAATTGGGCCAACAATGACCACGGGCAATTGGGCCAACAATGACCATGGGCAATTGGGCCAACAATGACCTACGGGCAATTGGGCCATCAATGACCCACGGGCAATTGGGCCAACAATGACCCACGGGCATTTGGGCCAACAATGACCCATGGGCAATTAGGCCAACAGTGACCACGGGCAATTGGGCCAACAATGACCATGAGCAATTAGGCCAACAATGACTACGGGCAATTAGGCCAACAGTGACCACGGGCAATTGGGCCAACACTGACCACGGGCAATTAGGTCAACAATGATGACAGGCAATTTGCCCAACAGTGACCACGGGCAATTAGGCCAACAATGACCACGGGCAATTGGGCCAACAATGACCATGGGCAATTAGGTCAACAATGACCCACGGGCAATTGGGCCAACAATGACCACGGGCAATTAGGCCAACAATGACCCATGGGCAATTGGGCCAACAATGACCACGGGCAATTAGGCCAACAATGACCACGGACAATTGGGCCAACAACGACCACGGGCAATTAGGCCAACAATGACCCACGGGCAATTAGGCCAACAATGACCCACGCGCAATTAGGCCAACAATGATTACGCCTGTGTTTATCGATGCAGATTCCTGGGAATAAACATCAAGAATAAAGATCACCTTTCTTTTTGGCAAGCAGGTTAATACTGACATTACCAACTTGGAGGTCGAGACTAGAGTAAGGCAAGCCATTGGACCATACGAAGAGACGGTATGGTCATGTATCAAGATCAACAGCTCTTGCCAACACCATTCTACAAGGAACTGTGGAAGGAGGCAGAAGGAGAGGAAGACAGAGAAAGAAATGGGAGGACAACATCAGTGAATGGACTGGCCTCACACTCAGCAACTGCCTAAGAGCGCCTGAGAACCGGGAGGATTGGAGGAAGCTGGTTGCGAAGTCTTCTGTGGCGCCCCAACGGTCTTCAAGACTCCGGGATAGGTGACAGGTGATAGATGGTAGGTAGTTGTGAATACCGATAGTTCTGTCTACCAATGGCAAGGAATTTTAGAAAATTCAACCAGACCTCCGGGGTTTAAACAATTCTCCTATCAACTCCAGTTCGGCTTTCATTCCGTATAAAACCCACTTCATTTTCAATATAAAGAAGACGAACGTTGCCCGTGTGGGCTGAAGTTCCGAAGAAGACATTTTTTAACACCCATGTTCAGCCATATTCTTCCTCAACGAACCACATTAGCAACGTCGTCTAACCGTTAGGTACAGCCGTTGGAATTTTTACTCTCTTTTAGTCTGTTTTGATCCTTTAGGGTGTCGGAGAAGGTGAGGTGGTGCTGCTAACGAATTTCAGTCATAGGTTTTTTTTTCAGAGGCAGATTATTAGCACCTAGAAGATCGGAAGGGGGAAGGTGGGGGTGGGGGGTGTTAGGGGTAGGAAAGAGAGCGGAAGAGGCAACAATTAATATACTTTCTTTTTCTTTCTGTGTACGCAGGCTGATACTCCTGCGGACACTGCCTGTATAGACAGGTAGTGGAGTTTTGTGTGTGTGACCGGGTTTTTTTTTTATCCCGCCATTAAGGCAGCCATACTCCATCTTCGGGGAAGGTGCATTGCTATGTGTAGCGTGTCATCCATACCAACGGCCAAACTGGCCTTCTCTCCCAAAAGTTGGTTGTGATTGGATTTTACGTGTGTGCAAGATGTTGGGCGTGCGTTCACACACGGAACCTCGGTTTATAGTCTCATTCGAAGGACTGTATGGGGAATGGAGTCAGAACCAATGTTAACTCCGAGGGAAAAATCCCCCTGTACCGAAATTGGAACCCGCAAGCCCAGGATCACGAGTCCGGCGCTCTACCAACTGAGCTATTCCGCCCCCCCCCCCCCCCCCCCCCCCCCCCCACCCCCACCCCCCCCATTAATATACAAGAACCCGCTGACGTTTGTTGCTGTCATATGTGATATTCTATTTGCATGTCTCCCATCCCACCCCAGTCTCTCTCCCTACAGGGTTTTCTGTAATAAAACAAAATATGCGTTGTGCTGTATTGCCTTGTCTTTTCACAACAATTAAGCGATATGATGGGGAAGTGGCGGGAGCGGGTATTTTTCTATTGATGTAGGGAGGGAGGGGGGGGGGGGGGGTAGAGGGAAGGGGAGCAAGGCGGCCGAGGCATTCTATACCAGCAACGCGGGGAAGGTGTACGAGTCAGTAGATGGTGAGATTTACGTACTGAGATCAGGCCGAGGCTTCGAAGGAGGAAGGGGTGGGGGGATGTGCGTGAGGAAAAGGGGAGGGGGAAGGGGGCTGCAACACAAGTGAATTCTGGGGGGGGGGGGGGGGGGGGGGGGGGGGCTCTGGTAACCTTCCGGAAAGCAAATAACGAACAACTACCCAGGTTAAGGGTAGTTCAAGGTTCTCGGGTGTGTCGGTTTCGTTAGTGCCACCGCTTCCAGTGTGAATGAGCAGCACCCGGTGTTAACCAGACGTCTGGGCTGATGTGACGGCCTGAGGGGCCGACCCAGGCGGAGCTGACCCAGGCCGACCCAGGCTTGCAGCCCTGCCGCAGTTGTGGGCGTGCTGGGAAGCGCGCTCGCCCATGTTTGGTGGTGGTGCAGACTCATCCTGGCTCGTACATCCACATCTTTGGGCAGCCGATTTCCATGGCGTTAGTCGACTGGTGTCTTAGGCTGTGATTTCGTGTTTCTGCAGTATAACCTTCGACTACCTATTTTTCGACTCTTCAACCTAGTAGCGTGTTCATCGTCTTCTGCATCGTCGTCGTCGTCGCTTTTGTCCACGTTAGTTCGTCATCGACGGTGTGGTGAGCAAAAACAGATTAACTGATCCAAATTGTGCGTCCCACAAGCTACAGTCTGCCTAGTTTGAGATTGTGGGGATTTCACCTGGACATGCGTCTGATACGACAATAAGTTGATGACTCATATGGTTTGGGGGGGGTTCGTTTTGTGGAAGTTTGGTGCATCGTAACAAATTTAAGTGACCATTATTGTGGTCCAAGAGTTGTGCGACTTGTTGGTCACCAGTGGGTGGTTGCTTGGCAGCCTGGTTTTGATGTATGCTTGTGCTTGTTGGTTGGATATTTTGTGTTGTGTGTACTGTTGAAGTTGGGAGGGTCTATCGTGCAGGATGGTGGTGTGTGCATGATCGTCAGCGTGTCGTATTAAATAAATATATTGTTTGTTTGTTAACGTTGTGTGGGTGTGTTGTATGAGAGGGGCGGTGTTAGTATAGGTGGTTTCCCTTCAGACCTTAGCGTGTCTGACAAGGCTAACAAGACACTGGGATTTCTGAGAAGGAACTTGAAGGTGTGCTCCAGCCGTACCAAAGAGCTAGCCTACAAAGCAATGGTTCGTCCAATTGTGGAGTATGCTTGCTCTGTATGGGACCCACACACCGACGATCTCACCAAAACCCTCGAGAGAGTCCAGCGAAGAGCTGCCAGATTTGTCACCAACCGCTACCACAACACTTCCAGTGTCTCAGACATGATGACGCTACTCGAGTGGCCCTCGCTTCAACAACAACGTCGCTGCGCCAGACTTGCAATGCTCCACAAGATCATCAAGGATCAAGCTTGCGTCTCCTGCACCAACCTCAAGCAACAGCCTCAAAGTGGTCGTCGCAGCAACCACAATTACCAACTACGACTATTCCAGTGCCGCACTGACTACAGGAAGTTTTCCTTTTTCCCGAGGACCGTTGTCGACTGGAACTCCCTCCCAGCTGATGTTGTCGAGGCCCCCTCCCATAATGCCTTCTGCTCGAGGGCATTGAGGGCCCTCCAGGCACAGTAGAACCCGCCCCCCCCTGCCCCCTCTCCTCCCCCCCTGCCCCCTCTCTCCCCCCCCCCCCCCCCTGCCCCCCTCCCCCTCCCTGCCCCCATCCATTCCCTCCCAGCTCAAACCCTGCCCCCACCTACTCCCTCCCCGTCTCAGGATTTTCTGCACACACTCGCGCTTCGCCACTAGTATGTTAATAATGGTCAACCTGATGACCGCTGAACATTACTGGAAGAAGAAGAAGAAGTTACATGGCACACACTCCTGTAACTTTCTCAAACACGGGTGACATAACATCTCGGAAATTCTGTAGCCGGTAACCTTCCACAACACAGGGTAACATAATAATCCCGAAACTCCTGTAATTTTCCCAAACACAGTTATAATAAAAATTCCCAGATCTTCTGGGAGCTATAACTCTCCCAAAACAAAGATATCATAAGATTACCAGAACACCTGTAGCCCAAACCGCCGACCTTCGTGGACATAGTGACTGGTAACTTTTCCAAGGGGCTTCTGTAACCTTATGGGGCGTGGGTAACATGACATTCTGGAGACTCCTGTAACCTTCACCAACACAGATAACATACCGACAGGTGTTATCTATTTTCAGGACTCCTGACCACCCCCCCCCCCCCCCCCCCCCCAATGCAGGTAATCTTCCTGAAATACAGTTTATATGTCCTTTAACCTTCCTCAAACACAGATAATGTTCCGTGGGACCCTTGTACTCACTTACTTAGGCCCATAACTCAAGGGTGAGCATAGGCCATCGACAACACTCCGCCATCGCACTCGGTTCTGGGCTGCTCGCTGAATGCCTGTCCAGTTGGTCCCCTGCCTCTTATCTCTGCCTCAGTGTCTCGCCTCCAGCTACTGCGAGGTCAGCCTCTCATCCTTTTCCCCTGCGGGTTCCATGTCAGGGCTTGGCGTGTGGTGCTGGATGCTGGCTTCCTGGGTGTGTGTCCAATTCAGCGCCACTTCCTCCGCAAAATCTGCTTGGCCACTGGTTCCTGTCCTGCTTGCTTCCATAGATCTTCATTGTTGATCTTCTCTGGCCATCTGATTTTGAAGATGCGCCTCAGACAGGTGTTGATGAAGGTTTGA
>CM031621.1:17576185-17583685 GCA_018398815.1 Conus ventricosus
GATTTGCTTTTTATAGACAGTTCATATCTATACATTGTGTGCCGGTATATTTATCTATTGAAATGGATAATAATTTAAAATATATCATGACAAAGTTCAGATTAGGTATTTCTGATCTTTCTGTTCATTATTATCGTTATAAGAAGCATAACAAACTTGAACTGACATGTCCGCTTTGTAAATGTGCCGAAGAAAATGAAATTCATTTTGTGTTGTGCTGTCCCGCTCTAAGTGACCTGAGGAATCAGTTCATTCATCAAAAATATTGTAGACATCCTTCTTCATTTCGACTTTCATTACTAATGGCATCTACAAATGAAAATACTGTAAAACGTTTTGCTATTTTCTTGTACAAGGCATTTAAAATTCGAAGTATAGCATGTAGTTAGGCATTGGTTGTTGTATGTTGTTTAATATCGAGTATGCTTTTTATTGTGGATGCCTAGATGTTTGATGATTTGCTTATGTCTGTCTGAAAAGATTTGATCTCAACACCCCCTTCATTAGGGGCCATGGCCTGTATGAATAAAACATCCGTATCCGTATCCGTATCTCTCTCTCTCTCTCTCTCTCTCTCTCTCTCTCTCTCTCTCTCTCTCTCTCTCTCTCTCTCTCTCTCTCTCTCTCTCTCCTACATACGTGTATACATTAAAACACAGATCAATAATCACAAACACACATAGAGACACACTCACTCACGTATATTCTTATATATTTGCATATACATGCGAAAATTACATGGATGAGTAAGCATAGGAGATAACAAGTTCATATTATCGTTCGGTCTCGCATGTTCATATGCCCGGTTATTCGGTCATTCACGGCTATACTGTAAAAACGAAGGATTCAATTCAAAGTGATCAATATATGTCTTCTTTTTTCGTGGCAAGAGGTCAGTACTAATTCTGTGTGCTGATGTGAAATATGTCGGTTTTAATCTGGAAATCAAATCACACACACACACACACACACCACGCACGCACGCACGCACGCACGCACGCACGCACGCAGACGCACGCACACGCACGCACGCACGCACGACACACAAACACACACACACACACACACACACACTCACACACACACACACACACAGCACTCACATGCATACGCACGTACACACACACACAACAAACCACACACACACACACCACACACACCACACACACACACACACACACCACATCCACACACACACGCACACACACACCATCACATGCATACGCACAGTACACACACACAAACAAACACACACACAACACACACACACACACACACACACACACACACACAACACACACACACACACACACACACACACACACACACACACACACACACACACACACACACACACACACACACACACACACACACACACACACACACACACACACACACACACACACACACACACCACACACACACACACACACACACCACAAACACACACACACACACACACAACACCCCACACGCAAACACAGACACAAACTCTTACACAGCCCGTTTTAATTTTCTTTTTGTGTGTGTGTGTGGATTGGTTCATTTTCAGTCTAATATCACCATTGTTGTGAACAGACCTTAAATTCAATCAATCAATCAAATCAAATAATGACAGACTCTAACTGGACAGTGCAGGAGGATTGTTTCATTCTTTATGCGGTCACTGAAATACAAAAACGCATTTCAGACACGTCTATATTAAGTTTAGATACAATAGCTCTTTTAGACTATGGCTGTGAACATGTTCCCACCGCGATAGATTTTGATCCATGATAAGGTCTTGCAATTTTGCGCGCAGATACTTGCTTGACAATGGCATCTTTATGATTCAGCGGTCAGCATGACAATGACAATCATGTCAGGGGAATAGTGTTTTGTTCGTGTCATTCTCACACTGAATATTATAAAGGAAATAAATAGTGTTGCCTTTTTTCATGTTATTCTCAATCTGACTAGTACCAGGGAAATAGCGATTTGTGCATATCATTCTCATACTGACTACTATCAGGGGAATATTCTCAATCTGACTAGTACCAGGGAAATAGCGATTTGTGCATATCATTCTCATACTGACTACTATCAGGGGAACATTGTTTTGTTCGTGTCAGTCACTGACAACTATTAGGGGAATATTGTTTTGTGCATGTCATTCTTTACTGACAACAATCAGGGGAATATTGTTTTGTTCATGGTATTCTCATCCTGACAGCTATCAGGGGAATGTTGTTTTGTTCATGATATTCTCATCCTGACAATTACCAGGGGAATATTGTTTAGTTCATGTCTTTTTTTTTACCGAGAACTACCAGGGGAATAGTGTTTTGTTCATGATATTCTCATACTGACAACTATCAGGAGAATATTGTTTTGTTCATATTCTTTTTCTGACAACTATCAGGGGAATATAGTTTCGTTTATGTCATTCTTTTACTGACAATTATCAGGTGAATGTTTTCTTCATGTCATTCTCTAACTGACAATTATCAAGGGAATATTGTTTTGTACATGTCATTCTTTTACTGACAATTATCAGGGGAATACTGTTTTGTACATGTCATTCTTTTACTGACAATTATCAGGGCAATACTGTTTGGTGCATGTCATTCTTTTACTAACAATTATCAGGGGAATCTTGCGTTGTTCGTGTCATTCTTATACTGACTGCTATCAGGGGAATCTTGCTTTGTTCATGTCATTATACTGACTACTATCAGGCTGGTATTGTTTTGCGGATGTCATTCTCATACTGACTACTATCAGAGGAACATTGCGTTGTTCGTGTCATTCTTATACTGACTGCTATCAGGGGAATATTGTTTTGTTCATGTCATTCTTATACCCGGCAGGATACAGTCTAGGGGGCGGGGGAGCTGGGGGGAGGTGGGGGGGGGGGGCTAGGAGGAGGGAGAGAAGGCGGGGCGACAGTCAGATGTGACAGTCTGTGTGTCTGATTCAACTGGGAGGAGAGGTTAGAATGCGTCTGTAGGAATATGAACTGCACCTGCCACACAACTGAGCTAACGTCATCTTCCTAGGAACACAAGACTTCACTGGTCGCTGGCCCCCGCGCTTCGTCCCTCCTCCCTCCCTCTCTCCCTCCCTCCTGCTTCTTCGCTCTTTCCACCCCCACCCCCCCACCCCCCCTCCACCAGTCCCTCTCCTTTCCACACACACACACACACCACACCCCACCCCACCCCACCTCTCGGCCCACTTCCCTTCACCTTTCCACTCACCAATCGATTCGATTCGGCGGGGGGGGGGGGGGGGGGGGGGGGGGGGGAGGGAAAGTTGTGTACAATGTTGACTTAGCGCGTTGGTGTCAGCTTGTTACGTACGTTGAAGAGAAAGGAAGGAAAAGGAAAGAGAAAGAGAGAGAGAGAGGGGGGGGGGAGGGAGGGAAAGAAAGAGAGTGAAAGAAAGTAAGAAAGGAAGACAGTAAGAAAGAAAAGAAGGGAGGAAGAAGGAAAGGAAAAAAGAAAGAAAAAGAAAGAATGAATGAATGAATGAATGAATGAATGAATGAATGAATGAATGAATGATAAGAAACGAAGAAAAAGTCAGAAGGAAAGAAAAGAAAGACAGAAGTCCTAACACGCATGAAGAAAAGAAGAAAACATGAAAGGATCACGTAAGAAACTCTAACTGAACATTAGGAAAGAATACGAAAAGGACAGAACGAAAACTTAAATTAAGGAAGCAAAAAAAGTACGAACCAAACACGAAGAAAAGGGGAGAGGGCTGCACGAAAGAAAGAAGGAAAGAAAGAAGGAAAGAAAGAAGGAAAGAAAGAAAGAAGGAAAGAAAGAAGGAAAGAAAGAAAGAAAGAAGAAAGAAGGAAAGAAAGAAGGAAAGAAAGAAGGAAAGAAAGAAAGAAAGAAAGAAAGAAGGAAAGAAAGAAGGAAAGAAAGAAAGAAAGAAAGAAGGAAAGAAAGAGGAAAGAAAGAAAGGAAAGAAAGAAAGAAGAAAGAAAGAGGGAAAGAAAGAAGGAAAGAAAGAAAGGAAAGAAAGAAAAGAAAGAAGGAAAGGAAAGAAAGAAGGAAAGAAAGAAAGAAAGAAAGAAAGAAAGAAAAGAAAGAAGGAAAGAAAGAAAGAAGAAAGAAAGAAAGAAGGAAAGAAGGAAAGAAAGAAGAAAGAAAGAAGGAAAGAAAAGAAAGAAAGAAGGAAAGAAAGAAAAGAAGGAAAGAAAGAAGGAAAAAAGAAAGAAAGAAGGAAAGAAAGAAGGAAGGAAGGAAGGAAGGAAAGAAAGAAAGAAAGAAAGAAAGAGAGGATGACTGACTGACTGAATAAATTTCTTTTTTCTTTCTGCGTACGTAGGCTGATACTCCTGCGGACACTCCCTGTATAGCCAGGCAGTGGAGTTTTGTGTGTATGACCCTTTTTTATCCCGCCATTAAGGCAGCCATACTCCATCTTCGGGGAAGAAGACTGAATAAATGAATCAATCAATCGATCAATCAATCAATCAAAAAAATAAGTTCGTGAAATAAAGGAGAGAAGCTGGGAGAGAGAGAGAGAGAGAGAGAGAGAGAGAGAGAGAGGAGAGAGAGAGAGAGAGAGAGAGAGAGAGAGAGAGAGAGAGATGGCCCAAGAAACGTTTGAAGAAGAAGAAAGAGAAGAAGAAGAAGAAAGAAGAAGAAGAAGAAGAAGAAGAGAAGAAGAGAAGAAGAAGGAGAAGGAGAAGGAGAAGGAGAAGAAGAAGAAGGAGAAGAAGAAGAAGAAGAAGAAGAAGAAGAAGAAGGAGAAGAAGAAGAAGAAGAAGAAGAGAAGAAGAAGAAGAAGAAGAAGAAGAAGAAGAAGAAGAAGAAGAAAGAGAAGAAGAAGAAGAAGAAGAAGAAGGAAGAAGAAGAAGAAGAAAAGAAGAAGAAGAAGAAGAAGAAGAAGAAAGACGCACGCAAAACATTACAGAAATACAATTTTTTTTAAATCAATGTCGAAACGCGGAGACAGACTGGCATGCTCTTTATACACACAACCCTTCGCCATAGGCCAGAGTGATTTAATGTCTGCAGCGGACACGACTCTCGGCTGGCAGCCGTCCCGCCACTGTCCAGCTGGCTCCCTCCCCCCACTTCACCTCGGACACGGCGTTTCGTCTGACCACACGCTGCACTAGGGTTTTGCACCAACTCACCATAGAATCCATGTAGGCCTAGCATAACTTTGAGACGGCATCTGATATTCAACTGACAATTCATCCAAAGAAAACCACCCCCACCCCTCACCAATCATTTCACTTTTTTTTTTTTTTTTTTTGTTACCACCGTTGACATCATTGACAATTTTCAAATACATGACCTTCCCTGACTTAGCTGACGTCACATTTCACGCCTTGGTACTCACCAGTGACCCTAACTTGGCGCCAGGTGGTCTCCCCCCCCCCCCTCTCCCTCCCCCCCCCCCCTCCCCCCCCCCCCCCCCCCCCCCCCCCCCCCCCCCCCCCCTCCAAATAGTCCCATTTCTTTTTATTTTATTCTGTCTGCTTGGAACCACCTGGCTTGTTTCTTGATGGTCGTATGAAAGAAAACGACGAGAATCAACTTTCAGACACGATAGAAGCTCTCCAAAATATCTAATTGCACCAGTCTATAAATACTCGACTCCATAAGCAAGGCTTTGGCGCGTTCATTTTTGGGTGTGCAGCCTTTTTCAGATGTCCGGAATATAGTTGAGTTTTACGTCCTCAACAGCAAAAAGTTTTTAGGGACAAGTTGTTCTTTCGCGGTAGTTTTGGATGCATTGGCTTATAGGTTCAGGGTGGAGTTGGTCGGTGTTGTTGTTCGATGGTGGTAGTCGTTAAAATGTTGTCTTCCTTCGTTGTAGTTGCCGATGTTCCTTTCGTCTTCCTCAGGGGTGGGTTAGAACCAGTCGTCATGTCCAGAGGACATCAGGGCGTTGGCGAGCATCCTCATGGGCTGTGTCCTTGACAGTGGGATGCGTCAGTGGACAGTCATGCAGGTGCAGTTGTTGGAGTGTTCGTCTGCAGTCTCTGACGGCAGTCACGGCGTCGGGGAGGGTGATGCAGTTGCTGTGGGCGTGGTGAAGCGAGGCCTCAGATCCACACGGGCAGGGTGGGTTCAGGAAGACACATCTGTGGCATCCTGTCCGGATGGTCCCGAGTTGCGTCCTCATCGTTTGCCCCTCTCCGGACTCCAGGTCAGGGCCTGACAGGTGGCGCTGGATGCTGTGGCTCTCTGAAGGACAAGCAGTCTAAGACTAAAAGGAAGCGTGTCCTCTTAAGGTAACTGATCACTGTGGGCTTCACACCAAAATCAAAGCGCCAAGGCCTTCCTTAGGGAGTCGAGTACTCAAAGACAGGCACGCTTAGATTGTTTTGAGAATTTTTACTGTGTCTGAAAGTTGATGTTACCTTCTTTTCATTCATATGTCCATCAAGGTACGTGGCAGGTGGTTCCAAGCGGACAGATTGAAATGGAAGGAAGGGGACATTTGGGGGGGACACCAGCTGGGCAGAGATAGGGTCATGGTCAGTGTGTTGAAGCCTGACAGGTGACGTCAGCTAGGGACGGTCGTGAATTTCAAGATTGTGAATGACATCATCGGTGGAAATCCCCCAAAAGAAGATCTAGTTGCAAAGTGAGACGACTGCAGACAGACATCTCAACAAATTTTCTTTTTTTTAATTTGCGAACCGCCAAAAAAAAAAAAAAAAAAACCGTGGACAAACGAATCACAAGACAAGCCACGACGCGTTTCGACCTCTTAGGTCTTCTTCAGGCAAGAAACAAAGCAATTAGGACAACGAAAATGAACAAGCAATCGCTTATCTTCAATCGTTTCAGCGCAAGATAGGCGTTGAATGAAAACGAGGCTGTCAGAAGGGAGATAATGTGTGAGTCAAGGTAGTAATGATAATAATTATATTACTGATAGGAATACAAATAATGGTAATGATGATGATCAAAATATTGGGGGAAAAAAAGAAATAAAGACAGGATAACTACCACTTTTGGTGATATATGACAATAGCAGTTGTAGTATTGGAGAAAGGTGAGTGGGTTAGAGGATTCTTAAACAGCATGGTTGCCGTGGTAACGGTCTTAGTGGCAATGCCAGTGATGATGTTAGTGGTACTGATGGTAATATCAATACTAACAATCGTATTGATGATGATAATGCTAACAACTATAGTGAAGGTAATGGTAATAATGGCACTGATAATGAAAGCATTATACAGAAAAATATATTAAAAACATAAACATAATAATAATGATAATAGATAAATTTAAAAAGAATTTAAAAAAATTTAAAAAAATAGTAATGATGATGATGATAGAATGAATAAATAAAATGAAAAATAATAACAATATTAATGATAATAATAATAATAATAATGATAATAATGGTACTAATACTAAAACTCTGTGTGTGTGTGTGTGTGTGTAGTGTGTGGGTGGGTGTGGGTGTGGGTGGGTAGATGCGTGCGTGCGTGTGTGTGTGTGTGTGGTGTGTGTGTGTGTGTGTGTGTGTGTG
>CM031621.1:17588685-17591185 GCA_018398815.1 Conus ventricosus
TCCATGTAAGATTTCAGCTGTTTTAATCGGGAAGAGACTGTGCCATCCAGTTTGTGAACTACAAGTTCAATGTGAGACTGCGACTCAAGTGTTGTTTTTTTTTTTTTTTTTTTTTTTTTTTTTTTTTGCTGTCCCACTCTCTGCGCCACCTCAGAGGCAGTGCACCCACGCCGCTCATTCCGACACCCCGTCCACAGCCACAGCCCGGTCGGCCCCGCCGCAGCCCCGGCACCGGCAATCCACAGGGAACAGTCAATGTCAAGTCGTCAAGAGGCAACCCACCGGAGGAGACACTGCACTGCTGCCGAGTCACTTCGGTGGTGTTCAGTGGCGCCTGTTCTGATCTAACATACGCAGGACACCACCTACTAAGCCCCTACTGACGACAATAATTGCTTAGTCGCGGAGCCGGCGTGAGTGAGCTCTCCCTCCGGAGGGGCGCACCACGTCCGTCCAACGACAGCCCCCATGGACTCGCCGATACCGGTGACCTCGACGGAACCAAAGCAAGGCCACAGACGTGGAGAGGACATCGAAATTGAGGTCACCATGAGAGCAGGGCATGAAGGGCCACAGAATTTGAGACTTTTTTTTTTTAATGCTGATCGATGATAATGAGGATGATTAAGATATGCTACGGATTTCCGTTTCGGTCTGAGACTACATGACAGGGCTGTACTCTACGCTTCCTTTCATAATATATCCCGGCGTCAACCAGGCCCGAGAGATACAGGCACCTGCAGTGTTGGTCATGAAATTTGAGCAACACTCTCAGAAACGCATCCATTAAGTGGATGAAACTCGACTGTGTGGTCCCAGTCTTCCCAACTGAGTCCGCAGCAACTCAACTCTGGGTAGGAGCCGGTCGGGGCAGAAAAACCCCACATGACTTCTGATGGGATTCGAACCCACGACCTCCCAGCCGGGAGTCCGCGACGCTGACCACTTCGCCACGGCGGCTGGTGCGACTTAAGTTCTTGTTTCACCCACATTTCGGTGCGTTTGTTCAACGATGCTGTCGTCTCCATGCAGATGGAGGCTTAGCGTCTCTGTTTGGTGTTTCGGTTCGAAGTTACTGCCTTACTTTCCGACTTCTTAGGATGAAGTTTCATAGAATTATAATGACACTACAGCATGGTACCTTTGAAGTAGATACTTTTGCACTGATGGAGGGTCCGCTGCGTTTGAGTGGATGGAAGTGTGTCATCAGTTCAAAGATCACAAGACACTTAGATAATAAGAAACCGCTGATCAACAACAACAAAAAACGAAAAACAAAAATAAAAACCTTGCTCTGAAACAGGTCCTTGGGGCACTCAAGATTTATTACTTAAATAGATGAAAAGCTGCCATTGTTAAAGACAGAACTGTGTTCAGTTGGTCACATTGGATTCGAGGAGGGATAGTGTGCCCTGCTCTTAGAAATACAACATAAATCTTTTCAGAAGTATTCTAGCGCGCTCAACACGATCGAATGCCTTCTTTAAATCCAGAAAGACAGCATCTTTCATTTAGTTTTGGTTCATTGCAGATAACCATGTATCACAGAGACCGATTAATGCAGATTCATGTCAGTGAATGCCGATGCCAAAACCTGATTGAAAAGACTTTTTTTTTTTTTAAAGCGTTGCTTTCAGGATATTGCATTTGGTGTTTGCGAACATTTTTTCCCTAGGTGATTTTGACACCATCAAAATGGAGTGGAACAGGTCTAAAATTATTCAGTTCTGAAAAAGAGGTCTAATACTGTTCAAGTCTGATAAATTTCTTGTCAGGTAGTGGAATAACTTTAGCTGATTGATTTTCTTCTTCTTCTTCTTGGCGTACGCCTTGGTCTACACGGTTTAGTCCGACCCTTAAGATGAATAGTGTCGTTTTCTCCAGGTCTTGTAGATTACCCGTAGGGCTTCGTCATTAGAGCTGTCTCTGTTGGCCACACCTCTCTCCTTGGCTGTAGGCTTTTTTTTTTTTTTTTTTTTTTTTTTTTTTTTAGAGCACATGCTCCGTTGTCTGTTCTTCCTGCCACAAGGACAGACTGGAGAAGGCACCACCTTGAGCTGTCGGCACAAGTGACTGTTAAGTCTGTTGTGCCCGGTGCGGAGCCTCACCAGGACTCTTTGTTGCTCTCTGGACAACAGATGATGATCATCCTTTGGTGTCCTGGGCGTTATGAGAGTTCGGATGATGCTTCGCACCTCGCTGTAGGTGATGCTGTTGTTATACTGCTTCCCTCGGGCACCCTCCGTCTACTCGCCAGGCGATCAGCCAACTTGTTGCCTGGTATCCCACAGTGGGCTGGAATCCACTGGAGCACCACTCTTCTGTTAGTAGCAGCTGATTAATTTCAGAATAGCTGGCACTGAGTCTTGTTATGCATGCACGTTATGCATGGATGTGAGCGGTTAAACTACATGAGAGGGAGCGACAGCAGGAGGGGGGGGGGGGGGGGAAGAGAGAGAGAGCACAGTAACGTAAATATGTTCAACTGTCTGACAGAGGA
>CM031621.1:17620161-17712661 GCA_018398815.1 Conus ventricosus
TGAACAGAGACATCCAATTCCAAGTCAACATACCTCTGTTTGTACATCTGTTAATGTTATATATATCAGAGTTTAAATGCACACATCATGGAGACTAATGAAACTAACTGAAACGGATTTTTGTGCTTTGTTCAGAATTACCTCGATTTCTTGATAAAAGTGTAAGCCTCAGGTTATGAAATGGTACGCATACCCAATTGGTTTGCATGCAGCACCACATTTAGCATTGTGTGCCCTTTGTTCAGTCCTCCATGAAAGTGTATGCAGCGGAGACCCAGAAATGGTGCAGCTGGTTTTACAGTACCGGATTTCCAGCGATACAGTAAACGCACTGTCGGCATTCCAGAACTGTTGCAACAGCTGAAGGAGGTAATTGTCTGTGTTCGTCTCTTGGTGGAATTGCCCAGACTGTCTTGTGCCCTTAGCTATTTGCATGCGTTGCAAACTAAAGGTGGCACATAATGATCCCCATCCTCCTTATCCCTACTCTTCGTCCCCTACCCCTCTCCTATTCACACACATCCGTTACAACAACAAAAAAGTGGTATTGTAGGGACTGCTCTTTTGGATCTTGTCCTCTGTTGCCTTTTGCTGTTGGCAGGGAGCAGTAATTTGTCAGGGAGTCACTGAAAGATCACCTGTTTTTAGTTTGGCTGGTGGAATTTAGCGCTGCAGTATTTATCAGTTTGTGGAATTTCATGAGTAACAGCTGTTGAATTCACCCAGTGCTTTAAACCTGCTGGTGTTGTTGTTTTTTAGGGTGTGTCTGATCTAAGTAAGTCCTCTTGAGCTGACTGTAGTAGATTGTGCAGCCACTTCCTGGAAAGCAAAGTGAATGGAAATCACCACTGCCCCATGATAAGAGGTCGCAGGGATGCTGTCAACGATGCTTGGGTTGTCAAGGATTTCCGCAGCATCCTGCTGTCACTGTCAATCATATGCAACAGGATAGAGTTGGTCTAACCACTCCAGTTCTCCATGTTGTTATTATCATTATTATTATTAATTAGAATACATGTACAGCACCTATCCTGAGTTAGAGACCAGTTCTAAGAGCTTTACAGTCCAGGTTCTCGTTAACATGACGGGCTGCCTTCCTGGATAGTCGACTTCAGAGCTGCCTGTTAACACTTCATCCAGTCATTTCCCATGTCATTCAGCCAGTATCAGTCACTCAGTTTCCTTCCTTCATTCTTCCGCTTTTTCACACATGCAGTGTGATACGTGTCATTCATACCATTGTCAAACTGACCTTCTCTTCTGAAAGTTGGTGAAGAGATTATATATGTGTGAAAGATGTTATGCATGCACTCACACATGGAACCTTGGTTTGTAGTCTCATTCAGTGGACTTTTGTGGAAGTGGAGTCAGAATCAACATGAACTCAGAGAAAAAGATTCCCCTGGACCAAAACGGCCCAGTGGAGATTTGAACCAGCACCGCAGGATCGCAGGATTGCAATTCCAGTGCTGTACCAGCTGAGCTGTTCTGGCCCCATACTAACTGCAGGGCCTCTGGGGCTATCGCTGGGAGAAAGCATTTGTCATTTTGGCAACTACAAGATTATTAGAATAAGTCGCATACCTCTGCTTTAGATTCATTTTATCTTATCTGTTCTATCCATGGATAAGGTGCTTGCAAATAGAGAATGCATGACCTGCTGAGTATGAAATCAGTCTTAAACCAGTGCCACATGCACAAGATTCTGTGAGAGGGTCGGTTGACACAATGAAAATTAATTATGTCGGAAATACGCTAAAAGATGACAAACATGAAACTTTGAAAATAAAAATTGAAAATAAAAAGAATCAGAGTGATAAAGTGTGTCTACAACAGTGCTCTTAGGTTCGCTCACAGCCAACATGACATGATCTTCTCCCCTCCCTGTTTCCTTTCAGTTTGGGGAGAAAAGTCAGAGTGCATTTTTTACATGTATCGTTTGTGATGTACGGAGAAGGCATTTTTGTGGAAAATTTACTTGTCTGTTTTGTACTAAGTATTAATTACGCAATTTTTTTCTGTTTTTTTTTTGTTTTGTTTTTATCATTTGGATTTTGTCATTAATGCTGCAGTCTGTTTCAGTTTTCCATGTGTTATTTTTTGCAGATTCACTGGGTTTTTTTTTTTTTTTGGGGGGGGGGGGGGGGGGGAGGAGGGGATCATAGTGACAGAGTTTAGTTTTGTATGGAAGAAATAATAGCATACATGTCTTAGTGAAGTCGGTTGTGCCTACAGAGATTTGTTTTCTTTTGTTTTCAGTCTCAAGATTTTTATGTCGAAATGAAATGGGAGTTCACAAGCTGGGGTAAGTACATATATGTGTGAATGTCACTATCAGTTTTATTGTGTTGTCAGTTTGCCTTTGAGGATTGTTAGACAGACTAGACCCTGTGTACTGTGAATCATGTGGCTCACCAAATAGAGATTCACTTCAGCTACATCTTGTTCGTAGCTTAGCCAACCGCACCAACCTATATCAGAGCTGACATCGCAGAGAATTATCAAACTTGAATCATGAAAATAATGGATCGTACAAATCAGTCACAAAGCTTCACTGTAAGTGTACAAATTAGGAGACCGGTATGCTTGCAAAGCGAAGAATGGACTTAGCCACACGATTATCAGTGGCACCAATTGATGTCAGTATTTCTTTGTGAATGCAGATACAGAGTATATTAGAAAGGAACAACGATTTCAACTGAATTTGAAAGGCATCAAACTAAAAATAAATGCTCGTTTGTTTTTGTACATATATATCTTGTGTGTGTCAAAAATTGGTACTGGTGATCTCATCATATAGGCTGTGTGTGGGGAGTGAGGTATCAGACAGGTCAACAGCATTATGAGGATGGTGCTGTGACCCTGTCCCTCTCTGCTTCACCTGTAAGGAGGAACAGGAACCACTGTTTGGTGGAGGTGGCGTGTTCATGTGATGACATGAATTAGACAGAGCAGCCAAGGACTGGCTTTCAGCATAGCATGCTACGATTTCATTGACAGTGCGTTGCTGCTACACCTTAAAAAAAAGAAAAAGAAAAAAAGAAATTAAGAAAAATATAAAAACAATGCCTCAAGTAGAAAATAAAGTGAGGCAGGGAACAGTAAACAATAAGCAATAAACAAGTAGGTAAGTCTTGCTCCCATAAGAAAACCTAACATAGAGTTAACTTTTATTCAAGACTGGCACAGCCTTTTAATCTGCCTTCAAGAGGGATTACAATGGTTCCCTCATGCAGCTAGTGAAGAGTTTTCATATTTATAACATATTTTCTTAATTTTATGTTCCCATTTTTCTTCATCTCACCTCCCCCCCCCCCCCCCCCCCCCCCCCCCCCCCCCCCAAGTTCAGATCTTTGCCAAGTCATTACGTGATGATGGAGGGTTGTTGGCCTGCGCTTGTTTTTCCCCCATAATTAGATTGTTCGTCTTTGTATTCGTCGACTTTATTCAAGTTTAAAGCTGTGCCAGTCTTGAATAAAAGTTACTCTATATTAGGTTTTCTTATGGAGCAAGAGTTACCCTACTTGTTTATTGCTTAATGCCTCAAGTAGTTAACGGCAACTTGAATTGAATTGGGACAGTGTGGATTGTTAGACTGTGGACTTATTTAATCGAAAAAATTGCCAAGTACAGTAAGCCGAGGAGAAAAGGCAGAAGAAAAACCACTAAGGATGGTAGCAGTTTTGCTGCCTCATGTATCATGGTTTCATTGTCTTCCATTTTGAGTTTTCATGGGTCATGTGAGCACCGTGCAATGATTAGCGACACTCCATTTTTCTTAGTCCACCACAGTGTCTTGTGTGAATGGCAGTACATGTGACATTGACTGTTCAGCCTGACATGGATGTCACCTATTAATGCTACACTTGAATTTGGTAGGCTAGTTTAAATTGTCAAAATGCTACGCTTAAACGTTTGAGGCCTTGACATCTGTGATCAGGAGCCACGCTCAGTTCTCTTGGTTGTCAGGAGCGAGCACTCCAAACGTTTAACTTTTCCATCCCCATATCACTTGAGCGTGTGGATTAAGTTTCTACGCAAAATCAGAGAGAGCGCGCTGTCTCAGATCAGAGTGGAACTCCTTAGCAGCGTCTTCATCCTCGTCCCCAAAGCAAAATCAATAGGGGCCCTATGCCCCAAGCAAATATATGGAGGTCACCTACACTCCCAAATGAAATTATTGAGGGGGTCACACACTTCCAAAATAATTATTTGGGGTCACACACTTCCAAAAGATGTTATTAGGATCATGTTCATACTTTCTCATGCAAAATTAATAACGGCTTTCACACACACACAATTAATTTTGGGGAGGTTTAATCTCCCCAAGCGAAAAGAACTGGAAGGTTTGAGCTCACAGTAGTCAGTCAAATATTATTGGATCGCAGCATTCAGAGCTCGCAAAAACTTGAAGGTTTTGTATGCTGCAGAAAGCGTCTTCCTACTTTGTATCAATCCTTAAGGGAGTAGTTGATGACTGGCTTGTCATTGTCCACTGTCCGGTGACAACACGTCCGATTCACAGCTTGGCCAGCCCTCCCGTGGCAGAAATGTAGCACATCCTTCTCTGCTTGAGAAACTGCGCATCGTAAGAGCACAGGGAAGATGACACACTGTCCACCTGCTGCCTTGATGAGGCCTTTATCACATCTTCTCAGTTCTCCCCTTGAACAATTAGTTTAAGAGTTGTCGTCTTGATAGCATCGGTGAAGATTACACAGGTGAAGCCCTGACATGAGCCTTTGCAAGCTTCGATGGGCCTATAAGCAACTTCCATACCTTCCTTGAATTTCGAAATATTTAGAGGTTTTTGATGTATTTACTGCAGCCCTGATGTGACCCTTTGCGGTCGGCTGGGCTATAAGCAACATTACTTACTCCCTTAATTTTACCTGAGAGTTTATTGGTATTATAAAAACATATTTTGTTATCTAAAGCAATGTATTGCCTTAAAAAACCCGAAATAGACACATTCATCACAAAAATATTATTATTTTAGAAATAATGCGCAGAATGTTATAAAAAATTAGCAAAATGCAAAAATCTCAAACTGTTGAGAGTTAAACTTTGATTGCCAACAGTCCCCAGGCTGCAAGCAACAGCAAACCAGCTGTGCAGCAGAGATGCGTGGGGTACTACTAGTTTTATGAAGCTGTAACTTTTGAACCACCAGACTCGTTGTCATCACGTACACATCACTTTTGATGAGGTATAGCACATGTTTATTCCATGTACTACTCAAATATGAAAGGAAGCCTTTAAACTAAAACACATACAGAAACAAAAAAGTGAACCACTTATGTTGCAGTTTCAAATGGAGTCTGTGGCATTGTGATTTCAGCAGCCGTGCATGTTTGAGCTGGATGGGCCCTGATGTGTGTGGCTTCCATGGTCAGCTGTACTCTAAACATGACATGACTTCAACTGTGTTATCATTTGTAAAGCTATAAACGAGAGAGAGAGAGAGAGAGACAGGGAGAATATACGTACACTGAACAGAAAGACATATATGGAGAGAGGCGGTGAGAGAGGTGTGTGTATATCCAGCTGTCAGAAACGGAAAGGCTTGTTGAAAACAGATTGGAGTTGAGAACAAAAGCACACAACTCTTGGGTTCAGAGCGTGGGCACTTCGCCAGTTAAAATTTCATGATCCAGCGAGGCTTTGTTGTTCTGTGCGCCAGATGGGGTGCGCATCTGTAATGAGCCCATGCATCTGTAATGAGGAGCAACAGCTGCACAACGCGTTTTCTTTTTTATCGCCTTTTCCTCTTCTCTCTCAAATGCCAGAGACTGGTGGAGCCATATTGATCTGCTGTGTTGTGGTGATTTGATATGATTGCTCCCTTCATATATACAAGACACGCATGCACATAGATAAGGACACATGTATGCATGCATGCATCCATGCACACGCATGCACATGTGGGAACGTGCACACACATGCATGCACTCAACACACACGCATGCACACACCACAGCACGACACACAAGCGTACACAACACATTCAAGCACACAACGCACACGCTCGCACACACACACACACACACACACAACCACACACACCACACACACACACACACACACCACACACTCAATCACACACACACGCTCAATCACACACACACACACACACAACAATCTTGTGCACACACACACAGTTCTTGTGCATGAGATGCACACAATCATACACACTAAGTGGGTTTTTTTGCTCGTCACTTTTTCTCCTTTTGTGTGTCTGTCTCTCCCTCTCTCTCTCTCTCCTCTCTCTCTCTCTCTCTCTCCTCTCTCTCTCTCCCCTCTCCCTCTCTGTGTCTGTGTCTCTCTCTCTCTCTCTCTCTCTCTCTCTCTCTCTCTCTCTCTCTCTCTCTCTCTCTCTCTCTCTCTCTCTCTCTGCCTTCTTCGCTCCCTCCCCTCTCTGTTGTCTCTTTCTGTCACACACACACACACACACACACACACACACACACACACACACACACACACACACACACAGACACATGCACATGCATGCACATACCCTCCTATACATACACACACTCATACACACGTGCACATGCGCTCACATGCACGTACGCACGCACACATGCACACACACACACACACACACACACACACACACACCACACACACACACACCACACACACACACACACTCACTCACTCCACTCACTCACTCACTACTCATGTACACAGAAAAGCACATTCTCCAAACACACACACACACGCACGCACGCACGCGCGCCGCGCGCACACACACACTCACTCACTCACTCACTCATGTACACAGAAAAGCACATTCTCCAAAATTATCCGTAACACAAAATCCGGTCAGTTGGATCATGAGACCACAAAATGTCTCATTGTTTATTCATCACACCAAATGGCAGAACGCCCCTTTTCTGTTGTTTTGTGAACAATGAGGGGATGACGTGTATCAGCACCATTTGCATCCACATCAGGCCCTGATATTCATCGCAACATTTTTTGCTGCTGGGACTGGCGCCTGTATGTAGGTGGTTTACCGACACTGTGTAGGGGTGAGGGTGGAAGGAGGAGTGGGATGCAACACTTGTTGACACTGGGAAAGAAGTTAGAGAGCTGGGAGGTACTGGGCCGGGGATGGTCAAGACTGAATAACACCAGGTCTTTGTCAGTTGTAGATGTATTACTTTATTCCGCTCGTCCTTGACCTTCGACCCTAACCACAACCAAACCCACCTTGGGCTATGCTTGGGTGGTGCTTTAGATTTCGTTTTGTGTTTGGGTTTCGTCAGCTTGGGGCCAAGAAGCAGGTGTAAAAGAGAGGGGGAGGGAGGAGAATCTGGAATGTGATGGGAAGTGTTCCAACCCCTACTCACCACTTAATCCGCTCCTGTTATGTAGACTTTACAGTCAACGATTCTGTTGGTTTGTTTGCTCGTTTGTTTACTGGATATTGTTGGCTAGCAATGGAACCTTGTTAGATTTTTTTTTTTTTTTTTTCAGTTTTCCAAACTGAGTAGGATTATGAATATTTTTTCTTAGCTAAACGATTCATATGATCATGATTGCTTGTTCTCTATAATTTTTTTTTTTTCTGAATCAAACATTTTATGAAATGTTGCTTCTATGGTCTTGCTTAGCTATACTAGTTTCTCTGTGAAAAACTTGACTTTATCTCTGTTTAAATTCAATGTCTATAGTTATAATTGTTGAATTGGAAAAGAAAAAAAAATGAGGGGGGGGGGGGGGGGGGGGGGGGGGGGGGGGGGGGGGGGGGGGAGGGGGAGACAGAAAAGTGAGAAAAAATATGTGTCCAGTTTGTAAAGTGATCATGCTGAATGATATCTCAAGCATAATCAGTTTTTCACAGGAGGTCAGTGCGTGGTTACTCCTCTGTCTTGGATTCAAAGAAACTGATTTGGTGAAAACCGGTCAGCCCTTCACAGTTTTTCAGGAAACACTGTTGTCGACATTTCCATGTGGTGTAGGGAGGGGGGGGGTGGGGTTTTGTTGTGGGTTTTTTTTTTTCCCCCCGGATCCAGGGGTTTCAGCAATGCTTAGTGCTATCTGGCAACAAAACAAACAGCCTAGAAAAATTTTCTGTCAAGGCAGATATCTACCCGTCGCTGACCTGAAGCTTTTCACAGCATGTTGTGCATGACAAAGAAGCAGTACAGGACTTGCCAGTTGCCGCAAGCAGTTAGATGTGCAGCACAGACACAGGCTATTACCATGATTGTGAAAAATGCTTGAAGTAGCTGTGCTGTTTTGATGAAAGGATCCAGTACTTTTCGGTTTTCTTCTCGCTGCAAAGTCACCGATTTGCTTGCCCTAATGATGACTGATAGAAACCGTGCTGATTCACTGGAGTGCAACATAAGCCGCCTTTATGTCATTTGAATTTCCTGAATCTTCATCTCTGTTGCTTGCCTGTTTAGATGGAGCTGTTACTGACTCCACGTTCCTGATGTTTGCAGGACACCGTAGCGCTTGGTACCTAACCTGTTACTTTCTGCCCCCTTTCTCTCTCTCTCTCTCTCTCTCTCTCTCTCTCTCTCTCTCTCTCTCCTCTCTCTCTCTCTCTTCTCTCTCTCTTCATGTGAATTATCATCTTTCATCAGTATAAATGACATTTGTGATTTTCTGTCAAGCATATTTTTTTACAAGTTAAGTCCAAAGAATTTTCCGTTTTCACATCTCAGGGATCACAGCACAAAACCAAACAAAGCAAGAGTGGGCTACCTTTTGAACACTTTTTCTCATGAGAGTTATCCTCTGAACTGGATCAAATGGCTAGAAGCAGAAGTGCATGTAAAGAATGTATATGCCTCACATCAATTACAACAACTGGGTTAATTTTTTTTTTTTAAAGAAAAAGAAAGAAAACAGGCTGTTTTGTTCACTCCACAGCATACCAGTACTCAATTCACCTGCTGATGTTCTTGCATTGGCATGATGCTTTTGTCAGGTTTTGATTTTTTTTCTACGGGTTGTTGAATTATCACTATGTTTAGTTTTGCTGAGTTTTCCTTCATTTGCCTAGCACACCCAGTTCATTAAACTAATTAAGTGTTTCAGACTTTTAAAAGTTTTTTGTCCTGATCAGATGGAAAGTGATGAGAAAGTTATCCATACCTTTGTGAACATTGAAGAAGGGGGTGGGGGTGGGAGACGGTTATTATTGTTACTGTTATTATTATCATTATTATTGTTATTGTTACTATTAATATCATTATCACTGTTTTATTTTTATCACTGTTTTTCTTTATTCCAGTTCCCCTTATATCAAGAATGTGTCCCAGTGATACATACGTGTGTGGAAAAGCGGTGAGTACTGGCCTTTTGTTGTCTGTTTTGACGTTGTCTCAAACCTGCCTGCCTGACTGACTGACTGACTGACTGACTGACTGACTGACTGACTGACTGACTGTTTTCCTGTCTCTGTCTCTCTCTCTCAGGCTCTCTTTCTTTGTATCTCTGTCTGTCTGTATGTCTTAGTCTCTCTGTTTGTCCCCATCTCCCTGTTTCTGTCTGTCTCTCTGTCTCTGTTTGTCTGTCTGTCTCTCTGTCTCTCTCTCACTGTATCTCTCTGTCTCTGTCTCTCACTCTCTCTTTCTCTGTCTCTCTCTCCCTGTCTGTCTCATTCTCCCTCTCTCTCTCTCTTTTCTCGCTCTCTCTCTCTCTCTCTCTCTCTCTCTCTTCTCTCTCTCTCTCTCTCTCTTTCTCTGTCTCTCTCTCTCTTGTTCTTACTGCGCAAACACACAGCTTGGGGACCTCTTTCACAAGCTGCTCCAATACCAGCTCCTACCTTCACGATCACATCTTTTGCTGTTTCTGTCACTGGCTCACCACGCCCCAGAGTGGGCCCGTCACCTGAATACCTCCCTGCCCTACTGTCCAATCAGTGGTGCTCAGCCAAGTCTGTCTGATTCAGCTTACACAGGGCACCTGCTGTCCATGGCAGCGGTGTCTAGGTGGTGGAGTGAGTGAGTGGGTGGGTGGGTGGGAGGGAGAGAGGGGGGGAAAGGACTCAGACTGAGTGAAAGAGGTGTATTTTGAAGGGGAGGCAGCCAGTTACTTCCTGCTGATGATTATGTCCCTTTGAGCCGGCCCACACTGAATGTTGGAGGAGATGGAGATGGATAAGGAAGCAGCCAGGCATGGGAGGTTTACATCATTCCTACTGTGAATTCATCGAACTTGAGTTCATGACTTCAGCAGACTTTGTTTTTAACTCTTTCATCCTACAACCTGGTTTTCCGGTTTGCAGAAATCCTACCTTCTTTCCTGCAGCCGGAAAAACCGGGCAGCACAAAATCCTCCTTTCCTTCCTTCAGCCCGGAAAATCGGTTCTCGCAGTTGGCGCTTTGAACTTCGCACGAGTCGCGTCATCAGTACACGTCATGACCAGGTCGCTCACGCGGCAGTGTTTATGAATGGAATGGATTCCAGACAGCCCCTACAGCATGGGAAAGTGGCCACTGTTCTATTCTGGCCGGTTTGCTACTGCATGCATGACAGTTCTCACTTTACACTACTTTTTTTTCTCTAAATCCAGGAATGAAGGGAATACTCGTATTATAAGAATCTAGGAACAAGAGGAAGTAATGGTTCATAGAAAAGTAGGAATGAAAGAGTTAAACATGTGAAGGAAACACAGAATTGAGACATCTTGAGGGATCTCCAGACTGCTTTGGGGGGAAAAAAGAACCACTGGTCTGTGTGGAATTTTGGTGTGGGTTTTACTGATTTCAGCGTTGTATTTTAATGGTATATGTCTGTATTTCAGCACTCTCAGTGAAACAGCAAAATATGGTATTATTCCATCCAATTGACATCTGAAATATATAGACATTTCTGAATTTTAACAAATGAATGTAGACACCAGTCATTCTGAAAGTCACAGGCACTGACTTGGAGGGGATGTAAGATGTGAGGTCATTGTGACAGAATGTTACAAAGGTCACAGAACTTTTAACAATTGTCTTGAAGTGCGTGTGTGTGTGTGTGTGAGTGTGTGTGTGTGATTGAATGTGTGTGTGTGTGTGTGTGTGAATTGAATGTGTGTGTGTGTGTGTGTGTGTGTGTGTGTGTGTGTCACTGTGTGTGTGTGTCACTGTGTGTGTGTGTGTATGTCTGTGTGTGTGTGTCACTGTGTGTGTGTGTGTGTGTGTCACTGTGTGTGTGTGTGTGTGTGTGTGTGTGTGTCACTGTGTGTGTGTGTGTGTGTGTGTGTGTCACTGTGTGTGTGTGTGTGTCACTGTGTGTGTGTGTGTGTGTGTGTGTGTGTGTGTGTGTGTGTGTGTGTGAATTGAATGTGTGTGTGTGTGTGTGTGTGTGTGTGTGTGCGTGTGTGTGTGTGAATTGAATGTGTGTGTGTGTGTGTGTGTGTCACTGTGTGTGTGTGTGTGTGTGCGTGTGTGTGTGTGTGTGTGAATTGAATGTGTGTGTGTGTGTGTATGTGTGTGTGTGTATTATGAATTGTGTGTTTGGGTGTGAGACAGATTGTTCAAGTGCAACTCTTGCTGGGGTCCTGCTTGTCCAGGGTTTCCCCTGTGCGCATTGACACCACACTGCTAGGGTTCGACAACATGTCCTGGCAGAGGGGCAGCCGCAGTTATGTCTTCAAGAGTGCTTGTAAGTGGTTTTCGATCCCTTCCGAAAATTCCCCCCCTCCCCCTCTCTCTCGATCTCTCTGTGTCGTCTCCTGTCTCGTCCTCTCCCCTTTCCTCTCTCTCTTCTCCCCCCTTCCCTCTCCTCTCTTTTCCTCTCTGTGTCTCTCCCCCCTCCCCCCTCCCTCCCCCCTCTTTCGGTCTGTCTGTCGCTCCTTTTCCCGTTGCTGCTGTTTCACTCTCCCTCTCTTCCTCCCTCCTTCCTCCTCTCCCCTTCTCCTTTCTCTTCTGTTTCCCTATGTCCCCTTTTTCTCTGCACTTCTCTTCCTCTCTCTCTCATCTCTCTCTCTCTCCTCCCCTTCCCCCTCTCCCCCTCTCTCTCACCCCCCCCCTCCCACCCCTCTCTCTCTCTCTGTCTGTCTGCAGTCTGTTCTCTCTCTCTGTCTCTTTGGCTGGCGGGTGTCGTCGTCAGTCTCCTCTCTCTCTCTCTCTCTCCTCCTCTCTCTCTCCTCTCTCTCTCTCTGGGGGGGATAATAAAAGAGGCGGCAAGAAAACAGCTTTTGTGAAAGCCCCGTCAAAATTTAAGCTTCACAGGTTTTACAAGGAGTTCGGCAAAATTTTTCGCCCCGTGTACAATGAAAAATACACTAAACAAAAAACGAGAAAAAATAGGGGACGGAACTTGTGGAGAGCGCGCATCGGACTTTTTCGCTGTGCGCACGACTGTAAAATTTGGGGTCACGGCGACATTGTTCAACGCGCACGGCAGAGGTGACACTGTGTGACGTTCTCACAGCGTTGTCTTTCTGCTTGGGGCGGCGGTTCTGCCCCATTCCAGCACTCTTGGCACTGGAATCATTGGTGGGGTGGAAGACAAAATATCAGAGGAACTGCAAAGGTGATGGTGTGTTCAGTTTGCAGTGATGTGGCTCAGCACCCTGCTTTCCCGTTTGTGCCCCCCTCTGTCCGTGCATGCAGAGTGTGGTGCGTGTGTTCGCGTCTCCTTCTCAGTGGAGAATCGGGTAAACCCGGGCCCCAATGGGTAGAGGTTCAATCCTTTAAAACGACGTTACCGCGGAAGACGTGGGCCCATGTCATAAGTGCGAGGTGTAATCCTGATGCCTTCGACAGCAGGTTAGAGATTAAAAGAACAGAATGCTCCCATTAGAGGAGTTTTGGGATTTGAGTAGATCTGAGTAAACTCGGGCAAGTAGGCAAAGATGTAAAGTGATTGAACAGAGGTGTAATGGGCTAGAGGGAGAGAACGGGGAGTTAAAAGGGGACAGTGTCGTTCGCAATCACAGTGAACAGCGTGACGACTGACGCGGCAAACACCAGGAAAAGGAGCAATAATTCAGAGATGTCGAGGGGATGAGAAGGGTGAAGGGCATATCAATAAAATTTGATCGGTTAAAAGAGTTTTCTCGTCGAGACAACCCCCATTTTTTGGGGTACCCCCAGGTGTGACAGTGAAGAATACAGTTGTGGCCAGAGCAGGGGAATCACCCCTCAACAGTGTGGAGGGGGCCAAAAGCTGGCCCGAGGAAGACTGTGCGTGCACCCGGTGGGGACGCCAGATCAGGAGAACCACGACCCATGATCGTCAAGTTCCGGAACTGGACAGACAAAATGGCGTGCTGAAGACAGGGATTTTCAGGGGGGGTTTGGAGAGAGGGGGTGAGAGGGGCCCAACGCCCCGACACGACGACAGGCGGGTATCGTGACAAGGCCGAAAAGGGGCAGTCGGCCTATTTTTTAAAAGGGGCAGGCTGACAGCGGTCCCAGAAGACCGGACCGAAAAACATCGCGGGGTGCAGGGGGGGCGACCCATCAACGACCGAAAGTCGAAACGACGGCGACAACGCAGAAAGGACGGGGAAAGGGGACAAGGGAACGCCCCCAGTATCACACAGCAAACTACAACCGAGACAACCGCGGAGAGGGGGGGATTCCCCTCGCTTGAACCACGTGCCCGGGTCGCCCAACCAGCGACGTTTCCTCGGCGCGCAGCGAAACGGGGCCCAAACGACTCGCTCAGCGCAGACCGGGTTTTGGGCAGGGACGAGGGGGCCCCCCCGCAATCGTGATGCACGGCCACATCGGGGGGCCAGGCGGGGGCAAGAAAAAGGGGTTTACACAATGACCTGAGTGCCAAGACAGTACAGGGAAGAGTGAAAAATGCAAAAAAACCCCGCTCAAAAAAAAGGGGTTAATAAAAAATGAGCAGCCATCGGACATGAACCTAAAGTTTTTAAATTACAATGTGGAAAACCGTATAGTAAATTAAAGATTTTTTTTGTAAAACTTTTTAAATTCTTTCGATTTTGTATGTTTAACAGAAATTTTTACAGACGTTGTTTTGGTTGATGAAGTTTAAAAATTTAACTTTAAATTTTTCATGCCCCTCCCAAAAAACTATCTTTTCGTGGCGAAATTAGGTGGATTCTTTCTAGTGAAAAATTTTTTTGCAAAGTTTGTCGTTAAAGTTAGACTGGGTTGGAAAATGCTATTCGTTGATAAAAAAGATCTGTAAACATGAAAAATCTACGATGGTTGCGTGTCATTGTTCCTGAGGGGGCCCGGATATACAGCAAGAACAAAAAAATGGTACATTTTTAAAAGAGAATTTGTTACGGTAAGATAGGTGAGGATAGTGAGGGTGTGGGGGAGATATAATGCGAGAACGGGATCAGAGCAAGTACGACTGGAGAGCTGATCAGTTTTTTGCCCAGTGTAAAAGCGAGGATGATTTTGAAAGAAAGGGGTAGGCGTGTTTCAAAGGATTTGGTGGTAAATTTTTTCAGTAAACGTGTGGATTTTTGTTTTTTTTTTGTTTGAGTATTATTAAGGGGTCTTTTCCAATGATCGAATGGTAAATTTTACTTTTGTGCACCCCGGGGAAAAACAGTGTTAGACTATTTTATTGTTTCAAAGAGTTATCGGTTTTTTAATTTACAAGTTGGGGAGGTTAACTCTTGCTCTACCTTCAAATTGTCCTGGAGACGTTGTTTGAGTGAAGGTTGGTGCCCCAGTTCCCGCATTTGAACACATAGAAGAAAAAAAGGAAAAAGGGTCTAAAGAGTATTTGTGGGGGGTACAAAGAGGAAATGGAATCGTGAGTTAAAGAGTGTTTAAATACAGCACGACTGATTTTTCCCAGGATTTTAACGGGGCGCCCGACATTTTAATAAGTGCAATGTATGGGGCGCAGGTCTATGGTTTGAGGGGGGGAACAGAAAAATGGGGCAAGATTGGTTTTTCTTTTTAGTCGAACAGGAAAAAACGGAATTTTGAACTTTTCGGAGGCAAAATTACTGAATACAAACAGTAAAAAGAACACTTGGGAAAAAGGGATGGGCAATTGAAAAAGGGGAAAAAAAGGTTGTCTATGAAACGAAAATTAAGAAGCTTAAAGATCAATCCACGATCCAAAACTTTTCTGGTCAACAATAAGAACTGTTGGGGAAAAGGCATGGTTTTTAAAGAGATTAGCAGCCAACAGTGGTAGACCATTTTCCAGGGTTTTTATGACTTCGAAAACGCCTGACAGAAGTTACTGAATCGTGAGCTAGCGGAGGGGGGAAAACGAAAGCCACTCTTTAAAGATCCAACAAAAACAAGAGGTCGTAAAAAGAATAAAAAAAACCCGAAAAGGGAAAAACCCTGGTCCGGACAAAATCATACTCATGTTTTTAAAATTCAAACCCAGGGTAGTGGACTTTTGGTTAAAAAAACTCAATGCTATTTTTAGTGGAATGTTCCCCAGGTGGTCAATCTAAATCATACCAATTCATTAAAAAGGGAGACAAAAAACCCCGACAAATAAAAGGGTCTCTAACAAGGGGGAAGTAAAATTTACACAATATTTTAAACAAAAGACTGACAAAAGGGAAGAAATGAAGAAAAATAAAAAGAGAACAAAAGGTTTTGGAAAGACTATGCAGATAGATCACTCTTTTCTTTTTTCGCACTTTTCCAGAAGTACTACTCCGAAATGCTAAAAATTTAGTAGTTTTGTTTACTTAGAAAAGCCTTCGTTCAGTAACAGGAACATTTTTTGGAATATTTGAGAAATAATGGCATTAACAAAATGATAAAAGGGCCTTTAAAGGGGTGTGATTTTGTAGTGGCTTGTGACGTGATAAGGGTAAATTATCAATTTCTTTGACTGTCGCATGGTGTAAAGCAGGGATGTTACAAACCCCAGCTTTTTCTCATTTTTTCTCAACGAATTACGATAGGATCAACAAAGAGGAGACACGGTATTCAAATGAACCAGATCTATTTTAAATCTTCCCGGTTTTTTGCAGATGATGGTTTTGCTTTTGATACGATAATTGTTACAAAACCAGTTGCAGCATTAAAAGGAAAAGCAGATCGGGTTGCAATTAGGGTTTTTATTGGAAAAAAAAAAATATTTTGATTTTTAGAATGGGGGGTATCTTTTAGAACGAAAAATGGTGGTCGGTAACCAGAAGTAAAAGTGACAAAACAGTTTAAAAAAACCTCGGTCTAAATTTTACAACCCAAACTCGTCTTAATGCAGGTTTTACAGAAATGTGTAGAAAGGAAAAGAGGGGGGATTGAAAAATTTTTGAACATTGGAAAATTAGATTCCCCGTTGAACCCTGATTTTTTGGGAAACTTTTCCCTCAAAAACACCCTTTAACATAGCGCAAGGTGTGGGGGGTGCCCGGGCAACAACGAAAAAGAAATTCCATACATTTGCAATCAAGCGTTTCCTAATGTTCCCTTTCTTCTTTTAACAAAAAGGTTTATGCGGGAAAAGGAAGGTATCCCCTATAATACATACCATATAAAATGACAAATACTGGGTTTAAACTGTTAAAACTACCTTTCAAAGGTTTGTAAACAGCACAAAATGTTTTAAAAACAGCATGGAATGGAAAATTTAACTGGGGATCCAAAGTAAAGAAAAGTTAAAATGAAAAGGGGTTTGGGATTGTCTGGCTAAGCCAAAAAGTAGGAAAAAGATAAATTGTTTATCTCAGAATTAAAGACAGATTGATCGTTGTTTCAACAAACTGGCCCTCCATGGAAGGGAAATGAAAAATACAAAGGTTTTTTTCATTTAACAGTAAAACCCGCAACCTAAAGTATTTTCGGGGGTAACGTAGGGACAGAAAGGGACTGGCAAGATTCGAAAAAGAACATTAGGGCTTTTTTCCAACAAAAAAAGGTTTATGCTTGATACAAAACAGTAAAGACTTTCCCGTCTGCAAAGCAAACGCCACTAAGATGAAATCACTTTTTTTACCATTGTGTGCTTACCGACATATTCGCGGAAAATTTTGCTTGTTTCAGGTGCCTAGTCAAAATTTCAATTGTTCTACATGACACTTTTAAAAAGAATCGCTGATCAAATCCTTAGAAGTTATATTTCCCAAGCAGTAAAATCAGAAAAAGTCACTTCCCCAAATTAATTTTCCCCTTTTTAAACTTTTTTTTTTTTTTTTTTGGTGCCGGGGGTCATTTATTCTGTGACAATCAAAGGTAAGTTTTACGAGATGCTGTTGTTTTGTGTTTTTCTTTTGTCCAACCAACTTTAGAAGTTGGACTTTGGTGTGTAGTTGTACACAGATGTCTAAAAATTTGACTTTTTGGGGAAATTTTGTTTGAAATTGTTCTTTTATTGGGGAATAAGTTCACGCCCCATGTCATAACGGCTGTACAGCTATTACATTAAAATAATTTATCATTTAGTCCTCTCTCTTCTCTCTCTCTCTCTCTCTTCTCCCTCTCTTTTTGCTTTTTGTCCCTGTCAGGGAAATTTTTTCTCTCTCTCTCTCTCACCCCCTCTCTTCTTTGTCCTTCCTTCACTCTCTTAGTTCTTTCTGACCCTTTCCCGGAAGTTCCTCTCGCTTCTCTCTCTTTTTTCCTGTCTCTGTCTCTCTCTCTCTTCCTCTCCTTCTCTCTCTTCACCTGGCTTTCCTCCCTCCTCTCTCTCTTCTTCTTCTCTCTCCTCTTCTCTCTCTTCACCTGGCTTTTGGTTTTTGGTGACACTTTTTTTCCCGTCTTTTTCAGTTTTCATTTCCACTGTTGGTGTTTTTTCTTTTCTTTTCTTTTTTTTTTTGTCTGCCAGTTATCCCATTTAAGTACTTGAATAAGAGCGCATTTTTTCTTCATTTATCGTGGGTTTGGGGGTTTTTTTGGGGTTTTGTGTTTTTTTGTTTTTGTTTTTTCCTTTTTTGTCTTTTTGTTTTTCAGTGTCGTGGAAAAAATCGTGAAATGAGGTAGGGGTTTAAATTAGAAGTGATGGAAATCGTCATCAGTCTAAGTTTTTTTTCTTTTTAAATAGTACTCTTCTCTCTGTCTCCTTTGGGTCTCTGTCTCCTCCCCTCTCCGTTCTCCCCCCTCCCCCCCCCTCATTTCTCTCTCTCTCTCTCTCTCTTCTCTCTCTCTCTCTCCTCCGCTCTCTCTCTCTCTTTTGCTCTCTCTCTCTCTCTCTCTCTCTCCCCTCTCTCTCTCTCTCTCTCTCTCTCTCTCTCTCTCTTCTTTAACATAAAATTGTTACCACATGACACCAAAATAATTTTTATGCATGCAACACAGGCATTACAAACAGGGACACACTCTCACTCAGCCCCCCAAAAGAGTAAGTGTCTTTGTCTGCCTCTCTGCAGCAGCCAACTCCGCTGTTATGATGGAGATTGATCACGACAGCAAGGGCGTGTACTCTGAGATGATCCGCACCTTGCCAGGCACTGCTGACTCGTCCCTGATGATGCCCTCGGAAGAGGCTGTGGCGGCTAGACTGACTTCCCCTGTCGTCACCACCTACATCGACACAAACAGAATCTCATTTGAAAGGTTTGCTTTGGTGGCTGCATTGTTGTGACTTCATGGTTTGTTTGTTTTTTACCTTCCCTCCTTTATACCCCTTCAGTGGCACTGTTCCTACTCCGCTCATTTCGACCTCAACCACGCACAGCCACTCCCAAGTTTGTTCTGCTGCAGCTTCAGTTCTGGCAGATCCCAGGGAGCAATCAATATCAGGTTGTCATGGACATGGTGGTGCCCACCGGAGGGAGAGCTCACTCCCGCTGGCTCCGCATCAGTAAGGGGCTCAGTAGGTGGTGTCCTGTGCATGTTGGATCAGAACAGGCGCCATTGAACAGCACCGAAGTGACTCAGCTGTAGGGCAGTGTCTCCTCCGGTGGGTTGCCTCTGGACGATTTGACATTGACTGCTCCCTGTGGATTGCCGGCGCTACGGCGGGCCGGGCCGGACTGTGGCTGTGGATGGAGGGGAGAGGAGCGGGCGGGGGGGGGGCGGGGGGGGGGGGGGGGGGGGGGGGGGGGGGGGGGGGGATAGAATGAGTGGCATCGGTGCAATCCCACTCAGGTGGCACAGAAAATGGGGCAGCAAAAAAGAAAAACAAAAAAGTCAGGTTGTCATGTGTCAACCTTTTGGAGTAGACACTGGTTTACAGCTGAGTCAGTCTGATAGTGCTCAGTCATTCCCGTTCCGATCCAGCGTTCGCAGTACACAACCTGCATGCCCGCTGCTGACCTCAGAAATGAAGCGTGGTACTAGCATGAGTGAGTGCCCCCTTCTGGAGGGAACCACCAAGAGCTGCTTCATGTTTGTCTCTCCAAGGGGCACCCTGTTCTGCCTGGCCAGGTTGGGCTGATCTGCATGATGGAAAGGGGTACTTTAGTCAAACTGTAATATCTCAAGAACTATTTTACTGACAGGTTAACAATTTCATTTGATTATTGCAAGAACAGTGTGCCTATCAATGCATTACATTTTCGTATAATGTGATGCCCTAACGGACTTCTAATGCTTTGACAGACTCAAACAGTATTTTGTTGCTTGCATAGTTCAATGGGGGTTTTTTTTTATGGAACTTTGAAATAAAAACATACTAATCATTTGAATTACTAAATAAAATTCAGCTTGCCAATGTGGAAGGAAGTTCTGTGCGAGTTAATACACTTTCCCAGCGGAATATTGTGTATCAGTGAGCCAAGAAGCAGGCTTGATTAGAGGGATTGCTTTGCCTGAATGCTGAACAGGCATAAACTGCAGATCCCTAATTATGTTAAATAGCCATGTGTAAGCAGATTCTTCCAACTTTTGCCATTATTGCCTCGAGTCTCAACTCTTTCAGGATTCACATAACAATAAATTATGCCACAGCAAAGCTTGGCTTCAGTGTCGTTTTGCTCCAACTCAAGTGTCATGCTGTTGTAACAATGGTAACTCTTGACTGGGGGAAGAAAAGGAAAAGGCATCAAAGGTTTTTAATTACAGTCGTTTGGCATTATTTTATTCAAAGGAATTAAAGGATTGCTATGGAAGTGATCGTGCCACAAGCATTCAAAGAGCATGACTATAAGGTCATCAAGGGATGGGAAATGCTTGGATTATATTATATTGGGTATTGGGATTCCAGAACGGCTGGCACCAAAAGGGTTAATCAATGCTGCCTGACTGTGTGGATTACAGGAGTAAATCAGGGATCTGGGGATGGCGAAGTGACAAAGCGGAGTCGGTCAACGGATATGACTGCAAGGTGAGTCACCGCTCCGATCATTCACACTGATCCGAAGGGGCTGTCTTTGTGAATCGGGCAGTTAAAAGAATAACAATAAACAAATGAGCAAGTCATAATTTTTTTGTTTAATTCCACATGCATACACTGTAGCGAGAATTCTTTACATGTGGTGGCTAAAATGACTTCCAGTGCACAAATTTCTTCCTTCGTAGTGGAAATTCTGTTGTTCTGGTTTATTTTCTCTCTCTGTCTCTCTCTCTCTCTCTCCTCTCTCTCTCTCTCTCTCTCTCTCTCTCTCTCTCTCTCTCTCTCTCATTGTAGGTAGTGTGTACAATTTTTCCACAGAAACTCCCCAGCCCCAACCCTCCCTCTCCTGCTGCCCCATCGCAAATCTTGGTTGAAGCAGATATCAAGTTGTATCCTATCTTGTGCAAGATTGTTTGTTTTCCTTCCCGATTGGTCAGATTTATATTGTAATGTAAACGTAACTTTATGTATGTGTTCACTTTACAGTGCTGCTGTGGAATTGCCCGGAATCCTCATTGCAGTTTAGTGCTTGCTTTTATGCTGATCTAGGCTGACATGATTGAAAGACCTGCAGGTTTTCAGAGTCTAGATTAGAATTCCATCTCTACCTGTTATCAATGCAGCGACTGGACGTTTGTATATATCCATATTCCCTGCAGCTGTTGACAAGTATTAGAAAATTTCAGCCTGTTATCTGCAAGTGCTGACAGCTGACATGAGAGTTTCCTTTGCAAGTGCTGACAGCTGACATGAGAGTTTCCTTCCTGTGGAGTTGACAGTTGACATGAGAGTATTAACATTTTTCATCTGATTTAAGATTTTACGGAAGAAAGATTTTTAACAAAGTTTCTGGTGCGTTTGTAGACGATGTCATTTAATGAGATGTATGAAAGTGGGTTTTTTTTTTTTTTTTTTTTTATGACTGGTGAGTTGATTTTAACGTGGTGACAGCCCTGATATGGCCCTTTGCGGTCGGCTGGGCTATAAGCAACATTATCTTATCTTATCTTATCCTTCCTGTGGAGTTGACAGTTGACATGAGAGTTTCCTTCCTGTGGAGTTGACAGTTGACATGAGAGTTTCCTTCCTGTGGAGTTTACAGTTGACATGAGAGTTTCCTTCCTGTGGAGTTGACAGTTGACATGAGAGTTTCCTTCCTGTGGAGTTGACATGAGAGTTTCCTTCCTGTGGAGTTGACAGTTGACATGAGAGTTTCCTTCCTGTGGAGTTGACAGTTGACAGAGTTTCCTTCCTGTGGAGTTGACTGTTGACATGAGAGTTTCCTTCCTGTGGAGTTGACAGTTGACATGAGAGTTTCCTTCCTGTGGAGTTGACAGAGTTTCCTTCCAGTGGAGTTGACAGAGTTTCCTTCCTGTGGAGTTGACATGAGAGTTTCCTTCCTGTGGAGTTGACATGAGAGTTTCCTTCCTGTGGAGTTGACATGAGAGTTTCCTTCCTGTGGAGTTGACATGAGAGTTTCCTTCCTGTGGAGTTGACAGAGTTTCCTTCCTGTGGAGTTGACAGTTGACATGAGAGTTTCCTTTCTGTGGAGTTGACAGTTGACATGAGAGTTTCCTTCCTGTGGAGTTGACATGAGAGTTTCCTTCCTGTGGAGTTGACATGAGAGTTTCCTTCCAGTGGAGTTGACAGAGTTTCCTTCCTGTGGAGTTGACATGAGAGTTTCCTTCCTGTGGAGTTGACATGAGAGTTTCCTTCCTGTGGAGTTGACAGTTGACATGAGAGTTTCCTTTCTGTGGAGTTGACATGACATGAGAGTTTCCTTCCTGTGGAGTTGACATGTACATGAGAGTTTCCTTTCTGTGGAGTTGACATGACATGAGAGTTTCCTTTCTGTGGAGTTGACATGAGAGTTTCCTTTCTGTGGAGTTGACATGACATGAGAGTTTCCTTTCTGTGGAGTTGACATGACATGAGAGTTTCCTTCCTGTGGAGTTGACATGAGAGTTTCCTTCCTGTGGAGTTGACATGACATGAGAGTTTCCTTCCTGTGGAGTTGACAGTTGACATGAGAGTTTCCTTCCTGTGGAGTTGACAGAGTTTCCTTCCTGTGGAGTTGACATGACATGAGAGTTTCCTTCCTGTGGAGTTGACAGTTGACATGAGAGTTTCCTTTCTGTGGAGTTGACAGTTGACATGAGAGTTTCCTTCCTGTGGAGTTGACGTGAGAGTTTCCTTCCTGTGGAGTTGACATGAGAGTTTCCTTCCAGTGGAGTTGACAGAGTTTCCTTCCTGTGGAGTTGACATGACATGAGAGTTTCCTTCCAGTGGAGTTGACAGAGTTTCCTTCCTGTGGAGTTGACATGACATGAGAGTTTCCTTCCAGTGGAGTTGACAGAGTTTCCTTCCTGTGGAGTTGACATGACATGAGAGTTTCCTTCCAGTGGAGTTGACAGAGTTTCCTTCCTGTGGAGTTGACATGACATGAGAGTTTCCTTCCAGTGGAGTTGACAGAGTTTCCTTCCTGTGGAGTTGACATGACATGAGAGTTTCCTTCCTGTGGAGTTGACAGAGTTTCCTTCCTGTGGAGTTGACAGTTGACATGAGAGTTTCCTTCCTGTGGAGTTGACAGAGTTTCCTTCCTGTGGAGTTGACATGACATGAGAGTTTCCTTCCTGTGGAGTTGACAGTTGACATGAGAGTTTCCTTCCTGTGGAGTTGACAGAGTTTCCTTCCTGTGGAGTTGACAGAGTTTCCTTCCTGTGGAGTTGACATGACATGAGAGTTTCCTTCCTGTGGAGTTGACAGTTGACATGAGAGTTTCCTTCCTGTGGAGTTGACAGTTGACATGAGAGTTTCCTTCCTGTGGATTTGACATGAGAGTTTCCTTCCTGTGGAGTTGACAGCCAGCGCCAGATCCCAGCCCTGTGTCCACAAGTGTCGGAATGTCATTCCTATTTCTTACTGCCGTTTACGGCTCCAACATTAGCATCCCTTTACCGTGTCCTGCTGAAGCCTATATTATCAGGTTGAGAATAACACTCCTGTTTCGTGCTGCATATCATGGCTTCAGCTTAAGAACTTCATTTTTTTGTTGTTGTTTTTTGCCCTCCCATTCTTTCCTGCAAGAGAGCTTGTCATTGCTTAGGAGATTTCTTTCCTGTGTATTGACCGAGTTTGACCTTGTCGCCTGAAAATTCCATTCTTGTTTTTTTTTATCCTTTTTTTTTTCCTGCAGAAGTATGTACCTGTAGCTTTAGAATTCCATTCCTGCTTTGTGCTGCAGGTTGATTTTCTAGCTTTGGAATTCCATTCCTGGTTGGTGTCTTTTCCAGGTTTTTTCCTGTAGGAGTTGCACCAGTAGCTTTACAGTTCTGCTCCCTGCTTCTAATAGGAGTTTGTACCTCTGTTCTCCAGGGGTTCCTACTGCTGGCTTTTGAATGTGCCTGTGTGTGTGTGGGGGCAGGTGTTCACGGCCAACAACGTGGAGCTGGTGACCAAGTCCCGCACAGAGCACCTGACCAAACAGGACAAGGAGAGGTCCAAGAAGACCAGCAAGACCCCCCTGGAGACCTTCCTGGGGGCCACCGAGGAGCAGGCTGTACAGCATGCAGGAGCCAGCATCAATGGGGTGAGACAGCCGTGGCTAGGGTGATGGGGGTAGGATGGTACAAAGGAAGGAAGGGAGAATTTTTTTTTTTTTTTTTAAAGGAAAAGAAATATTCAAAAGGTGCAATGACCACATTGCAGACAAGCAGCTGTAAGTCATTCAAAGGAAAAGGAAGTTATTAAAAGGTTCAGTCATCACCATACAGATGACCGGCAGCTGTGTTAGTTTACCTTTGAGCTAACTTTTACCCATTGCTGCCTTTCAGCCCTACTATATAGAACTACTGATCCATCTCATTCTCAGTTCTGCATGTCCAGGACAAGGCTACATGTTGTTCCCATACAGAATAGGTAGGAAGCCTGGAGGGTGAAGACACGCCGTTTGAGGACAGCAGCTCTAGCGAAGATGGCCGCCGTTCCATTTCTGAAGTGCTTCAGTTTTGCTTTACAACAATTTAGAAATATGTTTCACAACTTGTGTTGCATAAGACAGTGAGTGACAATGGTGATTGTCTGTTCAACAACGTTGTGGACGGTTAGTGGTCCAGACACACAGAAAGCCGTGCAAGCTTACACTTGCTTCAAACACTTCAGGGCAGCGTGGGAGATGGGGAGTAGACTTCCAGATTATAGATGGATTCTGGACATACAGAAAGAAGATGAGTGACCACAATGACCAGCGATAAATATAGCGGCACAAGAACAGAGATGTGCAGAGCAAATGACATACACTGCTTGAAATCTGTACAAAATTATGGCATGATTTGAATGTAAAAGTTTTGTTTGGCGATGTTTTTAAATATCCTAGCTTTACAAGTTCAATTTAAGACTGCTTGACGCTCTAGGGAAAGACGATTGCAAGTTGAAGTGTTGTGTATAGAAAAGCTGGTCATGAGAGGGTTAAACAACAAGAAATAATTGCCCAGTCACAATATTCCAGACGACCAGCGCAGTGTCCTACAACCCCACGTCCATCACACCCGAGGAGTACTTCAACGAACAGGTCGACTTGGGCGAGCGGGACATCGGGCGGCCCATCGAGCAGACGACCAAGGTGCAGAAGTTCAAGGCCGCCCTGTGGCTGTGCGAGAACTTCCCGCTGTCGCTGCAGGAGCAGGTGCTGCCCATCATCGACCTCATGGCCACCAGCAACGCCCACTTCGCCAAGCTAAGGGACTTCATCACTCTGCAGCTCCCCGCTGGCTTCCCTGTCAAAATTGGTGAGTGAGGGAGTGATGTGTGGGGGAGGTGGTGGTTATTTGTTTGTTTGTTCATGGCTTGCCTGTCAGAATTGGTGGATGAGGGAGTGGTGTGTGGGGGAGGTGGTGGTGGTTTGTTTATGGCTTCCCTGTCAAAATTGGTGGGTGAGGGAGTGGTGTATGGGTGAGGTGGTGGTTGTTTGTTCATGGCTTCCCTGTCAAAATTGGTGGGTGAGGGAGTGGTGTATGGGTGAGGTGGTGGTTGTTTGTTCATGGCTTCCCTGTCAAAATTGGTGGGTGAGGGAGTGGTGTATGGGTGAGGTGGTGGTTGTTTGTTCATGGCTTCCCTGTCAAAATTGGTGGATGAGGGAGTGGTGTATGGGTGAGGTGGTGGTTGTTTGTTCATGGCTTCCCTGTCAAAATTGGTTGGTGAGGGAGTGATGTGTGGGGGAGGTGGTGGTGGTTTGTTGATGGCGTCCCTGTCAAAATTGGTGGGTGAGGGAGTGGTGTGTGGGGGTGTGGGTGATTTATTTGTTGGCTTGTTGTTCATGGCTTCCCTGTCAAAATTGGTGAGTGAGGGAGTGGTGTGTGGGGTAGGTGGCTTTTTTTTTTTTTTTTTTTTTTTTGGGGGGGGGGGGGGGGGGTTTATAAGGGAGCTAAGAGGAGGAGGAGAGTTTTGCTCTAATTGCATGCCGAAATTAGATGAGGGGTTTTCTTTTGTGTTTAGGGGGAGAAAGGAATTGTGCCCTTGTTGCATGTTGAACATAGATCCTAGGTGTGTGTGTGTGTGTGTGTGTGTGTGTGTGTGTGTGTGTGTGTGTGCGTGCGTGCATGTGTGTGTGTGTGTGTGTGTGTGTGTGTGTGCATGCATTGCTTGTCTTTCTTTATTGACAAAAAAAAAAATCTTACATTTTTTTATATTTTCTTTTTCTTACTTTTTTCCACCATTTTTTGAAACACTGATACATTGAAGCATCTTTTGTGACAAAATGAACAAATGCTTTGGCTTAAATGTGTGTGGGTTCACTTTCAGAACTAACAAATAATATCTGATTTGTCTGGAACTTTTGTTGCTACAGTGTCTAAGTTGTTTAAGATTACTTGTTCTCAGTGCTTACATGTATGCCTGACTCTTTCGTTCTTCTAGTCGTGAGTGGTGTCATTCATTCCATTGGTTTGGGGTGGAGTTGGAAAGTGAGGTTGCATGGTGTCAATGTCGTTCATAGGAGGAATGTGTTGAGAGTATTGTTTCTGTGAGGTCTGGAGTATTTTTGTGGGGGCCGGAATAGCTCAGTTGGTAGAGCACCAGATTCATGATCCTGGGGGTTGAATCTCCGCAGGGGTGTTCCAACACAGAGGGATTTTTCCCTCGGAGTTGATATCAGTTCTGACTTCACTTCCCCAAATGTCCTCCTATAAACTGTCACCTGATGTTCCGTAGGTGAATGCATGCATAAAATCTAGCACACGCAGGTAAAATCCCGTCACAAGCTTTTGGAAGAGAAAGCCAGTTTGGCCATTGGTATAGATGACATGCATACTCATAGCATGCAATGAAAGAATGAAAATATGAGTGAAAAACTTAATGAAAAACTGATGGACTGACAGTCTGAATGATGTGGGAAGGGACTGACTTAGCTCCAGCAGGCAGCTCTTCAGTTGGCTCTTTTCAGGCAGGCAGCCCGTTGTGTAAAGGAAAGTGTGGATTGTAAAGCGCTTACAGCTTGGTTTCAAACTGAGAACAGGCATTATATAAATACTCTGAATAATAATGTATGGGGGAAAGGGAGAGTGTATTTGTAGCTGCAGATGTGTTAGAGTGTTGTTTTTTTAATGTTGGTAAGAGTATGTTACTGTCGATAATCATGTTCGTTTGAATATGTGCATGCGCATTGTGTGCGTGTGTGTGTGTGGTGTGTGTGTTTATACATGTGCAGCTGTGCTTGTGTGTATATATTTATGGATGTTGACTCGCACTCCATCCTTCACTGGTTAATTGTGTGTATCTGGTTGCAGTTGAGTGGGTAAGCAACAGTGTGTATGATGATGAATTGCTCATTTTTCTTTTCAAACCAAGGAGCATGTAGTGGAATGAGCAAGACAGGTTACACAAAACTGTAACCACTTACACACTGTCATCGCTTGTTTCTTTTTCCTTTCTTTTTCAGAAATTCCCCTTTTCCATGTGTTGAATGCTCGAGTGACGTTTGGCAATATTTTTGGCTCTGTGATGCCGGCAGACCATGTGTCTTTGATACGAGAGCCCTCATTAGCTTGTGTGGTGGACGAGCAGTGTTTCGAAGCTCCCTCAAGTTATCACATCACAGGTAAGAGAGAAAAGAGAGTAGGGGCAGAAAGAGGGTGAGAGACATCTCGGGACAAGACAATAAGGAAGACAAGTAACTGCCTTGTTCTTAGTTTATTCCATTTTAATCACTCTAGTTTTGTTGAGAGAAGCCAAGCATGTGTTCCTGAAGTCTTGATAGAGGTGAATTGCTTTGTCCAGGGGGTGGGTGCCCTTTTTCTTTCTTCTGCTGCCTTTCCTTTTTTTTTTTTGTTGTTGTTGTTGCTTTGTTAGGATGTCTACACTGCATGCAGATGGGAGTAGACTCACCCCAAAAAGTTGCTGAGGAGTAGTTAGGGGTCGGTGGGGAGGAGGTTTAATTTGGGGGGGTTGTTGTTATTGTTTTCCTTTTCTTTTTTCCTTGCTGCTAACAGATGACCGTACAACAAGGTGGGGTGTGGAGTGGGCTGACAGGGGTGGTGGTGGTAGGAAATGACATGGAGGTCAAAAGATCAGATTTTTCTGTGTGAAGGGTTTGTTTCCCTGGATGTGTGCCCTGTGTACGTTGGACTTCTCTGTCCCGTTGGAATGGCTGTGTGTGTGAGTGTGCGCATGCAAGTGAATGAAAATGAACACGAACTGTTGTGCGGTTAATGCAGGGGAGATGATTTTCCGATTTGTGCCACATTTCAGAGGGATTTTTTATTGGGGGGCGAGGGAAGATCCAATGTCATGTTTGAACATATGTAAAGACCAAAAAAGATTGAAAGTAATATTTAAGTGATAGTCATGGTTTTCAGGTATGATACTGATATACTAAGATTTTTCTATTAATACTTAAAGAGTGTACTAATGAGTGCTTGAAAAATGTAAAAACAAAAAACATATGTATACAGGAAAAGAATATGCGTGTGAAAATGACTTTTCAAATTTGAAAAACTTTAACAACTGTAAGGTTTAGCCTGGATATGAGAATGATTTCAAGGCTTGCTGATCTGGTTGGGGTGCCTGGTTTAGCTTTGTAATGGAGCACCATTACCAGAAAGTAAAAACTGACTTGGTTTGAAGAACTGAGTTTTTGAGTCACAGACTGTTCTTCAGGTTGACTGGAGATAAAAAGAAGGTCTGGCAGACAGTGAGAATCCTGTGGGATGAATTCAGTTCATAGACTTGGATGATCAGTCAGTCATTCCCTTGACCGCTGGGGTTGTTGGGGCAGCCGCCGTTTCTCTCCAGTTGGTGGCTGTCTTGAGATCTGGCATGGTCATTTTGGTCCAGTCCTTTATGTTGTCGGACCAGCTCTTTCTCTGCCGTCCTCGTCTGCGCCCTCCATCAACGGTACCTTGAAGGATGGTTTTCGAGAGGGTGTTGTGACGAATGACATGGCCAAACCATGCCATCTTCCATCGTTTTGACGGTTGCCAGAAGTGGTTCGTAGGGCTCAACTAGGTTAGTGACCAGGTTCCGCACATAAACATTGGTCTTGTGTTCTTTGTAGGAGATGCGGAGTAGTTTCCTCAGGCTTGGATGATCACCCGTCATTAAACTGATACAATTTTACACATGACAGAGTGCATGTGTTCAGAAGTACTCTGGTGGTCAGAATGACAGACAACAGTGAAAACTGGAGGAGAGCTGTAAATCAGAGTTGAAGTGGTGGATTCAGGGGAAAGAAAGGAAGAGGGTGGGATGTTAGAGGGGAGAGAAAGGGGAAACAGGAAGGACGGGGGGGGGGGGGGGGGGGGGATGGGGGACGAGGATGGGGAGGAGAGGCTAGGAAAATAAAGACGTCACTATCAGAAATGAGGTGCCTGAGGGGATTAAGGGTGAGATGGCAGTCCATTGATTTTCAGTAGAAACAGTCACTGCCAAGGTAAGAGAGCATGCAAGCAAACACCTGTCCTGTTGCAGAGATTTTAGCACACTCGGTTTTTCAGGTAGCACTTTCATAACAAGGGTGGTGATCATCTGATCAGGAAGCGAAGGTGGAGTGTGTGCGCTCTCCTGGCAGGATCTTTTTTTTTTTTGTTCCTGTTCTTGTTTTAATGCAGTTGTAACCAAGATCATGACTTTGCTTTCAGATTTTGTGTCAAACATGATTTCACTATAATTTAGTGCTTTAACTGAAATAACAAGCTTATAAAGTCAGAAAGCTGCTTCATGCATTGATTAAACAACACTGAAGGAGTCACCATGTTTATGACAAATGAGTTTTGCATTGGAGGTAAGTGATCAATCAATCTGCTTAATGCTGTCAAGCAAATGCATCTGATGTAGCCACACACAAAAATGGCGAGATAAGTGAAAGAGTTCACAGTCTCTTTTTTACAACTGTTTGTTCTTGAGTAAGAGATTAGTTTAGTGTGATGAGGGCATTGATGCTTATTTGCTGTGAATCCCGTGGACTTGGATTAACAATTTGTAGTACAGTGTCTTCATCAATCTCCTTTCATTGAGCAAACTGTGCTTAGATATCCTGACTAACACTGCAGGTGTCTGTAACCTCCAAGGCCTGGTTGATGCCAGGGTATGTTACGATGAGATGAAATGTAAAATGTAACCTCCTGAGACAAAACAGAAACTATTGAGCACTATCTTTATCATCAGGATCCTCACTGATCTGAGGAAAATAAAGAGAGGAAAGAAAAGGTATAGTTCTGGTGAAGTCTTTGCTGTGGATTAAACAGCAAATAATTACAGCTTGACTACCACTGACAGACAACTCTGTATTGAATTAGTGACATGCATAACGGGCTGTGACTGCTGACAAAGAACAGGGAAATCGCATTAAGATCGTTGCGTCTGTGTGCAGGCGACACCCACCACGAGCGGCTGCGCGATGAAGACGACGAGTTGCTGCAGTTTGCCATTCAGCAGAGTCTGGTGCAGTCCGGATCAGAGGAGGACCAGGTGAGAAGGCAGCGCTGGGCATTGCAGGCATACCCAGGGGTCATGTTGGGCGCTGTGCGTGTTGGGAGAGGAGGAGGAGAAAGGGCTGAGGGAGCGGGGGGGAGGGGAGGGGGTGTTGTCAGTAGCTTTCTTTGAAAAGAAAACATCTTTCCTTTGGAAATGTAAGGTTAAAATCCCACAGCCTAATGGCTGCGAGGGTGGTGAACTGTTTGAGGTTCACTGTGTCAACGGCACGGCATGAAAGAAGGTGGAGCCTGCCCCTACTCCCTCTGCATCCTTAACCCAGTAAAGTCTGTTCTGGGGGCCAGCTTTTTGCCTATGTTTTGGGGCACCTCATTTCACCATGTGTTCGTTCTGGGGCATTCATTTCAGCCTGTGTTCTGGGGCATCTCATTTCAGCCTGTGTTCTGAGGTACCTCATTTCAGCCTGTGTTCTGAGGCACCCCATTTCAGCCTGTGTTCTGGGGCACCTTATTTCAGCCTGTGTTCTGAGGCACCTCATTTCAGCCTGTGTTCTGAGGTACCTTATTTCAGCCTGTGTTCTGAGGCACCCATTTCAGCCTGTGTTCTGGGGCACCTCATTTCAGCCTGTGTTCTGAGGCACCTCATTTCAGCCTGTGTTCTGAGGCACCTCATTTCAGCCTGTGTTCTGAGGTACCTTATTTCAGCCTGTGTTCTGAGGCACCTCATTTCAGCCTGTGTTCTGGGGCACCTTATTTCAGCCTGTGTTCTGAGGCACCTCATTTCAGCCTGTGTTCTGAGGTACCTTATTTCAGCCTGTGTTCTGAGGTACCTCATTTCAGCCTGTGTTCTGAGGCACCTCATTTCAGCCTGTGTTCTGAGGCACCTCATTTCAGCCTGTGTTCTGAGGCACCTCATTTCAAGATGGTGGCACAAATTGTACAGTCAGAGAAGCACTGTCAGCAAACAAAAACAAAACAAAACAAAACACACAAAAATATGTCGGCAGAAAGATGCACTGTATGGAGCATCTTTCAGTTGCTTAGAGCTGGAGTTTTTTGTGTTGAGGCGTCTGAATATGATAGAGACATGAAAATTCTCCCAATGGCAACAGCCAGTCATGACAGTAATCTTAATTTCAGCTGATCAGTGGGGGTGACCAGGACACGGGTGAAGTGCTACATTTCTGTTGCCTGTAAACCATTTCACATTGATGGGCCGTCATTACAGCATATGTTTACTCTGTTGATAACACAAAATGAAGATGCCTTGCTTTTCAGCGCCTTTTTTTTTTTTACCTTGAAATTGTTTTTGTAACCCATGTAGATGGCCAGTTGACAGAATAAGCCAAGGGAGATAATAGCTATCGTTGAATGAGTTGGCAAGACAGGAGCAAAGCAACAAACAAAAAAAGAGTACTTCGAGAAATCTCAAAATTCTTAAAGGCCAAACTGCAGGCCTGAAGTGTTTCTTTTTTGGTTTTTCGGTTTGTATGGACCTCAGATACAATCAGACTGAAATAAGTGTAAACCAGTTTTGTTCTTATTGTTATTTATGTTTGTCAATACCCTTTTTCACCCCCACCCCCCCAACACCCCCACACACACAGATTTTTTTTTTAAAGATGTTTACTCTTTTTTTCCCCCTTTACGCGACTTTCTTTCTTTCTTTGACACTGTTTTTTTTTTTTTTATTCACTTGTAAAATCAAAACATCACATCTTTATCAACCTAAATTTTAATAAGTGGACAATTGTGGCATGTTCCATGTTGTTTTGTTTGTTTTACTTTGTCAACATGATTATTAGCTTGCATAGTGCTTACGTAAGGCTTGGCACTTGCGAGTTGATTTTAACGTGGTGACAGCCCTGATGTGGCCCTTTGCGGTCGGCTGGGCTATAAGCAACATTATCTTATCTTATCTTACGCAAGTCTTGGTATTTATTACTCTGTTTGTTGATTGGGAGTGTTAGCATTCCCTTTTTTTTTTGTATTCCAGTGTCAGTGCCATTGTCGAAGGCTAATGTTTGCAAGGATATGGGGTTACCATTGTTAAAGTGTCTGTAGTGTGGTTAGTGGTATGTGTCCAAGTGTATCTATTTCCATTCCTTCTCGTCTGATGCAGGTAACTGTGAAACTTGTTGCTGTGGGTAGATATATGGATAACAAGGATATAGACGAAGGTTGTGTGGCTTTGAGGGGAGGTGATGGGTGGAGATGGGGGGATTCTGTGTGTGTTTATCAATCTTTATCTGTGAGGGCATTTAAGTGTGTGTGTGTGTACCTTAAGATCATTAAATTGATAACTGACAAGAGGTATAACTTGATAGTAAATTATTGTCGTGAACCTACACAGAGGGACGCAGATGCGTGGTCCGTTGTGTACTCCCCATATACATAAATGGATGTTGTATGGTTTATTCATTGCATCAACAAATACATGTCTCATTGTTGAGTTCATGTGCACACGAAGGCCTGTCCAGCTGTTTAGTTCACATGTCCCCAAATGCGTTTTGTATGAAACCCTCCCCAAATCAGAATTTCGTCATTGGCTGAGTTCTGTTCGTACATGGTATCCTGTGTCATATTTTTCTGTCAGCTTCTGGAGTGCTTGTGTGGACAAGGTGTAGATGTTTAAAGAGTTGAATGGTTTCAGAACAAGGTTTCATGGGTTGGTTTGCGGGTGTTCATCTGCAGGTGACTTTTTGGGAAGCCCTCAACCGCACCAATCCAGTCCCCACCAACGGCTCCGAGGACACCGATCGTCAGATGCAGAGGTAAGCTGTCTTAGTCTGGTGTCACTCATTCTTTCTCACTGCTCTTGTGACGCTTTGTCACGAAAATGTCATAAAATAATGGCACAAGATCCGTTTCTCTTCCTGTGGGCTGTGGTCACACAATGAACTTTGAACTATGCAAGGATGACATTAGTTACTGTAAAGATGGCCACGCTGTGAGCAATTAGCATGCTGCTGGCATCAGTTACTGGCAATGTTTTCCAGTACTTAGCATCTGTCACCACCAGCTGTGCTGATACTGGTCATATGTGGGCACCTCTGCCGTAACAGATGTCGTCGGTTTTATCCTGTTGCTGCCACTGCTAGTCGTCACCGCCATTGGGGAGGACGTCCACTGCCCACAGCTCAGAGCTCGTCCACCACAGTGCAGCTGACAACCCAGCATGCAGTCTGGCCGAAGTCCCGCTATTTTTAGTCGATGGTGTCTGGTAGATGTGCTGAACACGTTCTTGCCAAATCGCAAGTAAATGCACAGCCACTGCCCAGGTGCAGGAGGTAAAAGACATTCAGTGGTGGGAAGGAATCAAGACGTAAGTCACCTCTGACCCCTGTTCAGGCCAGGAGGGCACCGTGTTGTGGGTCTGTGTGAACCAGACTGAACACAAGCAGTAATCATATCGAAGGAAGAAAAGACCGGCATGACCTGGGCTCACTTTGCCTTGCTTGATCATTTTGAGCTGAATGTTACGGTAGCTTTTTTTTGTTTGTTTCATGCGACAAGATGTATTAAGAGTTCTCCTGTGAACTTGAGGCAGGAGGTTTGTTTTTGTTTTTTTTAGATAAATAGCACTTTGTGTGGACACTCTATAATGAAATGCAGTTCTTCGTGTGGGACGTTCATGTTGCTATCTGTACAGAGACTCTCCTCTCTAGTAGTGCCATCTTTGCTGTCTAGGTCAGTTTAGTTGTCAGTGAGTGTTGAAATTGAATAAACGAATAAACGTATAGAATTGTACAAGATAATCATGTGCTTGTTTACCACAATCATTTTGAAATTTCTCTAGGACAAACATTTATTACACTCTCTCTCTCTCTCTCTCTCTCTCTCCTCTCTCTCTCTCTCTCTCTTCTCTCTCTTCTCTCTCTCTCTCTCTCCCCTCCTCTCTCTCTCTCTCTCTCTCTCCTCTCTCACAATCCTTTTCACATTGAAAATAGCGTTCTCTTCAGCCTTTCCAACACATTCCTGCCAAGGTCTTTGCTTTCACATGACTGATGTGTCCTTACTTATCATGAAAGTAAGAATCCGCTCTAATCATAATCACAGCCATTGCTGCCTGCCAATATCACACATCTAAATATCACTTCTTATCATTCTCACAGAGCTATGGCTGCCTTTTATCATTCTCACAGTGCCATCACTGCCTTTTATCATTCTCACAAAGCCGTTGCTGCCTTTTATCACAGAGCCATCGCTGCCTTTTATCATTCTCACAGAGCCATTGCTGCCTTTTATCATTCTCACAGAACCATCGCTGCCTTTTATCATTCTCACAGAGCCATTGCTGCCTTTTATCATTCTCACAGAGCCATTGCTGCCTTTTATCATTCTCACAGAGCCATATCTGCCTTTTATCATTCTCACAGAGCCATCTCTGCCTTCTATCATTCTCACAGAGCCATTGCTGCCTTTTATCATTCTCACAGAGCCGTTACTGCCTTTTATCATTCTCACAGAGCCATTGCTGCCTTTTATCATTCTCACAGAGCCATCTCTGCCTTCTATCATTCTCACAGAGCCATGGCTGCCTTTTACCATTCTCATAGAGCCATGGCTGCCTTTTATCATTCTCACAGAGCCATGGCTGCCTTTTATCGTTCTCACAAAGCCATGGCTGCCTTTTATTCTCACAGTCATGGCTGCCTTTTATCATTCTCACAGAGCCATGGCTGCCTTTTATCATTCTCACAGAGCCATCACTGCCTTTTATCATTCTCACAGAGCCATGGCTGCCTTTTATCATTCTCACAGAGCCATGGCTGCCTTTTATCATTCTCACAGAACCATCGCTGCCTTTTATCATTCTCACAGAGCCATTGCCTTTTATCATTCTCACAGAGCCATTGCTGCCTTTTATCATTCTCACAGAGCCATATCTGCCTTTTATCATTCTCACAGAGCCATCTCTGCCTTCTATCATTCTCACAGAGCCGTTACTGCCTTTTATCATTCTCACAGAGCCATTGCTGCCTTTTATCATTCTCACAGAGCCATCTCTGCCTTCTATCATTCTCACAGAGCATGGCTGCCTTTTATCATTCTCATAGAGCCATGGCTGCCTTTTATCATTCTCACAGAGCCATGGCTGCCTTTTATCATTCTCACAAAGCCATGGCTGCCTTTTATTCTCACAGTCATGGCTCCCTTTTATCATTCTCACAGAGCCATGGCTACCTTTTATCATTCTCACAGAGCCATGGCTGCCTTTTATCATTCTCACAGAGCCGTGGCTGCCTTGTATCATTCTCACAGAGCTATGGCTGCCTTTTATCATTCTCACAGAGCCATCGCTGCCAGCCTGGAGCTAGGCACCAGCAGCCCTGGCAACCCAGGAACCGACCCCGCAAGGTCAAGGCCGTTGCCAGCAGTGCCACAAGGGTTGGAAGAGGACGACGCCCAGCTGCAGTTGGCCTTGCAGCTGTCCCAGCAGGATGCCGAGGTGGCGGCCGAGCAGCAGCGCAAGGAGGAAGAGGAGTTGGAGAGAATCCTCAAACTGTCGCTGATGGAGAAATGATAGTGGCTTCCCCTGTGCCAGTCATTCGCTTTGTCTGCAAGATAGTGACATCATTACTTCGTGGGGAGGGAGGAGCAGAGATGTGTAGGCGTTATGAGAGAGTGGCTCAGATCAGACATTATCTCTGTTGGGGTTTTCGTTTGTTTTTGCTTTGGTTTTGTGTATGTGTGTGTGTGTGTGTGTGTGTGTGTGTGTGTGTGTGTGTGTGAATGGGGGATTAGGAGAGGAGATGGAAATGGGAGACAGAAAGCAGGACATGAAATTAAGTTATCTCCTCCTTTCTTTCATTTTTGTTTTTCCTGCTTATTTATCTGTTTTGTGTTTCTAAAGTACATGTTTATTGAATTATCGAGAGGTTTTTCTCCTCAGGATTTACTATTTGTTGATTAATTTATGAACAGTGGAATATAATTATGATGAGTCTGGCTGAAAGGAATCCTGGATAACAACCAGTTCAGGTATCTCCGACATAGTTCCTGTCTGTCTTTGTTTTTATCTCACAGCTTTGATAAGAGGAGGGAGGATGGGAGGGGAGGGTTTCCATTTTGATGAATCAACAATTGTTAAATGGAGAAAAAAAAGAAAGAAAAAATCTGCGTTCCATTTCTTGACCTTTTGATAAGTATGTGTATTCATAGCTACTTGCAATCACTCTGCGGGAGTTATGGTTGGGAAGGAGAGGGGTTATCTACTGTCGCACAAAACGGTTAGTTTGTGGTAACAAGTCAGCAGTTACATTTTGAAGTTTACTCTAAGCACACGTTTGAGCCCAGCGGGGAAACAAAAAGCCTGTCTCGGACATGAGGAAGGATTGACATTATCAGTCAAAACTGATCAGCGGAAATACTGCATTTCAGAGTGGGTGGGTCAGTAGGGGGAAGTGGTTTATTTTTCGATTATCGGCTTGCACTGATTGGCCAAAGTGTTTCAGACTTTTGAAATTGTCTGCTTGTGCTAATTGACGTTATACCAGACCCTCGGTCTCAAACGAAAAGATGGGGTGAGGCAGAGGAGTGGAAAGATGATAGGCAAATCCTTGGTACTAAAAGTGGATTCTTGCAGAATTGTCTATGAATCCTAGGGTTTGTTATACCTGGATTCCACTTTTTCCCCCATTTTATGACGCTGAAAAGATTTTGTGGTTTGAATAGTACTCATTGGTGACTGTTTGTTGTTGTTGTTGTTGTTCTTTGGTTGGTTGGTCAGATGAGGTTTTGATGAGTTGGATTTTGTATGGACTTTTGGGGTTTGGTTTGTTTGTGTGTTTGTCGTTTCATGGGAGAGAGGATGAGAGAGCTGAGAGCAGAGCGGGAGATCCTGAAGGGGGAAAAAAACTCTTTGAAAGTTGGAGAGAACCGAAAAGGAAAGGAGCTGTGCCATGTGATGAAATCTCACGGACTGTGGATCGCAGTGGACAGAAGGGGTGGCCAGACCGGCCGACAGCTAACATTGTAACATATCGCCCGTCGTCATGACACGCTGTGTGTTCGTTGGTGAAGAGTGTATGTGCATTTTGTGTTTGTTGTTTTTTTTCACCCCCCCACTGTTTGAGGGGAGGAGGTCAGAGGTCAAACTGTTATTCCAGTCTGCCTCTCTCTCTCTTTCTCTCTCTCTTCTCTCTCTCTCTCTCTTTCCTCTCTCTCGCTCCTCTCTTTCCCTCTCTCTGTCTCTCTTTCTCTCCCTCTCTCTCTTGCACTTGTTTATTCTCTCTTTCGTGCACTGTTACTCATTCACTCTCAGGATTTGCCATGATGTGTGATTTATGCATAGAAACTGACCCGTTCTGGACCTGGAAAAGAAATAATTCCAGTGGAAAAAAAAAAGGAAAAAGATGTATCTGTTTAGATGCTTGAGTTACGGTTGTTGTTTTCTGTTGTTGTCTCTGTGTTGTTGCTTTTCTTTTTCCGGCGCTGTTTTTTCAGTGTCATCTGGCTTTCATTTCTCCCACTTTGTCCCATGCCAGTCAGTCGGTCTTTTCCCTCTGACTTACTGCCATATTCTGGTTCATTCCGCCTTCACCTTTTACATACTATGTTTGTTTTTGTTCCTAACATAACTTTCGAATTAATCTTTCAGAGTGCCAGACAAACTGATGAAACTGGGGCACTGTTTTTTTTTAAAAAAAAAACCTCTCCTTCTCCTCCCCCAGAAAATGGAAGTGCAAATTACATGAAATTTTGTGTCAAAACCTGGTAACAGATTTAGTTGGTCTGTTTGTGTGCTATAGATGTTTGTAACCAGCCGTTGTGGATGTTTGATTGCTCTTTAAAAAAAAAACATGGAATCCATGGGTAAGACGATGCATATTGGCAGTCTCACACACTGCTTCTGAACTTTGAAGTGAGTGTGAACACACCTGTACAATCTTCACAGTTTTCTCAGCCATTATTATCAATTGAGCAGCATCAAGGCCATGAAATGGTTTGTTGTCGTGTTAAATGGAGAGTACCCAATCACTGTTACTATGCTCATAACTGGACATGAGGTAGAAAATGATCTATTTAATAAAACATCTGGGCTCAGATCGAAGCACTTTGCTGTGGCAGTCGCTTTCACTTTAGCAGTCACCTGCAGCTGAGGTGTCAGAATGTCCAGGACTTCACAAACTGCTTGTGTGGGACGAAAATTGGTTGACCTGGTATGGACAGGTTAATTGTCTGGGTGTTAACATTTTCTGGCTAAGCGTCTGACAGTGATGGGTAAATGGGTTCATGGTGACAGCCGCCACTACAAGCCAGTCAGATTGCTGTTTCCTTGGATGTACGTCCACATGCGGCAGTCAATGAAAAAAATCTCCTGTTTACTGTTTAAGAAAAGCAGCTCTGTTGAATATTTATCACAGGGTCCCAGCTAATGGAAAGAGTTTCCTAGTTAAACGGATGGAACTTTTGGACCTGACCTGGTGCTGGACTTTTTCACCTGAACTGGTTCTGAACTTGGAACAAACGCAACCCGGCCTGTGACTGGGAAATCCCAAGCTAGGCGTGATGAAATCTTGTTTAGTGACACATCAGGAAGGGGAAGGCATCTATTACCAGAGTTTCACCTGGATTACCTATTCTACATTGTTGTTCACACCTGTTGAAGGTGCTATTCAGAGTGAGATTTTTGCTCATGTTATTAATCTCCATCTCAGTAGCTTTGTGATATTAGGTAAAAGGTATTCAAATGTATACTGAGAGCAAAATTGGTGTTTTGCCCTTTGTGTCGATATGGAGCAACAGGTCACTGCGCTTGTGTAGGGGTCCATAACATTGAAGAAAACTATGCCCAAATCATGTATCGTCAATGGACAGCATAGGCGGACCAGGTGGCAGCAGGGAATTGCTATGTAACTAGGCGGGGTCCGTTGTGAAAGAAATTTATCATTGCTCCAGCAATGCATAGGGAATCAGCAGCAGAGGGTCATCCAGCATTGGAGGAGATGGTCATTCTCCTGACGCAGAGGCTGTGACTGTCTCCATGTTGACCTCATGAGTCAGAGACAGCAATCATAGCTGCCGCTTCTTTGCTTACCGCACAGCTTTCAAAGAGACGTACGTCTTGTGAGTGAAGTAGATCTTTGTTGATAATTAGCCCATGTCATGAAAGGCTTAGGGGTGTTTTTTGTTTGTTTTGGGTTTTTTTTTTTTAAACATGTGTATGAATGACGCTAAAAGACAAGACAGAACAGAAGATGATATCCGCCCTTCATCAAGCAGAGGCTGAGAGTGAGTGAACAGTGAATTGTTGAAACCTGTGCACACTTTGGGTGTGTTTTGTACTCCATAACTAAGACACTGAATACACCACTCTGCCTGAAGTATACTTGATGGATGGTGACTAGTTAAGTGGACGTCGTTTGAGTTTGGGTATCAGAGACCAGCCTAGTATCATTAGAACAGAAAATCATCATGAATGGATTTGTTATAAGAATGCCGAGATGTTGCCCTCTAATTCAAACAGATTCAAGCTGAAACGGTGGATCTGTGATAGAAAGCATTTTTTTTTTTTTTTAGTCAAGAGATGCCAGCAGCAAGGAAGTGCCCAAAGAGCTCAGACATTTGCTGGGAAATGCATCAGAAGTATATTTCATCTGTGCATGGAACGAGTCTTGTTTGTGTTAGTCTGAATTTGAACAGAAACTGCGATTCTGTTCCGGAATCTGTGGAAACTTCTGGAACACAGTGATGAGAAATCGTGTGCAGCTTCAGTGCATAAATCAATATTGTGACGGTCGTTTCTCTCTTCCATGGAAGGCCTGTTTTGTTTTTGTGTCACGTGGTTCTCACTGAGGTGGGAGTTCAGCACATGGCTTTGTGTCATGCATTTTTCCATTCCTGACGCTGAAAAATCAACACTGGGTTTCATGCTCCGGTCAAAAATAGCATGTTCATCTCTTTGTCTGCAAGAAGCCTGTGTCCTTGTTGCTGTAGAACAAATGAATTGTGTGTGTGTTTTAAAATTACTTCTGCATAATCCATTCTCTCATTTAAGCTTCTGAGACCTGTCTTGCTTTTCTGCAATATGTAAATTGATGCATGATAAATAACAGAGAGTTATGTTTAAATGCATTTATTGGAAAATGGTGTATTATTTTAGAGTGGGATTTTTTTTTTTTTTTTTTTTTAAATTATCAGTTTCGAAGTACCTGAGAATTTATTTTTTGAGTGTGTGTGTGTGGTGTGTGTGTGTGTGTGTGTGTGACTCATTTGTGCATAACGTATATATATTAATTGATGGAAATGCATGTGAGCTTGTAAATATACAACATATTTATTTGCAGTAATTCTTATTCTATGTTGTCAATGTTGTTTTGTTTTTGCTGTATGGTTTGGAAACCGCTTTGTAGTTATTTGGAAAGAATTTCTGTAATGCTAGACATGGTGTTATAACCTTTTTTTTCTGCTCCTTCGCTGGTGTGTGGGTGTGGGTGTGTGTTTTGTTTGTGTGTTGTGGTGTGTTTTTGTGTTTTTGTGTGTGTGTGTGTGTTTGGTGTTGTGTGTGTGTGTGTTAGGGCTTATTGCTGTAAGCGCTTAGGGCTTTTGTTTAAGATTTAAACGCACTAAATGTTCCTTATATTATTATTTATTATTATTTGTTTTTAATTTCTAGGTTGCTGGATGTGCTTTTTTTTTTTTTCCTTTTTTTTTCTCCCATTTGATCAGCCAAACTACTGTTCAGCAAAAACAGTTGCAACCAAAATGAGAGGCAAAAGGATTTTCGCTTATTTATTTCATATATTGGATTTTTGCCAGATGTATCGTTTCCTGCGAAAACACGTCTATAATCAGCCGGAGTCCAGGTTTGAATACCCTTTCTTCAATCTCTGGTGGAACACTTGAGCAGACATATCAAATAGCGATCTGTTTAGGGCTACCGAGGTGAGGTGATTCAGTTCCTAACGTCCTCGCTCGTCTCAGACGATGAGACCGTCAGGTCTAACCATCCTGGGAGAGTGCTGGGCGGAAGTGGGAGGGGGTGGGAGGGAGGGAGAGGCCTGGCCAGTCTTGACCCTCTGCTGACTCCACCTCCACCACAGCAAAAGGACAGCAGTAACCGAGGTGTTTTCCCCCCGAGCAGCCAGTGCATGAGCTCACCAAGTCTCACCTTGAGCAGCATTGTGTATGCAGTTGAGCCAGGTCTGTCTGTGACCCAGACCCTCTTCTCCCACTGCCGTTGGCAGCCACGCAGTCTGGTCATCGAGGGAGTCTGCGTTGGTTACGACCGGCCGTTCTGCCGCAGTCTGAAGAGGATGTCCCTCGGAGGGCGTGATCTGAGTGTTCTGACCCCAGGAACAGGTGAGAAAGAGCACCAGGCTGCGGGCAGGTCAGGGAAGGCGTGTGCATCAGCTAGGGAAACCTGCAGCTGTCTACAGTCTCTTGTGATCGGTTTGCAGTCTGTTGTGATAAATCGCCGTCTATTGCAATCATTTGCAGTCTATTCTAATCAGTTCGCAGTCTATTGCAATCAGTTCGCAGTCTATTGTAATCAGTTCGCAGTCTATTGCCATCAGTTCGCAGTCGGTTGCAATCAGTTCGCAGTCTGTTGCAATCAGTTCGCAGTCTGTTGTAATCAGTTCGCAGTCTGTTGCAATCAGTTCACAGTCTATTGCAATCAGTTCGCAGTCTGTTGCAATCAGATCGCAGTCTATTGTAATCAGTTTGCAGTCTATTGCAATCAGTTTGCAGTCTATTGCAATCAGTTCACAGTCTATTGCAATCAGTTCGCAGTCTATTGCAATCAGTTCGCAGTCTATTGCAATCTGTTTGCAATCAGTTTGCAGTCTATTTGCAATCAGTTCGCAGTCGGTTGCAATCAGTTCGCAGTCGGTTGCAATCAGTTTGCAGTCGGTTGCAATCAGTTCGAGTCTGTTGCAATCAGTTTGCAGTCTGTTGCAATCAGTTCACAGTCTATTGCAATCTGTTTTCAGTCTATTGCAATCTGTTTTCAGTCTATTGCAATCAGTTCGCAGTCTATTGCCATCAGTTCGCAGTCTATTGCCATCAGTTCGCAGTCTATTGCAATCAGTTCGCAGTCTATTGCGATCAGTTTGCAGTCTATTGCAATCAGTTTGCAGTCTATTGCAATCACTTTGCAGTCTGTTGAGATCAGTTTGCAGTCTGTTGCAATCACTTTGCAGTCTGTTGAGATCAGTTTGCAGTCTCTTGCAATCAGTTTGCAGTCTGTTGCTATCAGTTCGCAGTCTATTGTAATCAGTTCGCAGTCTATCGTAATTAGTTCGCAGTCTATTGCAATCAGTTTGCAGTCTGTTGTACTCAGTTCGCAGTCTGTTGTAATCAGTTCGCAGTCTTTTGGCATCAGCATGCAGTCTCACCAGGAGCAGATGTGATCTTTTTATTTGTGTGATTAGCATCATTCTCCTTTTTTTTTTCTTTTCTATTTTTTCAAAACAGTCCTCGTATGTAGCAAGAGAAGCTTCTCACTGATTGGAGAGGAAAACGGTTAGATGCAGGAAAGGTTTGAAAGTGGGTCGGTTAGATGGAGAATAAGAAACTCGGCAGTAGGAGGATGTAAATGAAACAAAGATACTGTGAAAACTAGAAATTTTTCCTGAATGATAATTTGATAATATGCTGGCTGATATCTCTTTCTCTGTTTTACAAAATGCAGGCGCATATACTGGATCAAAATTAAATACCTACAGCCAAAATATGTTTTGTATGTGCTTAAGAACTGTGACAGAAACACATGCACATATGTATTGCACACACAAATCTTATGCTTTTTTTTTTTTCTTTTCTTTTTTGTCAATTTTTCTGTGTCTTTCCTCGGAACTGTTCATTCCACAGAAAGAAATATGTGAATCTTAAAAGAGAGAGCCTTGTTTTGTGCATCTCTTTGTCACCTCTTTGTACAGACCTACATCTGAGGGAAAGGGTTTTAAACATTTCTGTGGTCAAAGCTTAAATCACAAATTGGACTGAATGTACTCAGACCTCTGGTTGACTTGAATGGGCATGTGCGTTGAAATATGTTTCCTTTGTTGAATAGCGTGATTTTCCTGGATGAATTGGTAAAGGGGGGAGGGGGGGGGGGGGGGGAGAGCTCAAGGGAGGGGGCTGGGTGGGGGGAGGGGGTGGGGGGCTTTTATCCACAGTATGTCATTGAACAGTTGTGGAGTTTGATCTGTTTTTCTTTCCAGAACTTGTCATGATTGCAGTTTGTAATGTAACATTTTGTGAGGACAGGGATGACTTGTGAACATGTGGAGCTACCGATAACTGTTTAGAACACTCAGTGTCATGCTCTGTCGGCCTGGTGTGTTGTTATATAATTATGTCCATTCAAAATGATGACAGGTAAAGGGTTGAAAAGAGATGACGTGTATGAATCCATCTGTGCATCCCCACAATGACGTACCACAGCACTTGAAGCCAACCCTCCAGAGAATTTTACCGTCGTTCAGAAAATTTGTGTGTGTGTTAAGTTAAATGGACTGACATGAAAACATATCACTGATCAATGAGGTGTTGCCTCCCATCCACCCGTACTGTTATACAATCTTGTCACACAAGACCACTTCACAAGGAGGACTTTATTCCAGCTTTTGCGCTGAATGCGTGAGGAAACGTGTGGAAGAGAGTGGTTCACTCTTGGCGAAGCGGTGAGGTTCCCTTAGATCCATACCAGTGAGGGAAAAGGTTTGCCTGCTTCCCACGTCTTCTGAAGGAAGTGGATCTGCCACACAGTTCCATGTCCTGTCCGTCCCCCAGGAGAGGTGTGGAACTGCTCCTGGGCATCATTACATTGCCTTGTCATGCCATGATCGTGGAGCATAAGCATGCTGCTGCTTCAGACATTTAAAACACGATGGTGTTGTTCAGTTCACTTGGCAGAAGAGCAGCGTCTTCTGTACCGGGTTTCCCCATGATGACCTTATACTGATAGCTCCCTTTGGGTGGCAAGTGCTGGATCTTGCAACAGGATGAACGTGGGTCTGGTGGTGTATAGGGGAGCCAGAGAGTGTGGAGGAAGAGAAGGGGCGTGAAAAATGAAACGGCAAAAGAAAGAAGGAGAAAGGAACTGAAACGACTGTGCTGGGTGGTGACCACAGCATTTCCACAGGAGTGGGCAGTACGTACGTAGGGGTGCCCTCCTCTTCTCCAAGTAGTCTGGTGCATGCTGGATGTTTTCTCCTTTCTGTAACCCATCCAGTACCTTCGTGGATCAGAGGAGTTTTACCCCTGCCTTTCTACATGTGTATGAAGAAGATTCCAGTGGCAGAAGGTCTGTGCCTGCTTCAGCATGAGGGATAATAATGAAAATTCAAAAACCAAAAAAAAATCCCACTCTATATTCCATCCACCAGATGTTCCCAGAGCTTTTAACTCCTGACCTCTAGATTCAAGGCTTTTTTTTTGATTGGACACATTTGATCTAGTCCCACGATCTGGGCAGTCTTCGTCTTTGTGCTCAGTTGTTTGGTCTCTTAGTTGGTGAATCAGGATCGTTGAGTGATGTGTGGCTCCATGATCCCCAGTTCATGGAGAAATGTTCAGCATGCTCTGGGAGTTGTTCAGGTGCATGTAAAGGGAAGCAACTGTATGAAAGGTCTCCTGTGATGGAAGCGAATTTATGGTGAATCGATTTTGGTTTTGTATCATCGTTTCATAACTTTCAGATTCACGGTAGGATGAAAATCGTCACAATACAATCTGTGCAAACAAGACTGCAGATTGTTGAGTGTAGTGCAGAAACAAACTAGGGGTTGTCTTAAGTCTGCTGATTTCACTATGTAAGTGTTCCCTCGGTGAAGAACAGCCTTCAGAGTCCAGTGCTTGTGATCGCTTGGCTACAGCGAAGGTCACATGCGCAGCCAACAGACCAAAGTAGTCTGTCCTTTGAAGCCTCTCCATGAGAACGCAGGAGACTGGCTGCGGTAATGAACATCAGAAAAGGTACGCTGCTAGAAGCCATAGAGGCAAAAACGTAGCTGAATTACTTCAAGGTAGACTTTCCAGGAAATGTTGAGGCTTCTTGAGCATTTTCAGTGGATCCTTTAGGTGAGGAGGGAAGTAAAGGCTGCAGGCTGTAAACAATTGCAACCGGAATGAACAAAATGAAAGGATAGCAAAGGAATGTTCGGCTGAGGTCGATCTGGTCTTTAGGTTGTCTTAGAAGTGTGTTAGCCACAACATTGGTCATAGCTTGCACCAGTGTGACATTGTACATCAAGTATTATGTCAGAAATGGTCTGCTTTCATCTCTGGAGCTTCAGGACATGGCAGTTGTGCATTAAACAGCAGAGTGTGTGAATTGGAGCCCCTGTGTCCTGATTGCCAAAGGTTTTGTTCAGTACATTTCAGTGTTGAAATCCTACTTATGAGCAGTTGTTGGGCAGGTTCTGTCCAGTCAGAAGCTCGCTACAGTTACTCTGAGCAGCATCTTGATCTGTGGGGAATGTAACAGAGAGGAGCTGAGTAAATGCATCTGCATCGTTATAACTGGTGTGGGGTGAAGTGGGAATGATGTCCAATGTCTTTATGAATGTTCGAAGAGCGGAGTAACTTGGTGTGTATGTGTCTTCATCTGTGTGTCCATTTTTCTCCCCACCGCCTTTTCCAGTGAAGCATTGTTGTGGAACAGACAGCACTGGTTTGCTGGTGAGCACGGAGTGCATGTAAACAGTGTGCCATGGTGGACTGTCTTGATTTCATGTCCACTGGAGCTTTTCACCGTGTGCATGTGCTGTTCGGTTTCTTTCAAATGATGTAATTATTAAAGTGTGTCCGCCCTGGTTGTCACAGCGTGTCTGCCAGCCTGTCCAGGTTGCACAGGTGTGTCTGCCAGTTTCACAGTGTGTCTGCCAAGTTGTCACAGTGTGTCTGCCAGTGTCACAGCGTGTCTGCCAGGCCCTGTCCCAGGTTGTCACAGGTGTGTCTGCCAAGTTGTCACAGGTGTTCTGCCAGGTTGTCACAGGTGTGTCTGCCAGGCCCTGTCCCTGTGTCACAGGCGTGTCTGCCAGGTTGTCACTGGTGTGTCTGCCAGGTTGTCACTGGTGTGTCTGCCAGCCCTGTCCCTGTTGTCACAGGCGTGTCTGCCAGGTTGTCACAGGTGTGTCTGCCAGGCCTGTCCAGGTTGTCACAGTGTGTCTGCCAAGTTGTCACAGGCGTGTCTGCCAGGTTGTCACAGGTGTGTCTGCCAGGCCTGTACTGGTTGTCACAGTGTGGTCTGCCAGGTTGTACCGGTGTGTCTGCCAGGCCCTGTCCCTGTTGTCACAGGCGTGTCTGCCAGGTTGTCACAGGTGTGTCTGCCAGGTTGTCACTGGTGTGTCTGCCAGGTTGTCACGGTGTGTCTGCCAGGTTGTCACAGGCGTGTCTGCCAGGTTGTCACAGGTGTGTCTGCCAGGTTGTCACAGGCATGTCTGCCAGGTTGTCACAGGTGTGTCTGCCAGGTTGTCACAGGCGTGTCTGCCAGGTTGTCACAGGTGTGTCTGCCAGGTTGTCACTGGTGTGTCTGCCAGGCCCTGCCCTGGTTGTCACAGGCGTGTCTGCCAGGCCCTGTCACAGGTGTGTCTGCCAGGTTGTCACAGGTGTGTCTGCCAGGCCCTGTCCCTGGTTGTCACAGGTGTCTGCCAGGCCCTGTCCCTGGTTGTCACAGGCGTGTCTGCCAGGTTGTCACAGGTGTGTCTGCCAAGTTGTCACAGGTGTGTCTGCCAAATTGTCACAGGTGTGTCTGCCAGGCCCTGTCCCTGGTTGTCACAGGTGTGTCTGCCAGGTTGTCACAGGTGTGTCTGCCAAGGTTGTCACAGGTGTGTCTGCCAGGCCCTGTCCCTGGTTGTCACAGGCTTGTCTGCCAGGTTGTCACAGGCGTGTCTGCCAGGTTGTCACAGGTGTGTCTGCCAGGTTGTCACAGGTGTGTCTGCCAGGTTGTCACAGGCGTGTCTGCCAGGTTGTCCAGCGTGTCTGCCAGTGTCACAAGTATGTCTGCCAGGTTGTCACAGGTGTGTCTGCCAGGTTGTCACAAGTGTGTGCCAGGTTGTCACAGGCGGTCTGCCAGGTTGTCACAAGCGTGTCTGCCAGGTTGTCACAAGCGTGTCTGCCAGGTTGTCACAAGCGTGTCTGCCAGGTTGTCACAAGCGTGTCTGCCAGGTTGTCACAAGGTTGTGTGCCAGGTTGTCACAGGCGTGTCTGCCAGGTTGTCACAAGCGTGTCTGCCAGGTTGTCACAAGCGTGTCTGCCAGGTTGTCACAAGCGTGTCTGCCAGGTTGTCACAGGCGTGTCTGCCAGGTTGTCACAAGCGTGTCTGCCAGGTTGTCACAAGTGTGTCTGCCAGGTTGTCACAAGTGTGTCTGCCAGGTTGTCACAAGTGTGTCTGCCAGGTTGTTACAAGCGTGTCTGCCAGGTTGTCACAAGCGTGTCTGCCAGGTTGTCACAAGCGTGTCTGCCAGGTTGTCACAAGTGTGTCTGCCAGTTGTCACAAGCGTGTCTGCCAGGTTGCACAACCGTGTCTGCCAGGCCCTGTCCATGTTGTCACAGGCGTGTCTGCCAGGTTGTCACAGGCGTGTCTGCCAGGTTGTCACAGCGTGTCTGCCAGGTTGTCACAAGCGTGTCTGCCAGGTTGTCACAAGCGTGTCGCCAGGTTGTCACAAGCGTGTGTGCCAGGTTGTCACAAGCGTGTCTGCCAGGTTGTCACAAGCGTGTGTGCCAGGTTGTCACAGGCGTGTCTGCCAGGTTGTCACAAGCGTGTCTGCCAGGTTGTCACAAGCGTGTCTGCCAGGTTGTCACAAGCGTGTCTGCCAGGTTGTCACAGGCGTGTCTGCCAGGTTGTCACAAGCGTGTCTGCCAGGTTGTCACAAGTGTGTCTGCCAGGTTGTCACAAGTGTGTCTGCCAGGTTGTCACAAGTGTGTCTGCCAGGTTGTTACAAGCGTGTCTCCGGTTGTCACAAGCGTGTCTGCCAGGTTGTCACAAGCGTGTCTGCCAGGTTGTCACAAGTGTGTCTGCCAGGTTGTCACAAGCGTGTCTGCCAGGTTGCCACAACCGTGTCTGCCAGGCCCTGTCCATGGTTGTCACAGGCGTGTCTGCCAGGTTGTCGCAGCTGTCAGCCTTTTGTTCCTCTGCCCCTTCACCCCACCACCTTTCCCACTACCATCACCACCCCTTCTTCCCCACCCTTCTCCCCAACTCCTCACCCCCCTTTTTTGTTTGTTTGTTTATTATGCCTTTTCCAGAACCAGATCAAAGAACATAGACATACTGGCTGTTTGTTGTGAAAGTGCTGAAAATGCAAATCTTCCCATAGGAATCCTTTGGTTTTCTGTGTTCAAATTGTGGAATGGACAAGAAATTACGAAACTTTTTTTTGTGTGTGTGTGAAAACATGTCAGTTTTCCAGATGAGAAATATTCCAACAGCAAATTCAGCGCATGAACATCAGTTGTTTTGTTGTTGTTGTTGTTTTTTGTTGTTTTGTTGTTGTTGTTGTTGTGTTGTTGTTGTTGTTGTTGTTGTGTTGTTGTTGTTGTTTTCTCAGAAAGAATGGAGGGGAGAAAGCAAACAAGGAGTAAGAAATGGGATTTTTTTGTTTGTTTCCCTCAATGGAGCCAGACTTCATGTGTGAAGTCAGTTCATGTCTGCCATTCCCAGTGTTCATCACTTTGCATCTTTCTGAACCCCTACAATCTTTCGTGCCATTGAATTTGTGATTAAATCATCATCAGTGAATACATGCGTCACGTTTAAATCAAAGAGCAGAAAGGAGGCGTCCACCTGAGGTATGTACTGGTGAAGATGAGCCAAACAGACCAGGATGTCAGGTCACCTTAACTCTCTGCTCGCAGGATTGTGGACAGATTGAAGTTATACGTCTTAGGTGACCATCGCACTTTGAATACAAAGTGACCAGACCTTCATCTGCCCTTTGTTCAGAGGGGTGTTTCTTAGAGCCAAAGGAGAGAAACTCTTGCAAATTTGGCAAACAATAATAGCGTTTCGTAGGACACTCTGGCAGCAGGAAGAAAAAGAGTGGCCAGAGATGGTTGGCATATTCCGAGGCTCTCTTGCAAGTGAGAGAAAATGTGTGAAAGTTGTAGCGTTGTTGATTGATGCATGCGAAACAGTAATATGCTTAGAGTTCTACATGAAACAGTCCAAAGGCAAGACCCCCCACACCACACCACACCACACCACACCACCACCACCCCCCTTCCCCAACAGCCAGAAGGGCTTGAAGAAGTAGGGATATTGTTGAAAAGGTTTTGTCTGGTGCCTGTGGGGTTTTTGTGTGTTTTCTTATTGTTTTTTGTTGTTGTTGTTTTTTTTTTTTTTGTTCTCACCTAGCCTTTCATTTCTCACCGCAATCAAAGGCGCAGTCACTGGCCAATTCTCACATCTGTGAAATCTGCTTTTGTTTGAGTTTCTACGGTGGTGGGTGTCTGTTTCCTTGTTAACTTCATCTGAACAAAGGGCAGATGAAGGTCTGAGCCGGAATAGCTCAGTTGGTAGAGCGCCCGACTCGTAATCTTGGTGATCCTGGGGTTGCGGGTTCGAACCTCCGCCGGGGCGTTTCGGTACTGGGGGATTTTTCCCTCGGAGTTAACATTGGTTCTGACTCCATTTCCCATACAGTCCTTCGAATGAGACTATAAACTGAGGTTCCGTGTGTGAACGCATGCATAACATCTTGCACACACGTAAAATCCCATCACCAACTTTCAGAAGAGTAGGCCAGTTTGGCCGTTGGTGTGGATGACACGTTACACATAGCATGCACCCTGCGTGAGAAATGGAAAGAATGAAGGAAGTAAGGCAAATGAGTGATCAATATTGAACGATATTGACTGGATGACACGGGAAACGACTGAATGAAGCACCAGCTGGCAGCTCTTCAGTCGGCACTACCCAGGTAGGCAGCCCGTTGTGTAAACGAGTGTTGATTGTAAAGCGCTTAGAGCTTGGCCTCTAGCCGAGAATAGGCGCAATATAAGTATTCATTATTATTATAATTATCTGTTGGTGGCTTCCTGTTTCCAAGTCAGCCACAGCCGACCCCTCTCGTCAGTAATTCTGTGCAACCATACCTCTTCCACCCTTGGTTTTCCTGCTGTTTCCCTAACCTGTGGGTCATCCAGGTTAATTCCCCCAACCTCTTCCCCCCCCCCCCCCCCCCACCTTCCTTTCCCTCCTGCTCCCTCACCACCCTATTATTACAGTTTGGGTGTGGTCAAAATGTAAAGCAGCTCTGTTGTATATGTGTGACTTGTGGAATACTTATTTTTGTGGGGGGGGGGGGGGGGGGGGGGGGGGGGGGGGGGGGGGGGGGTGTTACTCATGTTGTAGTTGCCCATCCACTTTCACTCTGTTTTGATCATTTTCTCTCTTCTCTCTCTTTCTCTCTCTCTCTCTCTCTCTCTCTCTCTCTCTCTCTCTCTCTCTCTCCGCTCTGTCTCTCTCTCTCTCTCTTAACGCAGACCTGACTGAGTGATTTATTCTTCTTCTTATGCACAGAAATCTTCTCTGGGATAGCATTGCTGTGGACATATGTTATTGGAATGACTGTGTTAGTAGCCTTCTTTCAGGGGTGGGGGGGGGGGGGGGGGTGTTCTCAGCTTTCATCGTTTTCTTAGTCTGCGTTATTCATGGCATTCCTGTCTACGACGAGAAACTCTTCGCTGTCTGGCATCTTGGACTTTTGTTTTCCCCTCCCACCATGATTTGCTGGCTAACCCTTACACTGACATGGCAGATTGGTCATCAAGATACAAGGACAGTCACAGCACGTTAGTTCCTTTACACTCCCTGCTGCTGAAAAGACGTTGAAAAGAGATTCTGCATGGGAGGGAAGGAGGGGGGGGGGGGGGGGGGGGGGGCTGTAATTGTCATATTGACCACAAAAAAATTGTTTGAGAAAAGTAAGTCTTGTAAGAGAGGGAGTCAAAGCAAATCTAGCACAGACAGAAACAGAAAAGGTCCGGAAGAAAAAGAAAAACCTCCTGAATTAAAGGGAGGGTAGGAGTGTTTATTCCGTGGGTCTGATCTGCCAAGTTTGACTTTATTTGATGAAAGTGCTGTATAGATTCATTCATTGAAATCGGAGCGGAGGCAGTAGTTGTGGTGGTGGGGTGGGGTGGGGGATATCTCCGTCCCCTGTACTGTATCCTGTCAGGGAAGAGGGTTAACCACCTCTCATGGTATGCTGATGGGAGCTTTGGTGGTGGCTATCCTGTGTTGGGCAACTGAGGCCATTGTTTAACCCCTTGGCTGCTGTTGACATGCATGCTTGTTTGTGGGAGACCGTCTTGTTTCGTTTTTACGTAGCACATCAGGTTTACTCACTAAGATGAAGCAATGGTGAGTATTAAGTGAGGGCTTCTGATGACACACACTTTATGCCTTTTTCACGCGCTGAAGCAAAAATTCAGTCCTTTTCATTTTCAGCATGGACTGTAATGTGAATTTGATCATCCTATAAAAGGGCAGAGAGTGCATAAAAATTTTAATTTACAAAATTTAAAGTGACTAAGACCGAAGTTTCTGTCATCAGAGTTTGAGAGCATCTAATACCGCTTGATCCAGTCAGCTACATAAACTCTGTAGAGATGGTTAACACTGTGCTTAACACAGGCACAATAGCTGTTGTTCTTGCAAGGCTTTAGCATATAGAATCAACAGTTTTAGAGAGGAGGTTCCATCTATAACGTTTTTGCCTGTGTGGTCACCTTTGTATGCTTTGTCACTTTCATGTATTTCAAAGAAATGTCTTCAGAGATGGCTTAAATGAAGTATGAAGAAAAAAAAAAGGAGTGGAGGAGATGCCTTGCAAGGATTGAAAATCTGTAAAGAAAAATAATAAATGAATAAATAAACAGACTTGTAAACTGATCACACTTTACGATTTCCAAATAGGGGAGAAAATGCACCTGATGAACTGGAAACAGGGAGTGAAGCAACCTTTACAATATTAGTGAGATGAGAGCCCTGAAAGTGTACGCAAAGTCCAGTTTCTGTTCTTCATTTCTGTCTACATCAAGCTGCAGTGAAGGTCAGCAGTCAAAGGGTTAATGGGCAGCAGTGGTCCTTCCTTAATAAGCACCAGTGGCTGTTCCATAATGGCCATCAGGGCCAGTAACTGGTCAGTAAAAGGGTAGTGGCCAGTTCTGCTGCTGCAAGAAAACTCTTTTGTGGAAGACAGGGGATTGTGCTGTTGGCAGTTTTGTCATGTTTGCAGGCCTGTTGACCCATACAATTTTGCCATATTTTGCACACGTTTGGCAAAAGTATGATGAATACGACAAAGTGGAAAAAGTAGGTGGAAATACAAAATCTGGAGACAAAGTTCTTAAGTGGTAGTGGCCCTTGAGGTGTACAACCATTGTGTTTGAGTGCTACATCCGAAGAGTGATGGACAACTGGTGCGTGCAAACTTGTGTCTGGATGACAGAACAATAACGGGGAACCCCTGCTTTTACAAAACGTAGCAAATTTGGAAGATGTCTACACACATTTTTTTTTAGGAAAATATACTCATTTTGATGGAGAAATACACCAGCAGCGGATTTAGGGTAAACAGATCTGTATATGTCAGGGGGGAAAAAAAAGTGGCAGGAGAGGAGAGCTAGGAATGTGGGTATATCACTGAACATTGCATGGACGTTTCCTTTCTTGAACCATTTGTACAGTCTACAGCCGCACAGTGGTAAGTTCCTAACTGCCAGCCGCTAACTTTGGGCTGCTTGGCCTATTTCTGCATGAGACGGCCCAAGAAAAGCCTGCCGTTTTATGATAGATTTATGTGCAGGATGCATCTTCACGCAAAACCACTGGTGTCATTTCAGCGGTGTCAACTAACTGGTGTATTGGCCCCATTTTCAGCCCCCCCCCCCCCCCCCCCCCCCCCCCCCCCCCACCCTTATTGTGAACTCCATTGACATTCCATTTTGCCCTACTAAAGGGAGTGTTGTCATTGACTTCAAGTTTTGTGCCATCCCCTTTTTGGTTTTTCGTATGTGTTTTCACCTGCGTATGTCTGAAGTCTTATCTTTCTGTGTGTTTTCACCTGCATATGTCTGAAGTCTTGATCTAGGTTTGAAGTAAAAACTATGGGAACTAGTAGCTACTACTCCTGGAGTTTACAAACTCATATTAAATATCAAAACGGAGTGACTGAAGGTGCAAAATGAAGCAGAATTTGGAAAGAGAGGGGGGTAGTTACTGCCAAGGACACAGACAGAGTGACAGGCAGAGTAGTCCAGTACTCCGTCTGTGTCCTTGGCGGTAACTAACCCCCTCTCTTTCCAAATTTTTGCTTCATGTTCAATAGAAGAGAGAGCAGAAAAAAAAACAACAACAACAAAATGCCACTGCGACACACACACATGGAGGTTTCAGTTTCAGTGCGAGTTAGATTGGCTTTTTTTTTTTTTTTCTCCCTTTTGTGTCTGAGAGTTACAATAAATAGAACAATGTGTTTGCTTTAAGGATTGTTTAAGGTTAGACAGAGGGCTTGGTTGTACAGTTGTTCTTGGTTTCGCTGTCTCTGCAAGTTTATCTGATGGACAGCTTTATTTCTGTTGAAAGGCTGTTGTTTGTAAATGAAGCTTGAGGAGTACAATTGTTTTCTTAATTGCTTGTTTGATGGCCGTTTACCCAAAACTGACAGTTGGAGTGATTTTGTAAGCAGGCGTGAACATTTTTGAGGTAATGGTACTGTCCTTTGTTTTGTGTGGATGATTTGTCCATGGAAAAACATCTGTTCCCCAATTTTCTTGTCATAGTGAATGAAAGCCGACATCATATTTGCTGCATGTATACATGTAAAACTGGTATTTGATGAATGCATGCAGTTGATGGTGATTTATAAATGTCGGGGGGGGGGGGGGGGGGGGGGGGGGGGGGGGGGGGGGGGGGGGGGGGGGGGGGGGGGGGGGGGGGGGGTGGGGGGGGGGGGGGGGGTGGTCATACAGTTCATATTTCATGGATTCTCCTTTTTTTTTCCCCATGAAATGGTCTCATAGCTGACCAAGGTGATGTAACATCTGTGGACTAGTCTGCACGCAGTAATGCCCACTAGAGGACATTGAACATTTGGCGTGCAATTTTACTCTGCAGGAGTTCCGTTTCAGCTTAGATTCCACCAGTAACAACACTCATGAATCATAGCGAAAAGACATTGAACACTGGTTTCTGTTAATATGAAGTCTTTTTGTGGAATTGGTAATGGAATGTTACAGAATCAGAATGCAGTGGGAAAATGTAAGATTTACGTTTGGATTTTTTTTTTTTATCGTATGTGAGTTAGAGTAGAATAATCCTTTTTGCAGAAAGATTTGAAATTGAATTGTGTATATCAGAGTGAGAGTTTAAAGTCGAATAAGTATAGCTGGCCATTTTCAAGAAAATTGAATTGTGTATATCAGAGTGAGAGTATAAAGTCGAATAAGTATAGCAGGCCATTTTCAAGAAAATTAAATTGTGTAATAAGAGTGAGAGTTTAAAGTCGAATAAGTATAGCTGGCCATTTTCAAGAAAATTGAATTGTGTATATCAGAGTGAAAGTTTAAGAGTTGAACAAGTATGGCTGGCTATTTTCAAGAAAATTGAATTGTGTATATCAGAGTGAGACTTTAAAGTCGAATAAATATAGCTGGCTATTTTCAAGAAAATTTCTCGTCTGTTAGCGAAATGCAGCAGCTTGATGTAAGCTTTTTGCTTTGGTTTTGCTGTGTAGGGAAGGTGTGAAGGAGGGGAGTATGTTCGTTGCATTTTTTTTTTTCTTTCTTGTAAACGAGGAGTGTCATTACATTTTTTAAAGTATGAAATCCATACTTTCTGCGAAAATTGAAGCAGTGGAGGCTGCTTTTTAATGTAAGGGTATGTGTGGGCGTACGTTGTGTGTGTGTACATTATTGCTTAACTGTACTCTGAGCCAGAGGTCAAAGTTTCATTGTTGCTTGTTTTTACAATATAGTGATGATTCTGTTACCGTTGGTGTCTGTCACAAACTGTATGTATAGCCACTGTAATCAGAGACATCAGCGCGCCTAGCTCTTTTTTTTTTTTTCCAGTAAATGGGCGGAGGGGGCACAATATCCATGGAAAAAGTTATGAATGGACATACAGACCTGTGTACCCCAAATTCATGTTCCTGTAATATCTTTGGGCAAAAACCTGTAGTTTCAACCCAAAAAAACCTGTAATTTACATAATCACAATACTTTCGCAAGTTTTTGAAGGTTTGTGACAAAGTGAAAGATGCACGGCATGCTGGGGAAAAGTCTTCTTAACGCTTTTGACCAAAACAGTAACAAACGAAACTTTGCGTTTGATTTTTTTTTTTTTTTTTTCCTGTAATTTCGATTTTTATTTTTCCCCCTGTAAAAATTACGACAAAATGGAAGATAGACAGGTCTGGACATAACAGCGGGACAACATATTGTTTAAGAAACCCCGATCAAAGTATCAGACATTGCTGTATCATAAGCGTCATTGAAAACTTGAGAGCATCAGACGTTCTTTTGTGGCTTGAAACAAAATTGGGCTGTTGTTGTTAAAGAAAAAAAAAAAAAGGGGGGGGGGGGGGGGGGCAGGAATATAAAGGATTTCGTTTTTAAAAACAGCTACCTTCTTCCCGCTCCTTTGCCTCATCATTTTCATCTTTGAGAGTCGGATGACAATATTCAGATGAAAAGAAAAAAGGCAAAAATGAACAGTGCACTATCCAGATTTTTTTTTTTTTTTTTTTTTAGAAAAGAAGTATATAACACTTTATGCAATTTACACATGCTTATGTATGTCCCCAAATGAGATTGTTGCTGTAAGTGATTGCTGTTATTACATTTAGTTGTTTTAATACTTTGGGAAGATTTCATGCTGTGTTTTTATGGTGTGGATGCTGTGAGAAACTATATGATCATCAGATTATGATTTCTGGAAGCCTGTACCCAGTAGAAATAACTATCAGAGCGCTTTATTTTTGCCACTGGTCTTCTTCAAGTTAGTCCAGAGAACAGCACTTTTTTTTTTCCCCGAAGGTTTGTAGTCTGTGAAATTATGTTGTTGCCATAAATACTGATTTGTTTTCAGTATTAAACTGTTCTTTCTAAGTGTGATTAGCATGGTTTTACAGATTGCAGATGCGTGTGCATGCAAATGATTTGTGTGTGCAGACAGGACGTGTAGCCGTTCTCAGCATTCACAAGTCTAGCTTATGATGTGGTCCCCATCTTTTCTTGCATTCTTTCGGTTTAGTTATATCAAACGGTGACAAAATCCTTTCAGAATTTTAACTATTTACAATCTAGGAACAAGTGAAATAAGAGAAAGCAAGCACACTCACAACAATTATGCACTTGCGCGTTTCTTTTACTCATCTAAAATGAATGTGTCCAGCTCTTTTGTACATGTGTGGTGTGCAAGGGGGGGGGGGGGGGGGGGGGGGGGGGGGGGGGGGGGGGGGGGGGGGACTCCTACGATCCAAGCTCAATGTGCAAGTGTGGACTGCAGTTTGTAAGGCATGTATTGTTTCTCGTAGAAGCTGCTGCTTGAAAATGAAGATGCATTTGACCCTCACAATTTTTTTCATCCCCATGGATGAAACCAGGACAAAACGAAAAGCAGGAAGGCTGGGGTCCAAGGGGGCCGCCTTAGGCCTCCTGATGGGGTCAAGGGGCAAAGCCTCTTGTCGGGGTCAGGAGACGAAGCCTCCTGTAGCTAAAGGGGTTTCTACTACACCTTTGATAAGTAAAATCTGGGCATTTGGAGACACCTGACCTCCTTTTTACCATGTTATCCACAAGACCACCATTAAAACCGACATAATGTGGCTGCCCTGTATGCAGTGGAGTTCACTTCATTCGAGACACCGGAGGGCAACAATAATTTTTGTTGACTATAATTTGTATTTACCACTTCTGAAACTTCTGAAAACAGCTTGCAGTTTTAACCCAGAAATAGTTTGTGGTGACCAGAACTTGTGCATCTGGTGTTAGAACTCCCTTGTATGAAAAACTAAGACTTTTTTCCCACTTCAGCCGAAAACGTGTGGTCTTGTTTATTCCAGCAGGAAGTTCAGCCTGCAACCCTGTATCTCAGGAGGAAGGGGTGGGAGTGGCATATGGGTGGGGTGGTGGTTACTGGTGCAACAGGTAAACTGACTTGACTCATAGATTCAAACTGTGAAGGTATAAACCCAAAACTTGAACATAAACGTTGAACCCCCGACATGTGTAGTTTTTTGAAGAGGCCAGATAAATTTACATGGAAATGAAGGTTACTAAATTCTGGGCACAAGTTAATTTGTAGTGGAAGCAAAAATAAAGTCATGTGAAATTTTTTTCTTTTACTGTTTATGAAACAAGTTCTAATAAACATTATATATATATATATATATGTTGTATTAATGAGACACTGGGGTGACAAACTTAAGGATATACCAATCTCCTGATTATTATCAATCAGGCGTGAAAAATAAGAGTTGTAAGATCAGTGGGCATGACTGCTTTGCCGAAATAATCAAGTTGAAATCTGTCATATAAACAGAACATTTTTAATAGATGGAACAATATTTGTTCATTTTGCCCTAAATTGACCAGTTGGTGTTTTGTCACACGATAAAGAACCAGGAATCACAAACATCAGACGTTTCATTACGTCATCACTACAGACCTGTTTACCCATTCGACTTCGCCGAATCTTGTTCCCATGATCAGCGAAAATAGCTTTAAAAATTTTTGAGAAAAAAAAAAGGAAAAAAAATTCTAGACGCAAGATTCTTGATGGCAATTGCACTAGCAGTTATAACCATAGGAGGGAATAACCAAAGGGTGACAATTCTTGCCAACTTCTGTGCGCAAAATGATATTGACGGTGTCAAATGTTTGACATGCCCAGAAACATCAGAAAGAATCAGTGAGAGAGCCCAAAGCTGTGCCAGAGTATGCTGATGAATCAGGTTTTTAAGTAATTTGTGTCAGAAAAACCTATTTCCCCTGTAATTAATGTAAGACCAGGCGGTTAGTACAGGAAAGAAGCCTCTGCTGTGCGATGGCATTATGAAAACGAAACTTCCTGGTGTCGATCACAGACCTATCTTTAGGATCTGGGATCTCTGGACAAACGGTGAAGTCAAATTCCTGTTTCCGGCATTTCCAGATGTATGGTTTCATCCATGCCTTACCCTTTCCCATGTAATCATGTATCTTTTACCACCTTTCCTCACCTTTTCCCATGTAATTGCACTGTTTGTACCCGTATTCTCCTTTTCCCTATCTGTTCCCATGTAATTGCACTGTTTGTACCCTTATTCACCTTTTCGCTATCTTTTCCCATGTAATTGCACTCTTTGTACCCTTATTCACCTTTTCCCTATCTGTTCCCACTTAAATTGCACTCTTTGTACCCTTATTCTCCAGCCCTGATGTGGCCCTTTGCGGTCGGCTGGGCTATAAGCAACATTACCTTACCTTACCCTTATTCTCCTTTTCTCTATCTGTTCCCATGTATTTTCACTATTTGTACCTCAGTCTCCTTTTCCCTATTTGTTCCTATGTAATTGCACTGTTTGTACCTTAGTCTCCTTTTCCCTATCTTTTCCCATGTAATTGCACTGTTTGTATGTACCCTTATTCACCTTTTCCCTATTCTGTTCCCATGTAATTGCACTCTGTACCCTTATTCACCTTTTCCTACCTTTTCCCATGTAATTGCACTGTTTGTACCCTTATTCACCTTTTCCCTATCTTTTCCCATATAATTGCACTGTTTGTACCCATATTCACCCTTTCCCTATCTTTTTCCCATGTAATTGCACAATTTGTACCCATATTCACCCTTTCCCTATCTTTTCCCATGTAATTGCATTGTTTGTACCCTTATTCACCCTTTCCCATCTTTCCCATGTAATTGCATTGTTTGTACCCATATTCACCCTTTCCCTATCTTTTTCCATGTAATTGCACTGTTCGTACCCTTATTCTCCTTCTCACTAACTTTCACCCTTCATTCCATACTCTATCTCAACCTTTTACCCTTTTTTTTTTCCTGGTTCCACCTCATTCTGCATTCCTCTACCTTTCACCTTTTCTTACTTTCACTATGGTTTCCCTGCATTCTAGCACTTCTTTTCCTACTTTCCCCCCATCTATTCCTTTTTACCTACCTGTTCCTACATTCCCCACCTGTGACTACTTTCCCCTTTTTATCTTTCCTTTTTTAAAAGAGTTCCTGTCATCCACGTCTGTGTGGTCGCAAAGAAGAAACGGTTCTAATGCCGGCTGCACACCGGCCATTCCTGTTTAATCATTCCTACCTTTTAAAGAGTGAAGAAGCTCCGTGGTGCATTCCATGTCATGTGCCACTCACAATGAAACATATCTTTTAGAGTAAACAAGTGGGGTATGTTTTGCTCCCATAAGGAAACCTAACACAGAGTAACTTTTATTCAGACTGGCACAGCCTTTTAAACTTGAATAAAGTCAGACAAATACATACACTATTAGATTGTTCGTCTATGTTCGTCTGACTTTATTCAAGTTTAAAAGGCTGTGCCAGTCTTGAATAAAAGTTACTCTGTGTTAGGTTTTCCTTATGGGAGCAAAAACATACCCCACTTGTTTACTGTTTATCGTTTACTGTTCCCTACCTCATTTCATTTCCGATTTATCTTTTAGAGTGTTGGGACTTGCATAATGCGAGACACAAACATTTTACAGCAGATTCCATGAAAACCTTGTTTGGAGATGTTACGCCTGATGCGATCTTTGAGTTCTTGAAAGAGATTAACATTTTTCATCGGATCTGAGATTTTACAGTGAAAAGATTTTTAACAAAATTTTGGGTGGGTTTTTAGAAGATGTATTTTAAAAGAGTTGTGTGAATGAATGATTTGTGAGTTTGATTTTAATGTGGTGACAGCCCTGATATGGCCCTTTGTGGTTGGCTGGGCTATAAGCAACATTACCTTACCTTACCTGACTGTCCCCAACTTGTTCCTACCTTTTCCCGTTTGTCCACACTGTCCTTGCATTTCACTACTTTGGTCTTCTTTTCCCAACTTTCCCCTCATACATTACATTTCTCCACCTCCTTTCCCCAACTTTGTACTTCTTTTACCACTTCTTATAACATTTGATCCTTCCTGCTATTCTTTCATACCTTTTACTTCTTTTCCGTAGAGTTTTTACCACTACCCCCCTCTCCCACCCCAAACATATTTTTTTCATATCTTTATTTACTGTTTTTCATACCTTTTACTCCCCCCCATCTTTTACCACTCTTTCCCCCTCTTTTTGTTAGTTTTCCCCCTACCATTTACTACTTTTTTCACAATCATTTACTCTGGCACCACTACCACCACCCACCTCCTATCCCTCCCCCCCCCCCCCTCTCCCATCTACCGTACAACCTTCCTATCTTTTACTGCTTATACCCATCTTACACCCACTCAGCCCAGTCGTTTACTAATTTGCTCTCTGTATACTTTTTCTCTTCCATCCCTTTATCCTCTTCCCAGCTTTTTTTTTATTTCTTTTTTCTGCAGTTCCCTCCTCAGCTACAATGGCACTTGTGTTCCTACTTCTCCCTACGTTTCTTACCTTCTGTCACTTTTCCTACCTTGCTTTCCATACGTTTTATTACTTTCCTTACCTTTTAAGACTTGCTGCTTTTCCCTGCCTTTAACTTGTCTTCAGTAATTTTTTCTTGCTTCCCCCCCCCCCCCCCCCCCCCCCCCCCCCCCCCCCCACACCCACCCACCAATTCTTTCCAGTCTCGCCATCTTCTCCTTCTGTTACCTTCCTTTCATCTCGCCTCCTCCTTCCTCTCTCGCAGTCTTCTTTTTCTGCCTTTTCCCTTCTCATCTTTATCTGTTCCGCTTACCTTTGTTCATCTTACTGCTATTGTCTGCTTCTCTCACACACACACACCACACACACACACACACACAGCCCTTCTTTTTTACTGTTCTGTGCCCTTTTCCAACCGTCTCTAACATTGCACTAGCCGTCTTTACTTTTCACTACCTTTCTCAACTTTTCATTGTTTCTCATCTTTTCTATATCATCTTCATCTCTTCCATACATATTCCTACTTCTTCCATCTCTTCCTTACATATTCCTACTTCTTCTATATCTCTTCCATCTCTTCCAAACATATTCCTACTTCTTCCACATCTTCCATATGTATTCCTGCTTCTTCCATACATATTCCTACTTCTTCTATATCTTCTTCCATTCTCTTCCAAACATATTCCTACTTCTTCCACTTCTTCCATATATATTCCTACTTCTTCCATCTCTTCCATACATATTGCCACTTCTTCCATCTCTTCCATACATATTCCCACTTCTTCCGTCTCTTCCATCATACGTATTCCTACTTCTTCGCTTTTCTCTACTTTTCCCCCCAGTATTTTCTACCTTTCTGTGCATCTTGTATAGTTATACCTTTTTTTTTCTCCAACGTTTTGTTTTTTCTTTCCCCACCAGTCTTGCCTTTCCTTCCTTTTTCTACACTCCTTGCCTGTCTGTTTCTCTTTACTTATCCCATCCTTCTTCTCCTCAATTGTACTCCTTTTCGTCTAAAGTATTTGCAGTGAAGCATGGCTGCTTGAAGGAGAATGCTAATAACAGTGTGACCAATGTGTGTGTGTGTGTGTGTGTGTGTGTGTGTGTGTGTGTGTGTGTGTGTGTGTGTGCAGTGTACACATTGTTCAGACACCACAGGAATGGTTACATTATCACAGTTATACAGATGAAAAGAAACTAATGCTGCTGCTGTGCATACATAAAGCTTGAAATGCAGGTCAGACACATTCAATGCTACATACTTTACATGTAAAACACTAAATGCTATTAACTTTACAGATCAAAAACACTCGATGAAACAATACCAATCTTAAGTGCTGAATGCATGAGAGAAACCTTATCAGGGGTCAGGGGGCAAAGCCCCTGAAGCTGAAGGGCTCCAGCGCTGCACCTTCGACACTATTAAAAACTGACCTCAACTTTACTGTGTATGCAGTGGAGTTCACTTCATTCAAGAAAGAAACCAGAGGCAGCAATAATTTTTGTTGACTACAATTTGTATTTACCACTTCTGAAACTTATGGAGACAGCTTGCAGTTTAAACTCAAGAAATAGTTTGTGGTGACCAGACCAGAATTTGTGCATCTGGTGTAGAACAACTCATAGTCTTTTTTTTTTTCACTTCAACCGAAAACTTGTGTGGTCTTGTTTATTCCAGCAGGAAGTTCAGCTTTCAACCTGTGTCTCAAAGTTCATGTATGACTTTGGCCTTTCTAAGGGCCATTGGCCTATTGATATTCAAATATTGTTCATTGTTCTCTCTCTCTCTGATAATATGCAGTGCTCACTCAGATCCTTCCAAAAAGAACACAAATATTGTGAAGATGTGAATGCACTTTACTTGACATCTTTCATTCAAAAGTAATAATCATGTGAACATCGGCAATTATTAGGATAAGTCATTTTTTTCCTAACCATTTTTTTTCTCGCACACCGTCAAATTACAATCTTCGACTGAGGACAGAGAAATTCAACTATATTTTCCAAACTTGCACCACCAAACCAGAAACACAACTCCTTTCAATTCAGATGAAAACAGAAATTCCTAAATAAACTTAATTTCCTATAACCACACACTCAGTTCATGTAGAATCTTCTTTCTAATGCAGAGACTATCAGCATAAAGCCTGAAAACTGCCCTTAATACACTATACTTGCTCAGAAAATGATGTCATGCACAAAATGGCAAAAAACATCAGGAAGACGGATCACAGAAAGAAATGTTTAAAGATGCAATAAATGGACAGATTTCTCTCACGTTGATTTTTTTTTTAATATAGTCTATGCCTCTGCTATGTATTCTAATCCAACTGGACAATGTAAATTTCAATTCACATTGTCATCTAAAATGTATAAATTTATTTTAATCATCAAGCGAAACCACTCTATTACAACATTTTCCAGAAAGCAAATATCACCGAGTACTTTGCTTCAAACAACGCTGCAAAATATTTGAATAATAATTAGCAGAGCTTGGCTTCCTGTACGGTCGCAGGAGAAACTGAATCACAAGCCACTTTCAACATTGCCTGTCAACAATGGTGGAAAATATTGCTCAGAGTCCCGGTATATATCAGAAACAAAACTTATATTCTCTAGACACACAAAAAAAACCTGTACAACATTCAATATTAAAGCCTTTTTTTCTGAAACTTGGCTTCAACAACATTTGATGAAACAACTATTCTCGCATTTGAATCAGCAAAGCAACACAAAGTGAACGGTTGCAACATATTCGGGTTCAAATAAATAGAAATCAAAGAAGTAATACTGGGATTTCTTTAGGTAAACTTTTTTTTAAAGTTTCAAACGGCATACATTTACAAACAGACTTACATGAAAATGAAAACTGGCCTCGCTATTCCGTAATCAATGATAAGAAATAAATCACAATAATCTTTAGGACCAGCAAATTAAAATCTATTTCAATCAATTACAAGAACAAAAAGATCCTATCTGTAGGTGTAATACATTTATTCAAAAAGTGTTACCCGTACACATTCAGCTGTTAATAATGCTACACAATATAAAGTTGTTTTTCAGTCCTAGATGAAGGTGCACAGTTCCTATCAATGGAAAGCACCGACTTCTCCAACAACCTGTGCACTGAAATTACTGGAGAACAAGTTTGTCTCTCCAGCCAAGTGGGCATTAATTACACCATTCACCTAATACCATTCCTGGCTGGGATCTAGACAGTTCCCTCATTACTGATACTGAAAACTATCTGTGTGTGTGTGTGTGTGTGGATAGTTCTCCCATTCAATACAGATGAAAAGTTTGTGTGTGTGATGCAAATATATAAATCAACGGGATCAAACTTACCTTAACTATTTACACAAACATATCAAAACATTTGTTCCTATCATTATTATCATTATAATCATTTTATTATTTTTATTACTATTATTATCATTATTATTATTATTATTATCAACCTTAATTGTCGTCCGTAACGAGATGAATAACCAGATAAAATTGTTAATAACATCAACATTTAAAGCTAATTAATCCATATGCCAAATTCCTCCGCAACTGCTATCAGATCTTAATTCACATCACGACAATTTATTGTTGGCACATATTAAAACATCCCTGTAACAAACCCCATGATCGGGTTTAACAGCTGCTATAGAGTAACATCTGCCAAAGAACATGGATTACATCATAAAACCTTCAAGAAGGAAGCACAGTGGACTGGCACCTGCTCTTTCAAAACGACTTGCTACACATACCTCCAGGCCTTTGTTTTCTTCTCCAAAACAGACACGGCAAACAAAAGCACACAGAAAAGTATGTACACAAATAATCTTAGTTGGAAATGCAATAAACCAAGGTTAAATAAGCAAAGACAAACAAAAAGAAACACGGTGACGCAAACCAAATAAAACCAAACATTTGAATTTGGCCTTGGGAAAACAATGTGGGAAAGAATCCTTATAGTGGATCATCAGGATGGCTGTAGTCATACGGAGCGGACAGTTGTGGGAAAGGGGAGAAGTGGACATTGTGCTTATTGTCTAGCAGTCCACAACTGCCGGACAACTGAGAATGATGGAAACTGGAAGTCATAATCAATGCAAAAACTGGAAGTCATAATCAATGCAAAACACTAAAAACTCAAACTATTTCGTCTTTTTTTTTTTACTGTTTAAGGAAACGTTGTGTCCGCAAATAACATGGTTTCGCCACGTCTACACATCTTAATTCTTCAAGTCTGTATGAGCACGTGACTGACTGATTGTTGGCTTCACAACAAACTCTCTCAGTAAGCCAAACTAATAAAAGAGTTTCTTGCGGAGTCACCAAACCAACGACACCTATCTGCTCCTAACACATGCTGGAGAATAATTCTCCAACAGTAGTTCAACACTAGACAAAACAGACGAGCAGCAGACAAACTTGGCTGGCTTCTTTTTCTTCTTCTACTTTGCATACGCAGGCTTCAAATCACTGCAGGCGCTCCATAGCTAAATTTAATCTCGTAAATTCACAAGAAAGCCATATACCTAACCTCACTGGAGGATTTTGTGCGTACAGTTATTTGTTGTTAACCGTACCATAGAATCAGCCGTTCTCCGTCTTCGAACAGCTTCAAAGAAAATTTGACGGGGAAAAAAAGGCAGTTGATTAAACACCGAAGGCAAAATTTACAATATAAAAAAAAAAACGCTTGCAAGAAAAAAAAAGAGTATGACACAAAAAAGGACACATACCTCCCTCCACCCCCTCCCCTTCCTTACAACCTAACGGCAAACTCTCAACCGCTCCTGTGGCTCCAGATTCAAAAGCGCCTTTAATTTTGCTCTCTCCCGCAGTGTTGCACTTCGGGAAGATCATTTTGCCTCCTCTACATTGTGTGATCGAAGAAGATGAAAAATCAAGCCACACTTGCAGGTAGGAATGGAGCCTGGCAACTAGTTTAGTAAGGACACGATCATACAATAGGTATACTAAGTCATGACAGAGTCGGGACAGGGTCGTTTTAGCTGGTGAAAGAACTTTCTCTTCTGCATGAACAAGAAAACGCTTCTTACGTTGACTAATCTTTCTATACGCCGCCCTCAATATGTCTCATTAACAGAATCAACTGTTGCCTTTCTTCGACCCGCAAGAAAAACAGTTTATCACATTTCAAGGCATTTTCCAGATGCAAGTTGCCTCCAAAAGTTCTGACCATTTTTTAAAATTACTTTCTATTGTTTGGCTTTGGTTTTGACGAATATGGCTGGTCAGATGTCGAAAGGGACTTGTTGCGATGTTTCCAAAATGGCTGTCAAAACTCTGCTTGTAAAAATACTTGATCATTACTATGGAAGCAACTCAACTCTTGTAATTTGCAAGAACCCGTTTTTATTCTGCTTATGGTTTGTGCGAGAGCTGACCGCCATTTTGATTCACTTTTCGCAACAGTCAGTGTATTTCCACACAACTTGCATCAACCGAAATCAGCCGAAATGTTGGCACAGTGGAAGCGCTTCTTTTCACAGGCTTCGCATCTGCAACCAACAGCACCCAACGAAAGTCTGCTCCCATTGTCACGTCCTCAGCACCACATCCGTTTTCGGACCAACAACCTGATTTTTCACCCCACCCCTTACGATAACACATCTTTCATCCAAGTGACCTATGTCATGCTTTATACTTCGCTTTGCATACATGACAAGTTATCGCAATTCACATCATACTGTCACCTTTTGGCACGGGAACGTTTTGCATGGCGAGTAATGAAAACGGCACGTCAAACGTCTACCAATCAGAAGACCGGTACACGAAAAGACTGAACTCCTTTCCGTCCCATAACGAGTTTAAATCTGCATAATAATGTGACTGTTCTTTGACAGTTTTCAAAAATTTCTCCATGCCTATTCTCATTTACAATAACTGAAATTAGAAAGAAACATCTTGCTGGAAAGAGAGTGACCGTACCGTTCCTCTGACATTTTCATGAATTTCTCCATGCTCACCGTATCTTATGACTGAATTAAAAATATTAACACAAAGAAATGACAACAGTTCCACAACAAACGTTTTTGACCTCATTCTCGGCTCGTCATTGCATCGAGCTACGCGACTGGTTGACGACGACAGCTCCGTCCTTGGTGACTAGGACACACGGTCTGTGCCTGACCGGTGCTGTGCCACTGCACAACACGGCTGAGGACAGAGAGGTCCAGTGAAGGTTATGAACGATCCAGATTATTGATGCCTCACCCTCAATGACTCCAGTCAACTGAATCATAGAATGAGCAGGTGGCACTCAGCACTTCTGAATTTATTGTCAGATTCATCTTAGAACTTTGACCAGAATTTAATTAACACGGGTTCATCGCTTTTAACCACATCAATCCATCATTTGAGAACGGTAAAACTTTCAATATCACTTCCTTCGTCAACGCCTTGGCTTAAGTGTCAGACCAATTGACATAGGCCAGAACACCAAGGCTACATCAAAATGTTGTTATGCTCTGCATAGTTATGTGGGGATTGTCTTCAGTCGTGACAAGCTCCTAGCATAACATTATCAGTCTCCCAAATCCCCCGAAGTCGGAGTGTGGCTGCCCATGTGGCGGGGTAATCAAAAACGGTCACACACGTAATGTTCTCATCCCCAGCTGATGCATTTGTGCCATAGTGTTCTAATACTTCGGCTGTTCGGATGATCCCTGGAGTCTTTTAGCCAGGGTACGACAACAACAACAACTTCCTTCGTCACACTAGCAACAACTTTGTTGTATTCAAACGTATAACTTCATACTCTAATAATGTTTTGCGGTCAAGATTCCATAAATGTGTCTCATACTAGCATAACATGACAAAAGAGAAGTACAATCAACAGAGAACGAACTGTGTTCTGAACTGCGTATAGGCAAGAATATTTCAAACCTTAAAAAAAGAAGTCTTTGCCATGGCATCAGATGTTTTCAACACTGCTAATAATCCATTCACGGAGAGTCTTCCTACGGCTCGGGTCACTAGAAACAAAATCGACATGGACACAATTCACTTTGGAAGGAAACGGTATGGGTACTACTGCACGGATATTTCTCATTTAGAATGCGTCTTATGACCTTTCTATATGTCAAAGAACATTGGGGATTTAGCCTTCTATGTGGTAAAAGAAAAGGCCAATATTGTAAAATGCCAACAAAATTAACTAATAAAAAGGTACACATACTAACGTCAGAGAGATTTGCTTCATATCTAACGCCTTCTGAACCATTCTTTATTACGTGGCCTACAGACGTGAGGTGCGATTTTAAGTAAACTGTTTTAAGTTGCATTTTAAAGCACAAGCAGCTCAATAGGACAAACAAAATACGCGACCTTAACCTGATAATCTGACAACGTAAGAAGAAAACAAAAGTGCAGGCTATGTGACACATTTTGTTCCAGTTAAGTAAGCAACACGTAAATGTTTCTGAAGCAAACCGGACTGAATTGCCGTTCACTCTTACAATGTGAACATGTGCGAAAAATCGATATTTACAACACATTATTTAAACGGTCTGCAGAGCTATCTCCATTGCCCCAACACGTTTCCGTATGTGAGAACAACATTCATGTATTAGCAGTTAGAGGTTGAGCCCTTCTAACATTAGAATTCTGACAAACATGACATCATCTGACATGCATCTGACACGATATTTAAATCTCCCATCTCGACAGCGTTCACGCTGAAGACCAAACGTCACACGTCGTAAATCACCGACGATTACACTTCTCTAGTTTTGATCGTCATACTGGTTTGGGTTTAGTGTCGGTTTTGTGTTGCACACTACATCCAGGCAAGTTGTGACGTCACTTCACGAGCCTCGTGGAGATTCCGGGTTGACTAGTGGAATCGTGAGTGGAACGAGCCGCTGAAACAAGAAGAGAAACTCTAGGGTTAAGCCACTACTGACAGAGGGAGGACAGGTTAGTTGCACGGTGCTCTGATGGAGGATTAGATGAAACCACGCGGCCAGTTAAATGAAAAGAACAAAATTTCATTGCATCACATGAACGAATAACGTCATTTCTTCAAATTAGCTTAATGATCAGATCGGTTTCGGATTAGTTTCTATAAAGTGTAAGTTACGTTTCAGTTAAAATGAAGCGACGGCACAGAGTTTATAAAAATCCCAATAAGATGCAATATTTATTTTAATATTTATGGGGAAAATATGAAATTTAGTAAGAAAAGGGGTTATAGTTACCGCCAATGATACAAACAGATTACAGGACAAAAAACTGCATTTCGACCTCTTGGGAATGTGAGAAGATAAGTGGTTTCTCGATCTTCCGTTTTACTGTCCTACATGTTGTTTGCTTTTGCCTGAAGAAGACCCAAGAGGTCGAAATGCATTGTGTTTTTGATAAGTACGGACTCGTAGTCAAGCTCGATTACCATATCGGGTAACGCCCACATCAACGACCACAATACACGAGACTTCCGGCATCCGGGGCTTTTGGGGGGCCAACCGTCGAGTGCCGAGTACGCAGACAATCCAGGGAGCGGAGAGGCAACTAAGACAGCGACTAGGACCAAGAAGACTACCATCACAAGTCAGGTAGGCAGACTTATCAATGGCGACGAGGATGAACAAAGAATATCGATCCCTAGAGTGCTGGGTTAGCAAGCTGCAATGAATCAATGTTAACAGACGATTTGGTGCGTGACGTCGGAAAATCAAGGGATTCTAGATCTAGATCTTGATCACGTTACTGGTTTTCGTGACCTGGCTGGGTTTTTACAGATTCAAGATAAACGGTGGTAGGAATAACAAGCAGTTATCAGTACACTAGATCTGGAGATTCTGTCAATCAGCATAGAGAAAACTCAGTTACTTTTCTAGATTTAGAGTTTCTATACCGTCATGGCAGAGGCATCAAACCGACACCTCAGAGCAAGACCTTTTGTCATCCCTGACAATCCTCTGCATACAGCTAAAGCGTGGGAAGATTGGCTAGAGGAAATAGAGAGAGAGTTCAGATATTTCAAGATTACAGAAGTAGCAGACAAAAGTGATGCTTTGTTGATCTACGGAGGCACAGAGGTTGTCCGCTTAGCAAAAAGCTTACCAAATGTAGAAGTTGCTGAAGGGGCTGATACATACACCCAGCTGAAGGGGAAATTGAACAACCACTTCAAGCCAAAACAGAATAAACAGCATGCAAGATACCAGTTCTTGAAGATGAGACAGAACTCGGGAGAATCAATTAATTCATACTCTACAAGACTCAGAGAGAAAGCTAAAGAGTGTGAATTTGGAGACACAGAAGATGATAGGATTCTGGAACATTTAATCCAAACCACGAGGAATAAGCACCTCATAAAAAAAGCAATTTCAAAGAAGATGAACCTTACCAAATTCTTATTAGAAGCAGCTCAAGATGAGGAAACCACATTACAATGGCATGGAAGACAGTCAGTCGCAAAAGTAGAGAGAAGAGAGCAGAGATCAAAAATAAGAGATAGACCTAAATTTAAGCCCTTCGAACAAGAAAGACACAAAAGCAGCAAGAAAGCTTTACAGACACCATGCGGTTACTGTGGACAGAGAGATTCACACAAGCCAGGTGAAGGATGCCCAGCATACGGCAAGAGATGTAAGAAATGTAACAAGTTACACCACTTTGCAGCAGTATGCAGGTCAGCAGAGTTCAAGAACAGACATGTAAAAAGAACAGAAACCTACTCTCAATCAGATTCCAGCTCAGAAGAGGGTGACAAAAGCAACATTTCATCAGATGAAGAATTCGTTTACCTGAAACCTGTAAAGCAAGTCAAGAAGACATATGAAGACAAAACAGTTGAGGTTCAAGTCAACAATGTTTTCATGAGAGCTGAACCTGATAGCGGAGCTGACGTAAACATCATGGACAAACATCAGTTTAAAGCCTTAGAGAACAGATCAGAATGCAGGTGAAGCTGAAGGAGACACCAGTGACATTGAAGACACTGTCAAGTAATTTACCTGTAAAAGGTGAATTTACAGCCACAGTCAGAAATGCTACCAGAGGAGCAGAAGTAAGATTCATAGTCATTGATGAAAAAATTCATTCACTTCCTCTCTTAAGCAAAGAGACGCTAGAGAAGCTAGGCATGTTAGAAATTAGACCAGATGGTTCATTAAAGGAACCTAATGAGCACAGAATCAAAAAGACACACATCTCTAGAACTGATTTACTAGAAAATCACAAGACAGTGTTTCAAGGAGTAGGCAAGATCAAAGGGGTCCAAGCTAAGTTCCACATGAAAGAAAACACTGTACCAGTAGCCCAGAAGCCAAGAACTGTTCCCTATTACCTACAAGAACCACTGAAGGAATGGCTGGACACATGTATAAAAGAGGATCTATTCGAGAGAGTCCCAGAGGATGAGCCAATCACCTTGTGCTCACCACTGGTGGTCCAGCTGAAGCCAAAGCACAAGAATACCACAGAGAAGAAGATAGGGGCACACATGATCAGAGCAAGTGTGGACCTTCGGATTCCAAACAGCAGCATGGAAAGGTACAGGGTAGCACCAGCTCCGATTGTGGAGGACTTCACACACAAATTCCATGATTGCAAGATCTTTTCCAAGTTGGATATGAATCAAGGGTATAACCAACTGGAACTGCATGAAGATTCAAGAGCTATTGCAACATTCAGCACACCCTGGGGGAACATAAGACCCAAAAGACTAATCTTCGGAGCCAAGTCGTCACAAGACGTATTCGATGAAGCAGTCTTCAAGATATTTGGGGATATTCCTCACTGCCTGAACCAGAGAGATGACATCCTCATCGGCGGAAGAACTGCAGAAGAGCATGACAGAACGCTCGAACAGGTATTGCAGAGAGCAGCCGAATACGGGGTGACGTTCAACCAACAGAAATGTCTCTTCGGAGTCAAAGAATTAGATTTCTTTGGATACAGATTCACGAATGATGGCATCAAACCCTCTCCAGAGAAAGTTAGAGCAGTCAAAGAATGCACAGCACCAGAGAGCAAAGAGGCCGTGCGAAGCTTTTTGGGAATGACAGGGTACCTATCAAAGTTCATTCCAAGATATGCAGTGTTGACAGAGCCACTGAGGAAACTGACACACAAAGACACAACCTTCCACTGGGGAAAAGAACAAGAGGAAGCATTCAGAAGATTGAAGAAGAGCTTAACAAATGACAGTACAATGGCGTTCTTTGATCCCAGAAGACCTATCATCTTGAGATGTGAAGCTAGCTTCCATGAAGGTTTATCAGCGGGACTGTTCCAGGAGACAGAAATGGGAGTACAACCGGTCCATTTCATCAGCAGATCACTCACAGACACCGAGACAAGATACAGCCAAACAGAAAAGGACGCTTTGGCAGTCGCATGGGCAAAGAACAGATTGGGGATTTACTTGCTGGGAGCACCGAGATTCAAGATCATCACATCCCACAAACCACTAATTCCTTTGTTCAGCAAGCCGACCGCAAAGCTACCGCCAAGAATAGAGAAGTGGGTTATGAGCTTACAAGACGTAGACTATGACATAGTTTATGAGCCAGGCAAAGACGCAGCAGATCCCTTGGATTTCTTATCCAGACATCCACTACCAAGGACAACAGATAGCGAAGAGACAGATTCAGCAGAAGCAGCTATCAAGACAATCATCCAGTCAGACACAATCGTGGTGGACAAGATCAAATCAGAAACTCTCAAAGATGAACAACTGCAGAAGGTGAAAGAACGCATCTTCAAAGGTGACTGGGAGATCCATAGAAGAGATCCAGACATACAACCTTTTTTATCAATCAAAGATGACCTTTTCATGGCAGAAGGATTGATTTTCAGATTATCACAGATTGTGATTCCAAGAGGATTGCAGAAGAAAGTCATTCAATCAGGACACAGCTTAGGACACCTGGGAATGACCAAATGAAGCAAATGATGCGGGAGAAGTATTGGTTCCCAAAAATGAATCAGATGATAGAAAGCACTGTAGGCGAATGTTTCGAGTGCCAAGTCACCACAAAGAAGACAAGACCAGAACCAGTCAAGGTGAACCCAATTCCAGAGCAACCATGGCACACACTTTCCATGGACTTTGGCGGACCATATGCAGACGGCCATTACAACTTGGTCGTAATAGATAAAAGAACCAGATATGCGGAAGTAGAACGCGTATACTCAACGTCATGCAAATCAATCATCAAACCACTGTGGAAGATAATGGCAAACCATGGCATACCCAAGAGAATCGAGACGGATAATGGACCTCCATTCAATTCAGCAGAGTTCCAACGATTCACGGAAGAATTGGGAATAAAACACCATAGAGTAACACCTGCACACCCGAGAGCAAATGGAGAGGCTGAAAGCTTCATGAGAAACCTGAATAAAACTGAGCAGATTGCACACTTAACAAAGGAGAACTCAGAAATTGCAATCCAGAAAATGCTAATGGGTTACAGATCGACAGCACACCCAGCAACACAGACAAGTCCTTATAGGGCCTTGATGAACAGAGAGGTGAGGACAAAAGTGGATTACGACAACAGTATCGCCAGAAGACTAGAAGAAAAACAGAATGACAAGAGCGACATTGCTGACAAGGATCTCCAGTACAAGCTGAAAATGAAGAAACACGCAGACACCAATGCCACCGAACGACACTTCATCATCGGAGATCATGTTCTGGTAAGACAGATGAAGCAAACCAAACTAACAACAGCGTATGAACCATCATTCTATGTGGTTGTCCAGATCAGCGGATCCAGCATAAGAGCCAGGAGGATTTACGACAATAAAGAGATCCACAGAGATGCCAGCCATTTCAAACTAGCAAACACAGTGCTGGAAAACAGAAAAGACATTGCTGAACGAGAACGACACGCAACCGAACAAAACCAGAAAACTTCTTATCCACGCCGGAAGCACCATTAGAAATGACAAACCAGAACCCAACTCTTAACCAAAGCATGTCAGAAAAGGAAGCAACAGTGACAAGCACAAAGAAAGGCCCACAATCCAGATCAAGGAGACGGTATCATCAGAAGAGAAGCACGCTTCAAATAACCAGAACCATAGTCGGAGGGACATAGAGAAGATCGACTCAGAATGATCATTCTCCTCCAACATTGAGGATCACCGGTAAGAAAAACGGTGGAGAAGCTCAATTATAAAGAATACCAGGAAGACAGGAGTGGTACTCATTGGTTACAGAACATTTTGGATACCACTCCAAATGTAATAGAAGACGGAAAGCTCACAAGTATGAGAGCTCAAGATATCACAGGTAGTGAGAAACTTTTGAACAATTAGTGACAACATCACAAGCCTTATTATTGTGGAGGGACATTTGGTTCAGAACATTTTATGGATTCATTGGAAATGTTATCAGGCACTCAGCAGATCTTTAAGCTCATGAAAGACATCAGTGCAGAACTTATTATGGAAAAGCAGCTTCAGCTGGACTAGTAAACCAGTACTCATGTTTGAACGAATGGGGAGATGATAAGTACGGACTCGTAGTCAAGCTCGATTACCATTATCGGGTAACGCCACATCACGGACACATCACGAGACTTCGGCATCCGGCTTTTGGGGGCCAAGTCGAGTGCGATACGCACTCAGGGAGCGAGAGTGCAACTAAGACAGCGACTAGGACAGAAGACTACCATACAAGTCAGGAGGCAGTAATCTTTGTCTTGTCCTGGGGTAAAGCACCTTTTCTTTCTAATTCGCTTCATTTCGCCTCAGTCACTTCGTTTTGAAACTAAGGGAAAACTATAAGCGAGAAACTTCTGAAACTCAACATCGGGTAAACGGCCACTTTGCAAATGCACTTACGAGGATGACTCGGACCTTTTGGGAGGCAATGAGATCCAGGAGTACTGCCATCCGGGAGGAAGCATCAAGTGTATAGGCAAGGAGATAACACAGTCAGGTAGGGGCGGGTGGGGGGGCGTGGCGGGCGGGAGAGCGAAGTCTTGTCAACATTCAGACTTTTTGGCAATCACATCACCTGAGCGGACTTCATGTAGAGTGGAAGCGCTTAAGTCTTGGTCCTTCAACAAGGTCGAAACTCTACATGGGCCAAACAGCTAACCGCGTTGTCTCCCTGACAAGATTCAGTGTGATACCTCCGTGGAAGACAAAATCGACAAGTCGTAGTGTAAAGCCAGTGCAGTCCGGAAAACATGCTTCAAAGGTTTATCTAACAGATCGCAGATAAACGACCATGCCACTCATTCCGGCACTAACAGCCAATCAGGCGTCGTGCAGCAACAATCGAGCACTCTGTGAACATCAAGTCGTTCGTGAGCACCACAGAGAACACTCACTGCTACGAGTCACTTCAACCTATAGCGGGAGGCAGTTCTGAGGCCTCCAAACAGGGCACTAACCTCAAGCACTGTGGGTTGCCGTTGACCCAGTCTGAGCATTAATCAGTGGATTGTTCCCTAGTAATTTGTTGCCTACTCCCGCGGAGTTGTCCAAGAATGAGTGCGTTCTCTCGCGCGAGTGTCTAGTTGTTGCCAGCATGCTCAACAATATGCGGTTACACAGATTCAACTACAGTGACAAGTTAATATAAAACATCCACTATGACAGCATTATAATCTACCTACAAAAAGGAGAAGATGTTTGATACAAAGTAACAAACCATGCAAAAGAACTACAAAGAAGAACTCCATCGCATGAGATAAAAGGGGAAATAACAATATCAAAATGGTGGACTAGGCCAATGAAATATACATAAATGGCAAGCTTTCAGGCAAGATGATCTCGATAACACAACAAATAACATAAGTGTAAATAATAACAATCTCTGTGTAGATCTATATGTGTCATAACAATATACATATTGCAAACCACCAAAGTTCAATAAAATGAAATAAAATAAACACAACTCACAGTCTACAGATGTGAGTGCAACTCACAGATGCCTGAATGCCATCAAGACAGTCATTACGCAGACCTAAAAGTGACATGAACACATGCAACGTTTTAGACAAACCACCCAAAATTAAGTAAGATGAAAGCAAACGTTCAACATGTAAGCATGCTAATTAATACACCCCGTTCTTCTTCCAAAAATCGTCATGAGATCTACGACTAAGTTCTTCGCTTGTTAACGAAAGGCAGATAAGAAAAGAGGATTTTTCAAAGTGGAATCTTCATCAATCCATAATTAGATAAACGTCAACTTTCATTCTTCCAAACGCGGTTCCCATGTGAAGATATGTGAACGTGAGCTATTACATACACATCGCAACATTTGTCTTCAACGTACACAGAAACACCTCACTGCATTTTGATATGTATTAGCACACAGAGTGTTGCTGGAAAATATCAAATATTCCACTCGTGCAACTGGAAACTTCCAGAACAGTTCCCTTCACAAGAAAAAAATGTGAATAAAAAGAACAGTATATGTCTAATGTTTGGTCATACGAGAATGAAAAACAATAAAGGTTAAAAAAAATATATCGATTGTTCGCTAAAATGGAAAAGTGATGCTTGAAAAATAATATGGACACAGTAGAAGTCTGATTAACATTGACAATATATTATATATACTTACTGCTAAAGAACCCAATTAATCATCCATTGAAAAAAAAATCAACTTGTCCAAGATCAGAATTTGGGCACCGACACTAGTTCTTCTGCTCACCTACATGAGGATTTTATCTTACGAAGTCAAAATACAAAGAAATACACGAAAGAAGATGCAAGGCAATGCTTTGTCAAGACACAAGAAAAAACAAAGAAGTGAACTTTTGACAAGGATTCCTCCTTCAGACGATGCAAATGGCTGACATTAAAAAAAAAGCACAAAACAATATTCATCAGATCGTAGTTAGCATGAAATAAATAATGAATTGTGCAATAAGAATCTGACAGGTGCATCTCTGAACAAGTGTGCATATTCTTTATCGTCCCATACTCATTACATTCAAAGGCAATCAATGTTCAGCTTATTCATAATCAATGACATAAGACCGTAGTGTCAGGATTGGGAACACATTTGTGTTTGGAAAAGACCGACAAAGTATCAGAATGTTTCACAGGAAAAAAACAATCTAAAAATCTGAAAATATGTCATTGAAGCACATAACGTTATGGAAGTGTATATATTATGTACTCGTGTGTAAAAAAAATCTTTAAACACAAAACTTGTTTTAAAAAAACATGGTATAGTTGGTCTGAAAGTTGGTCGTCCAAGATAAAAAAAGAAAAAGAAATGAGACAGTCACTGAAGAGAGAGAGAGAGAGAGAGAGAGAGAGAGAGAGAGACAGACAGACAGACAGACAGACAGACAGACAGAACAAATAAATCCAACGTGATCTGAAGTCAATGAAATAACTTTTGTATGCTAAGTGATCGAGCAAAGACTGCTGCACAGAGCATACTGGAATTTTCCAAAATACATCTCCAAGCTGTTTAAGACCTGTGTACACCACACAGTCACAAAGCGACGTTTCAGGCCGAAAGAAGCACACAAAACGACACGCGCTGTTTCGTACGGAATGGGTTTTGAAGGTCCCATCGCATGCTTTCAGTCTAGGACGTGCTATAAAACTGCAAAGACAATGTTCCGTGAAATCGGCATCGACTCAACGAATGACGCTGCTCGCGGACATGTGACGGTCCCTCGCTTCCAAAATGAATTTTTAAAAAGCAGACGAAACTGGATGCCTGCTTGCTTTAAAACCCGACATGCTGCAAAGTATTGTTTTTGTTTTTGATCGATGTGTTCCACGGCCACCTGAGCTACCAGAAACGAGACAAAAGCACACAAAAAAAGAAAAAGAAACAAGAAAAGAAGCGAAACAGGGACCAGACACCAGACAGCTTCAGTTACTGACAGGCAGGGCAGTACAACTGTTGGTGGATCCCAGCGTTTCACCTCGGATTGTTTAGTGTGTGACACGTCTCAAATGAAACAGCTTCGCCTCGTTTTGTTCTACTTTTTTTTTCACGCTTTATGATAAAGAGCACACTTCAGCTGGAAAACAACGTGTTGTTACCACAGGCCTTAAGTTTGCTCTCTAGCAGTCTAAAACAATCAGACAGCATAAAAAAACCGTTGACTGGAAACAGGTATGTATGCATCAGTCAGATCAGCACGTCTACACACACACACACACGGAGAAAACATGTTCCTTGAAGCAGCACAGCCAAATTCAAATCCATTCAAAAGATGGATGAGCCAATCTATGAGCGCTTCAATGACACACACTTCTACTGGACAACGAGACGTTAGGTAGCTACACATACCGTCAAGGCAAGACCAGGCCATTTTATTCTTTGTACTCGCTACAAGAAATCTGCTTTCACAGACATGCACAAAACATTACGCAAATGACGAGGTATCAGAATGAACAAAACTTACAAACTCAAACAAGCATTAAACACGCATGGGCCATCTTTCCGGTATGAAAGATCAAGCCTTACAACATCAGTTGGAGCAGTAGATGCTGATTTGTGGAGGGGACCACTAGATAATGTTTCAGTGCGTTTGGGGATGGGATGGGAAGGAAAAAACAATATCATCAAACACTTTTTCAAGTGTGTCACTGATTATTGATGTACTTTATTACTCCTTCACCAAATGTGCACTCGTACCTTCCCACTTCATTCTCGAAAAGCACTTCATGGCCAAATTTTGGTATCATTTGCATAGACCTCTCAATGATGAAAGGGATTTTCGTAGAGTATATAACTACAATTACTTTCATTAAAAAGGGGGAAAAAAAAATAGCCGTGACATATCGCAATTCTTTTTAAATGTATTACTTCAAAGCATGTTGGATATGAGCATAAGCCATCCGATTTAGGAATTAAACATTCGCAAACGAACAAAGCAGAACACGCAACACATTATGTACACTGATTTTTACCTTTACTTTAGTTACAAAACATGCTATCCTAGATTTTTTTTTACAGTAGCACTTGACAACTTAGTTACGCATGGTTTCATACAGAGCATTTTGATTCTCAAAACACTGGATTTTCAGCACTGAAGTGACTCCGTTGTCTTGACTAGGACAAAATATGCCAAGTCGTAAATATACGATCAAGAAGTTTGGCATCTTAGTCGCCAAATGATTTTGCACACATGTTTCCAAACGAAACTTAAATACTACACTTTCGTGCATTCTTGAGTCGGCAGTTCAGCGAACCACAAAACAGTCAGTTGTTCAAACCGGCCTTCCGCACGTTTCTGATAATGATCAGAAAGAAGGAAAAATGAGGGCTTCACTATAATGATATGGAAAAAGTTGACTGACAATTTGTCTTCTTCAAAATGCATCCATCTCGAAAACTTCGAAATTCATTCCCTTGTTTACAATGTCTCGAAGGGATGCAATTCAATCCAGTTCAATTTCACAGAGACTTTTACTATTACATCACAGGTCATAAACTAGATCTATGCAAGCAGACTTTTTAACAACCTACACGCAGTTTTCAGTGTAACTCGTTTTCGAATTTCTAAAGTAAAACATTCATCTACAATGCATATGTGAATTGAAATTTGGAACAGTGTGTTCTGTCAGAAAAAAAAGTTTCAAAAGTTTGACGTGATCATGGGGTACATACCGCTATCCTACAAACAATGCTGTTCACACAACTCCGCAAAGGCTGAAAGGTCTGCGCGAGAAGTTCAAACTGTCAGAGCATACATCAACACTTGAAGGGATCCCAAAGATGGCAGAAGGGCTGGGGAACTGGCACAATGAAACTAGCTGGACTACAAAGGGAGGAAGAGAGGATAAGGGGACCGTACAGAATTCTACCTGGATGGGGACGAGAAAGGTGGAGAAGGTGGCTGAACAGGTATCTAGCTGGGCAGGGAAAGGAACAGGAGAGAAAGGGAGGTGGACAGGATTCTACCCGGATTGAGATGACAGAGGAGAGAAGGCGAATGAACAGATGTTCAACTAGGTGGGGGAGAGAGGGGGGGGGGGGGGGGGGGGGGGAAGGGCGTGAAGAGGAATTTGGCTGGATGGGGAGGGGGAGGAAAGAGAAGGGGGTTGCTGAATAGGAAACCACCTGGACATGGAAGAAAGAGTGGAGAAGAGGGTTGAACAAGATATACCTAGATCTCGGGAAGAGACGACAGAGGAGGGTATCGAACAGGAATCTACCCGGGTGGGGGTGGGGGAGGGGGGAACGGAACTGAACAGGAACTCGCTGAAAGGCGAGAGAGAGGGGGGGGGGGGGGGGGGGGGGGGGGTAAGGGGAAGGGAAGAAGGGAGCTGAACACGAATCTATGTGAATGGGTTGGGGAGAAAGGGACTGAAAAGGAATGTTCTTAGATGTGGAGGAGAGTGAGGAAAAGGGACCGCACGGGAACATGATTCCAGTTGGATGGGGAGAGAAACATGATTCCAGTTGGATGGGGAGAGAACATGATTCCAGTTGGATGGGAGAGAACATGATTCTAGTTGGATGGGGAGAGAACATGATTCTAGTTGGATGGGGAAAGAACATGATTCCAGTTGGATGGGGAAAGAACATGATTCTAGTTGAATGGGGAGGAGAACATGATTCTAGCTGGATGGGGAAAGAAACATGATTCTAATTAGATGGGGAGGAACATGATTCTAGTTGGATGGGGGAAAGAACATGATTCTAGCTGGATGGGGAAAGAACATGATTCTAATTAGATGGGGAGAGAAAATGATTCTAGTTGGATGGGAAAGAACATGATTCTAGCTGGATGGGGAAAGAACATGATTCTAATTAGATGGGGAGAGAACATGATTCTTTGTTGGATGGGGAGAGAACTGATGTTAGGGAATGGGAAAGAACATGATTCTATTGGATGGGGAAAAACATGATTCTAGTTGGATGCGGAAAGAAATGATTCTAGTGGGTTTGGGAAAGAAATGATCAGTTGGTGGGGAGAGAACTGATTCCGTTGGATGGGGCAGAACAATGATCTGTGATGGGGAAAAGAACATGATTCTAGTTGGATGGGAGAGAACATGATTCTAGTGATGGGGAAGAACATGAATTCTATTTGGGATGGGAAAGACATGATTCAGTGATGGTGGAGAGAACATGATTCAGTTGGATGGGGAATGAATGATTCGTTGGATGGACAAAGAAATGATTCCAGTTGGATGGGGAGAGACATGATTCCAGTTGGATGGGGACGAGAACATGATTCGTTGGAGGGTGGAAAGAACAGATTCTAGTTGGATGGGGAAAGAACAGATTCTAGTTGGATGGGGAAGAACATGATTCTATTAGATGGTTGAGAAAACATGAGTTAGTTGGATGGGAAAGAACATGATTCAATTTAGATGGGGAAAGAACTGATTCTAGTTCGTGGGGAAAGAAAGATTCCAGTTGATGGGAAAGAAATGGATTCTAGTTTGGATGGGGAAGAACATGATCTATTAGAGGGAAAGAAAGAACAGATTAGTTGGATGGGGAAAGAACACGTTCAGTTGGATGGGAGAACAAGATTCCGTTGGATGGGGAAAACATGATTCTAGTTGAATGGGGAGAGACACGATCTATGGATGGGGAAGAACATGATTCTAGTGGACTGGGAAAGAATGTTTAGCTGGATGGGGAGAGAGATGATCTAGTGGATGGGACGGAACTGATTCAGTGGATGGGAGAGAACATGATTCCTTGGATGGGAAAGAATGATTCGTTGGATGGGGAAAGAACATGATTCAGTTGGTGGGGAAAGAACAGATTCCAGTGGTGGGGAAAGAATGATCAGTGGATGGAGAAACATGATTCTAGTTGAATGGGGAGGAACATGATTCTAGTTGGATGGGGAAAGAAATGTTCTAATTAGATGGGAGAGAAATGATCTAGCTAGGGGAGAGACTGATCCAGTTGGGGAAGACATGATTCTAGTTGAATGGGGAGAGAACATGATTCTAGTTGGATGGGGAGAGAACATGATTCTAGTTGGATGGGGAAAGAACATGATTCTAGTTGAATGGGGAGAGAACATGATTCCAGTTGGATGGGGAGAAGAACATGATTCTAGTTGGATGGGGAAGAGAACATGATTCTAGTTGGATGGCGAAAGAACATGATTCCAGTTGGATGGGGAGAGAACATGATTCTAGTTGGATGGGGAGAGAACATGATTCTAGCTGGATGGGGAAAGAACATGATTCTAGCTGGAGGGGGAGAGAACATGATTCTAGTTGGATGGGGAGAGAACATGATTCTAGTTGGATGGGGAAAGAACATGATTCTAGTGGATGGGGAAAGAACATGATTCAGTTGGATGGGGAAAGAACATGATTCTAGCTGGATGGGGAAAGAACATGATTCCAGTTGGATGGGGAAAGAACATGATTCTAGCTGGATGGGGAGAGAAACGAGAAGGCGACGGCTGAAGAGGAATCTTTTGGGTAAGGAGAGGAATTGGGGAGAGGGAGGATGAGCTGGATTCTAGCTCAGTGGGAGGGGAGAGAGGTGAAGGAGGTTTACGATTCTAACTCGATGAATGGGTAGAGAGGAGGAGGAGGCTGAACAGGAATATAACTGGAGGGGGGAGAAGGCAGGGGAGATGGGGGTTGAACATCAATCTAGATGGATGGGAGGGAAAAGAGACAACATGACATTTTCAGGAATTTGGACAGATGGAAGAGGAGAGAGGTCAAGGGGCTGTAACGAAATCAAGCTGGATCAGAATGCAATCAAGTTGGACGGGGAGAGGAGAGAGAAAGAAGAAACGGGCTGAACAGAATCTAACTTAATGGGAGGGGAGAGAGGAGAAGGGGCCTGAACAAAAGCATAACAGGAAAGGAATAGGAGAGGGGTGAAGGGGACTGAACAGAAGCCAGCACGATGGAATAATGGAAGGGAGCAAGGGGCTCATCAGGAATCTAACTGGATAGGGAGAAGAAAAGGCAGAAGCTGGTTGAGCTGAAATCAAGGTTGGTGGGGTGGGATGGGGGAGGTACAGCACAGGAGAAGAGGGCTAAACAGGAATCGTAACTGATGGGGAGAGGAGAGGGGAGTAGGGTGCTGAACGGAAAATCTGGCTCGATGGGAGAGGATACCCGAGAATGGGGAGGGGGGGGGGGGGGGGGGACAGAAAATGTAGCTGGATGGGGAGAGGAGAGGGAAGGAGTCCGCTGAACAGGAATCTAGCTCGACGGGAAGGGAGAGAGGAAAAGGGGGCTGAACAAGGATCTATCTGAATGGAGAGAGGAGAGGACAGAAGGAGGCTCAACAGAAATCTAACCCGACTGGAGCTGAGACGGTAGAAGGGACTGAATCAGGAATCTAGCTGGATGGGGAGAGTCGAGGAGGGGGGGGGGGGGGGGGGGGGGGGGGTAAGGGGACTGAACAATAAAGTAGCTGGAGATGGAGAAAGGGGACTAGCTGCTGACTAAGAATCTAGCTTCGTGGGGAGGAGAGGGGGGGAGGGGGGGGGGGGGGGGGGCAAGAGGAAGCCGACCAAGAGTCTAGCTGGATGGGGAAGGAGTGCGACAGGCAACACGATGGGAGATGCGGGTGGGAAGGAGGTCCGTGCTGTTGTAGTGGTTCTCTTCTATACTGCTGCTGTAGGTCAACACTGGCCCATACCCATCAGGGGCTGACACCACAGTGGTAGTGGTGCTGCTGCAAGGATTGTAGGTGGTGGGACGCACGACACTTCCACCGGCTGCCGCATACGCTCACGGCGACGGCGTGCACGGCGAGCGCTGGCGGAGGAGGCGGGATCGTGAGCGGATTCCCCATTACCAGTTCGTCAGGGACGTCTTCCAGGAGTGGCTGACTGCAGGCTAAGCGAGCGCGTGTTGCTGGCCTTCTCCTCCGTGTAGACCATGTCGGTACCTGTGGCCACCGTGTGCCTGTTACCTCTCCCCCGCACACCCTTCTTCCTCACCTTCCTCCTCACGTTGCTGGGGCAAGGTCTGGATGTAGCGGGACATCGTGCGGGCCTGGTTCTGCGAGGTGGGTCCGTCTGCGTCTCTGTGGTGCGGATGTTGATGCTGGGTCTTGGAGGCGGCGCCACTGCCAGCCGGGAGGGACATCTGAGTGAGCAGGCCCGCTTGGGAGGTCCATCCATGTCCTGCAGCATCCCCAGCTCCATGCTGCCCGGCACGAAGGACACCTGCTTGCTCACTGACTTGGGCAGGTCTTTGAGGGTGACGTCAGCCAGGCAGCTCAGCTTGTCCTGCACCTGCTTTTTCAGCAGCAGCAGCTCGATGTCCTTGCCTTTCAGGACCAGCTCCGTCAGGCTGCACGTGCTCTTCAAGGACTCCAGGTTGGTCTGCATCTCGCCTTACGGTTCACGTACTCCATGACCTCTGTGCCGTACATGCTGTGCAGCTCGTCCACGAGCTGTTTCTCACGGCTGCGGATATCGGCGATGAACTGGTGGCCACGTCGTGGATACGCTGCTCTGCGTTCTTGATGATGGTCTCACACTTGGCGAGAATGTCCAACTGCTTGTCGTAGATGTCAGTCTTCTTCTTGCAAGCTGTCAGCAAGTTTTGAATGTCTTCTTTGTATTTAGACACGGCCTCTGAGAACTGTGTGATTTCGTGATCTTTATGCTCGTTGAAGGTGCACAGCACGCAGATGCAGGTCTCGCAGGGCTCGCAGAAGAAGCGGACCACCTCGTCCTGGTGCTCTTTGCATTCAATGTCTTTCTCGATCTCACAGTCGAAAAGACTGTGGTCCTTGGTGACCTTGGTGTCCCTGTGAAGATCCCACGCAGGCCTTGCACAGCAGTTTGTTGCAGTCCAGACATTTGGACGTGGCCTCACGGTGCTTGCGGTTCACCAGTTTGCAGATGTCGCAGAAGGGGAACTTGGACGGCCGCTGCCGAGCCACCACCTCGCCCAAGCTGGACACGAGGAAGTTGTCAGGCAGCTTCTTCACGCCTCCAAGCGGCAGCTGTGTGCGTTTGCGGCAGAGGGGGCAGGTGAACTCTCTGTAGTCGGTGTATTTCTTGTAGCTGCATTCGGACATGACGTGGTTGTCGATGCAGGATTCGCAAAACTGTGTGCAGGCAGTCCAGGCTCTTTGGGGACTTGAAGCCCTCCAGGCAGATCTTGCAGGTGAGGAACTCATCGTGGATCTCCTGAGCGAGCTTGTTTCCGGCCACTGTGGTGGACATGTTGCTGTTGGAGCCGCTCAGGTCGATGGCCTGAGTGAAGTAACGTTCACGCTCCTGCCTCCGACGGTACCTGCAACACACACCGACCACCATGTATCCAGGCTCATCGCCTTGCAACAAGATGCATTCTACCAAACACAGCAACTGTAGACTGTACCAGACAGCGGGAATACCACGGCACGTTCCTATATGCGTTCGCGTGTTAATCACGGTATTTCCAGCTACATCTCGATTGAGCGCCATCCTTTTAGTTCATTCTTAGACAGTTAATTTCTTTATGTGTGACGGGCATTGAGGGGAAAATGAACTTTTAAGAACCAACCAAACGAATGGTGCTTGGTCTCGGGATTGCCCATTTCAATGCGCTGTTCAAAAATCCTTCACAGACTCCCTCTCCTTTCCAAGCACCCTGTCCTGCGGCAGGCTGGGGTTGTGCTTTTGTTAGAACCCACTGGGCGCTGTCATGGATGAAAGGATCTTTATCGTCTGCATTGAGCAGCAAACAACAAAACTAACAACAGCAGCAACCACAGTAACACTAATTACCTCAAAAATCAGATCAACTGGAGGACGTGTCTGGTTTTGTTTTCCTCTACCTGTACTTCCTCCGTGTACAAAACTAGCAAGAAGCGCGAACTTCTACTGCAAAGTATGGAAGCGTAAGTGTGTCAAAACCTCATGATGAAAAAACTAATTTTCTTCAAGAAAAAAAGCGAAAATAGAACTTATTACTGATGTTGGTGCATCACAATATTTGTTAAATAAAAAGATAGACAAATAGAATGAAATCCGATTTGTTCTCGCTTCGCGGCCTGTTTGGTGGTAAAAATAAACGAAAGAACCAAGATAAACGACGACTCGTGAAAACGGGCAAATTCACGCTTATGTCCTCCGACACATTGTTATCAGTGCATGAACTACAAACCAAGGTATGGGGTTCGACTCCTATTCGTCATAGTGGAGTCCGATAGGCTTTTCCCTTTGTGGATAACACCTGTGCAGCCTTTAATCCCTCCAAGTCCTTCAGATGACACTTTGAAACGAGGTTCCGCGCGTGAATGCAGGCATGAGCAATCTTGCACGCACCTTATATACCATTCTACCCTTCGGAGAAACGTTGACCATCATGTATGAGATGGACGACACGAAAAGAAAACATAATTATGCACACTGTTGTCCTGTTGACACGGCGTCACGGAGACGGTATGTGGCTGCTTTACAGGAAGGGTTAAAGAAAGATCACATCTACCACATGGTGAACATGTGAGCTCTGGTCCAGGAGGGAACAGGAAGGAAAGACTGCACGAAGAGGGAGGCTTTTGAAAGAACGCTTCATGAAGGCGAAGTATGCCTGGATCTAAAATTGCTGTCCTGCTTCATTATTTCATTGTATACGACTTTTGGGCCATAGCCTTATTTTCTTTCTTTCCATTGACCTTCTGACGTCTAAACACCGTCAAACTTTGTGCTTTCACGTTAAATTACTGTTTTCTAGGGCAACAACTTTCTGTTGTACATGTAAACAATTATCACCGTTTTCTTGCCGAAAGGTAAGACTTCCTTCGTGAAAACTCCAATTATCATGTTTAGAAGCTGGCAGTTCCATACAGTCGGTGCTACAGAGGAGCAAAAGTTCGCGCACTTGTGAACTGTTTTGTAAACTAATCCATTCTCTTCTGACGTGCTGTGGTTCTGGTTGCGTAAATGTACTGTACCTCACACCACGTCTTCCAAACGTTTTCCAATCCTCACTCTCCGGACAGAATACGGACTGAGGCAGAATTACACAGAGCCAACGACAAGACCAGCACGGAAAGGCAGGAAAGCAAACGACAGAGAAGCAGTTGCCAAATAGTATTGTAATTGCACAATAGGGGGAAATACGAGGGAAGTGCGGTTTGGCTGCCAAACTTCTTCAGTTGGAAACGGAAACATACTAAACTAATTCTGCTCTTCTTGGCATTGAACTGCAAGGGAAATTACTCTCTCTCTCTCTCTCTCTCTCTCTCTCTCTCTGTCTGTCTAATGAATTCGTCCTTGGGCTGTGCACATTCCATCTTCTGACAAAGTTAGCTTCAAACAGGTTCAGTACTTTTTGCGTAATCCTGCTAATAGACAAACCAGCCAACCAACCAACCAACCAACCAGCCAACCAACCAACCAACCAGGTTAAAAGTTAACCTTTTTGGCGGAGATGATCAAAGTAAACCCATTAAAACACAATTTTGAAAGATTGATTTTTTTTAATGCAGATTCTTGCGAAAAATCGTATCCTGTACAATGACACTAAATGGATATAGTAGTTTATCCATGCATCATTCCTTGTTTGCAATGTGCCTTAGCTTTGTTCCTTACCCTTTGACTTACGAAACTTTAAAACTTGTGTTTTGTCAGGGTTTTTTTCCCTCTTTTTGTGAAACAGAGTTGTGCCTGTTTGTTTCCTTTATGATGACATGATCTAGTCGCGGCTGGAGGTTTCTTGATGCAATTTATGATGACTGATATTTGTTTGAACACATTTCCATTTAAGATTATTTTTTATAAAACCTGTTTGCAGTGGTCGCAGTTGGTATGTTCTATGGCATAGTTACTGTCATAATAATGATGCTTATATAAAATAGTGTAAAATTTATCATAACTTTCACTGTTGGTGCAACAGAAGAAGAAGAAAAAAAGAAAGTAAAGTCTGGATGAACAGCACAAAAACGTGAACTGGTCATGATGCCACTACTGGGGCCGGAATAGCTCAGTTGGTAGAGTGCGGACTCGTAATCCAAGGGTTGCGGGTTCGAATCTCTGCCAGGCTGTTTCGGTACAGCGGGGTTTTTCCCTCGAGGTTAACATTAGTTCTGACTCCATTTCCCATAGAGTCCTTCGAATGAGACTATAAACCGAGGTTCCACGTGTGAACGCACGCATAACATCTTGCACACACGCAAAAATCCCATCACCAACTTTCGGAAGAGAAGGCCAGTTTGGCCGTTGGTATGGATGACACGTTACACATAGCATGCACCTTCCCCGAAGATGGGAGTATGGCTGCCTTAATGGCGGGTTAAAAACGGTCATACACACAAAACCCCACTCCCTTTGTTGGGGTAGATGGGATTAATACTTGTCTGTCCATATAGGGAGCGTCCGCAGGAGTGTCAGCCTGCGTACGCAGAAGAAAAAGATGCTACTACTCTTTTGCACAGGACTAAGGACAGAGAGCTGGGGACCCCTGACTGTCAGGCGTCCATAATGGGACTCCAACGATCTGCATAGCCTGTCACCATGATGACGATGACGGTAATGGTAATGTAATGTAATGTTGCTTATAGCCCAGCCGACCGCAAAGGGCCATATCAGGGCTGTCACCGCGTTGAAGTCAACTCACAAGGCATTATGTAAATTTAAAGAAGAAATAAAAAGCTCATTCACACAACTCTTCAAACACACCTTCCATAAAACACACCGGAAATTTTGCTTTAAAATCTTTCCTCCGTAAAAGCTGGATCATATGAAAAATGTTATCCTCCAGAATTGGTCACATCGGGCGCGAACTCTTGAAGTCAAGGTTTCATTAGTAAGTTAGAAGTGAAAAATAGTCTCATTCATCCAAGTCCTCAAACCACTCCAAAAACACGGTAATTTTGGTTAAATTCTCGTAAACAGAGAGCTAACCTTGAAAAATACGAATTCTTTCAAAACACGTCACTGTGGCGACGGCACAAAATGTTTTTCATTGCTGTGAATGTTTGTCCATTGTCAAGCCCGACATTAAAAACATTTTCAGGTTTGCGATTGACTTGGAATGCACGTGTTTGTATGTGTGAGTGTGGTGTGTGGGTTGTGTGTGTGTTTTTTTGGTCGCTGGGTGTGTGATTTGTGTGTGTGTGTGTGTGTGTGTGTGTGTCGTGGCGGTGTGTGTTGTGTCTATGTTTGTGTTGTGCGTGTACGTATGTGTGTGTGTGTGTGTCTGTGTGTGTGTCTGTCTGTCTGTCTGTCGTCGTCCAGTCTGTCTGTGCTCACGCGCGTGTGCTTGAACAGATGATTCCCAAAAGACTAAAAAAAAAATCATTATCTACAGCATGACCTATTCCCCGGACATGACGTCGGCCTGATCTAGGAAGAAAGCCCGGCATGAAGGAGGAGCTCAGCTGGGTGCTACCCCACGATATCATCCCAACACCTCCTTCATTGCAGAGACGCTCAGACAGTACGACGCCAACAGCTTCACAACGTTTATGAGAATGACTTCTCTTCCGATAGACAGTCTGGCCGGTGTATCTAGCCTAGTAGCGGACGTGCTATTCCAACAACGAAGGTCATCATGGAAGAAAGGTCAGAAGACAAGGGCAGGACGATGTCCTGAAGACAAGGTCAGAAGACAAAGGCAGACACACTGGGTCTGGGGGAGGCAAAAGGACAGAGAGAGAGAGAGAGAGAAGAGAGAGAGAGAGAGAGAGAGAGAGAGGCAGGCAGACAGAGAGAGAGAGAAGAGAGAAGACAGAGAAGAGAGAGAGAGAGAGAGAGAGAGAGAGAGAGATTTCTGTGTCTATCACACCGTACAAAAAACACACATGATCAAATCATGTATACAGATTAACCTGACGATTCAGTCAAACAAACAAACCGAAAACAGCCAAAAATTCATCAGTCAAAGTAAAACAGAAGAAAAAAAATCACACAACCACACGCACACAAGAACGGGCAGATAACTACCTGACAGCACAGTTGAATGTAATTACGCTACAAACAGATCAATTCTAGTTAATTCTATTCATTGGACTTTTTTTTTTCAACTACAGTATGCCCTATAAACATAAATCGGGCCACCACCACCCCTCCTCCCTTGGACTGATGCCAGTTAGTTCCAAACTAAATGTTGATTTTCTTCAGCTTCGATTCATTCTTTATGTATTCATTCTTTATTCTTTGTGCACTTTATGTTTCACTAATTAATGAAGCACACTCCAGCAGTGCATATATATCAGCTAGAAGTAAAGCCTTATGAATGCTTTCCTTAGTTTCGCGTTTCCCCAGTGAAATATAGTGCGAGCGATCCCTTTTCTGGGTATGAGCATGCGTTCTCTCCCCTGAGTTGCTTTAAAAGCGTTCGCTCAGTTCAGAAACGACCAAACGATTGGTCCCAACACACAGAAGCGTGCGGGTGAAACTGCAGGTCGTCTTTGTTCCATTCTAGAACTAACTAATTGGGTTTAAAGCTTTAAAGGGGTATTTCGGGAATCGCAAAACAAACAGTTTCGTACAGAAATAGATTTTCCAAAAGACGAAACAAAATTAGAGCACGAACTACTTACACACAAAAACTTGTCCAATGACCAGCCTTACAGAGCGAAACATTAAGCGAGTCAGGCCGTAAGCGATGAAGGCAGCCAACATAAACGCAGGCGGCAGAAAATTCTCTTAGATCTGAAAAAGTAAACGGGGAAGTCGTGCAAATGGGGTTACGACCTGAACACAAACAGCTGACTGGAGGAATAGCAACGCACTGACGTCAACGGGTGAGAAAAGGCGGACCGACGGACGGACGGAGGAACTTGTTACGAGCTATACTGGTCTCTCCACGAACATGGACACCTTGCCTCGAAACTACTCGGCCATTTCTAAACAGCAGGAGAAAGAAGGCTTCAATCACAGCTACGTCTGCATGCACAGCATCACAAAGAAACCGAGCTGCGAAGGATTTGCCGTGACGCACGTTGACTAGGTCCCTAAACGCAGCAACTGTCCTTAACGTGTGCATGACAGCGCGTGGTCTGGACGGCATCGAAAACATTCTGGGCGTCAGAGTAGTATAAAGACTCCATGCTGGTCTTTTACCTCTCCGTAATATTCCATTCAATGTCAGTGATTTTTTTTTTTTTTCCGAAGATATTCCTCTTCATGTGTGTTGATCTTTCCTTCTCCATGACACCACACTACTTGTCAATGTTGAATTTTACTTCTCCGTGGTATTCTACATATGTCAAGTGTTTTGTCTTTCACTTCTCCATGATTCCATATGGTGCCATTGTTGGTCTCTACTTCTTCAAGATATTCCCTTCTTATCAGTGTGGTCTCTACTTCTTCACGATATTCCCTTCTTATCGTGTTGGTTCTTCTTCTCACGATATTCCACTTCTTATTTGTGTTGGTTTCTTCTTATTCACGATATTCCGCTTCTTATCAGTGTTGGTCTCGACTTCTTCACGATATTCCACTTCTTATCAGTGTTGGTTCTCTTCTTCACGATATTCCACTTCTTATCAGTGTTGGTTTACTTCTATCACGATATTCCCTTCTTTTCAGTGTTGGTCTTCTACTTCTTCACGATATTCCTTCTTATCAGTGTTGGTTTCTTCTTATTCACGATATTCACTTCTTATCAGTGTTGGTTCTTCTTCTCACGATATTCACTTCTTATCAGTGTTGGTCTCTACTTCATGATATTCCACTTCTTATCAGTGTTGGTTTCTTCTTATTCATGATCTTTCATTTTGCGACAGAATTGGTCTTTTTTTTTTTGGACAGTAAACAAGTGGGTATGTTTTGCTCCCATAAGGAAACCTAACACAGAGTAACTTTTATTCAGACTGCCAGCCTTTTAAACTTAATAAAGTACAAATTCATTGTGACTATAATTTCGGGATAATCAATCTATCGTGTGGCCAACACTTACTCTGCAATTTGATTGGGGAGTAATACCATTTTGAAGTGGACATATTCACAATGATTTCAAATACTAATCATTTGACTAATCTTGTTAACGATATTACACTCTTATCAGGTAGGTCTACGGTAACCATCGATTCCTTTTAATGGCAGTTAGTTTTATTTCACGATGTTCCACTTCTGACAGTGTTGGGTATCTCTTCAGGTATCCACTTTTATTCAGTTTGGTTTCTCTATTCAGTTTGAATAAAGTTACTCTGTGTTAGGTTTCCTTATGGTACAAAATACCCATTGTTCTTTATCAGTGTTGGTTCTTACCTTTTCATTTCTATTTTTTTTTTTTTTTTTTTTTTTTTTTTGGGGGGGGGGTTGTTCGTATTCCACTTTGTGTCAAAGTTGATTTTAATTCTTTTTGATATACTACTTTGTGTCCAGTTTTGGTCTTTACCTCTCTTTTTGAAAAGAGAGGGTAGTTCTCTCAGGTTTAGAGTTACACGCCAAAGGCACAGAACACAAACAGAGTACAGGACAGATACCTGTGTCTAGTCCTGTACTCTGTGTCCTTGGCGGTAACTAACCCCCTCCTTTTCAATTTTGCTTCATTTTCCGCCCTCAGTCACTTTGTGTTAATGTTGGTCTCTATTTGATATTCAAGTTTGTGTCAGCGTCGGTTTTTACTTTTCTTTGATGTTCCACTTCGTGTCAGTGTTGATCGATCTTCGCTTTTCAATAACATTCCACTTACTACAAGTCTTTACCTTCTCATATATCCCACTTGGTTGTCGTGTTGGAACTGACCTTTCGTGATTCCATTTACTCAATCTAACAGTTCCTTCTTCTGCAGTAATCGAAATTTTAAGACAGAGATAACTATTCAGCATAAGACATTTCTTTTTAGTCAAATCTGAGCAAAAGATACCTAATATTATAGTTTATCAAATGAAAAACGTGGGTATAAATAATACAGATTAAAAAAACTGTTACTCATATTCCATACAATACAAGGCCATTTTATGTAACAAATGGAACCAAAATGGCATCATTACAAAGAGAAAACCAAGTAATGACTCTGTACAAAACATCTTTTGTTTTACAAAAGTGAGGACGGATATGGACAAACACCAATGTAACAGAAACAGC
>CM031621.1:17718925-17726425 GCA_018398815.1 Conus ventricosus
TTTTAACCATCAATAATTTGTTCGTTTATAAATTGCGTACGAGACTTGACTCATCTGAAACTCTCTCTCTCTCTCTCTCTCCTCTCTCTCTCTCTCTCTCTCTCTCTCTCTCTCTCTCTCACACACCACACACACACAACACACACACACACACACACACACACACACACACACACATACACACACACACGTGCGTTCATACATCATGTATGAGACCATGAGTCCTAACGAGACCCATCGTCATAAGCAGGAAGCGCAAAACAGTACGGGGAGAATACAGTTCGCTAAACTCTCTCAGTCAAATAATGTCATTTTAATCCAGATAAATTTACTACAACACTCTGAGTCTTCCTGGTTCCGAGTCTTCAGTCGACCGCGGAGGCCACGTACGGGCTGACAACTCAACAACAAGAGTTAGTTGAAACACCACGTTGTCCAATCCAAGATGCACATACCAGTTTTCAGAGTCCCGATCGTTTGAAGGTGTCGCTGTTCATCGTTCTGCTCTGGTGTTCCCCCCCCCCCCCACCCCCCCAACCGAAAACTGAAATTCAGCCGGTTGTAAACATACAACTTGAAGGGATGGATTTAATCCCGGGACATATGTAAAGTTCTAAGGACCCCATACTACAACATTCATTCGTCTTAAAACAAGGCTTCTGTCCGACAAGATTTAAAGTGAAACTGAATCAGAAATCATTCGGCAAAAAATGCAGTTTCTTTTCTTTCCGCATCCAGGTCAGCTTTTGCTGGACCTCGTTCGGTGGCTGTAACCTTCTCTCCGTAAAAAAGAACCCAATCGCGCAATGACTTCACGTCATCAGGTCTGAAACGCGAGTGTAATCCAGGATGAGTTCACTTCTAAGAGCAGCCAATAGTATGTGCGGTTTCCATGACAGTAAGCCACAGTGTACGTTCTAGGAATGCCAAATAAAAGCGTAACTGAGCTGCCGTGTATTCGCAGACATTTTCCACGTGTAAGAGGTGTGTGTGTGTATATATATATATATATATAGAGAGAGAGAGAGAGAGAGAGAGAGAGAGAGAGAGCCCATTTTCAAAGGGAAGTTACCTGATAGGCAGGACGGTTCTAGAATGCTCTGTTGTTGCATTCACAGACGCACTGACGCGAGAGGTGAAATATGTAAAATGGCTGACGGGGTAAACCACCCCATGAGTGTGTGTGTGTCTGTCGTGGTGGAGAGATGAGGGAGAGGCGGCAATCTTGCCCTGATAACAACAGGACGACAACGCCTATTTAAGATAAGCAGAGAAAATGTTAAAGTTACTTTGGCAACCACTAAGGTATCGAACCCTCACGTCTGACTGCGAACTCTCTGCTTATACGACTACGACCAAAGACAGTACGACCAAGGTTTTGCGTATCTCACACAGTAACCTTGAGGAGAGCCAAAAGAAAAGACAGAAGAAAGCGCACAGGACAGAACGAGAGAAGGAATGTCAACAAATGCCACCCCACTCCTTATGGATCCTCCATTCCCACCCAAGCCCCCAAGAGAAACAACACTTACTGCAGCACAAAAAGCGGTCAGTGCCCACCGACGCGGGATCCGACCGGGGGAAGCGAAATAAGTCCTCAGGGAGAAGATCCCTCGAGCGAAACACAGCAGGATCCAGACGACCTGGGACAACCCGGTAGGTAGTGTGGGAGTGAAGAGGGCCCACACTAGGCCTTAGCACCTGAGCACGATATCTCTCTGCACCACAGCTGCACTGAATGGATCACTAGGCCTATATCACACCAAACTACCACCGACGCCCACTTCACGCTTCCTCCGCCAACCTCTGAGAGGGGGCGGCCATGTTAGCCTACCGGTAACTTTCCAAGCACACGTTGAGGTGGGTAGAGGGAAGGATAGGAGGGGGGGGGGGGGGATGTTTCTGGGACCGTTTCAAGCGTGTGCGGTGACGTAGTAGTTTCTGGCACGCGCAGCGCGAGCAAGACCAACTGCGCGTGTAGATCATGTCCTTAGCAACCGGGAGTTCCTGGCGAGAATGGGGGAGAGAGTGAGGTGGCGTTGCTACAAACGAACGAATTTTATTTTAAGAGGGTAGTGGATTAAGCATGAATACTTTTTTTACATCCAGCCCTCTGGGCAAGAAAAAAAAAATCGAAATATAGTCAAAAGCAAATCAAACAAATACATGAAAAAATGAAACAATTCCTTGCATGGGAACCTTTGACAACAAAAAAAAGAAAGAAGAAAAAAGAAACCAATGAACACCACCACCACCACCACCACCAACAACAACGAGAAAAAATGATCAAGGCAAGAGGTGGGGAGAGAGAGAGAGAGAGAGAGAGAGAGAGAGAGAGAGAGAGGAGAGAGAGAGAGAGACCGACCGACTGACAGACCGACTGGCGGAAGAAAGGCAGAGATAAAGGAAGAGAAAGACAATGAAGCAGATATAGATAATCACCAACGAAAAACTTTGAAAAAACACATTAATGGCACAGGATGATCACTGGAATTTGCGAAAAATTGAGTCAACTTCGAACATCACATATTTGTTAACTTGAATCTGAATTGAGAATTATCAATACATTTTCGGGTATAGTGCAGTCCAAATCTGAGACATTCATAAGATATTTTTGAAAATCAGACTTGAATTTTTTAAAGTTTGATTGATTTTTAAGTTCTTGAGGAATATGGTTCCATAGCCAACCACCGGAATACGCCAGGTGTGGTGGCTATCTGGGGGTGTTGAGAATGTGGGAGAAGGGGGCGGCAGAGATTTTCGGTAGTGGCTCCTTCGGCACACCCTCACCGGAATTCGTTCTACAGGTAATCAGGGCAATACCTGAGAGACCCATCCCGAGGGCGCCACCACTCCCCACTGCTCCCACTGTGCAGGCTTCTCTCCTCTTCCGGCCCGCGCTCTTCCCGGTTTAGATTCTATTTCTTCAACTGAAAACAAGACAGTTGATGACAAGTTTGGATTTCAAATCCTCTCTTTTACTCATCCCCCCCCCCCCTCCCCTCTCCCCCATCCCCCCGGCTTCATTTTGAAAAATGAATGACATACAAGCACAGTTCATTCAAAATAAAAGGTTTTTTTTTAACCAACATTCAGGAGGGTGGGACCTGAAGGGGGGTTGGGGGGAGAGGAGGGCAGTACCTCTCTCTCACACACACAACACACACACACACACTCCTCTCTCTCTCTCTCTCTTTCTCTCTCTCTCTCTCTCTCTCTCTCTCTCCTCTCCTCTCTCTAATCTCTGTCTCTCGCTCTTCAGCTGTTTACTGCTTTGTTTTCGTCCTTTACATCTCCTCTCTCTCTCTCTCTCTCTCTCTCTCTCTCTCTCTCTCTCTCTCTCTCTCTCTGCTCCAGTGAGATCGCTGAAAATTATCGTAATTATCATCTTCTTCTTCCAAAACAAGGAATGCATGTCGGATTTTGGCCGCTGAGAGGCTTTTCAAAACCTGCCAATCCAGTTTTAAAAGCTTTCGGCTTTTCACGGCTCTGTGTTCTCCGACAGCTTGGCCCATGCCCTACACAACTTAAGTGTTTCCCAAAAGCCAAGCCCGAGAATTGCCACAACTCTTATTATCATTTCATTAGTTTTAGGAACACATTTTAACGGGAAGTCTCCTTTAAATAGTTCCGCTTGAAGTATGTTAGCAGTGCGACCTTCGAGCGCTGTTTTTCTTCTCCCCCCCCCCCCCCCCCCCCCCTCTCTCTCTCTCTCTCTCACACACACACACACACACACACATACACACACACGTGCGCGCGCGCGCGCAAAACGCACACACACACACGCCTAAAGTAACCCATGCGTTCAGACCCAATATCAGCTCAACATAGCAATACTTCGACGATGCCTGCGGATGCGATGGATCATTGAACGCATGACGTTTTTACCACCAAGAGACTGCACACACACACACACACACACACACACACACACACACGAAAAACACACACGCACACACACAGAAACACACACACACACACACACACACACACACACACACACACTGTGATAGATACATATAGGCCGGTGCGGTGAACGCATGCAGGTTCTAGCATATCGGCACCGGGGAAGTGGCACATTTTTCTACAGCCAAAACCACCACCTGCCACATCACCAGATGTTCGTCAGTCGCCTTTGGCCATCCCCTCCCCTCCCCTTTCCCCTCCCTCCCCCCCCCCCCCCCCCCCCCCATCTCCTAATCCCCACACCTCCGGCAACACCACCCCCACCCCCCCCCACGTCATCCGTACCCCGCTTTCCCCCATCCCTACACTCATTCATACACATTCTCCCCTCACCCCACCCCCCCTATCTCTTTAACTTTTTCCTTCCATCCTTTTCTTCTTCTCTTCTTCTTCTTCTCTGTCTTTCTCTCTCTGTGCCCCAAACATCATGGAATGAAATATTTTGCAATACTCATTTTTCATTAACTGTGCCCTGCACGGACGTACATATTTTTGGGTTTAGAATAAAAAATCATTTCTTTTGAAACCCAGTATAAAGTGGAGTGTTGCCAGTGACATCTTCACTACATTGGCCGAGTGTTGACCAGTGTGCTATTGTGTCATCCCGGGTGCGCTACGTCCGTGCATTTCGCTCCCATCCTCCAATATTCTCTTCATTTTTTTCTTTAAAACTTTCTTTTTCGTTCTTTTATATCGCTTTCCACGTGGTTCATCAGCTGTGTCAGGTGCCACAGGTGAGTTGGGGGTTTTTTTTTTTAAACCTGTTGCCATTTTGGGTTTTAGGCTAGTGGTGTGCACTCATTGAGGACCGTCGAGTCGGAGAGATCTCCTCTCTGCTAGCTGGCTCACATTTCTTTATCCACTTCGGTGGGGAGTTTGTGGAAAAGTCTTTCGCCCTTCAGCGGTCGGAAAGTATTCCACTAGACACCTGGATCCCTATCCCTGCCAGCTGAAGAACCCCCTTGGGTCGTCCCTGACCTGGAGTCCCTTGGGTTGGGGACCGGCACGGTTACGGCTGCCACCCTTCGTTGGACTGGGGAGCGAACCGTTTCTCACCTCGCCCACCCGCCATTTTGGTAACTATATGGTCTGTTTGACAGTGTTTTGTTTTATTTGGGTTTTAAAAACCCTTTCAGCGGTTGAGAGGTTTTTTTTTTGCCTTCATGTGCTGTTGGCTCAGGCACACACCTTTTCTGTGTGGGAACTGCTCCCAAAAAGGGGGGGCAGGTATGGAAATGGTATCGAGATATGCGTCTTGTTGTAGAATTGTAAAACGCATTATCTTTTAAAATTGCGTTTTCGGTCCTTAGCGGCTAGGATTCTGTTACTTTTGGGCTAAGTTTAAAATCTCTTACATAGATATCCCTTCATTTCGGTCAATGGAAGCTGTTTGTTTTCTTCTGATTACACAGGTTAGTCAATGCTTATCTCGCTCAATATGTGATTTGGGCCGGAAGGATACAGAAATGTTAGTTTCAATTTTTCCTTTTTTGCTTTATAGACACGAGACGGGTCGGGGAACGCATGAGCGTTCGAACGGATAAACATTTAGACCGTGGAGTGTGGAATTCCTGCCGTATCGCCCCACAATTGGGTTTCCCTTCTCGTTGTGTCCTTTTCTTGTATTTTGTGTGACAGACTGTGGATGGGTTCTAATTGTTTTTATTCATTGGAGCTTTTGACTAAGGAAGTTATCCTTAGTACAGTCAAATAAAAGCAAAAGAAAAAGGGGAAAGAAGTTAATATAGTTTATCTGCCCTTTTATAGGACAAAGACATTGTTGACCTTATTACGGCATTGTGACCCTTCACACTGACCCCACTGCCGGACCCACTATGTTGCCACACATGACAAGGACTATAGGGAGATGACTTTCATCTGGAGACTGATCTCCCCCCGTAGGGGGGGATTTTTTTGCCTATTTTTCTTAAGCTGCAGCTCCGTCTTTTGGGTGCGGAAGACCAGCATCCACGGACCCTGCATTTATCATCCTGCGTCCAGGCACCAGTCGCTTTTTCCAACCTGCGACGGAGGTGAACCTCGTCTCCTTTACTGGGACACCTGCTTCACCTCGGACTGGAAGACCAGCCCACTACGAGCGTCACCCCTCTACAGGATCCACCTCCCTCGGCGAATCTCCTCGGTTCATGGGCTTGAGTTGAGTGTGCCATCTGTGTGGTGTTGGTGTGGTTCGGCGTGCGTGTGGGGGTGGGTCTAAAGCCGGTCACTGTTTTGTTTTGTTGTTGTTTTTTGTTTTTGTTTTGTTTAATTTTAGTTGATTAGGGCCCGTTGGATGCCGCATTGTTTCTAAATACTGTCTTTCTTCTGTTATTTTGCTGAATGTCCTTGTAGTGGTTTAGTGGTTAGGTTGGGACAGGAGCGGGATCCCCGGGCATTGGAGGGTTTTTGTGGTTATTCAATTTACTTTGTCCCTAAGTCAGTTAGTTCTGAATAGTGCCTTTCTCTTCTATGGCCATTTTTTTTTTCTTTCTTTTCCTCTCGCGACTATCTTTTCTCTTCTTTGTTATGACCCATACCCCATCTGGAGTGCTAGTGCGAGTGAGTGATTGTAATGTGAATAATAAAACTATTGTCGAAACTTCTTCCTCTTGTGGTCTGGTGTGTGAGGGATAGAGTGATCGCTCCGTTTCTGCACTGCACATTACCTGTATAAGAACCCCCCCTGTCAGGTGTACTCACACGTGACATGCCCCCTTTAGAAAGGGTTACGGACTCTCTCTCTCTCTCTCTCTCTCTCTCTCGGTCCGTCTATCTATCCCTCTCCAACCGCCATGGAATTGTCCCCTACCACCCCTTCCCTCCCCCTCAACCCCCCCCCCCCCCCCCCCCCACACACACACACACACAACACCGGCCCACCTGCTAGCACGACTCCGCTGAATACACGTGCAAAGCGTACACGTAGACAACACCTGACGTCCAGGAATGAAGTGTAAGCTGCACGCATGACGCGTTCATTACGTTGGACCGAATCTGCAGGTGCATATAGTGAACGCCACAGCTGGCTTCAGCAGAATGAGATCTTTTTTTAATAATATTTCTTTCTTTGAGTTTCAAGACCTGTCATGCCTGGTTCGATCAAGCGACATTGTTGTTATCCGTTAGATTCTATTCAAATGACAGGAAAGTATTCTTCTTTTTTTTTCAGACAGCAGGCGGTGGTATAACAATTAAAAACAAGAGAGAGGATGTTGGGTTTGTCGTAAACCAACAAGGCAGAAAACCAACTGTACATGTTCGACACACAACTCAATAAATACGTAAAAAGGACAGTGGTGCACCCTTTTCGATCGCAAAAAGATTTACCTGTCAACCAGGAAAATCAGCACACATACTTGAGCAGTGGTGAAATGCCATCTGGCAGAGATCATCCTCGCTACGGGTACATCTCGATAGATCCCCTTCTCGTAGATCCCCATCCTCGATAGATCCCCGTCTGGATAGATCCCCCACTACATGTGGACGATTTCCGTCTCGATAGATCCCCGTCTCAGTAGATCCCCATCTCGA
>CM031621.1:17733925-17743925 GCA_018398815.1 Conus ventricosus
CCCCCCCCCCCCCCCTCTTTTTTTAATTTCATTACAGTCAGGACGTCTTTTATTCATTACAGTAACTGTGTATTACAGAGGTTACATGCCGAAGGTGCAAACTCACACCAAACTCTGAAGAAACTCTCTGACAGAACTTTGCTCTTACCAGTTCACAGTGATGGAATTATTACGTGCTGAAACACGCTAATCCGGCCCCTTGGAGTGCCAGTGTGTTTGTTGTTCATGTTAGGCAGAAAACCAGCCAACAACGCGCGCAAACAGGTGGCCTATAGGACGTCGGGTATCTGACGACCTCATTAAACCTATCGGAAAAGTGCATGCATCCCGCCTGTTTGCCCGTTTCAGTCATACTGTGACGATCAACACGCCTCCGTCGCTCTGTCTGTGTCAAGTCTTTACATGACGAAAGGGTTTGTTTTTACATCGTTACAGTCTTGTCGACCACACGTTTGGCCCTTTCCTGGGCCGTCAAAAACTCCGGCTTACTGGGGAAAAAAAAGGTCAACATCACAAAAAGGTCAACATCAGATCCTGAAAAACAGACAAACAACACAAACAATTTATGACGTGGCAGATAAACAACTGGTATCCGCACGACAGACAAAGAGCATGCCGCGCTGCGACCGTCAGTCATTTTGCTTCATTTATGGAATTCTTTTTTTTTTTTATTCGAAAGAAAAATAAAGGAAAAACATTAAAACGTGGAGAGAAAAAAATAATTAAAAGCCATATTGGAAAACCGACACGGTACAATGGACAGCAACTGTTCACTCTGTACACTTTTCGCTGCCTAATTTCCAGGTCACAACCCCTCCAAAAATGACATATCAGAGGTTTAAACACTGTAACAGAGTTTTGGGAACAAAAACAAAGGCCCACAAAGGCAGGAACACACAGTCAACGGCAGTAAAGAAAGACAAACAATGAAAACAAAGTCAGAGTAGCAGAAAAAAGGAAGTTACCACCACGGCACATCCGGAAGAGGGAAGGGAAGGGGGTCTGTTGTACTGAAACAGCCTCCGGCAGTGTCACGAAAAATCTGGATGGGAGCTAATCATGTCCACAAATCACAGGACGTTACTATCTACGGTATAAGGAGAGAGAGAGAGAGAGAGAGAGAGAAATGATGGCAGAACAAAAATCAGACAAGACTGCCTATCTGACCTGTAGCCCTCAAAGACAACATGCGTTTTGTTTCTATCCAAGATGAAGAGAATCTTAAAGGGGATCTCACCATTTATACAAATCTATTTTGACCAAATACACGGTTTTGGTATGTGGTCGTATTGCGAAACACAGCCCCGAATCAGCCGCCTGTGCTGTCATTTTGCAGTGAGAGCAGCATTTCTTGTGGATTGGGAAAGCGAGAGGCTGAAACAGGAACGAGAGTCTCGATTTCGATAAAAGGGGGGTTTCCCGATTGATGACGTAGACAAGCCAAGTCGCTCTTCGTGTTCGGCTGAAGTGAGATATGTGTGCTGTGTCTGGTTGCGGAATTTCATCAGGAAATAAGCAAAGAGTACGCGTTCATGCTTTTCCAGGTGCTTCCAGCCAGTTTAGGCGATTGTGGATAAATTTTGTCACCACAACGAGGAAAGATTTTGTTCTTCGGGACAGTTATCATGGCATTTGCGGTCGTCACTTCGAAGAGCACAGTTTCCAAGACCAACACACCTGGAAAGTAAAGGTGGAAGCTGGAATTCGGGTCCGAAGACAGCTGTAAGAGGATGCTGTGCCAACTATTATAACAGAAAAATGTATTAAAGCACTCTCTGTTCATTTGCCAGCTGCAAGTGCAAGCCTAAACGCAACACTGACACGGATTCTGTCAGGAGCAAGAGAGCCAAACTCAGAGGCGTAAAGAAGGTAAGGTTTGTGGAATGGGTGGTTGATCTTTTTGGGTTTCATTTCATTCTCAGTGTATGGTTGGTGTAAAGATAGTTGTTGGTTTTTGTTGAGTGTTGGCATCAAACTGAAACATACATTGTTACTGTCATAGTGGCAGTCAGGCAGTCACACTGCCCGCTGCCACTGAAACTGTTGCATGTTTGTGATTGATTTTTTTCCCCTGCTGTTACTGTTTCCAACAAAACTGAAGTTACGATTCTTATTAACAAGAAAGTGTCCATGTCCACAAATAACAACTTGTTAGACTCCAGTGAATAATAGTTTGTTTTTTTTATTTTTCAGGACATTGCTGAACATCAGGCACCCCTGCAAGTTCAAGTTTCCGCCCAACAACCATATGCTTTAGTAAGTGAATTATTTATCAGTATTTGGATACAGGATGGTGATTTAGTGTGCATTTTAAGATATATGCAGGTGTGGTATGTCTGTATGCTACACACTGCCCTGGTAAGAGAATAATGAGCTTAGATCTGCTGCTTAGATCTGCATCAGTTTTTACAATAACAGCCAGAATCTTTGACTGCAATATATTGTAAAAGACCCCTCAGATTCTAATTGTCATTGTGGAACTTCAAATTTAAGTGGAGAGAGTGAGATTGAAAATGAGGAATGTAAAAAAAAAGTGTGTGTGTGTGTGTGTGGGGGGGGGGGGGGGGGGGGGACTGAAAGTGAACAGCTATTGAAAGATTTCTACAGCAGGGAAGAGAATTACTGTGATGATGCAGTAGCTGACAAACTCCTGTTCAAAGGAAAAGGCATTATCTGATAGATCTAAACAACTGAAAGAAAATGTGGTTTATCACATAATCATTTTAAAGTTATTTACATACTACGGTAATGTGTGTGTGTGTGTGTGTGTGTGTGTGTGTGTGTGTGTGTGTGTGTGTGTGTGTGTGTGTAAACAGATGTATGTGTGTGCATGTTTATATCATGTACTATCTGTGTCGTGCGTATGTATGTACCTGTACATAATATGGTCAACCTGTAAAATGTCGAACTGCCTGGAAAGAAACACAAGCGTCTGATGGCGAGGGAGGTGGTACTGTACAAGGAGCTGTAGGTTCAAACTGGTACGGCTGAACTCCATACACTTCAGTGAAAATTTCACGTTCGATGTCCTCTTCGTTGGAACTTGACTCGTAGCTGGGAGCATCTGCCATATTCGCCGGAAAATAGTTGGGTTTTACGTCCTCATAGCGAAAGCTTTTAGGGACATGTCTTTCATTCACGGTAGTCTTGGCACTGATACGTCACTTGCGGAATCCCCGACTCTCGTCTCTTTCCGTACTGTGCTCGGCAATCTCCGTGGCGAGTCACGATTTGGCTACTTGCACGGCCCGAAACACGGATAGAAGTGAGTTCTAGAAGAAAAGTAACACGTACATCGAAACACGCTCGATCATACTTTTGAACAACCCAAACATGCTATTTAGGGGTGAGTACCCTTTAAACGAAAAATGCTGAGTCAGATACTGGCTTATTTCAGTTTTGCTTTTCCGACTGGTTACATTCAGGTTGAATGCCATGCACCTTAAGTAGCAGGGAAATGACGCTACAATCACCACCAGAACAACGACACATTCAGCTCCGCCTGTTAAAAGACATGAATGAGTGTAGAAAGCATTGCCTGCATGAAATCGGCACGGACTGTTTCTTCTTTACGGCCGTCAACGGCAGACAGGAAAACTTCTTTAAGGTTTCGGAGGGATCTGACAAAACATTATCCATCTGTGTGTTCCATTCCTCTTTCCAGAGGTTTTTGGACATACGTCTAGCTTTGGATTTCAGAGGTGTGTGAGGTAAAGAAATCTGCAGATTTTTTTTTTCAGTGTGACATTCTTAGCAATATGATCAGCTACCTCATTGCCTCTGTTACCAACATGACCAGGAATCCAAGAAAAAAATTGTAACCATCATATATACTACTCAAAACAAGTTAAGGGCCACCCTCCAATCTTCACCTGCTGTCGACAACTCGGTTTATTGACGCGAGTTTTTGAAATCGTACAAATTAACTTGTGTTGCTGTGTTGCTAAAGCAGTGCATATGTCAGATTGAAGCATGTGAAAAAATCCGCTTGACACCAGGTTCATGCTGAGCAACACGAGAAACGCGAAAGTCATGGAAAAAATTTTTGTGTTTTCGCTGTACCCCTAGTACTGGACAGGATCAGCATGCGAGAGAAATGGGTTGCACGTGCACGGCGCTCTACTGATGAACGCGTTCACCACCTTTTAGGCTGCCAGTGCGTATTTAAAGGGGCTAACCAGCTGCTCAAATAACCATGCCACCAAGACGAAAGTTGAGTGACACAAACCGAGGACGAGCGCTGGCATGGATCCAGGATGGAATTGCTATACGGGAAGTGGCAAGAAGAGTCGGAGTGAGCCACTCCGTGATACAGAGACTACGAGACCGTGTCCATGCAACTGGACGGGTGGCAGAACGGCACCGTACTGGCAGACCCAGTTCAACGACAAGACGGCAGGACTGATACATTGTGGCGCAGGTTCTGCGCGATCGGACTTCCACGCCAGCGGGCTGAGAGACCAACTCAGAGCAGCAAGCAACACGAATGTCAGCGACCAGACAATTCGGAATCGATTGCGTGCGGCAAATCTTGCGTCAAGGGCTGCTGCTGTTCGTACGACACTTCTGCCATGCCACAGGGTGGCCCGTACAGCCTGGTGCACACAGCATGTGAGGTGGATTGTGAGGCAATGGTCCAACGTCCTCTTCACAGATGAATCCCGATTCACCATGAGGTTCAATGACGGCAGGGTGCGCGTCTGGAGACGTGTCGGCGAACGATTCACAGATGCCACTGTAAGAGAGCACGATCGATATGGTGGTGGGTCTGTCATGATGTGGGGAGGCATCAGTTTCAACCACCACACTCTCCTGCACCACGTCCCCGGCAATCTGACAGGGCAGCGCTACAGGGATGAAATTCTGAACCCTGTGGCACTACCAACCCTGCAAGCCATTGGTAACGGCGCTGTTCTGCAGGACGATAATGCTCGTCCACATCGTGCTGCTGTCGTCACCAACTTTCTCCAACAGCAGGGTGTCGTCAGGTTGCCGTGGCCAGCCAACTCGCCCGACCTATCACCCATTGAACACATCTGGGATGTGTTGGGACGGGCTGTCCGACGCAACCATCCTCCTGCAGCCAATCAACAAGAGCTGGTCCAGTTCCTGCAGCAGGAATGGGCCGCCATCCCTCAAGCGACTCTCCGCAACCTCATTCGGTCCATGCGTCGCCGTTGCACAGCCTGTCTCGCTGCAAGAGGTGGTCATACCGATATTGAATGAACTTTCATGTCAGAGGCCATGTTTGTGAATTGTCCATTTCAACCTCCTGACTTCAAATACACGTTCCGAGGAGTGTGTGCTTTTGTAACTCGGTTTTTTGCTTTATCCGGTTTGACACTGAATGAAATTAAATTTTCACTCTGATTCAAGTTCATGTCTTTCATGCTTTTGATTTTACAGTGCGTTGTAACAGTGGCCCTTAACTTGTTTTGAGTAGTATATTTCAGAGGAGTGGAAAGTCGTTGTGTCGTGATTGATAGCGCTACACACAGCACGGCTTGTAACTGGCAATCAGGACCACCATCGCCCTCACGGCCTATCCCACTGTCCCCGAGATTGGCTCTCCACACGTCAGATCAGCTTTTGCTCTGATGCAGGTTCCTCAACGGAAAAAAAATCAAGACTAAAACCTGCCGTTACCACTCTGCCACACCACCTTGATGCAGCCACCATCAAAATGCATCCCACGTCAGAGAGAAGAGAGTCTGGGCCGGTAACGGAAAGGGGGTGGGGGGGGGGGGGGGGGTAGGAGGTGAGCAGCAAGAGGACGGGAAACTGAAAAGAGGTAGAGCAGGGACGCGAGAAGGCGGCAAGACATACGTATGCTACTAAGTTTTCAAAATTCCCGATTGGACCAGAGCGAGACTCTGTCATTTTGACCAATCATTTTAAAAAGTCTCACCGAAAACGTCGCGAGTTGATACTGAGTCCGCAGCCAAGGAACAGCCAAAGAAAAGTTTCAAGCATGTGTAAGTTAGGCCTAGCTCTCCTCGCGTGGGAACCGCTCACATTGGCTATTCAAAGAAATAAACACCCGCCCGTTTTCAGTCATGATCCAGTGACTGTCTGACCTCGAGACCAATTTCTTTTTATTTGCTTTGCTTTGCTTTTTTTTTCCCTAGTGACTGGTTGCCTTCATAAAGAGGCCTCTACAGGTAAATTCTTTAGAATGACGTGCTCCTTTCACGGGAAAAGTCCTCAGTTTTTGAGACGTGCTCCTTGCCACCAAGTGAGGTCAGTGAATCGTTTGACTGAGATGCACTCAGATGAAAGGGAGTAAGGCCAAACTGCACTCATTTTACCTAAGATTTGTAAGCTATTCAGTTGCGCCAAGCTCCATTCGCGCTAAAACTGACTCAAACCGATTGGTGCGTATGAAACGGATTCCAATCGATTCGTGAAAATCTGATGCAAATCGGTCTGAGACGAAATGAGTCGTATCCATTTGCGCCGTTCTCTTACTTCAACCGATTTGCGCAGTTTGAGGTTCAACACGATTTGCGCCATTCGTGATTCAAACAGATTTCTTCTTCTTCTTCTTCTTCTTCCTAAAATACTGGTTCACTCAAAAACGAGTAGGGTCACCAGCGCGCATGTTAAAAAGTAAAATAAAATAACATAAAATAATGCGACTCAGACTGTTGGCCCTGGAGCAAATTTGGTAACAAGGGGTCGCACTCGATATTCAAGAAGTTAAAAGCAATGGCCAAATTCAGGCCCAGTTAACAGTAAAATATTGGGGAAGTAAAAAATAGAAAAACATCAATATGCAGATCTCAAAACTGTTGTATCAATTTGTTTTTTAAAAGAGATTGCATTTGTGGCAATCTTGATGGCACCCGGCAGTGAGTTCCACAGCCGTACAGAACTGGGATAAAAAGAATGTAAGTGGCTGTCAATATTTGATGCAGGTATGGTATAACACTGACCGCCACTCCTGGTGCTACTTTTATTCAATACTAGTTGTTCCATTGGAATATCAATTACTTTAGCTCTGCCTTTGTAAAAGGTGTTAAGTTTAATAAAAGCTCTTCTCTCTTCTAAGGGTTTCCATTCTAATTTCCTCATGTTCTTCCTAGTATTCCCCTTTTCTCTGATGTGGTTCCCTGTTACGAACCGTGCTGCTCTCTTCTGAATCTTTTCAAGGTTATCAATGTCCTTTAGATGGTAAGGACCCCAAACTGAGCAACCATATTCCAGTACTGGTCTAACCAGTGTTTTGTAGCAGTCGTCTTTAACCTTTTGTGGGCAGTCATTGATATTCCTGTGTAAGAAAGCTAAGATGTTATTTGCTTTCTTACATACTAAATTGTAATGTTCTTTCATTTGAGACGACTATCTATAATCACGCCTAAATATTTTGCAGCATTAGTTTCTTTAAGAATAGTATTATGGATAGAATAATCTGATCTAATTAGTGAGCGTTTGTTACATATACGCAAACACTTGGCACTTTTGAGGATGAAATTCCATTTTCCAAGTTCTTTCCCACTCTTGTAAAGCGTTTAGATCTTCTTGTAGAATGCGTGTATCATTCTTGCTTCTGATTGTTCTATATACTAAACTGTCATCTGCAAAAAGCCTTATAGTAGTTCCAGGAGAGAGATTTCTACTTATGTCATTTATATAAATTAAGAAAAACAAGGGCCCCAGAACAGTTCCCTGTGGTACACCCGACAAGACTGGTTTACAATGGGATGACGACCCTTCCACAACAACTTTCTGCGTTCTCCCAACGAGGAATGATCTAGCCCATTTTAGCAAAGAACCGCCAATGCCAATGTGTTCTAATTTAAGCAGCAGGCCCTCATGGTCAACCTTATCAAAGGCTTTAGAAAAATCTAATAAAATTGCATCTATTTGCTGTCTGTTGTTAAGACAGTTACTAAAATCATTGAGAGTAGTTATAAGTTGAGTCTCACAACTCCTTCGCTGTCTAAAACCATTTGCGCCAAATCAATTCAAATTCACTTCAAACGGCCGTGTTTTCCAAGGATGGGCGTCGTCTTAGCATCCCGGACTCAACTGCGTTCGACCAGGGACCGTACGGTCCCTGGTTCGACAGAAACCGTATGCTAGGTCGGGGGAAGACGGCAGTTCGGCTGCACGAGCGCTGCTGAGCCTGCTGTGTGGATAATCGCTAATGGGGGCCCTGCAGTGAGCATAATCAACAGGCAGCCACTTCTCTCCTGTTTGTGAGGTTCCGTGATTCGGTGGATATGAAAAAAAAAGTTAAACGTCCTCTTCTTCATCCTTATTCCACATCTTCCCCCCGCTCTCCCTCTGCCGATGTCCGATCTCCTTGCTCCCCTCCCCCTTCCCTCCCGCCTCTCCCTCGCCTCTTCTTACCCCCTCCCTTTTTTATATTTAGTTAATCGTTGTTATGATTGACCTACACAGGGGTTGTTCCTCCATCCCCCCCCCCCCCCCCAACCCCCTTCCGTTACTTATTTGACTTTTTACACAAATCGCATGATAGGCTACCTTCAACTTAGGTTTTATTTCCGGCAAATCAATGATCTGATATGACGCAACACAAAGACAGAGCCATGTTCTGCTCTCTATGTGCACACCTATGTCGGTTTGAAATTTTGTGACGGCACAATTCATTCTGATACATGGATGAGGACAATTTCCGTCAGTTTTAACATGTACTCTCAAACACGCACGCACACCACACATACACACACGCGCGCGCGCACACACACACAAAGGGAGAGAGAGAGGGAGGGAGGGTGGGAGGGAGGAAGAGAGAACTGTTTGGAAGCTAAGACTACAAAACCCATGCCAGGGACAACGTGGATTGGATTTCTTACATTATCGACATTATGTAAGCCAATAGTTTCATGTACATAGGAACATCAGTACCTTGGTAACTTTAGCGCTGAAAAATCATGAAAGAGTAAACTGTGGTGGTGTTCTGGGAAGAGACTATGGGAAAGAGAGACAGAGACAGACAGAGAGACAGAGAATTGCACAGCATTAAACAGTAACGTGTGTGTGTGTGTGTGTGTGTGTGTGTGTGTGTGTGTGTGTAAGTGCGCGCCCACATGCACTATATATTAGTGTGTGTGTGTGTGTGTGTGTGTGTGTGTGTGTGTGTGTGTGTGCGAGCTTGTGTGTGTGCGCGCGCGTTTTATTCTTGCTTGTCTGTGTGTGTGTGTGTGTGGGGGGGGGGGGGGGGGGTTGCGTGTCGATGTGTGTGTGTGTGTGTGTGTGTGTGTGTGTGTGTGTGTGTGTTTGTCAGTACAACACTATGTTAATCTGACAGTAAATGGTTTCAGTCAGTCAGTGTGTGTGTGTGTGTGTTGTGTGTGTGTGTGTGTGTGTGTGTGTGTGTGTATACATACATTAATATAGTAACGGAAGAATTGTTAACCTGCAGTTGTTCCCCCCCCACCACCACCCCACCCCACCCCCCACTAAATTGTTCAGCATAATATAATATATATATATATATGCAGAGAGAGAGAGACAGACAGACAGACAGACAGACAGGACAGTGAGAGAGATCCTTTCTCATTCGTGGTACTTGTGCTATCCGGAGCTCTGGCGCCAGCCTCTGGTTGTCTCAAGGAGAGTTGCTTCCCTTTACTGGAGTCACAGACCCCCTAGTCGGGTCCGAGCCCCCTACCCGAAACTCCACTTCCTACCACCCCACCCACCTCCGCGTCCCCCAGCTTTCTCCTACCACCCCTCCTCTCGTCCTTCCGTCCTCCGCATGCTCTCTCTTCCTACCCCACCCCCATCCCCACCCACCTCAACGGACCTTCCCTAACCCCTCTTGACCGACTCAGCACAGTTGGCGGAGACACATACAACTAAACGCATCTCAGCACTTGATTCGTCTTCCGTGTCGGCGTCAATTGAGCTAGAAAGGATAGGATTGGCTGGACGCTCTACCCACATGCTCCATTTATCATTATTTTTATCATCATTGCTATTATTACTACTATTATTATTATTATTATTATTATTATTATTACTACTTCTA
>CM031621.1:17748925-17753925 GCA_018398815.1 Conus ventricosus
GCGATCCATCTCGCTGCGCCACCCCGCTTCACCCCCAGGCTCTCGCTCTCTCTCTCTCTCTCTCTCTCTCTCTCTCTCTCTCTCTCTCTCTCTCTCTCTACTCTCCTCTCTCTCTCTCTTACCCTCCCGTCCCTCTCTCTCTCTCTCTCTCTCTCTCTCTCTCTCTCTCTCTCTCTCTCTCTCAGACAACAATATGCAAATTAACAATCAACTATCGTTCTAATATGTTCAAGTAGTATTCCTTATTCCTCAAGCAGTATAAGCAGGGGGAAGAGGACGTGGATGAGAAGGAGGAGGGAGACAAGGAGAAAGAGGAGGGAGAACAGCAGCAGCAGCAGCAATAGTAGTAGTAGTAGCAGCAGCGGTAGTAGTTGTAGCAGCTGAAGTATCATTAGTATTCTGTTGTTTTACCTGTTACTGACATTGTTACAATCAATAATGTTACTCTCCTTGTTGACACTATTTTGTGGTCTTACCTCAGGTTTCTGTACAACACAGTAGAACGGCAAGGACACTTCACTAGAAGACTTAACACTCCCTAAAATCTTTATTGTTCAGCTTCAAATCTCTCTCTTCTCTCTCTCTCTCTTCTCTCTCTCTCTCTTCTCTCTCTCTCTCTCTCTCTCACTCTTCTCTCCTCCTCTTCTCTGTGCATGTGATTTTATTTTGCACTGGCCCGAACGCCGAACGTTAGTCGATTCTTCCCCTGTTAAAACAACTTGATTAAGGGTTGTTCCACAGTTTCCATGTGTCAAGACATGTAAACTAAACACACGAGGATCCATTTCTTTATTACTTCCACAGGTAACCAAAAACCCAAAATTCCTGTTCAACATTTAGCGGAAAAATGAAAGAGGAACAAAAAATGAAAGAGGAACACAGTCCAGCCCAAAGAAAGGACTGGAATCTAAACGCTTCCACACTGTCAAATGTCATAGTTTCACCGTGTCTACGGCTCGGCATGATGGAAGGCTGAGCGTTTTCGTTCCTTCCGCCGCCTTTATATTATCTGAACTGAACCAGGTACCCATTTACTGCTGGGTGGACAGAGAGGGGTTTTCAAGTCAAAGAAATCACATCACATGTGTGGTTCGAACTTAGAACCGTCAGCTCACCAGAGAAACGCCCTAACCATTTAACGAAGGGCCCCTCTTACTTTTTCTTCGTATATATATCCGCAAAATATCCCCACTACTTCTCCAAACTACTCTCACAATTACGCTTCTATTCCCCTCCCCTCTCCACAAAAATATACAAGCATCGCCAAACAAACACCAGCACTTCTCCCCCCCCCCCCCCCCCCGCCCACCCCCTTTCCCCGTGCGCGCGCGCGTCACACACACACACACACACACACACACACACACACACACACACACACACACACACACACACGCACACACACACATACACACAAATACATGTTTAACGGGGAGGGGGAGGGGGGGGGTGATCTAAGAAGGAAGAAATAAGTGCCAATGCATTCTATGACCGCATGACTCATCTGACATCATCGTTGTTTTGTGTCATCTTCGGAACTGGATCATAATGAAGGAGGAGAGGCAGAAAAATGTGCGTGCGTGCATGTTTTTGGGCATGCGTGCGTGCATACGTGCGTGGGTAGGTGCGTGGGTGGGTGCGTGCGTGCGTGTGCGTGCGTGCGTGCGTGCGTGCGTGTGTGCGTGTGTGCGTTGTGTGTGTGTGTTTGTGTGGTTGAACCTGTATGGATGAAGGGGGGTAGATGGACTGGAAAAATGCAGTTGTTACTAAGCTTCGACCGAAGCATTCTCTACTCGTGTATGACGTCATGGGCTCAAAGGATTACAGTTCATGTTTGTTTCCCGTGAAACAGTAATTTTCTCCATTTTCGAAAGATACATCCGCAAGTAATACCATTCAACATGGACGTTAAGTACAGAATATAGTGTCCCACTAGATACAATGTGATCAGTTTGAAGAATTCTACTCCCATCCGAACGGTTATCAATAGTAGCAATACATTGTCATCGTTGGGTACGAAATTGCAAGGCTGACTTGTTTTGTAAATCTTGAAGCATAACCGACAATGGGCGTGGCATCCCCACGCGCTCACAATACATTCTCGTCGTCAGGTTCGAATCTGCAAGCGAAAATGACTTGGATTCTTATCAACATCTTGAGCATTCCGACAATAGGGCATGCATCTCTCATCACGGCGCTCACAATACATTCGTCGTTCAGGGTACGAATCTGCAAGCGACAATGACTGTGGTTCTTGTCCAACGTCATTAGCATTCTCGACAATGGGCGTGGTACTCCCAAAGCGCTCAGTGTACTCTCAAGCCTTAGCCTCACATGTCCTTGTGAAGACCGGTACAGCGATCGGCACAACAGGCTTAAAACAAGGACGTTTCCGAGCGATGCTAACAGTGACTCACGACTTGCTGGAACGTTACTTAAAGCACGTTTAAAGAACAATAGGAGAGCGAAAAACAGTCGTCTGAAACTCAGTCTTGACAAACCTGAAACCTGAAAGGTCCTGAACAATGCCAAGCGGCTACGTGAGGAAAATTCGCCTTAACTTTTTACTTAAAAGATGACCTTGAAGCGCTTACAACCAATTTCAACCAGATGATGACTGAAGCAATAGGGGAGGTCCCACAAAACAAGCAGATGGATATCGAAACCATGGATCTCAAGCAGTATCTTGAACACGAGTGTGTCTAAAAGGACCTTAAAACTGTTCAAGAAGACTGAGGGGGGGGGGGGGGGGAGAAATACAATGCTATAAGCAAGAGAATCAGTGAAGAAATGAAGGAAAGTAAAGGAAAGCGACTAGATCGAGTAACAGTGTGAGGATACTGAGAAAAAAAACGACAACAACAACAACAACAACACAAAGAAAGGTTTTAACACTGTGAACGAACTGACCAAACAAAAAGAAAGTAAAGTCAGCACCATTCAAAGGACCGAATATTGCTCTGAACTTTACAACAGAGCACAGATATCTAAGCAACAACACATCAAAACTCATCAAATGATGATGACTTTCTCAATACTCCGTGAAGAGTTTATTGCCGCGTGAGATCGGCTGAAAAATGTAAAAAGCTGCAGACATTGATAAAGTCCCGCAGAACTCTTTAAACATGGCGGAGATGCATTGATTGATATCCTAACTGCCATCTGCAACAAAGTCTGGCACACTGGAAAGCAGCCCATACCATGGACTCAGTCATTTATTGTCAAAACAAAACCCACACCCCACCACCACCCCCCCCACTCCCCCCTCCCTCACGCCCAAGAAAGGGAACCCTCAGCACTTCCAGAGCTACCGCACTAAAAGCTTGGTTAGGCACTCCAGCCATGCTACAAGCTAAAAATCAATCTGAACAGATTGCAACCGCAAACAGATACGATTGCCGAAGAACAGGCTGGATTCCGCACACGCAGAATCATCATTGAATAGATTTTTAATCTTCGTCAACTTTGCATGGGCGACATGAATCTGACTGACTGGAAAACTCACACACACACACACACACACACACACACACACACACACACACACACACACACCATCATACATACATACATAAAACCGAAAACCACGGCTTCAGTTTCTCTCTCTCTCTCTCTCTCTCTCTCTCTCTCTCTCTCTCTCTCTCTCTCTCTCTCTCTCTCTCTCTCTCACACCACACACACCACACACACACAACACACACACACACACTGAAACTGACCGACTGAAAACCAATTTATTGTCTGATTAACTCAAGGTTGTACTCACACACACACACACACCACACACCGTTACACCGTACACCGTACAATCAGATGCGCTGATGCACCAATGTTCACGCCAAAACTGGTCGACAAAGAAGACCAACAGTCCGTAGGCTAAGCGTGCAGCACAGGCGGGTGGGTGTCTCTTCCCCACATCTGGACCACCACCAGCAGCCAAATAAAAGTAAGAACGCAGGGAGACTGGCAACGTACGAGGATCAAGGCACACAATAATCTGATTCACCTCCCTTCCGACCGCCAGCAGAAGAAAAAATGTTCAGGGGGAGTCAAAGAGAAGCATTTTTTTTTCTTGAGCAGCAATTCTGTGCTGGTAGAAAGGAACGTGGGATAGTAGCAAGATCATGAGGAGAGAAGGGGGGGAATAGCACGGGCACAGGTGCATGGCCCCTCTTCCCCCGCCCCCCCCCCCCCCCCCCCCCCCCCCCCCCCCCCCCCCCCCCACACACACACACCACACGATTCTAACGCTGAGAGAAAAATAAGGAATAGAAGTGGAAAGAGAGCAGAGTTGAGGATGGAGGTGGGAGGAAGGACGATCGGAAAGGGAGAGACGAGAACGGCTAGCTGCAGAGTCGTCGGGGAGGGAGACAGACAGACAGACGCAGGAACAGACAAAGACAGACTGAGGGAGCCAAAAAGACAGGGGTGGGGGGGGAGGGTGTGTGGAGGCGATGATGTCAGCATGCCAGCAACAGCTGAGTCATCACAGCGGCCATGTTTATTGTTTACGGCTGTTGTGCTCGTCTCTCTCTCTCTCTCTCTCTCTCTCTCTCTCTCTCTCTCTCTCTCTCTCTCTCTCTCTCTCTCTCAGGCACACACACACACACAAAACACACACGCACAGACAGCCACATACACACACGCGCGCGCGCGCAAGTACGCACGCCCGCGCGTGCGCGCACACACACACACACACACACACACACACACACACACACACCACAATACACACACACACACCTGCACGCACAAAACAAACAACACTCAAGACACGACGAGCCCGCGCACATCCGCGCACGCCACACACACACACACACACACACACACACACACACACAAGACGAGCGTGCACACATGCGGGCAGACAGTCAGGCACACAGAGAACGACAGAGACAAGACTGGTGCGGATTTGTTCTGTACAAGAACGCGCGGAGAATAGAAGGGGTGTGAAGAGCAGGGAAAGCAACGGGAGGCAGGAAAGGTGAAGACAGAGAGTG
>CM031621.1:17761425-17778925 GCA_018398815.1 Conus ventricosus
GGTTTTTTGTGTGTGTTTTGGTGTGTGTGTTTTGGTGTTTTGTGTGTGGGGTGTTTTTGTGTGTGTGTTGTGAAATTGTGTGGGGGTGTGTGTGTGTGTGTGTGTTTTTGGGGTTGTGGTGTGTGTGTGTGTGTGGGTTTGTGGTGCGTGTGCCGCGCGCACGTTTTTTTGTGGCTGCGCGCTGGCGGGGTAGGGTTTTCATGTGTTTAATGGGGGAAAACTGAAGCGAGACTAAATCTGCTTGTCTAACTCGGGAACGTGCACAATTTTCGCAAAATCAAATCTTTTCCCTTCCCATAATATTTTTCCCATCAAAAACCTTTTTAGGGGGTTTTAGTGGAGCATTTTTAAAAAATTAGACTTCATTTTGTTTTAATTTAAAAAAAAAAATTCTTAATGAAAGGGTAAATCATTTTTTGATAAAATTTTCAGCTGTACTTTTTATAAAGAAGCAGAGGAGAGAGAGAGGGGGGGGGCGGGGGGCCAGACAAGTTTTAAAGAGGACAAAACAAAAACCAAGCAAAGGAACAGAGACCAGCGGGGGGAAAGCAACTACTGAGATTAGTCGGGTTATAAGAAATTGTGGGGGAATCTCTCTCTCTCCCCTCTCTTTCTCCTCCTCTTTTTCCTCTCTCCCCCCCCCCCCCCCCCTCACCCCCAAAACCACACACACAAAAACCCAACACACACACAACACCCAAAACCCCCCCCCCCGGGCTTTGCTCAAATTTTTATTTCCCTTTGGGCTCGGTGGGGGTGCGGGGGTTTTTCCCCGGGGCCCCCTCGCTTAATTAATTTTGCGTGAAATGCCCCCATCCTTTCCTCAACGCAAAAAATGCCAGACCGATTTTTATTTTTTTGTTTTAAAACATTATTTCTTTTCCCCTGACCCTTCTTTTTACTTTTTTTTTTTTACTCGTTTCTTTTAAACAGCTGGAGAACCCGGCCCCAGGGGAAAATATTTTGATCTTCCTGAACCGAAAAAATTGGGGGGGACTTTTTTTTCCCCAGTTGGTGGGTCCGGGTTGGGAAATAAAAGTAAATGATGAGGATTTTTTCGAGTGCCCGGGAAAAAAAACGCGCGCGCGCAAACCCCGCGCCCCCCCCCCCAAAACACAACACACACACAATACACAAAAGCAGTGTCCCCCACCCCCGCACGCACGCCCCACACGCAAAACCCTTTCGCCGACACACACACACACACACACCACACACACAAAACCCCAACACCCCTACACACACAAACGCAGTGTCACACACACGCACGCACGAAAACCCCACATGCGCCCCGCCGCAACACCCCAAACCCCACACACACACACACACACACACCCCCCACACACAAACACCCCAAACCAAACACCACACACACAAACCCCCACACCACACACACGAGGACGCCCCACATTTTTTCGAAAAAAAGTCGACCACGTAGTCTCCCGATCAAAAACAAATCAACCCGTGCTCAATTAAACATGTTACTCTCATTACTGTTCTTTTTGTCGATGAAATTTGGCGCCCCCACACCACACACACACCCACACACACACCCACACACAACACACCACACACACCCCCCCACCACCACGCACCAACCCCACCACCACCCCCCCCCCCCACACACACCACACACCCCAAAAACCCCCACACAAAACACCCCCGCGCGCGCGCGCGCGCGCGCGCACCCCCCCCAGTTTAATTTTGCGTTTTTTTTGACATTTCCCAATGCCTTTGATCTTAACTATTTCTTGAAGAAAAACCGTCGAGGCCCAAATTTTGGGGTCCCCGGAAAAAATGAAAAAGTGGAGGGTTTTTTTGTTATTGGGTTGCTACCCGCAATGCATTTGGATACTGTGGATGCAAAATTTTTATTCCCCGTCATATAGTCGGGGGTGTGTGTGTGTGTTGGTGTGTGTGTGGGTGTGTTTTGTGGTGTGTGTGTGGGGTGTGTCGAACGGGCTTTTGGGGTGTGTGGGGTGTGGGGTTTGTGTTGGGGTGTGTGTGTGTGTGTGTGTGTGTGTTTTGGGTGGTTGGGGGTGCGTTGGGGGGTTTGGGGCAGTATGTGTGTGTGGGTAAAGTTGTGTGTGTGTGTGGGTGTGTGTGTGTGGGGTGTGTGTGTGTGTTTTTTTGTTTGTTTGGGGCCCCGCGCGTGTTTTGTGTGTTCGTACGTGGGTTTGCATGCGTGCATGTGTGTGTTTGTGGGGCCCTGCGTGTGTGTGTGCGTGTTGGGGGCCGCCGGGGCGGCCCCGGTATGTGCGCGCGTGCGTGCAGTATGTGTATGTGCGTGGTGTGTGTGTGTGTTGTGGTTGTGTGTGTGTTGGTGTGTGTGTGTGTGGTGTGTTTTTGTACCCTTTTGCGCGCATGCGAGGTTTTTTGCGCGCGTGTTTTTTGTCTGTGCGCGTACGTGTGTGATGCATGTGTGGGGTGTGTGTGTGGGTGTGGTGTGTGTGTGTGTGAGTGTGTGTGTGTGTGTGTGTTCTGTGGGTAGTGTGTTTTGGGGGTTTCTGGGGGTGGGGTGGTGTGTGTGTGTGTGTGTGTGTGTGGTTGTGTTGTGTTTTTTGTTTTTGTGGGATGTGTGTGTTGTGTTTGTGTGGTGGTGGTGGTGGTGGTGGTGCGTGCGTGCGTGGGTGCGTGTGTGGTGGTGTGTGTGTGTGGGCGTTGAATTTGGTTTTGGTTGTTTGGGTTGTTGTTGTGTGGGTTTGTGGTGGGGTGTGGGTCCCCCCTGCTTGGGCTGCTTTTCTTGTTTGTTTGCCCGAAATTTTAAAAAACCCCTTTGGAAAGCCCAAAAAAAAAATTGGTTTTTCGTGCAAAAAACAGGGGTGGGAAAAAAAATTTCCTTTTTGGTTTTTTTAAAAAAACGCTTGGGAAGACGGGGTTTTTTTTTTTACCCCACAAACCGAAAAAACCAATTAGCGGGCCAAACGCGCGCGCCAAAAAAACCTTAAAGCACCCAAAACACACACACAACACGCACACACACCCCCACACAAAACACACCACACACACCAACACACACACACACACACACACCACACACCACACACACACATACCCCCACACATTCACAACACACGTGTACAAAAACCCCCCACACTAACAAAACCGCGCAAAGCGCGCGCATAAAGCTCTTAAAACCCCCCCACCCCCCAACCCACCTATACCCACAAAAGACCCCCACAAAACACACACACACACACCACACACACACACCCCACCCCACACACCACACACAAAAGCGCCCGCGCGTGCGGGACGCACAAAAGTAAAACCCTTTTAAGAACCACATTTTGAGAAATTTTCCATGGCGGACAAAGTCCAATTTCAAAACCCCGGCCCGGAAACATTTTTTGAATTTCCTTTTTTGGGCCCGGGAAAGGGGTAACTTTTAAGGGAAATCCCCATCTTTAAACCCTTTTCCAAACGTGTAAGTGGGCCCTTTCCCCTTGACCCTCTTTTAGGCGGATTTAAAGGGAAATGTGTGTGTGGTGTGTGGGGTGTGTTTTTGGTTTGTGTGTGTGTGTGTGGGGGTGTGGTGTGGGTGTTGTTTCCCGGGGGGCGCGCCCCGCGCGCGCGAGCGGTTGGGGTGGGAAAGTCAGTTTCCCTTTTAAAGGAAAAATGTGGGGGTGAAGCTGTAAACCAAAAATTCCCGGGTTGAAATTGCTTCCTCCCCCCTTTGGGTTTTGTTGTGTTATTGTTGTTGTTTGTTGTTGTTTGGGGGTCGTTGTCGTGGTTTTTTAACGCCCGAGTGCAACTGATACCTAAGAAGTCTGGTTTTAGAGAGAGAGGGGGAGATGAGGAGAGAAAAGGGGAGAGAAGGGGGAGAGAGAAAAGAGAGAGGGGGAGCAGACCAAAAAAACAGCAGCAGACGACAGACAGACAGAGGGGACGACTTGGAGGGGAGAGAAAAAAGAGAGAGAAGGGAGAGAGAGAGAGAGGGGAGGGGAGAGAGGGGAAGGGAGAGAAGAGAGAGAATGAGAGAGAGAAACAGAGAAGAGAGACAGACAACGACAGCAGGTGGGAGGCAGGGGACGGACGAAGAAAACAACTGTACGAGTTTGTCAGAGGCCTACGACTTTTCGACCCAAACCTAGGGTGGGGAATTACTTTTTGTTTATTGTCGTTGCTGTTGTCGTGTACCCGTCCTTGGGGTGGCTTGTGGTGCAGTTGCCCCTTTGGGTTTGGGGTTTAGTCAACTTGGGTTTTGCTTTCTCTCTCTCTTCTCTATTCCACCGCCGTGCTATTATCCTGCAAGTTCACGGGGGGCCGGTACTTTCCCGAACTTTCTGTCTATCGGCCTCTCCCCTGTCTTTTTACCTGTCGCACGTGCTTCGTTTTTTTTATTTTTGAAGTATGCTCATCTGTACGCAGCAGGGGCTGTTGGCCCCCGCCATTGTGAGGGTTTTTTGCCTTCCTCGAGCGGAAGATGTCCTGGGGGCGTGTCCCATCCTGGTTCTTTCCCTTATCATCGAGAGTACATCAGTACTTTTAATTCCCGCAGTCGGCCTGAGGAGAGGACATACTTCTTCTGTTTCGATCTTTGCCCCTGTCCTCTCGAGGGCAGGGGGAGAGGGGGAGTCTTTTACCCCCCTTTCGGGATCACCCACGGGTAGCTGGGAAGCATCAGTTTTGTGGTCGTTTGTTTTGGTTTGTTGTTGTTTGCCGGTTAGTTTCTTTTTGCGCAATTTTCTTTGTTTTCGAAATTGAAGAGGAATATTGTGGAGACCTTTTCTCTGGTTTAAACAAACTTTAACCGGCCATTCTAAATTTTTTTCCAAAATCTTTTCCTGTTTAACATCTGGTGATGCGGTAGTCGGTGGGAGGGGAGAACCGGTGATTCAGGGTTGGAATTGCTTGGTCTCGTCGTCCGCCCCTGTCACTTTCCCCGGACTTTTACCCTTCGGCCCCCGCGTTTGTGTGTGCAAGGAGAACAGTTTTATGTTCACGGCGTGCTTTACGCATGTTTGTCGTTGGGAAAGCGTGGTTGGGTTTGTTTTAATTTTGAAATGTTTTTTAAAAAAATGGACTTTATGCCTTGAATTTTATTTGCAAAGTGGTGTTTTAAAAGCGAGGTCGCTGTTTTGGGTTTTTTCCAAAGAGGGGAAAATTTAAAAAGTGATGGAAAGGGTGAAGATATTCATATTTTTTTTTATAATTGTTGTTTAATGCAGTCTTTTCCCGCATCGTGTGAGAAGACCCAGTAAATATCCCGTTCGAGGGGTTTTTACTGTGTTTGCCGGGTCTGCTTTGAGGGATTGTGGTGCATTTAATGACTTCCCCCCGCCCATCAGCGAGTGGTGTTAAGATTTGCACTGGGTCAGGACTGGGGGCGGGGGGTTCCGTCCCTTCTTCCCTTTCCCCCTTCCTTTTCTTTCCCTCCTTCCAACCCCTCTCCCAGCTGTCCCCCCCCCTCTCGGGGGCTTTCACCTGGAGCACGAATGGATGGTTTTCCACGTTGGTCGAGGCCACGTTCGGTGGACACGGGCGGGATGGTGCCCCGCGTGGTCGAGGCCAACCCCCTTTGGGCGGGGCCGTGGACGCTGAGGAGCCCGCCCTTTTGATGCGGTGGCCCCGTCCAGGGGCCCCCGTAACAGTACGCCCCCCCCCCCCCCCCCCCCCCCCCCCCCCGGACACGCTCTTCACTGCCCGCTTGGGAGTCGAGGGTGTCGGCTTTGGGCGACTCCCTGCGAGAACCAACCCGGCTCGGAGCACCTAGTGCGACAGGGTGCTCCCTGCAGACTCGACAGGGGCAGGGGTGTGGACGCACTCCATGGTGTGAGAAAGGACCGATACTGGAAATTATCTTTATAATTGTGTATATGTCATATGTGCTGGAATGCTGTAGTTGTGATCGTGTACGTCGTATGGCGAAATATTTATTTATGATTGTGCATGTTGTGTGCGTTGGAGTGCTTGATCGTGATTGTGCATGTTGTGTCCGTTGGAGTGCTTGATCGTGATTGTGCATGTTGTGTGCGTTGGAGTGCTTGATCGTGATTGTGCATGTTGTGTGTGTTGGAGTGCTTGATCGTGATCGTGCATGGTGCGTGTGTGGGAATGTTTATTTTGCTGGTATGAATAAATGGGGTGTTGTATCGTAATCTTTATTGTGTGGTCTCTTGCGGAGCGTGTGAGGTCAGTCACTCCCTTCACTCCCACCTAGACCGATCCTGTCAGGGCAGACCTCCAGGGGTCGGTCGTGACACAGACAGACAGACAGACAGAGAAGAAAATTATGAATTTAATATTTTGTACCCCTCACAAGTTTGGTTCTAGCGGCATTGCCAACGTGAAATGCTTTATATGATAAATAATAAAATGAATACAAAACATGAAAACCCTTTCGCTGTAATACAAACAAACACACAACGTGTAAAATCTTTCCCCTGTGAGAACGAAACGCACAACATAAACTGCTTTTGTTTGTAAACAACATAAACGATATCTACAAAGCTTTTCTTTTCAAAAAACAAAATACATTTCACAAACAGTTTTTGTTTGCAAGCAACAATATTTGAAAAAGTTTTTCTCTCTGAATACAGAAAACACACCGTGAACGACTTTTCTCAGTCAACAGCAAAGTGCCAAACATACAAAACAAACAGCTGTTCTCTGTAAATAACAAACACACGCACACACAAAATAAGTAAAGGTTTTTTTTCTATGAATACAAAACACACAATATGGAAACCTTTTCTCTGCATATAACGAACACACAAAATGAAAAGCTTTTCTCTACAAAACAAACAAACGTCACTTTGCTTTTCTGGTAAACAACCACTGGGATCCTTCAATATCGACATTCCCCGCCTTCTGCCAAGAATTCTCAGTCTGTTTTCTTTTTCTGTTTTTCTCTCTCTCTCTTTTTTTTTCTTCTTCGTCTTCATTTTTTCCTTCTCTTTTCTTTTCTTTCTTTTTTTTTCTTTCTTTCATTTTTATTTTTTTCGTAAAACAAAACAATAAATGTCTTAAAGCATACGAATATTCAAATACGAATTAAGTCAACACAGAAGTTCAACTTAATTCGGCCATGATATTTGACGGAAAAAAAGCCTTGTTCCGAAAGGAAGTTATCTACTGGCGGTATGAATAAGATCCTCCTCCCACCATACTCCAGGACTGCCAGCAACTATTGTTTGTAAACACACACACACACACACGCACACACACACACACACACAACACACCACACACACACACATACACACACACACAAGGTTAAGGGTGGGAAAGAACAACCCAGTTAAACAACACTAAACATGTCCATAGCTCCCCTTCTTCCTCCCCCCCCCCCCCCTCCCCCCCTCCCCATTGCGTCCCCACGCCCAACCAATTAACAATAAACAGATTTTTAAAAAAATTTCAAGAAATCAAAAGAAAGATCAAAGTGTGCACTTTACCAGACCGACAACAAGTCGTCCACCGGTTCCTCAGCTTCGTCCTTGTCGTCTGCTTTCACAGCCGGGTCTTCAGAGGCACTCTTGTCGAAAAGTGTCATCATCTTCTGGTTATTACCTAATGGCGGTGCACTTTGAGTGAAACAACCCGTCTGCTACGGCGCGGTTTAAAACGGTGCGCAAGAAACGTTCGTTCGCTGAGGCTCGCTGTCACGTCTGCCTGAATCTGTACCCGTCTTCAAGACGTCTGCCAGTAGTGAGTTTTCCATGAGCAGCTCTACTCGGGAAGAAAAAAAAAATCAGGGCACTAGATCTAGAATTACATTCGCCGTTATACGCTGTCAGAAAGTAGCATGGTTCATTACTTGTTAGCTGGGTCAACTTTGCGGCATAACCAGCACGCAATGTGAATGAATGTACGGGTAAATCGCACAAAGGGAAAGGGTAAGTACGATGCTTTTAAAATGTCCAAATCACGCGACCTGTCAAATGATTAGCCAACTCGGCAAACGCGCATGTACTTTCACTTTAAATGTTTTGCCCATCCGATCATACGGGGCCCTGTCAAGGTTGTCGAAGTTTAGAAAAGAAAGTCACATCGTAAGGAGTTTTTTTGTTTGTTTTGTTTTGTTTTTATGTTGTTGGTGGTTTTTAAATTCAAAGGGAAAAAGAAGAAGAACAAAAGAAATCTGCACCCTAAAATATAAATTATTGGAAACTTTTTTTTACGATTCCATTCGTACGGTTACATTTTGAAGATCTTTTAATCAACAGAAAACAGGTATCTTTATCTTTTAAGTAGTATGATAGGTTTAATGTAGTGTGGGAGCGTCTGCCCGTTTGTTTATTCGAGAGAGTATCGCTGCCACACCGCCTCTTGTAAAGAAGGCGGGCGCAAGTAAACAGCGCCGTCAAGTTATTTTCGATTACCTTCACTCCAGGGCAGAGGATAAGGAATATAAACAAACTGAACCAAAATGTGTTTATATGAAACCACCACGCAAATTTAAGAAATAAGGAAGTTAAGGGGAGGGAACTGAAGAAAGGAGAACGGGGAGGAAGATACGGTGGTGGGGGAGGGGGTTGTTAAAAAATGAAAGAATAAAATCTGCTTTCTTTACTGATGTAGTCAAAGGATGCAATTTCAAGTAAGAAGGTGTCACACAAAAGGCATCTCTTTTAACCAGATTTTCGTAGCTCTAAAGTCTTATGAGAAATGCACGTGTAGCTCTGTGTGTGTGTGTGTGTGTGTGTGTGTGTGTGTGTGTGTGTGTGTGTGTGTGATAGCTTGTTACATTATGATGCATAGACCTACTTGACCATAGGTTGTAAGCACTAACTAATGGAAAATATTTAACGATGACAAGAAGAAAATGGTACAAGCTTCCAAGTGACCAATTCTGTTGCGGCAAAAAGCGGAAACAGTAAAGTAAAATGAAAACTTTATTGTTGTTCCGCACACCGTGATAACTTCACACACACACGCATGTGCGCACACATACACACATATGCATAAACATGCGCGCGCGCGCACGCAACACACACACACACACACACACACACACACACACACACATACACACAAGCACGCACGCACGCACGCACGCACACACACACGCACACATGTCCACAAGCATCGAGAGAGAGAGAGAGAGCGTATGCGCGCGCGGAATAACTTCATCGCCTATTCTGCGTGACAAAAAAGGTAGAGGTCTTTGCGCTTGATGTCGGTTAGCGGTAAATCATCCGCCGATCTGTTTCCTGAGCGAATGCAGAAAGTATCCCAAAAGCTTCTGGTGCTTTTGAACCCACGCGCTGGAAAGAGATTACCGGCCCCTTCCCTCCCTGGTTTGGAGTATGCACGCATCATTTCGGGATTTTCGACAGCCACACATGGTTGCCCCTGCCATCACATAACAGTGGTAATATCGTATTACTCATACTCATAACTCCCACGCTGCTCGTTTCGACTCGCTCATGCACAGCCACATTCGGAAATACTCCGTTGAAACCTTAGACTGCAGTCCACCGGAAGAAAAAAAAAACAAAAAAAAAACCCCATCAAATGCTACGTGGCAGCTGTTTGAAGCTTCCCGCCAGAGCAGGCGCTGCACTGCTGCAGCAGCTGCTGCTGCTTCAGGTATGAGTCACACCGGTATTGTTCGGCAGTGTCTGTTCTGGTTCAACAACAGCAGGACTAGTGACCTATAACTCCTTACTGACCGATTTCAATATCTAGGCGATGTCGGTTAAGCCTGGGGCGGGCGTCCCATCTAGATTAGGTCGGGACTGTCACTGCGTCCCTTCTGGGGTAGTCCCCGCTGGAGCTGTGGCACCTGTGCCGGTTATTTGAGCACGAACATCCCCATGTGCAGGCGGAGAAGGACGAGGAGTCTGCCTTCATCGAGGTCACCGTAACAGCAGGAACAGGATTTTGAAGATGAAGCCGAGCTCCACTGAACACCGCACTACTCGTCCGGAACGCAGCGTCTCCTCTGGTGTGTTACCTCTCCACGATCTAATACTGATTGCTCCCAATGGGCTGCAAGTGTTGGAGCTGCGATAGGACGATCCCGAACACGGCTGTGCATGAGGGCTGGGGAAAGGAGGGGGGGGGGGGGGCTTCAGTGAAGAGGAAACATTGCGACTGAGAGAGCACATGAGATAAATACAACGAGAGAAGAGAGAGAGAGAGAGAGAGAGAGAGAGAGAGCTATCTGCCCTTGGTTTGAGACTATAAGAGGCTTCGAGTTCGCATGCAAACTGGGTCCACGCTGTCTCTTGGAAACGTGCGCCATGATGGAGGTGAAGCTTTAGCTCGGTAACGACCGTACGATCACAGCCGCAATAAACGACCAGTGGCTGAACTTTGACTGACGAGTCCTCTTCGCTGTATTTCATACAATACCCCCCCCCCCCCCCCCCCCCCTTCGGCTTGTCATCAGTGCTTACCCTAGTTATTGTAGTCCCGATACTGTCATACCGTTACAGGTAGCTCTCGAAAAGAAAAACCTGCATGATTTTACGAATAACCCGAATGAGTACGTTGATAAAACAAAACCTGTACAAAAATCAAAACCCAGCAGCCGGACCGGGGTTTCAGCAGAAAACAAACAAGCCAATAAACAGATGAATGAAAGAAAAGAAACCGATCGCACACAAAGACCCCCACCACACCACCACAAAGTGTATACCGCACGGAACGAAATGCACTGATCGTTGGCAGGCAAGCAGGCAGACAGGCAGACACAAACGTGTGTGAAGAAACCCCACCAGTCTATGTCTGCACGTGAAGTTGAAGAAATGAGTAAAACACAAACTGAGCGCCCCCCAGTTCCCACCTCCCAACACCCGCGTGCCTTCCTCGTCCTTATTTTCTGCTGAGGGGGTGGGGGGGGGGGGGGGAAGAATACACAAGCGCACACGCTGGCGCGTACGACTTCCGCACGCATACGTATCTCTTGTGCAGATGCATGCACCCCTATGATTGCCTCTCTCCGCCCTCCGCCTTCACTTTTCTCCACCTCATATCACCCCGCTCCTCCTCAAACCCATACCTCCCCCTCGCTTCTCGTATCCCATTCCTTGTCCCACCTTTCTACGCCCCCACCGTTCACACACAGGAAAAAAAGTACATACGGAGTCACGTGGAGGTGCGCGCGCGCACCACACACACACACACACGCACGCACGCACGCACATACACACACACGCACGCACGCTGCACTCACGCACAAACACGCGTACACTCTCTCTCTCTCTCTCTCTCTCTCTCTCTCTCTCTCTCTCTCTCCACAATGTCAATACTATAGGGTATCTCTCTCTCTCTCTCTCTCTCTCTCTCTCTCTCTCTCTCTCTCTCTCTCTCTCTCTCTCTTCCCCCCGCCACCCCCCTGCCGATGTCTGGTTTTCGTCTACTTAGACGTTGACAAAGGACAGGTAAATTCCTTCTCTGCAGGAGGAGAAAGTGAACACATTCATTACGTTCAAACTACCCCAGAACCAGTTGAGTCTTGCAGGTACAGCGCTAATCCCTCCATTTTTGTAGTTATCAGATGCATTTGTGCGGAGTCTGTGTGTGTGTGTGGGGGGGGGGGGGGGGGGGGGGGGTGGGTGGAGAGGTGGGAGAAGAGGGACTGGGAAGAGATAGGGGGAGCACGCTGTTTCACAATATGTGTCTGTAACGCGTCTGTGTGTCGTGCATGCGAGTGTATCATGTATGTGCTCGTGCGCACGCGTGGATGCTGCATGCTTGGGAAGGTTCTATTGTGGCAAGAAAAAAAAAAGGAATAAGACATCTTGGTTGCTGAACCTGGGGTGAATCATCCTTCAGGGAGACCAGAGAGAGAGAGAGAGGGGGGGGGGGGGGGGGGGGAGAAAAATAAGCTTGCGTGAGAGCATGTTCCTGTTTTCTGCAGCTGGTACCAATGACATGCAGGAGGATTGGGGTTAATGAGATGAGCCAAGCTCGCATGTTTGCTAGCAGGTCCTCTCTCTCTCTCTCTCTCTCTCTCTCTCTCTCTCTCTCTCTCTCTCTCTTCTCTCTCTCTCTCTCAGCCTCTGTCTCTGTCTCTCTATCTCTCACTTTCTCTCTTTCTGTGTCTTTCTCTCTCTGTCTCTCTGTCTCTTCTCTATCTCTCTCTCTCTCTCTCTCTCTCTCTCCACACACCCACACAAACCCCACCACCACACGTACACGTAGGTACTATACACGCACCACACACACAGTATGCGCGACACGCACGGTGCATACACACACACACACACACACACACACACACACACACACACACACACACACTATCTCTGTCTCTCTCTCTGACTGTCTGCCTCTTTTCTCTCTCTCTCTCTCTTCCTCTCTCTCTCTCTCTCTCTCTCTCTCTCTCTCTCTCTCACCGTGTCTATCTCTCATCTGTCTTATGTCTGTCTCTTTGCTCAATACATCGTTCACACAGTTCTTCACAATCATTCATGTGCCTATAACAAGTATATCAATATACCATAAATTCCCTGTTCTTAGGCCCCACACCAGTATGTCCCTAAACAATGTCCCCTTCAAAAACAGGTGACTACTTCATGTCCCCACACCAGTCTATCCCTACTCTATGTCACCACACTAATATGTCCGGCTCTGCTTGCCGTGTGGGTACCCTGGTTGGTGCTATAGACTGTAACTTGGGCTCGGCGCAGCCAAGTATATGGACTGTGTCTTTGATTGCTGAGATTATGATGAATTATAATAATAGGACATGTGATACGATATATTGATATCTGATGGTTAAATCTCCCAGTGTATTGATATCAGACTGTTAACGCCTCCAGTGTATTGATATCTGACGGTTAAAGCTCTCTATTGTAATAATATGGTATGCAATATGATATACTGATGTCTGACGGTTAAAAAAAAAGCTACCTGTGTTTTGATAACTGATGGTTAAAGCTCCCTGTGTATTGATATCGTAGTTAATGTAAAATATTGATCTGTGGCGTGTACCGATTTTGTGCCTATCAATTTCAACTAATGGTTTATGGTGATATGTTTTTGATGGTCTAGGCAGCATGTAAAGAAAGAAACTCAATCCATGTTCGTACGGTGTGGTTGTGAGTAAGGAATAATCGTTACACGCATCCAAACTTTTGAAGGTGAGAGTCAGACAGTCATAGACACAGCACCACACCATCTGTAACAATATGTCTACACCTATGTGTCCCTGTGCAGATATATCCCTCACCAAAATGCCCCCCAATACTCATGCAATACCGCAACAGTAACATGCCCAAACACTAAATCCCCAGGCTAAAGTACCCTTGCACTAATGTTTCCCTACACCACAACGTCCCTGCGTTCACATAATACCCCTACAACAACGTGTCTACTATGTCCTGACACAAAAGCGTCCGTGCACTGATATGTTCCTGCACAAAAATGTCCCCGTAGCTGCACAGTCTTTCCAAATGAGCATGCCCTGATACTATGTCCGCCATGCAAAGGGCTCCTGGCGGTAATACATCCCATCCCTGCGCCAGCATGTCCTGTATTCTCATAATATCCACAAACATGTCCCGACACTATATCCCAAGACATTCATGCACTAACATATCCCTGCACCAAAATGTCCCTGTACTCATATAATATCCCCTCAACAGTATGTCCCGGTAATATACTTTCCAAGTGGATTAATGAAGTGTTACTGAACTGACCTGAATTAAATTCAGTTTTTCAACGCTAACGTGTCATTGCCCTACAATATCCCCGTACTTAAAATGTCCCCGTATTCCTATAGCAACTCCATGATAACATTTGCTCTGAGATATATCTGAAATGTACTTAACTGTTTCTTTATTCATTTAGCAACACAATAATAACATGTCCCAATACTATGTTTCCATACCAAAGTGTTCTTGCACTAATATATCCCCTGTACCAATATGTTCTGTATTCGTACAGTATCCTGCATATCATATGTTCTGCATTCGTACAGTATCCTGCATATCATATGTTCTGTATTCGTACAGTATCCTGCATATCATATGTTCTGCATTCGTACAGTATCCTGCATAACATATGTTCTGCATTCGTACTGTATCCTGCATATCATATGTTCTGCATTCGTAGAGTATCCCTCCCCACAACGTGTCCTAACCCTCTATTCCCACACCAAAGTATCCTTGCATCAGTATACCTTCGCACCAGTATGTCTTGTATTCGTGCAGCATCCTAACGATATGACTTTATGTTATATATCTCCATATCAAAGCATCCTTGCACGAATATATTCCCAAACAAATATGTCCTGTTTTTGCATAGCATCCTGACAACATGTTGCCATATTGTGTCACCATATCAAAGTGCCCTTGCACTGATACATTCCTGAATCAATGTATCCTGCATTTGAATAACATCCCAATAGCATGTCCCAGCATTATGTCCCCATACCAAAATGTCCTTGAACTAATACATCCCTGCACCAATGTCCTGATATCGTATTGCATCCCCACAGCATGTGCCAACATTGCGTCCCCATAACATAACAGAGTATTCTTGTATTAATCTATCCTTGCATTAATATCTTTTGTATTCTTATCGTTTTCCCCCCATGTCCTAACATAATGTCCCCACACCAGCGTGTCCCTGCACAGTCCTGTATCCGAATGGTGTCCCAATATTTCCCAGCAGTATGTCCCCACACCTGAGTTTCTTTGCCCTGACGTATCGCTGCATCAGTATGTCCTGTATTCGTATAGTATGCACACAACATGTACCAGCCACCATTTCCCAAAGTGCCTTTGCCCTGATATATTTCTGCACCAATATGTCCTCGCAGGATTTGCCTACATCAAGATGATCTTGCGTTGAATCACATTATATGTCGTCTATCGTGATAGATATATAAACCGATATGTCCACGCAGTCCTATTGCAATCTCTGCACTGATATTACTTCAAGGGCACGCCAGTTTTCCTTATGATTAAAAGGGCACAATTCTTGATCATGATGAGACCACGTGCGGATGCGACACCAAAGAAATACTCTGCGCATGCCTGAACTCGAGAAGAAAACAAACGGCGGGGGAGGTTAGGAGAGTGAGGAGGGAAGAAGAGAAAGAGGAGGAGGGGCGGGGGAGGCCAAGAGGGACAAGAAGGAGGGAGCGGTGTTGGGAGAAGCGGGTGGAGAGGGGACGCCGTCGCAAGGCAAACTTACCACAGTCTACGCAGACCTTGTCCAGCAGCCATCCCGTGCCCCCAGTGGGTTCTGGGAAGGAAGATGGCGGCCAGAACCGATCGAAGAGATGCAAGCGTGGGGTGAGATGCGTTGAGAGACAACAAACAAAGGTTAGACATTAGTGGTGAGAAATTTAAAAAAAAAAAAATGTTAAATGACAGAGAGGGAGCAGTTAATACAGAATTATTAAACACACGCTGTTAGTGAGTAAACGAAAACATCAGTGTTGAGGTGACAGTGTTTACACATTGCAATAGAGAATCGTACACAAGTAATAAAGAATAACCAACAGCAAGCAGGGTCATACAAAATCTAAGACGAAAGGGACCCCAGAATCGAAGCTCAAATCCTGCAGAGGATTTCTTCTCTCTCTCTCTCTCTCTCTCTCTCTCTCTCTCTCTCTTCTCTCTCTCTCTCTCTCCACTCAACCTAAAAAGGTGGGCTGGGTGCCAGAGTTTCGAAAGAGGCGACAAACCAAGGTCCCGTTTGCAGCAGGCGCTAAGCTTAAGTAAGCAAACCCACAGGAGCGAATGAGTTAATTGACCCTGGTAAGAGTGATATCGTATGTTCTGGGGGGAGGCGGGGGGGGGGAGGAGGGGTTGGCAGTACATCACTATGGCGACACGCTCAGTTCCAAACAACACTTTGTAGTTCACAGGGAGAAACCTGCTGCATCAAAATGATATACAAAAAACAAAAAAAATTGGAAACGGTGACAATAAAAGGCAATATGAATGCAACACGACCTGAAACGATATTCAGAATTCAGTGTACTGCTTTGCGATGGAATGCACAGTGTACTGCTTTGCGATGGAATGCAAGGCGATTCAATACAATTCAAAATCACAACAGAAAAAAAGCAAAAGGTCAGTAGTTATTAGTGACTAAATATACATAAGAATATCAACACATTCATAACAACAGAGAGGAAAAAAAAGGTGTTTACACACGATTACAGAAAGAAAAAGGTTAAACTAATCAATGTAAATACAAAATAATTATGGGAATGAAATTAGTACACATCCATTATAAAAAGGAAGATCAACAAAAGACGCCATCAATTATCACAACTATACTCATCAAATTAGTGCGTGACCAAAAACCGAAGCAAAGTCAAAAATCCAGTTGAATATCGCAACTATTTTTGTAAAGGTAGCGAAAACATACATATTACTCCCTTCTTGGTGAAAACCTTGTTCAATTTTTTTTTTTCTCCACGCCTTGCAAATCTGGTTCTTTTCTCCCACATCTATCAGTGTCGCATGTTATTATGCGTCTTCTGTTGTGAGGTTTGTTCTTCTCCGACCTAGTTCGAAGAAATCTTAAATAGATGTTGGCGAACCGCCCAGAAAAACGTGGACAAACGAGTCACAAGACAAAACACTACGCGTTTCGACCTCTTAGGTCTTCTTCAGGTAAGACATAAACGAATAGAACAACGAAAATTCTCTTAGCTTTGATCACTTCAGAGTTCCGCGCAAGGAAGAAGGTGTGAATTCAGCGCCTTCTTCCTTGCGCTGAACTCTGAAGCGATCAAAGCTAAGAGAATTTTCGTTGTTCTATTCGTTTGTGTCTTACCTGAAGAAGACCTAAGAGGTCGAAACGCGTAGTGTTTTTTCTTGTGACTCGTTTGTCCACGTGTCTCTGGGCGGTTCGCTAACATTTATTCAAGATTTGTTTAGATTTCCGCCTGCATTCGTCTCACTTTGCAACTAGATCTAATCCGAAGAATTCGCATGCATTTTTCTTCTCCGATCTTATTGGAAGAATTAGGCTTACTGGCGGGCACAATTTATTAAAACTGTTGTTCGTTCAGATCATAATCATTGTCATGAGGCTGATGTTAATTACGGTAGTCCGTTATATCCAGAGCTGTGTTTCTCTGTCACGTGGCCGCCACGTCACTGGGCCTCTTACGTGCGACTCTCTTTCAGTCTTAAAACTGCTTACGTAAATCACACGCACACTCTTTCCCACCACTCAAGACGCTCTCTGTTACGATATCTCAAAAATGTTAACCTTTCAGTTGCATAATTGACTAATTTTCATGAAGAGCTACAACTTTTGCTTGAAGAGGAAACATAAGTGCGCGTTTTCCGAAGTAGGGCAGCGCGTGTGTTTCTTTCTATTCCGAGATGATTATAATAAAGCGTTCAAGGCATGTCTCGGTTAAAATCGTGGATGGATGAATGAATGATACAGATAAACTGACGGACAGAAATGCGGGTGGAACAAAGTCATACACACTCACAGAGAGACAGATGTTTACTAAATAGAAAAAAAGGAACAGATTAGATAGATGGACAGATGCATGTAGATAGATAGGTAGGTAGACAGATAGATAATAGTTAACACACGCAAATAGCCCACTGCAACATTT
>CM031621.1:17781425-17793925 GCA_018398815.1 Conus ventricosus
ATGTGAGTGGATTTGAAACGGAAAGAACTTGAATCAGAGACTAGACTGTTGAAACTGTGTTTTTCATCTCTGTCTCTTTTACCAACATCTCTTTTACAGCAGACAGGGTATTCCATTCGGTCCGTCGAAGATTTGGCTCTGGCTTCCTAACCACTTTCTTTCCGGTATTGGTGGCTTGTCAATTCTTTGAGCTGCAGGCACTATCTAGCCTAAATTTTCGAGTTGTGTTCCGCGTTGAGGGTCAGAATATGTTCTCCTGAGATGCTGCATAAGAGGATTTTTTTTTTTTCTCTCTCTCTCTACCACTAGCGTCCCTGATTTGAGCGGCTTGAATAGTTTCCTGGTGAACTGGAAGGGGTCTCTGAACGAGCGGTCTTGGAGTTTCCTCTTTTTACTCCTTCTTCTGGCTGATTCTGCCTTGCTGAGGGCACTATGTTGTTGGGGGCACAATGTTGTGCCCAGCTCTCTTTTTACAGCCTCTGTAGCAGCCTTCATCCCTTTCTTGAGATTCCTCTTTCTCTTCCGGATCTTCTGCGTCTCCCGCTGGCGTCTGGAATGTTGAAATGTATTCACCTTTGGTCGCTCCACTCAATAAGCATCCCCTACGGGATTCGTACGCAATGTCTCCGAATGTGGCTACCTTGTGCCCCAGCATGGTCTCTCCTGTCAGCGCGTCTATCTGCTTTGTGGGATGTTTAGTAAGCATTTAGCGATGGGTCTCTATCCTAAGAAAGCGCGTTTTTAAACGCAACGAAAGCTGTATTGGTTTTGTTTGTGTTGGTTTGGTTTGGTCTCATTTCGCTTGTGCTCTCTCTCCTCTCTCTCTCTCTCTCTCTCTCTCTCTCACACACACACACACACACACACAGAGTACGCGCGCACGCTTGCTCACCAGTTCCAAATACCTGAAGAGTGACCAAACCGTCTAGCAGTGACGCATTTGCATTACGCCATCGTTGACTCTCACAATTTTAGACTGCATTCCAAGCCTTGTATGTGGTGAACCGTTCTAATTCCTGTTAACGATCAGTAATCTTCCACTTTAAAAAAAAAAAAAAAAAAAAAAAGGAGCATCTGGGTCTCGGTGGATTCCCCCGTAAGCGGACTATCGAGTTCACCGATAGGCTGTGAGTTTGATCCTTCAGTCGAACTTGTAAACAAAGTTGGCATTATCCTCCCGGCCCGACTTCATACGTTGTTATCTTCCTGGTGATATCGGACGGAGGTGCATGCTACTTACTTACTTACTTACACACACATCCCCTGTTCAATTACCCTTCCGAAGCTGGAGTCTGTGATCAACGATTAGTTGGTCTGACGAAAATAGTGAGGGGGGGGGGGGGGGGGGGGGGGGGGGGGGGGGGGGGGGGCTAAGGAAAGAAGTGGGAGGGTGGAGAACGGCACGGGAGCAGAATGCTTCTTTTCGTCAGGCGGCAACATCAAAGCTTGACCTGGTACCCCACTGAGAGACAGGTGGTAAAAGTCTACACTGCCGTTTTCATCCAAGAATAGAAAACACAATCTTTCTCTTCTTTTTTTTTTGTAATGAAAGAAGATAAAGCGTGCCCTCAATGTACAAATAGTCAAAAGCGTCACAAAAAAAAGCAGAACAAATCACGTCTGCGTGATCGTATCTTTGGCTTTCTCATCAGCGGGTACTGCGCAGTGTACCACATGCCAGTTCGTTCTCGTAAATCAGCGCCCACCAATGACAGCAGTTGACAAGTGCCAGAAGCGAGACACGCCTTGCTTGGCACGTGCACAACGGTACTGCCGCCTGCGGGTGTGTGTAACATGCTAGAAATACTACCTGACTGTGCCAAAAACACTACCCGTAGTGCTCACGACGTACGCTGTCAATGCTACTTTCATGCGGAAAGAGCCCGAGCCAGCCCTAACAAAATACACTACCCTTCGCTTTAGACAAACGGCCCAGCCGTTCCCCTAAATTTTGGGCAAATTAATTTGAGCCACAGTATCGTTTTTACATATAGACATTCTTCCAGCCTCCCCCCTCCCCCTCTTCTTCCCCTTCGAATTCCGGCTCGTTTTTGTTTTTTTTGTTTTTTGTTTTTTTGTTGTTGTTTTTTGGTTTTTGTTGTTGTTGTTGTTGTTTCAGGGAAGGGTGGAGCTTAAGGGACTCTACTCCAAAATTATCGCTCTGCAGACACTGGGTTACAATGATTTTCAAAGCGTGTGCGGTTGAACGCCATACTAAGTAGTACACCTAAGGGTTTTTTATTCCTGCCCACTGATACGACGTTGGCGTGTTGCACGAGCGGAACAGACATGCCGACCGATGCGTCGGTAAGACGTAAGAGTTAACTGCCCTAGCTTTGGTTCAATGACGTCATCTTACTCATGCTGTGCCAATCAAAACACTGTCTGTCCGTGCAGACTCTGGGTCCAATGAGGTCGTGTGACATCACGGGCTGAGAGTGATGACACCCGAGGCCCCTCCTACTAATCAGAGGACGTAGCAGCAAAAAGGGAATTACTAGGCCCCCAAACGAAGGAAGAAACTTAAAACAAAATGATAATTGGTTCCTTCGTTTCGTGGCTTTGGATTCTATTTTTTTTGTGTGTGTGTGTGTGCGCGCGCGCGCGCGCGCGCGCGCGTGTGTGTGTGTGTGTGTGTGTGTGTTGTGTGTTTGTGTTCGCCTGCAGTAGCCCTACTTGGAAGCCAGTCAGAGGCCGTTACTATTTTGCGTGCATGTCGTTGGGACGAAAATAATAATGGCCCTTGGACACCTGTCCCTTTAAGATTAAGAAGATGTTAAGAGGAGAGAAGTTGAATGAGATTATAGATTGTTGCTTAACCTTCATTTTTCATCTCTGTCTTTTTTATTTATAACTACTCTTGTATGTCTCGTTACGTGATTCGTCGGAAACTGTTAACTTCATTCCGATCGGAATGAAAAACAATTGTCATTCAGCAGTTGGTTCGTGGTATCGTTAATGTTTTCGGGCTACAGAAGTCTTTAAAAAAAAAAAATCAAATATCTGTGGTTCTGTCGCAAGCGGGAACCCAAAACCAAAATACGTGAACGACAAAGGACCCACCGTTACTTGTGGGCATAAAACGTTCAACAACGCACAAAGCTGTCGTCAGATTGATTGCGAATTCATTTAGAACCGAGTGGTTTGTCCTTTTTTTCCAGTATCAAAATCGCTGTAAATGCGACAAACAGAACAAGCTACAGCTTGAACTTCTGTTTTATGAATTTCTCTTAGCTTCGTTGTATTTTGTACTCCTAGTTCTTATAGAACAGGGAGTACTTTACAATGGGAACGAAGAAATGCTGTCTGTGTGTCTGTCTGTCCGTGGTCAAAATGTGTTCCACTCGCTCCAGACAAAACTTCAGGGCCGATCTTTCTGAAAAATTGTAGGTATGTTCATTATGGGTCACGGATGATGCCGATGATTTTTTTTTTTCTTTCTTTTTTTTTTTTTTCTTTCTTTTTTTTTTTTTTAAACCGGAACAGCTGTTACTAGATCTAACAGCCCCAAACGGTTTTTCTTCTTTATGGAATATCTCTGAAAATACTTCGATTTCTTATCTCAATGACGAAATACATTATGATGCATGTTTGATTGTGACGTGTGTTTTTTGTTATGACGCAAGTTTGTGACGTATTTTTTTTTTTTTTACACGCGTATTCAAGATAGATCTAAACTGGGAGTACGTTTATATGCTTTGCATCTTGTTGCGCATTTACATCGATTTAAATACAGAAAAAAGACACGCCAGTTTACTTCAACTGACGTAAATCTGTGCAATTACACTTTTTTTGTACTCTTTTGTGACGGTGGTTTCCATTCCAGCTGAGATGGGCATCACTGGAAGATCGGCGAAGAAGAACCCGCCTGACAACACTGTGCAAGTACCACCATGGTGACATCACAATCGAGACCAATCATGCCCCAAGGCTCCTGAAAACTGGATACGCCACTCGGCACTTTCATGAACACCAGTACGCCATGGAGTCCAGCTGCAGAAACTATCGAAAACACTCCTTCTTCCCCCGCACCACCAAGGAGTTCAATAAGCTCCCACCTGAAGCAATTCAATCAGCCTCGGTGGTGGACTTTCAGTCCTGCCTCTGATTTCCACCAACACCCCACTCCCACCCCCACCCCACCCCACCCCCATCTCCCCACCCATCCCCTCCCACCCCATGCCTAGAGTACAAACCCTCCCCACCACACACCAAAGCAGGGCCTGCCAAAGTATGGTTAGAGGTCTGAAATAGTGAGTGTGGTGCCCCCCCACTTCCCCTGCCCACTGCCCACGCGGTTAGGCAGTGAGCACTGACTGCATAAATTGACCCACAACTCGCACAGCAGACTGGAACCCCCTTTTGTAGATGCCAGAATCTTCAGCTCGATGAAGGCGGGCAGATGACAAAGAAGAAGAAGAAGATTGCGTGAACGATAACCTCTCGGCCTCATTTTTGCTGGCGCCTGTGTCATTGTGTACATGCGCTGATGCCAAGTGGCGTATTCCTGTTTTGCTGGAGGCGACATAGAATCCCACTTTCTGTCACGTTGTTGTAGGTGTAATGTGTTACTGATGTTACTAGTCGCTGTAACGTTGATTTACGCCCATTGCTGTATTGATCTACTTGTTTTTCTTTTGAACCATCACATTATCATTATTGTTGTTTCCGCGTCCTGACATTATTGTACGTCATTATTCTTTATTAGATTCATTCTTCTGTTATTGTTGGGTACGTTTTTTTTTTTTTTAAGCGAACATATTGCCGTGTTCTAACCATCTCCTGACTTTTTTTTTCTTTTTCTTTATTATTTTTTTTTTTTTTTATGCTCAGTGGCAAGCTAGACTGCACTTTGAAGGAAGTTACTCGGGTAAACAAAGCCTAACCTTTGAGCCACTTAAAAGGTTTTACTACTGCTTGTATTTTAATTCACTTTTCTATGATTTTCAGAAACATGGGCCCCTTTCGTGTATGTTTTTTTTTTTTTTAATTCTAAGGTTATATGCATCGTTTTGAACTAAGCCCTAGATATCAGGTTATACTACACAACACACACCACACACACACACACACACACACACACATACAGGGATGGAGAGAGAAGGGAAAAGAGAGAGAGAGAGAGAGAGAGAGGTGAGAGAGAGAGAGAGACTGGCAATGGAACGCATGCTATGCGAATTTATCTGAAAGGAGGGGGGGAAAAAAACCATTACATAACATGTCAACAAATGCAAAAGGTTTGGGTATAATCATCTTTTAGCTTCACGAACTGTGAAAGTAATGCTGTACTTCCCTGCAGCTCTGATGTTCCTTTCCTCTCGCTCTCACACACCCGCGGGGGTTTTTATGGCTGTTCTTGCGCGGCTGCTGCCGTTGCCGCTGTTTGTCGTTGCATAGCACATCTGTGGGTGCAGGGAAGAGGACGGTGTCCCGGATGCTCATTGTGGCATCGCTTAGTCATCAAAAGAACAGCCGCCATCATGCACTGGTTTAATATCACGGGCTGCGAATTTGGGGTCGTGTGTTCGAATCCGATCACGATATTTTGTTTCATAGTTACAAGTTTTCTTGCTTTTGGTCTTTTTTTTTTTTTGGGGGGGGGGGGGGGGAAGGGGGGGAGGGGCAAAAAATGTTACATATAAAACGCATCATTATGATCGTGAAAAAAAAATTACAAGTCACAAAAACAAATAATGACTCATGAAAGCAGATACTTTTGACTCATAGAAATATGATTCATGAAAACAGATAATTACGATTCATGAAAACATATGACTCATGAAAACGTACCACAAAACACACACACACACACACACACACACACACACACACACACACACACACGATTCATGAAAACAGATAATTATGACTCGTGGAAACAAATAATTACGATTCATGAAAGCATATTTATGACTCATGAAACAAATAATTATGACTCATAGAAACAGATAATTACGATTCATGAAAACAGATTCATACGATTCATGAAAACAGATAATTACGACTCATGGAAACAGATAATTATGACTCATGGGAACAGATAATAACGATTCATGAAAACAGATAACTATGATTCACAAAAACAGGATAATTACGATTCATGAAAACAAGATAATTTGGCTCATAGAATCAGGTAATTGCTTCTCCGGGTCCCCCTCCCACCTTTGGGTGCATCTTTTTCTTGCCTGCCTTTTGGCCGACTCTGGGGAGAAGCCCAGTGGCGGTGAGGAAAGACCCGCTGACCGCAGGAAGTTCCGTTGACAGCAGGAAAAAACTGTAATCCAGGATCCTCTTAAGAGGGCACGGCACGTAAGATCTCATGGCGAAAGCTTGGCCGTGTCTAGAGTTGTACTGTCTTCACCTGTCAGCGGAACAGCGACGAATGAGGCTGCGGGATACACACGGCAGTTGCTTGACGGTGGCGTTTTTCGCCGGTGGGCTCTGCGGTCATGAAACATGTGCTGGTACACTCATGGGAACGCTCCCGTGGAGGTTCTGTCGTGTCATATCCCGTGGCCATTACACAATTGCATCTGCCGGGCAGCAGTTATGTCCCTTGACGTGTTAATGGAATGCCCTGTGCCTGCCCGGCACCCTATGTGAACACAGCGCTGTCGTCCAAGGGTGGTGCAGGATTGCTCCCAGCTGGTTGGTTCGGCAGTTAAAAGACAGCACTTCTTCCTTCGGTGTATCTTTTTCTTTTCGTGGAATCAGGTAGTTACGACTCATAGAAACAGTTATGACTCATGGAATCAGATAATCATGACTCATGGAAACCGATAACTGTGACTCGTGGAAATGGATGTCAATTACTAACGAAAATAGATAAGTACGACTAATTAAAACAGGTGAGCATGAACTGATGTCAATGGCATCACTGCGCGCATGTAGGCTTTCAGAAGCGCTGAAACTGAAAACGATCAACTGGTTTTCTCCACGAAACAGTTATTAGGGTCATATGGTTGCGTACGTTGATCCGAGTCCTTATCTGATGTTTCAACAGCGTGAAACGAGTTTAGGTTTGAAAGCGGAGTGACAACACTCACATCACGAGCAGAAACAACAGAACGGAAGTGGAGTCAACGGCTGATCACACAGTCATGAAACGCGTGTGGAAAAAGTCCCCACGTCATCAATACCAGGGCTAGTCGGAGGGACTGAGCAGGACGGGGGGGAGGGGGTAAGGAAGAGGGGAGGCTCTACACGATCTTGCCCCCCCCCCCCCCCCCCCCCCCCGACAAAAATGTCATTTTGGCACGTTTTCCACTGTAACCCCACTTAGGACAATAGGGCAAGACCCTCCAAAGCTCCTTGGAGCCCTCCCCCCCTCCCCCCCCCCCCCCCCCCCCCCCCCCCCACACACACACACACCGCCTACACCGCCACCTCCTCACATATAACTGATCCGACCCTTTACTTTTTTTGTTGTTGTTTTTTGTTTGTTTGTTTTTCTGCTGATGGCGACAAGGACTGTTTCTATGTGGAAACAACTTTACATCTACCGAGGAAGCTCTATTTTCACCCACGTTTGCTGGTTTTGCCAGTTTCTCTGTCTGTCAGCAAGATCACGCAACATCTACCTCACCGATGTTAACGAAACTGAAGGGGAATATAGAGTGTGGCCCTGGGACAAAGCAGTTAGATTTCAGTGCTGTTCCGTCGTACGGCTCTGGATCAGAGGGCGGATCCATGAACCGTTTGATGCCGTCGGAGGTGTGTGCTCTCCTGGGCGCTCTTCTAGTCATCACGACGATTTTTTGTTGTTGTTGTTCGTTTTCTTTTGTTTCTCCACTCTTTCTTTCACGAGAATGATTATTGCTGTGTTACTTTTTGTTTGTTTCTAATGGTAGTTACCGTTTTTATCGTGAACGACAATGATTTTACGATCTTTCGAAGCCAGTGAAAATCCGTAACAGTTAGCCAGGAATTTCTGTGCTTCGGGATCATCTTCTGACAGCTGTTGCTCGCAGCGAAAAGCGTTCCATGGAATGTGGTATTTGGTATCTAATCTTATACCTACCTTATGGCGCCGCAGCTAGCGTTGGCTTTGGTTATGTCCCTTGGTTTGACTATTTCCTCAGGGTTGTGGAGGAGGTTGGGGTGGGCGGACAAATTACTGGCGCTGGCTTGAAATGATATGTTTTTATTTCATTGATTCATGGTTCCTTTCGGAATATCATACTTCCAGCGCAGACGTCTGTCGAAGTCAGATGGTGGGTCTGTTCGTTGATCCGGGACTAACGTTGAGTGGGGTCGTCTGTGGGTCACATTCCTTCTCTTCACCTCGTTTGATTAAAATTGGCACAACGTGTTTGTTATGTGACGTTTTGTTTTGTTTTTTCGTTTTCTGTCTTTTTTTTTTTTTTAACTCGTGCAAATACATGAACGAACTAACAGATGATGGTTTAAAAAAAAATCTTGATGTACGTTGTAAAATGAAGTCTTGAGAGAGAGAGAGAGAGAGAGAGACAGACAGACAGACAGACAGAGACAGACAGACAGACAAAGATAGAGAGAGAATCCGAGTAAGTGTAGTAAGTTTAGTCAGTATAGCCAAAGCCCCTAATCGGAGGGGGCAACATATATTGCAAAGAAATCAAAAAGGTGTTGTTTTTTTTAATATATTTCCATAATGATCTGACAGCTTTATAAAAATTTCCCACTTTCTGCCATTATGACGAGGAAACAAATCACAACTGTAAACATGTCAGGATGTTGCTGTACGCTCTCTGTTCAAAGCTTCAGAGCTAACTGTTGCCAGTCTTAAAAGTGTGGCTTCGTTTCTGGACGAAAGTAGCAAACTGAATCGAAAGTTACAAGGATTGTTAAAACTATTTTGGTTCGATTAGTGGACAGACAGAAAGACAACGGGCGGGGAAGGAGACAGAAGGGAGAGGTAGGGTGGGGGCAAAGAATGTAAACGTACCTCGTGTTATACGTGCATCTGATGTGCGCTTGCTTGTGTAAGAATACAGCGAATTTGTGTGGCAGATAATCATTACTATCATTCCTGTCGGGCGTGCAAGGCATGCGGGCATATGTGCGTGTTAGTTTGGGGGGCGACAGAGAAAATGCATACAGCTATTGCTGGCTTTTTCTTTCAGTTGTACGTGTCTGTACTGTTTGCAGAGCATGCACGCTAGGGTGTGTGTTCGTGTATGTGAGTGTGTACGGCAAAAGTGGTGTCGCTGCAGCTGAATAAAAATAACTCTCGTCATCATCATCATCTGCATTAAGACCAGCCGCCGTGGCGAAGTGGTTAGCGTCACGGACTCCCGGCTGGGAGGTCGTGGGTTCGATTCCCATCAGAGTCATGTGGGTTTTTTCTGCCTCGACCGGCTCCTACCCAGAGTTGAGTTTGCTGCGGACTCAGTTGGGAAGACTGGAACCACACAGTCGAGTTTCATCCACTTAATGGATGCGTTTCTGAGAGTGTTGCTCAACTTTCCTGACCAACACTGCAGGTGCCTGTATCTCTCGGGCCTGGTTGACGCCGGGATATATAATGAAAGGAAGCGTAGAGTACAGCCCTGTCATGTAGTCTCAGACCGAAATGGAAATCCGTAGCATCATCTTAATCATCCTCATTCTCATCGATCAGCATTTTTTAAAAAAAATGTCTCAAATTCTGTGGCCCTTTATGCCCTGCTCTCATGGTGACCTCAGTTTCGATGTCCTCTCCACCTCTGTGGCCTTGGTTTGGTTCCGTCGGGATCACCGGTATCGGCGAGTCCATGGGGGCTGTCGTTGGACGGACGTGGTGGCGCCCTCTGGTGGGAGAGCTCACTCACGCCGGCTCCGCGACTAAGCAATTATTGTCGTCAGTAGGGGCTTAGTAGTGGTGCCCTGCGTATGTTAGATCAGAACAGGCGCCACTGAACACCACCGAAGTGACTCGGCAGCAGTGCAGTGTCTTCTCCGGTGGGTTGCCTCTTGACGACTTGACATTGACTGCTCCCTGTGGATTGCTGGTGCCGTGGCTGCGGCGGGGCCGACCGGGCTGTGGCTGTGGACGGGGTGTCGGAATGAGCTGCGTGTGTGCACTGCCTCTGAGGTGGCGCAGAGGTTGGGACAGCAACAACAACAACAAAAATATATATATATATTATATATATATAGTATATATATATATACAACACACAGGATTCTAAAGTGGAATGGATAATGCTAGATCGGTTTACAGATTATCGGATGTGCTTGGAGATTGTTCTTCACAGTGGGAGCGAGAAGAACGGAGTGCGACTGACAGAGAAAGGGGAGCAGTTCCATCATAATCAGACAAAGAAACGCAAGCATGAAAGGCCGTCGACGCCGTGTTCATTTCTGTGGTTGTCTCCCTTCAGATAACCCACCGCCGAGAGGGGTTTCCGTGTCTGTTTCAAGACCGATTCCTAGCGATGCTGGGACATCGCCATTGTTTACCCTGGATGGCAACCGTAACAGACTCGAATGAAGGTGAAGTGTAACCTTCTTATTCAAAACAATGCGAGCAAGAATTGAGCACTGCGCGACAGTGTTGTTTGAAACAAAACCTCGGTGTGGGATGTTATCATGAAATAGGTAATCTGTGCATCGTGTGAGGTTGCTCAGAAAACTCGTCACTTTTTTTCTTTTTTTTCGCACTTTCAGCTTTCACAATGCAGTGGGGTTACAGCTTTCTTGAAAACATATAGGGCTCGCTCCTCATAACAACGAACAATGGTTTATTCTCGTTAACTCTTTTTTGAGTCATTAGAGAAATCCCAAAAAACATGTAACAAACATGAGATGGCGGGTACGCAGAGGAAGAACAAAGAAAGTGAAATCACATAAAAAGAATCAAGAGTGTATCAAAATCCACATGAAAGCATGAAATCACACAATATAGGGTTGACGAGATTAGAATGAAAGTAAGCGTCCATAGTTTTGTAAATACGTTATGTATCCTTGATTCAAGTCAATGCAAAACAGAGGTAGTTTACAATGAGGTTCATTATAACACACAAGAGAGAGAGAGAGAGAAAGAGATGTACTATTCAGCATGCCAAGGGACACAACCTTCCGTCATCACGTGTCGATAGAAAGTATACAGTATAATATAGAGACTTGCTTGCTCTTCTACCTTTATACCGTTTATGGTTCCATGTTTGCACTGCCGAATGACAGTGAATGCTCCTCCAACAGGGGTTTAGTTTACAATGAGGTTCATTATACACACATAGAGAGGAGAGAGAGAAAGAGATGTACTATTCAGCATGCCAAGGGACACAACCTTCCGTCATCACGTGTCGATAGAAAGTATACAGTATAATATAGAGACTTGCTTGCTCTTCTACCTTTTTACCGTTATGGTTCCATGTTTGCACTGCCGAATGACAGTGAATGCTCCTCCAAACACGTCACTTTTTTTTTCTGAGTTTGTTTCCGCTGTGGTTCGCTCACTCCACCTCCATCGCTTTCTAGCATTCCCGGCCTATTTGCCTCTCCTCAGTCCCAGTCCGATCAACTTCAGTCCCATCCCTACGCCCTCCGCTTCACATTAAAATGCCGCTTGTTGACGGTGTTGTCAGAAATCTTGGGTTTTTTGTTCGCCTTCCAAACTAGATGGGCGGGTGTGTGTGTGGGATGAACAAGATATTATGGGCGCACACTGCATGCACCACGTGCATTTAAAACTCCCACAGTTCAGCTGACTGGCAGGCAAGTCAGACAGGTGCTTGTCTCTTCTTTTCCCTCCCCCGTACCTCATCGTTCCCCTCCACCCCTCTTCCCTACCTCCCTCCCTCAGTCCCTCCTCCTCCACCCTCTCTATCTCTCTCTCTCTCTCTCTCTCTCTCTCTCTCTGTGTCTCTCTCGCTCTCTCTCTCTCTCAAAAATGTGTTGACTGTAGCTTTCAAGTTTGCATTCCTCTCTCTGTCTTCATGTTACTTTCTTCTTTTTTTTTTTTTCATTTTGTCTTTGCTTTTGATTACAAGTATGAAAAGTCTGTGCAGTTTTCATTCCTTCGGTGATAATTGTTTCTCCCTATCGTCGTTGTCGTCGTCTTTTTTGTTGTAATCATCTTGTGGTTAACTTTGTGTCATTTTGAGCAGGACTCGCACAGTAGAACAGCAAAGACAGGCTGGAAGACTGCCTAAAATCCTTATCGTTGAGTAACAACAACAAAAAATTGTGAGTTTTGAATTCTTCTCTCTCTCTCTCTCTCTCTCTCTTCTCTCTCTCTCTCTCTCTCTGTGTGTGTGTGTGTGTGTGTGTGTGTGTGTGTGTGTGTGTGGCTGGCAGCCACTGAGCAAGATAACGAAAATGGGAGTAATGAGCGACAACACAGAGAACGTTTGACATGTTTGTTTGCTGGCTTCCACAGGTTTTTAGGACCTGCAGTCTGTTTTACGCAGCAAACGCATGACGTAAGAGCCCGAAAAGCGCGGTTATTTGTGGAGGGCAGGGGGTGGGGGGGGGGGGGAAGGATGCTGGAGGGGAAAGAGGAAGCGGGCGGGGACGGGGGGAAGGGGGGGGGGTGT
>CM031621.1:17796425-17804289 GCA_018398815.1 Conus ventricosus
CACACACGCACACGCACACACACGCACGCACGCACGCACGCACATGCGCGCGAACACATACACACACAACATGGAAACGGGCGCACGCGCACTCTCGCACACACACACACACACACACACACACACCACCCACCCCCCCCACCCCCACCCCACCCCACACACACACACACACATAAACTTAAAACAACGTATTTGTGAGAAGGGGTGTAAACATCCCCTGACCCCTATCCCAGACAACTGCACACCCACCCCCTTCCTCTCCCTTCACGAGCCCCCTTCCCTTCTCTCACCCACCGTCTCCATGCTTCCTCCATCAGTGTTTAAAAAGAATGAAACCCTTCTTTTTACCCTCGATGGCTTCCCTCCCCCCCCCCCCCCCATCCCCCCCCCCCCCCCACCCCCCCCCCCCCCCCCCCCCACCCACCCACCCCCTCCCACACTACATACTAGTGCAGGTGAAGAAAGCCGCGCACTTATCGCCATACAATGCGCGGTTGTTTCACAGATGCCGTGATTCCGTTACACCTACAGGTATGATGTGTACACCGCTCTAATCTGCCATCAGTGTACCTCACGACAGCGGGAATTGCAAAGCAATCGCAAAAGCAGCAGCAGCAGCAGCAGCAATAACAACGAAAATTACATTTATCCACTTTATTTCTCGACTTTTTCTTCTTATCATTCTTCTTCGTCTTCTTCTTCTTCTTCTTCTCTTTATTATTATTATTATTATTATTATCATTATTATTATCATCATTATTGTTATTATCATCATCATTATTATTGTCATTTCAAGTATTATTATTACTTTCAGCAGCAGCAGCATTCTTATTGTTGTTGTTGTTGTTTCTGTTGTTGTTGTTGAATTGATAACAAAGGTGTTGGTAATAATGAAAGTGATAGAAATGTAAGGACGATGACATTACGAAGACCTCCACTTTGACAGCAGCAAGAACACCAACAGCAAGAACAATTTAATTCGCAGTGGGAATAGCATGAGATGTTACAGTCAGATCGTGACTGTTTCGCTTGCGTGACCTCCGACTATACGAATGCGAAAACAACATTGACGACACTTGCGATGTACTGATGAAGATGATCACGATGAGAGATGAACTCGATGATAATGACGTTGAAGACGACGAAAACGACAATGATAATGATGATGATGAAGACGACGACAATCATGATGATGAAGACGACGACAATCATGATGATGATGATGATGACTTTTTTGTTGGAGCCGTGTACACGTATGGATGCACACATACACACTCTCTCTCTCTCTCTCTCTCTCTCTCTCTCGCTCACCGACACACACACACACAAACGCACAGAGATTTCAATATGGGCCAGAAATATTTCTTGAGAGATATGTGTGTGTTTCCGAATGCGGTGTGCGCGCGCGCGTGTGTCTGTGTGTGTGTGCGCGCGTGCGTGCGTGTGTACGTGTGTGGTGCGTGCGCGCGCGCGCGCGCGCGCGCGTGCGTGCGTGTGTGTGTGTGTGTGTGTGTGTGTGTGTGTGTGTGTGTGTGTGTGTGTGTGTGTGTACGCCTTCGTGCCACTTTACGCGAGTATTTGCAGAAAAACAAAATTCGCGCGTGCATATGTACGTGCGTGCGAAGTGAGTGACCGCATTTCACCATGTATATCTACGCCATCCAAAGTTTATTATCAGATCAGGCGTCACATTGCAGAATTACATAACTAATTACTGCTGACATGATTAGCTTCACTGCAATCCGAAGCAAACAAGTTAGGTGGACAGTCCCCACCACTGTAGAGTGATGTCACTGTCAATGCGGTCAAAGCTGCAGCAGACACACAGACTGGGGGGTGGGGGGGGGGGGGGGGGGGGGGGGAGAGAGAGAGAGAGATTACGTCACTATTTCGTAAGGCCACACGTCACGTTGCATGACGTGCTGTTGTCGTCTCACGGCCAGCCTGAACATACTGATTCGATGACGTCATGGTCACGCCATGATACACTGCAGAGTGACGCAAGACGAACGCATGACCGATAACGTGACGTATATACACGACACATCCAAGCTCTCGAGGATAATGCGCGAGATGAGTCATGTACTATGCTATTGAATTATGATCAGTGCCATTCTGAACAGTATGCGCTGTTACACTACCCCCATCAGAGAAGGGTTCTGATCCAGGGAACGCCCACCTGTCACGATTCTCCTGAAGACAATTACCGTTTCAACGAAGGAAACGTCCACAAGGGTGGCTTTTGGTGCTAGTGATTTTAAGCTGCCGTTGTCACAGCTACCTGTTTTCGTGACCCGTGGCTACCGTTTTCAGGAGTCCTATTTACATGTTTTCAGGAGTCATAGTTATCTGTTTTCAGGAGTCCGAGCTACCTGTTTTAGGAGTCATGGTTATCTGTTTTCAGGCGTCATAGTTATCTGTTTTCAGGAATCATAGTTATGTGTTTTCAGGAGTCATAGTTACCTGTTTTCAGGAGTCATAGTTATCAGTTTTCAGGAGTCATAGTTACCTTCCAGTGCCCCTGCAGTGAACCCCCATAGTTATATGCCTCTATGACTGAAACAAAGAAGAAAAAAACTACTGGCCCTCTCAAACAGAAAGTCTCCTCCTCCTTCCAGTGCCCCTGCAGTGACCCCCATCTGGTTGTCACCATTCCCCTGACTTGGAGTTGACAGAGGGCCAACACCAGTTGTTATCAAGAGGACTCAAATTTGTGCCCCTGCAGCCAACAACCAACTGGGCCAGCACACTGTTCCTCTGCAAGCGGTTTTTTCGGCGACTGCGTCTGGCAGCCCATTTTGAAAATGCCTCTGTCTGTGACTCTCCACCCCAAGATGTTAGTGACATTGCTTCCTTTTTTCACAGACCTCCCAGCCATTGGACTCCCAAACTGGTGCCTTTCCCTCTCTAGACTACTATATCGACGTCTGCACCAACCAGATCCGCCAGTTAAAACTTAAGCCCTTCGCCATTCCAACCTCAGCCATGCAGAACAGACAGCTCTACAGGAACTGAAGGACCGGACAGACATTGTGATCAAGCCTGCGGATAAAGGTGGAGCAGTTGTGGTGTGGCGGAGAGACTTGTACATCCAGGAAGCCAGGTCTCAGCTGTCCAACACCGCCTTCTACAGCCCAGTCCCCAGATGTACAACCAAGCCAGACAACGCCTTGGTTAGAAAAACAATCAAGGCCTCTATCAAAGAAGGTCATCTTCCATGGGAGGCTCAATTTGCTGTGGTCCAAGAACCTCCTGCCCAAAATCCATAAGGCTAAGACACCAGGACGCCCTATTGTATCTGCCTGCTCCTGCCCCACAGCACTCATCTCTGACTTTCTGGACAGTGTGTTTCAGCCACTCGTGTCAGCACTGCCCCTTATGTGAAGGACACCACGCACGCCCTCAATCTCCTGGAGGACTTCTCCTTTCCAAATGGCTGTACAGAGAGGCATGTGTTCACCATGGACATTGTCTCTCTGTATCTAACATCCCCACAAGGACGGCCTACAGGCAGTACGCCATTTCCTCCAAAGGAGTGCCCAGAACCTCCACATCCCCACCATTCTGCGCCTCACCGAACTGGTCCTCACCCTGAACTCATTCGCTTTTGATGGGGACCACTTTCTGCAGCAGAGCGGAGTGGCCATGGGGACCAAAATGGGTCCTAGTTTTGCATGTCTGTTTGTGGGCTATGTGGAAGAACAAGCCTTGAACCAGTATACAGGTGAACAACCGATTTTTACAGGCGGTTCATTGACGACTGTCTCGGACTGGCCTCCTGTTCCATAGATTCCCTCAATCAGTTCATGGACTTCATGTCCAGCTTCCATCCGGCTCTGAAATAACTACTGCATTTCAGATTCTTCAGTCTTTCTCGACATTCGGATCACTATCCTTTCTGACTCCAACAGCCTTTCTACCAGTATTTACTACAAGGGACACTGACTCTCACTCATACCTTTTGTATACCTCCAGCCACCTCAGAAATGCAAGGATAGCATTCCCTTCTCCCAGTTTCTTCGACTTCGCAGGCTGTGCAGCAGTGACACTGACTTCCAGCACCAGGCTGAAACGAATGAGTCCTTCTTCCTGACACGCCAGTACCCTCAGCAATTGGTCCAGACTGCCTTGGAGCGTGCCATTGCCATTCCTCGCCGTCATACGTTGACTTCTGCTAATCGTTCAGATGATCAAGCAGACCGTACAGTGGCTGTGCTCACCTTTCACCCTCACAACCTCCCTGTCCGCAACATCCTTCTCAACAACTTCCACTCCTCCAACTTGACCCAAACTTAAAGAAACCTTCCAAAACCACCCTTGATAGCCTTCAAGAGAGACACAAATTGAGGGACCATCTAGTGCGTGCCTCTGTCTGCAAGGCGAGAGCACAACCCTGGGCACACACCATGCACTCGCAAAGAGTGCAAGACATGTCCCTTCATTGACAGCTGCACCACAGCTGCTGGTCCATCTGGCCTGTTTCAGGGTCTGGCAAGCTTCAACTGTCAATCTGCAGACCTGGTGTACGTCATTACTTGCACCTTGTGTTCAAAGAAATACACTGGGGAGACGTACCGCAGCCTGAATGAGCGCTTCTCTGAGCACCTTCGCTCAATGCGGGTGGGATATGAAGATCCGTAGGCTCTCACTTCAACAGCCCCTACCACAACTTCACCCATGCGAGAGTGGCTGCTGTCTGGCAGAACCGGTCCAGTGGACTCTATCGCCTCTTTATGGAGTCATCCATCATTGCACGACTGGGGACCCTCGCCCCTGCCGGCCTGAACACAGAGAGTGACAGCACCTGAGCTTCAGGCACCCCCTTCCCCTTCTGTACTAATTCCTCCCACCCCCCACCCCCCACCCCCTTTTTTTTTTTTTTTTTTTTTTGAACAGGCCTTCTTGCTTTCTACTTGCTCATGATTCCTACTCACTGCTTAACCCCAGTTAACTTCCTTTTGTCTCTGAGCTCTGTTCATTCCTTCTTCTTTTTATTGTTAGTCCTCATATAAGATCTGTCTCTGTCACCCACTAACTCTAAGCCTGATGACAGCTCTATGAGCAGAAAGCTTGCTTTCCTTCTTGTTCCCTGATCACCATACTCAAACCCTGGTGAGTGCACTCTTCCACCATTTTCTTCTCTATCTGTTTTCAGGAGTCAGAGTTACCTGTTTTCAGGAGTCATAGTTATCTGTTTGAAGGGGTCATGGTAACATGTTTTGGGGAGTCATCTATCTTCATTTCAAGATGATTATCTTTGACCGTCATATCAAGTCAAAAAGGAAGGAAAACAAAAAGAAAAAGAAAACGGGTAATCAAGACGTAGGCAACGTCAGCGACAATTACTCCTTTCGCTTGAAAAAGGTAATCATCACAGTTTTCATAAATGGGTTGTTTTCACGATGAAGGCAGTGATTTTTATGGACATTCATGCTCTCATGCACGTCACTTAACGTTGATGTTGGAAATTAATGTCGTAATCACGTCACGTCAGGCGATGGATGGCATTGAGCTAAACGCATTTTTATGCCACATGGACATCACTGTGTTCGGAGGGGAACGTCATCATAGAAAGATAGACAGATGATCTATCGATCTATCTTTCAGACAGAAAGAGAGACAGATAATAGATAGGTTGGAGAGAGAGAGAGGACTTAGATAGATTAGATGAATGGATGGATGGATAGATAGGTTGATTGATAGACAGACACACAGATAGATAGGTTGGTATATAATATGGAGACAGACAGACAGAGAGAGAGAGAGAGAGAGGAGAATGCCACCAAGAAGTACTGAGCGCCATCCCTAAAACGGAAGTCACACCGGATAAAATATGAATAAAATACACAAGTACATTTGAAATATAAGTCCAGGGTACGCGTCTCCGATTTCCGTAATTTATTCCAAATTTTCGTGTGTGCGTGTGTGTGTGTGTGTGTGGGGGGGGGGGGGTGGGGGGGGGGGGAGGGGGGTCCCCATAAGTCTTATTCACGGAACTTCTAAAAACTGACAGCAACTGTTCATTATAAAGTGTGGCATTGCCGGATTCAAACATTTCATCTTAAGAACAACTGTTTAGTTATAAAACACGCTGCACTCAAAATACTACGTCTTGTGCCGAAGTCGTGATCGCGACGCAACTTTTCTTCATGGACGGACTGAAGACGTCACCGTATTTACACCATCTCGAACAAAGTTATATTAGTCTTTGCCGAGTATGTACTTGTAATCATCATGATTTTCAATATTTTGGCGATGACTTGTATTAAAACTTCAAGAATCTTTTTTCGTTAGATGGATATGGATGAATATATCTTTATCATGTGTACATGCGACCACACACACACACACACACACACACACACACACACACATGACCGTCGTCACATGACGACTGGCGACGACAATTCCATAATACAACCCAAATGAAAGTGTCAACCACTCTTCTTCCTTTTCTTTCTTTTTTTTTTTTGTTTCTTCTTTTTTTTTTTTTTGGGTGACAGAAGAGGGGCGCTACAAGAAAAGGAAAGGAAGGAAAAAGAATAGATTAAAAAAAAAAAAAAGAGAAAAAAAGACAAGACAACCAGCTCTAACTTCATCAAACGACCCAACAACACATTACTGTGTATTAACAATGATAGTAGGAACTCACCAAATTCAGCTGCCCAGGTGCGGAACTGTTGATTGAGAACCAAAGGGTTAATGCCGAAAATTCTTCACTCGACCTTCCACGATCATGCAGAATGAAAAGACGAGAATTTTTCTGCATCAAAGAACTTCGTTCTGGGTCGTCTGTTTCCTTCAAAGCACCTGTTCCTTGCCCATTAATGTTGGTTACTGTGGTGGTTTCGGTCGGTAAAAGATCACTGCGCATGCGCTAAGGTGAGAAGTCACATCAAGAAAGACTTAGTCTTTGCTTGGCGAATGAAAGAAGGGGAGATAAGGCCTGTATTGAGCAGGGAGGAGGGGGGGGGGGAGAGGGGGGAGTTGAGGTGTGGAGGGTAGGGGAGAGAACCCATCGACTCCACATCCTCATTCATCCGGACAGACCTTTCTTTCGGAATGGGCATCGCTTGATTCTATTTCTAGAGATGCGTGCTATGACGTCACAAGAGCGCGTGCAGGTAAGTAAAACGAGAGGGGCGAAAGATTCGGAAGCAAAGGCACACGAAATGATTCTTCTCGGTTGTTGTTTATTTGTTAGGGATTTTTTTCCCCTTCGTCTTCCAATAATTTTGCAAGAAGAAGTAATTGTCAGGCTCGCTAAGACCTGAACTAACTAGGGAGGGACAGACAGACTTACAGACCTACAATACCTAACGCCCCAACTCAAATAAGCAGTCCAGAAAAGATGAACAGTTCACACATGTATAATTTCATTCAAACCACGACACCGGGGTCCGTAACATGAATATTCCCCTTACTACCCACACAATCACTTTCTCTCAAACTCAAACATTCAACCACTTAACCCATACGCACACAAATTTCTAGTCACACACCACACCCTGCACAACCAAACTAACACAAGGCCATGAAATTAATTAACACTAACCTTAATTCGGGTCAAATCCAATGTGCCCAGCCTGGTGCGATGCATCGCTACATGCAATACAACTCACACGACCGATAACACCTTGGCTATTGGCCCAACAGGACACTGTGAATCCGAGACTTACTCAACAAATTCACTTACCGGCTCATACACAAGCCAGCACCAGGGAATAAACTCCAACACAATGACAGACCAAACACCAATATAGAATGCCCAGAACTACAATTTTGTAAAAACACAGTTGACAAACCAATTTCACTGATAATAAAAATGGGACAAAACTACAACAATTCGCAATGCAGTTCACAT
>CM031621.1:17813114-17815614 GCA_018398815.1 Conus ventricosus
ATACACAAAAACATGGAACGGGCGCACGCGCACTCTCGCAACACACACCACCCCCACCCCCACACCACACACACACACACACACACACACACACACAAACTTAAAACAACGTATTTGTGAGAAGGGGTGTAAACATCCCCTGACCCCTATCCCAGACAACTGCACACCACCCCCTTCTCTCCCTTCACAAGCCCCCTTCCCTTCTCTCACCCACCGTCTCCTCTTCTCCCCATCGTTTAAAAAGAATGAACCCTTCTTTTACCCTCGATGGACTTCCCTCCTCCCTTCTCCCCCCCCCCCCCCCCCCCACCCCCCCCCCCCCCCCCCCCCCCCCCCCCCCACCCCCCCCCCCCCCCTCCCACCCACTACATTACTAGTGTAGGTGAAGAAAGCCGCGCACTTTATCGCCATACAAGCGCGGTTGTTTCACAGATGCCGTGATTCCGTTACACCTACAGGTATGATGTGTACACCGCTCTAAATCTGCCATCAGTGTACCTCACCACAGCGGGAATTGCAAAAGCAATCGCAAAAGCAGCAGCAGCAGCAGCAGCAATAACAACGAAAATTACATTTATCCACTTTATTTCTCGACTTTTTCTTCTTATCATTTCTTCTTCTTCTTCTTCTTCTTTCTTTATTATTATTATTATTATATCATTATTATTATCATCATTATTCTTATTATCATCATCATCATCATTATTGTCATTTCAAGTATTATTATTACTTTCAGCAGCAGCAGCATTCTTATCGTGGTTGTTGTTGTTGTTTCTATGTTGTTGTTGAATTGATAACAAAGGTGTTGGTAATAATGAAAGTGATAGAAATGTAAGGCGATGACATTACCGAAGACCTCCACTTTGACAGCAGCAAGAACCCAACAGCAAGAACAATCAATCCGTTGTGGGAATAGCATGAGATGTACACTGGAGTCGCGACTGTTTCGCTTGCGTGACCTCCGACTATTACGAATGCGAAAACAACATTGACGACACTTGCGATGTACTGATGAAGATGATCACGTGAGAGATGAACTCGATGATAATGACGTTGAAGACGACGAAAACGACAATGATAATGATGATGATGATGAAGACGACGACAATCATGATGATGAAGATGACGACAATCATCATGATGATGATGATGACTTTTTTGTTGGCGCGCGCGCGGCGCGCGCACGCACGCACGCACGCACGCATGCACGCACACACACACACACACACACACACACACACACACCACACACACACACACCTCTCTCTCTCTCTCTCTCTCTCTCTCTCTTCTCTGTCTCGCTCACGACACACACACACAAACGCACACAGATTTCAATATGGGCAGAAATATTTCTGAGAGATATGTGTGTGTTTCCGATATGCGGTGGCGCGCGCGCGTGTGTCTGTGTGTGTTACCTGTTTTCAGGAGTCATAGTCATCTGTTTCAGGAGTCGTAGTTACCTGTTTTCAGGAGTCATAGTTATATGTTTTCAGAGTCATAGCTACTGTTTTCAGGAGTCATATTTGTCTGTCTTCAGAGTCATATTACCTGTTTTCAGGAGTCAGAGTTACCTGTTTTCAGGAGTCATAGTTATCTGTTTTCAGGCGTCATAGTTATGTGTTTTCAGGAGTCATAGTTACTGTTTTCAGGAGTCATAGTTATCTGTTTTCAGGAGTCAGAGTTACTGTTTTTCAGGAGTTCAGTTATCTGTTTCAAGGGGTCATGGTAACATGTTTTGGGGAGTCATCTATCTTCATTTCAAGATGATTTATCTTTGACCGTCTTATGAAGTCAAATAAGGGGAAAACAAAAGATAAAAGAACATGGGTAATCAAGACGTAGCAACGTCAGCGAAAATTACTCTTTTTGCTTGAAAAAAGGTAATTATCACAGTTTTCATAAATGAGTGTTTTCACGATGAAGGCAGTGATTTTTTGCATTCATGGCTCTCTCTTAACGTTGATGTTGGAAATTAATGTCGTAATCACGTCACGTCAAGCGAGGGATGGCATTGAGCTAAACATTTTTATGCCACATGGACATTCACTGTGTTCGGCGGGGAACGTCATCATAGAAAGATAGACAGATGATCTATCGATCTATCTTTCTGACAGAAAGAAGATAGATAATAGATAGGTTGAGAGAGAGAGAGACTTAGATAGATAGATGATATGGATGGATGGATAGATAGGTTGATTGATATGACAGACACACAGATAGATAGGTTGGTATATAATATGGAGACGAGAGAGAGAGAGAGAGAGGAGAGAGAGAGAGAGAGAGAATGCCACTAAGAAGTACTGAGCGCCATCCCTAAAACGGAAGTCACACCGCATTAAAAATATGATAAATACACAAGTACATTTTAAATTAAGTCCAGGGTACGCGTCTCGATTTCCGTAATTTATTCCAAATTTTCGTGTGTGCGTGTGTGTGTGGTGGGGGGGGGGGGGGGGGGGGAGGAGGGGGGGTCCCGAGGGGGGGTCCCCATAGTTTT
>CM031621.1:17820614-17891519 GCA_018398815.1 Conus ventricosus
AGATGGGTAGAAGTCTACTATGTCAAATGTGATGAATACTGTATTACTTTGTTTATTGAGTTTTTTGAACCATTGGATAACTTCGTATAGATTCCAGAGGTTGTATTCAGAGTTTGATTTTACGTTCTTTATTATTTTTTCAAGAATTTTCTTGCTTATTCTGCCTAATTCAGATTTAGATGGGTTTATTAGTCTACATGTTGGGTTGTTATGAAAATTGGGCTTGTGGTCTTTGAGTGTTATGAAGCTTCTTTTGTTGCTGTCGCTTCTATCCTGTCATTTAGGTCTATGCGCTCTGCAAGTTCTTTTTCTTTAGTGCGGATACTGTCATATATATTTTTGTCGGCTTTTTTGTAGTTTTTCTGGATGTTTTTGTCAAGGAGTTGAGAGTATTCTTTTGGTTCCATTTTGTAGTAATTGCTAGTTTTATCAGCCTTCACAAATATTTTTTTGTCATTTTGTACTTGTTTTATTTGTTTTTTTAGTGTTGTTTGGAAACCGTTGTTAGATTTTTTGAATTCAATATTGGTTATCATTCTTTTCATTTGATCTTCAAAGGGTTTCATTTCGTCTATGTGGTGGAGATCGCCTGATTTGAAATCGTATTTGTTTTTGTCCTCTTTTTTGCATTTGGGTTCAGAAAAAAAGAATGCTTTCCATCTCAATATTATGTACAAACTTTTCTGTTTGTTCTATTAATTTTTTTTATATATGATTGCGGATTTGAAAAAAAAAAATATATATATATTGTGAAAGCAACAGCCAACACATGCATTGCATGTCTATATATATATATATATATATTTTATATATAAAATATATATATATATATATATATATATATATATTGTGAAAGCAACAGCCAACACATGCATTGCATGTCTATATATATATATATATATATATATATATTGTGTGCGCGCGTGCGCATGTGTGTGTGTGTGTGTGTGTGTGTGTGTGTGTGTGTGTGTGCGTGTGTATGTGTGTGTGTGTGTGTGTGTGTGTTAATCTGACAATAAATTGGTTTCAGTCGTGAGTGTGTGTGTGCGCGTGCGTGCGTGCGTGCGTGCGTGCGTGTGTGTGTGTGTGAGGGGGGGGGGGTGAAAAGGGTATGTCGCCGGAAAATAGATAATTTATGCCAGCTTTTGAAAAGGAAGGAGTGTAAAGTCTTGTTAACCCTTCTTGTGTCTTGACCCACCTATAGTCATGGAAACAGTGCAGCTCGCATGCGTGTGCATGTAGTATTGTGAACAAATCACGCAAGGTCATTGGTTTATCACCTGTAGAGTGGGTCAGTTGAATCAGAGGACACGCTGGTCGACTCACCCCCGTGAGGACACCTGGGAGTCTTTTGTACAAATAGTTCCCCCTCCTTCTGGACATTCTGTGCTAGTAACGTCCCCTTTTCCTTTCGCTCTCAATAACTCTTGTCTCCTTCTGTCGTCTACTGTCCTTTCTGTCTGCCATATCTTTTATCTATCTTTTTTTCTCTCCACAACCTCTTCCCATAAATTTCTGCACTCAACGAAGTCGGAGTGAACTGACTATACTTTCTTTCTTTCTTTCTTTCTGCTTTAACGGCAGGCTGATACTCCTGCGACACCCTGTATGGGCCAGGCAGTGGAGTTTTGTGTGTATGACCCTTTTTTTATCCCGCCTTTAAAGGGCAGCCATACTCCTCTTCGGGGAAACTGACTATACTCTTGAGTACGTGTGAGTATCCCAACAGGGTCAAACGAGTTCAAAACGCTGCCAGATACTGGGCCGCTGAAGAAGAAGAAGAAGAAGACGAGACTGGTCGACGGCCGTCCTACGTAGAGGCGTTGGCGAAGGCGCATGCCCTACAGGGCCTTTCTTTCTTTCTTTTTTTTTTTTTTTTTTTTTAATCTTTTTCTTTCTTTCTTTGTCTTTTCACGACTTGCTATGATAGGCTTAACAAACCTCGAGATAAAAAAGTGATGGAAAGAATTGAATGAGGAAAATCGGAGTTCTATTCTATAGATAAAGATACTTTCAAATTTGACGTGCAGAAGAATGATGATTTATCTGTTTTTTCTTTCCTTTCATGAAAATTTCCTTCCGACAGACTAGGGGGGGGGGGGGGGGGGGGGGGGGTAAAGTTTGTTCTTTTCGAGAGGAGCTCAGGCATGATTTTTATTTTCGTAAGTGGACATGAGGTAACGGATACTGAACAGATTCTGTGGCTTGTGACACCAAAACCAGGGGGCGGGGGGGGGGGGGGGGGGGATTGTTTATAGGTCGTAAGGACCAGTAGATTTTGTTTGCTAAACATATTGTTTGCTAAAACATTTCTGTTTGCTAAAAAAATATTGTTTGTTGAAAAAATATTATTTACGGAATCGAGGCTGTTTTAGGCCAATTTTGAAAAGGTGTTTTTGAGTCCGTGGGGTTATCTTTTTTTAAATTAAAAAAATGTGTACGGTGTGATCATTTTCAAACAACAGCAGTTTCTTATGTAAATAGTATGAAAATGTAGTTATCAATCGAAAGGGGAGACTGTCTTCTGGTTTTTTGACTGAAAGTGAGTCTAACAGTTGCAATTTTAAATGTGTTTTTTGTGTGCTTGCACCCATTGCGACAGGACTGGGTGCATTGCTCATATAAACTCTGAAGATTCAGGATCAGTCAGTCGGTATGGGTGCAAAGTGAGCGCGCACGCGGCGTGTGTGTGCGCACGCGCGCGTGTTTGTGCGTGCGTGCGCGTTGTGTGTGTTTGTTGTGCGCGCGCGCGCGCGTGTGTGTGTGTGTGTGTTGTGTGTCTGTGTGTGTGTGTGTGTGTGTGTGTGTGTGTGTGGTGTGTGTGTGCGTGCGTGCGTGCGTGCGTGCGTGCGTGCGTGGTGTGTGTGTATAAAAAAATTTTCTGTGAGTACGTGCAGGCATACTTTTTTTTTTTACACTCAAAGCCCAAAATACATCGCAGTCTGTCACATCACAAAGTGGTAGTCTCATTTCTGGCGCCTGTTATTATCTACCTGGCTCCAAAGGGCAAGGAGGAATGGATGACCTTTCCTCTTCACAGGCTCCGGATGGCGATTATCATGCTGTCTGCGTCCAATGACTTACCTGATCAAGATGTGGCGCAGCCACTCTCCCTACCTCCCCTACCCTACCCTACCAGCTGGCAGAAAGAAGGCTGCGGGAGCCTTAGGCGTGTATGTCGGCTACTTCCTCAACGAGGATTCTACACAAACCCAGAGTGTGTGGAATTTACCAAACATGCGTGAAAACATTCCTTGTCCTATCTGCATTATTTTACACACACACACACAACAACACAGTATGAGGCTCCCATTAAGACTTTCACAGATGCCATCGGTGTGGATTTTACCAAACATGCTTAAAATTATTCATTGTCCTAATTGCCTTATTTAAAAAAAATTAAAATGGGTTTTTTTTAATTTTTAATTTTTTTTTATAATGCTACCATTCAGGCATTTTTAGAGATGTGATCGTCAGCTTAGAGTACTGTAACCCTCCCTGGGCTATCAAACACTCCTGGGCTATCAACAATACTCCCTGGGCTATCAAAAACACTCCCTGGGTTATCAATACACTCCCTGGGCTATCAAAACACTCCCTGGGCTATTAAAACAACAGCAGAATGAGCTAGAAACACCACATTTCAAACATCAAATAAACACCTTAAACGGGGAAAAAAAAGTAGAAACATGACTTTCCTTAGTTAGCTAGCGTATTGCGATACACAACTGAAGCAATGTTAAGAACACTGAATTTCTGGGTCGCAGAATATTGAAACACATATCTGAAAGAACCGACCCTGAAATAAGAGTCTCCATGCGGTCGACAAGCATTTACCAAAATTTCATGGAAAGAGCTGTGGCCCGAATCTGCAACAAGAAATATCAATCATGACCCAAAAGTCTGTTCATGCTAGAATCATATGGGGGAAAAGGGTCGATTGTATGTATACCTTTTGAGAAATTGTCCCTTTTGCAAACTTAACCGTTTCTGAGGATTTGTACATTTGTCTCCCTTGAGTATGCCAGGGCTACCCTTATCAAACAGGTTTCCGTGCAGTGAATGATTCACTCCATCCATTAGATGTTTGGCAGAGACTGAGGCAGACATACATCTGACTTCATCGAGACATTCACCATCCTAAAATTAGTTTAAATGTTGTTTTTTTTTGGCCATTTTCGTTCCCCTGAAAAGAAAACTTCCTGAAAACTGAACTAACCTTGAAATAGCCTGTGCAGAGCAGGCAGCTGGTGTGCAGAATGAAGTGAATTTAAATCCATGCTGAACCTGCTGAAAAACTGCACCTCAGTGCAAGGCCGGGTTTGTCCATCCACTCTACAAGAAAAGAAAAGAAGGTGTCTTGTGATTTCAGCATAGGAACAGCAGAGGTTTCATAATCCATGTACACCCCCCTCTCTATACTCCCATTCCTTCTCTCCTCATCCCCTTCCCCTTCCTGCTTCCCATGATTGTAGTCCTAACTCCCCCCCCCCCCCCCCTTCCTGTGTTCCCCAACTCCACTCCACTCCCACCCAAACAATGGTATCCCGTCCCCCCCTCTCTCTCTCTCTCTCTCTCTCTCTCTCTCTCTCTCTCTCTCTCTCTCTCCCTCTCTCTCTCTCTCTCCAGCAGCATTGACCAGGATTTGACAGAAACATCCATTGCTCAGCACGCCATCTCCATTACATTTAGGCGATAATTCATTTATCTGTCCTCCCCCACCCCTCGCGCCCACGACGCACTGGGTTAATGAGATACGGGTAGTCATGAGGAGGGAGACCGGAGCTTGTCACGACTGAAGACAATCCCGCATAACTATGCAGAGCATAACAACATTTTGATAGAGCCTTGGTGTTCTAACCCATGTCAATTGGCCTGACACAACCTTAAGCCAAGGCGAGGTAGGAATACAATCAAAGCTGAAAGATTTTCCCAAAAATGTTTTAGGATTTGTACTTGGAACTGCTGCAGTGCCAGAAACAGGATCTCAACAAGTGAAATACTAGCATGTGACTTTGATGTTCTGTGTCTACAAGAAACTAGAGGTACCACCCACAGACCATTACATCTGGATGACTACATAATGCACAATGGACGAGGACTAGCTACGATAAAAAGAAACAGCTTGAAAAACAAACTGTCCAGGACAGCATGTGACTTTGATGTTCTGTGTCTACAAGAAACTAGAGGTACCACCCACAGACCATTACGTCTGGATGACTGCATAATGCACTGGACGAGGACTAGCTACAATAATAAGAAAAACTTAGAAAAACAAACTATCCAGGACAGGCTTAGATAAACGATGTAGCAGCACGCATGAACTAAAGGGTGTCAGTCTAGAAAGACCTGATGGTAATGAGGAAAGCCTTCAACTCGTCAATGCATACATACATCCAGGTTTCCGCATATCAAAAACGGCTTGGACCTTTTTGGAGAAAATAGAAGTTGGATTTGGAGTACTGTAATACTATGTGGAGATTTTAATGCACGGTCAAAATTGTAGGCATCAGCATGGTACCAATCCTCAATGAATTGCACTGGAATGAGATGTTGGATGAAGTACTCTCAGCGCACTGACATCATATCTGTGACACACTAGGGCGGCAGGGTGACACTGGGAGTATCATGGCTTTGCACTATAGTACTAAAATCACAGCAGCATGACTGCGAAGCACTTCTAACAAAATACAAAAGTAAAACAATTAAAACAAAAGGACCCTTTTCAAATGACAACAATGAGTGAAATATCATAGGAAAGTTAAGGAATAGGAGGTGCAAAAGAACAATTCTACAACTTAACAAATCGTTCAACCCCTTGTTAGAACAGAGACACAGAAACAGCCTGGAAAGATGCTCACGCTAGGCTGTGAGAATTTGACAGAGAGAAAGAAGACAATCTCGCCCTGGTCAAGCTGCTGAACTCGCATGAATCAGAAGACTGAACCATTCAAAGAGAGAAAGAAGACAATCTCGCCCTGGTCAAGCTGTGAACTCCATGAATCAGAAGACTGAACCATTCAAAAGAGAGAAAGAAGACAATCTCGCCCTGGTCAAGCTGCTGAACTCGCATGAATCAGAAGACTGAACCATTCAAAAGAGTAGGTGAAGAAGCAAACGAAACTAAATGGCAACAGTTTTGTGTGTGGCTTATTTATGACACAACACACGTTCAGTTCTGACAGTTTATTATCGCCTGGAAGGGAAACACTACACAAACGCCACGTCAGATACTGATGGGACCACGAAACTCAAGATAAATGTGGAGAAAGGATCGGCACTATTTAACGTTTCACAGAACAGAGTGATCGAAGATATCCGGATGAAAAGAACAAATATTTGACAAAGTGAAATCTACATCTAGCTTAGACTGGCATTGATTATCAAATTGCAGCACCTGAATTGGATGACGCAATAGCTGGATGCATTAGGGATAGTGCTCCAGGTCTAGACAAAATGCGGTATCCAGATATCAAACAGCTCTCAAAAGAGGACAGAATCCATATCCTCAGTCTGTACCAGAACACTTTTGATAAAGGCTATGTCCAATAAGACTTAACACACAGTTACCCAAAAGCTTCCCCCAAAGCAGGAAAAGATGATCATCAGCTAAATGGCTACCACATACTCACTACGCAAAATCTAGTAGGAAAGCTCATGGAAGCTAAATGGCAATCACATACTTACTATGCAAAATATAGTATGAAAGCTCATGGAACGAATCATAGTAAGACAACTCTCAAGAGACCTTGAAAGTAGACGAATCCTCCCACCAATCAAGGTGGCTACAGAACAGATAAATATACAGGGGGAAATGGGAAATGCGGCCGCTTTTGCCAATGAAATGTACGAAGGATTCCAAAGAAAGGAAAGAACATTGGCAGATGCATAGAGTGAAGTCCAGTTCTCGCTTCTCATGGACCTACTCCTGGACTATGGTGTCCGTGGGACACTTACAAGATGGATTGCAGCAGTACTTCAGGAGCGAAAAGTCGTCCTACGAGTTGGAGACTGGGCGTCTGAACCTGATAAACTCTCTATGGGATTATCTCAAGGTTTTCCTCTCTCTCTCTTCTGTTCTAAGCAAAATTTGCACTAAAGACCTTGCAGACCTCGATAGAAACAGAATGCTCGATAAGAATATAGGTTTCTGGATTCTGGATTCGACATTAGAAAAGTAGTTACAGACTCAGAATCAAAAACTTACTTAGAGACCAGCTGCCGTGGCGAAGTGGTTAGCGTCGCGGACTCCCGGCTGGGAGGTCGTGGGTTCGAATCCCATCAGAAGTCATGTGGGTTTTTCTGCCCCGACCGGCTCCTACCCAGAGTTGAGTTTGCTGCGGACTCAGCTGGGAAGACTGGGACCACACAGTCGAGTTTCATCCACTTAATGGATGCGTTTCTGAGAGTGTTGCTCAACTTTCATGACCAACACTGCGGGTGCCTGTATCCTCGGGCCTGGTTGACGCCGGGATATATTATGAAAGGAAGCGTAGAGTACAGCCCTGTCATGTAGTCTCAGACCGAAATGGAAATCCGTAGCATCATCTTAATCATCCTCATTCTCATTGATCAGCATTTAAAAAAAAGTCTCAAATTCTGTGGCCCTTCATGCCCTGCTCTCATGGTGACCTCAACTTCGATGTCCTCTCCACGTCTGTGGTCTTGGTTTGGTTCCGTCGGGGTCACCGGTATCGGCGAGTCCATGGGGTCTGTCGTTGGACGGACGTGGTGGCACCCTCCGGAAGGGAGAGCTCACTCACGCCGGCTCCGCGACTAAGCAGTTTTTGTCGTCAGTAGGGGGCTTAGTAGGTGGTGTCCTGCGTATGTTAGATCAGAACAGGCGCCACTGAACACCACCGAAGTGACTCGGCAGCAGTGCAGTGTCTCCTCCGGTGGGTTGCCTCTTAACGACTTGACATTGACTGCTCCCTGTGGATTGCTGGTGCCGGGGCTGCGGTGGGGCCGACCGGGCTGTGCCTATGGACAAGGTGTCGGAATGAGCGGCGTGGGTACACTGCCTCTGAGGTGGTGCAGAGGTTGGGACAGCCAAAAAAAAAAAAAAAAAAAAAAAAAAACCTTACTTAGAGAATATTTCGACAGGGTCGCCCTGTCTTCTTCAGCTCACTGTTGCTGTTGTGGCAGCGAGGCCTGGTGGGGCGACTGTTGTGTGGGTGTGAGCGGTTGTCGGATCTGATTGTGGATGTAGATGTAGAATGCTCGAGTGTTACACTAGCAGATGACGGTTTGATCCACAAAACAACAAACACATGTTTACGAAACAGCGAAAGCAGTTCAGCAGCAGTTGAACAACATGGCCCAGCGGTGTCAAGAAACTGGATCGTCCATCAACTTTACAGAAGCCCAGACGATGGTCCACACGGTCAACAACAAGACAGCAGGTCAATTACCCTCATCAGTTTCCTTCAATGAAATACCAATTGAATCAACTGACAACCTACGCTATTTGGGTATAGGCTTTGATAGAATGCTTACCTTTTACAAAACATGCTGAGAATATTGTTCTTAAATGCAAAAAAAGGCCTATCTGCCATGAAAGCAATGGCAGCAAAAGGAACTGAACAGCGCCATCTTTACCAACTGTATCACTCAGTTGTACTCAGTGTGATTGATTATGGATTAGGGCTTGCGACACTGTCTTGAAGCAATCTTCTTGAATTAGAATTCAAAACGAAGCAATGAGATTGATCCTGGGAACTGCGAAAGAAACACCAGTTGAAACTATGCGATACCTGCACGACCTTCCTTCAATGCAGGCAAGACACAAACTAGAACAGGTGAAGGCATATTTCAGAGCACTGGAAACTCGCAAAAACCTACTACATGCGGCAGTCAAGGAAACAAAAGGCACTCGCCTGGGTCGTCGTGGTAAATTGAAGATGGGACAGGCAGAAGATAATACACAGCTTGTGTGCCAGTTAGCGGAAGACCTAAGAAAAGAAGGAATGGGAAAGCATCCAGACCACCTGAAACACCTCTACCAAATTGCTATCGCTCCAGAACTTGGAAGACACTGTCGAGAAGGCAAAACCAATTCAGAAATTAAGATGACGGTAGAAAACCTCGGCACAAAGAAAAATATTGTTATACACACTGACGGTTTCGCCACAAAGGTAAGTCAGGCTGGGGATACAAATGGCCAAACTATCCAGGAAGGCAGTAGTGCATACAGTTGACCAATTTCAACTTTGGAGGTAGAAGCAGTGACACAAGCACTCCACCTGCTCTCATCCATAGGTACCAGTTTAAAACTCAACAAGCCATGATACTGACCGACTCCATGAACCTACTTCAAAAAGTGGGGAGTGGAATGGGAAGCCTGCTGGGCATGAAGTAATGCGCAACTACATTAGAGCGACTCCTATGGAAGCATTGCCCAGGGCATGCTGGTGTTAAAAGAAATGAGAGAGCAGATACACTGGCAGCCAAGGCAGCGATAGCTGGATTACAGCTCGGCCGATCTGATGTGAGAAGAATCTAAAGAATGACATCAACAAACAGAACATAGGACCATTATTCAGAGCTTAATGTCAAGAGAGGAAGTGGCCGCAGACTTAAAGGAAGAGCGAGAAACACCACAGCCAAACAAATTTTGGAATAATCACAAGGCCAGTACCGCAAAGACTCAAGAGAATGGTGCAGGCTCATACTGGATCTTTCTAATAATAGACACAAAGGATCAAACACGTCAACTGAGATAAGACTTTGAATCTGCAGGGACCCCAATGCATACTGTAGACGTGTGTGCGTGTCTTTCATTTAACGTCTATCCACTATTCGTCATATTAGACAAATACTGTAGACGTGTGCGCACTGGTATCTGCATCGGTGAGGCGATGCAGGCGTGCAAAGCGGAGAGTCCATGGAATTAGAGTGTGCATGCGTTGTGTGTGTGTGTGTGTGTGTGGGGGGGGGGGGGGGGGGGGGGGGGGGGTTGTTTACTGTTTTTGTTATTCTTCTCAACATTCGTTTCAACAAATAATCAGAGGTGCGTGCACACACACACACACACACACACACACACACACCCACACACACACACACACACACACACACACACACACACACATGCGAACGCGCACAAGTGTGCTCACGCTTACGCGGACACGCATGCATATGCATGCGCACGCACATCCATATACACATACACACACTGGTGCACACATACTCGCACACAAATACGCATGCGCACGCGGGCACACACACGCATATACACCCATATACAGAGATACACATATGTATACGCATATGTACGTACATACATACATGTGTAGATGCATGCGTGCAGGGAACATGCTTACACAAGTCCACAGGTCACACACACACACACACACACACACACACACACACACACACACACACACACACACACACACACAGAGCATGCATCACACGCACGAGCACAACACACACACACACCACACACACACACACACACACACACGCGCGCGCGCGCGCCGCGCGCGCGCGCGCACACGCACGCACGCACACACTCACTGTCATACACACTATGCACACGCGCTTTGCCTACACTAGCACACACACATAGGCCTGTGCCCACATACCCATACACACACGCACACACGCGTGCGCGCACACACACACACACACACACACACACCACACACACACACACACACACACACCACACACACACAGTGCACTCACCACACACATTATACAATGATAATAATGGCACAGCCAATGTTAGGAAGGTACCCAAGGTATCAGCAGCGCCTAGGGCCAGCCTAATGCAGAGGCCAGACATCTGCTAAGTCGCAGACATGAGACCCTCTTCTTAAATTCTGTCATCTTAGTTATTAATTAATTTTATCCATCAGCTTTAACTCATGCGCAGTGCGGTCTCAAAACTTTGCAGACATGGTGTAGCATTATGGACTAGTCCGCACCCAGTGATATCTCCTTGATGATACTGAAACTGAAACACTGGATGTAGACCTCTACCGAAACAGAGATCTATAGTTGTGGAGATCGATACACGCACACTGAGATCTATCGATGGGAGATCTATAGTATCGATGTGGAAATTCTGTAAGATTTATCGATAATGGAGAAGAACCCAGAGACGTGCTTGTTCTGTTTTCACACTTTCAACGTATTCCCACATTGTAGTTGCATACATGCGTATAAGAAAAATACAGGCCGAGCATATCTTTGGAAGCTGTAAAAGGCTGAGTTTTACTTTCTCATAGCGACATCTTTTAGGGACATGTTGTTCTTTCGCGGTAGGCTTGGTATCTGGGAGGCTCACTGCGGTAAGCCAAATTCAGTCTCCATTTTTGTGGCCTAAATAGACCAAGGCCGCTAGGCCTACTTAACTGTGGACTGCAACCTAGCCTATTCCTCAAACCGGAAACGTGGCAAGAACACGATAATCGAAGAAGAAAGCAAGGCTTTTGTTGGGCTCTTTGTTTGGTAAGACGTTTGTGTAAATTAACCTCACTTTATATTATGAAATGCTTTGCTGGGTATATGTAGAGATGAATTTAGTCTAAGCTAGACGTGGCATTCTTTTTTCTTTTCTTGTTTTTAATGTTTTACAAGATTGCGATGGAATCGACCGGAAAAGGAAATCCAGTTGACACAACAAAAACAAAGCAAGTTGCAGTCATTCCTTCGTAATGTGGTGATAGTTTTAAAACATTATTGCAATATTTTGGACAGTTGCATACAACTGCAGATCGATTACAGTTCATTTGTGTAGGCTACATAGAAGACTGTAATGGCTGCAATTTGGTTTTGTTTGTTTTGTTGTGTTTTCGTTATTATTTACAAGCCAAATTTGAAAATACACATAGCCTAGGCCTAATACTTATATTTGTACAAATGAGACAAGAGAACTTCAACAAATGTAACTTTTTCAGACATCTCAAATAACAGACATAAAAAGTACACAAATAGCAAACATAAAAGGTACACAAAGCAATACTGCCCAGATGGCTGTGATGATGATGATGATGATGATGATGATGATGATGATGATGATGATGTGTGTGTGTGTGTGTGTGTGTGTGTGTGTGTTTGCCATGATCCCCCTTATTGTTTAATTTTGTGTATTTTGCATTCTGCTTTGAGTGCACATTTTGGGTTTGGATAACATAGCTTGTTGGGCTAACCTTTTGTCTTTAAACCTGTCTGTCATTGTAGTCACATTTGTCTGTAGATGATACTGCCATGTACAGATCGATTGCCATCCCAATAAAACACAACCCATCTGTCTGCAAGAAGATCTGATTAAACACAACTCATCTGTCTACAAGAAGACCCCTATCCGTTGCTTGTATGGGAGAAGAGAAGGGAGATTTGTCCTTCACTCAAGACAGTAAACCACTCTGCCTGTCATTCATAACAAGAGAGTCCATAGGATCACTTTGACTGCAGGCTTTAAGGGACGTCTTTGTCTGAGCCAAGCAGAACTGTGCAGAAGTCATTCAGTGTAAAAGAGCCACTTTGTAATACGGCACAAGGATAATGTTGCTTATAGCCCAGCCGACCGCAAAGGGCCATATCAGGGCTGAATACGGCACAACAAAAAAACTTGTCTAACTTGATGGAGAAAGTGACCCATTAGAGAACTGCAAGATTAAAGAACACCTGGGCATGTTAAACTCAAAAATCAACCTAACGCCTGGTCTGAATAACACAGATCCAGAAGTAAACTTAACCACAATGATTTGGCCAGTGATGCTGACAACACAACAGATTTCCATTCCCCAGTGCAGAACAGAGTACCAACAGTTCCCGTTTCTTTCTAGGACAGTATGGGAATGGAACAATTTATCTTGGGACACCAAGAAAGCAGGGGTTCAGCACCTTTTCAGTGTCGGTGGCCTGACATACAGTGATTTTTTTTCCCCCTCTTTTTTGAATTTCTGTGACAAACAAACTCATAGGCTATGGTAACCATACAGAAGAAGACAAAAACAATGATGAAAGCAGTGTGGCTAATAAATAACTGAATTGAGTCAATTGGGTTATACATTACACTTTGAAATCCAGTTAGATGTGTGATTTTATTTGTTTGTCACTTTGTTTTGCTTTTATTCATTTGACTTTACAGTGCACTTTTTTTCAAATTGAAATAATAGTGGTGATTTTAGATAACTTTTTCAATATGTTATGGTGAGTTAGATAAACTTGAGATGAAAATGAAATACACCTTTTGGCTGCACTGCTGGAAGTTAGAGGGAAAGTAAGATGATAAAGTCTTCTAGATCAGTTGTTAAGATTTTTGAAACTTTGACAAATTTGCTCCTGGAGAATGGATATGTTGAGAATGTCAAGAAGTTGGCTGGGCGTGTAACAGTTGGAATCAGCAATGTGAGAGTAATCGTCCTTGATGGACTCCAGCATAGGGAAGGTATGGGAGATGAAGAAAAAAATTTAAGACTGTTGATCTGTGTCTAAATCATTTTGTGTGTTTGTATTAATAATCACTATTGTTGCCATGCAGAAATGGGACGCACAAAGATAAAGAACCAGGATGCTGGTGCCAGTGCCAGTGGCAGCAGCCTCAGTACCAGCCGAGCCAGCAGTCTCAGCCCCGCCCCGAATGTCTCAGGTAGCAGTGCTTCGCACCAGTCCAGACTGACCTGAAGATCAAAGAGCAGCTGAAAGAGCTGTTCACCCAGATCAGGGATATTCAGGTGAGCTACCAAGGGCCTGAATAGTACTTGAATGAATTATTTTTATTGCTCACCCTATTGCTTCACCCTCCCTTCCCTGCCCACATTACTCCCAGTGTTTTAAGCAGTGATCATTCTTACACACAAATGTGCGTCTGACACAGAAACTTCCCATCTGACGCACTGGAATTCAGGCAGTGCGTCACAAAAACGTACCAAAATTTACTGTGATGCACTGATTTTCTCTTGTACGCAAAACAACTCTGAGCAGCGCATCACACAAAAGGGCTTTCCCCACAACGATCGAGATTAAAAACGTAAATTTCGTCGACAATTTAGAATGTTCTGAATCAATGAAAACTTCCCTTGAGAACTTTTCTCTACTGAAAACCAGCAAGAGTTGTCAAATTAGACTAGGCCTATCCAGTCTGTGATTAGACCACAAGATCACGTGATTCAGCTAAGTGGGAAAAGCATGGAAAACGTTGGAATTTCGGCTTATATTTCATACAACCATCTCATTAAATATTGCTTAGATCTTCGGACGAAGTCGCGATGGTCGACTATCGATTTGTATCGATTCTTATAAAAAGACAACCCCAGTCCCCCTCTCCTGCGCACTTCTCTTCGGTGTTCCGTCTAGCGTCACTTTTATTTTCGGCCAGCTACCGTACGGAGCTGTTTTCTACACGCGGTGGTACTATCATAAGCCTGAACTTCATTTTTCCAGACGAACACGAGGTTTGACCAAGAACTCAGGTGAGATCGTTCCATTATGTTTCTTTGATTGTGAAGAGAAATTTTGAGGAATGGTATCCACAGATCGTGTTTGAGAATCGTCAAGAGACAACTGTGGACATAACTGGTGTAGTTTTGAGTGTTGATCCAGCGACTCGGTGACAGTGTGAAACCGACCGGTCGGTCGCTCTCTCTTTTCGCTGTATTCTAGTGTACCAGTAGAGCTAGTGTCACAAAAGAGTGGGTTCACAAGTTAGTCTTTTCAAAACTCCTCAGAGTATTGGTGTTTCTCATTTTGTTGTTATAGTGTCAGTTTGTTGGGTTGAAACTACAATAATGGCAGAAGGAACCAGTAGTAGCCACGTGGAAATCACGGACACCTTTCAGTCACTACTGGGTGTAGAGGGGTCTAGCTCGTCCACGACTCAGCCCACCAAATCTAAAGGCAAGAAGAAGAACAATCCAGAAAAGAAAATGGCTACACCTAAAGCATCAGAACCGACACGTGCCCCCACGACCGGTGCAAATGTTCTAGAAGAGTCTTCACAGGGGGCAAGGGAAATGACCAACACCTCTACAAAGAAGCACGCGCCATCATCGACAACCAAATCAGGTAATATGGCGGATACACTCAATGACGACAGGTCTGATGAGGACTTTCCAGACAATAGCCAAAGTTTGAGTGTTGGTCATACTGACGTACGGGCTCAGAGAGATCCTCTGGTGAAACAGCCCTTCCAGTTGACCGGTGCCTACAAGCACCCAGGACCGCAGAATGACATGCACCTGCCAGGGTCCTATACCGGTCGAAGCGCCAGCGCGTCAGCGCAAGAAACAGAGTGCGTGCGTACCAACGCTCGACCGAAGCCCTAGTGCACACGCACAGGGACATGGGACAGGTCACAGTACCAGTGCGAACGCACTTGACCAGGGTACTAGTGCACTAGCACGTGACCGTAGTCCGGGCGCACTGAGAAGAGGTCAAAGTACACATGCTCTCACGCCCAGATACGATCCCAGTGCACACGCCACCATTAGTGCGGACGCACTGGAAAGGGCGCGTGCACTCTCACTGGCTCAACTACTTGAGAGTAGTCAACGAGTGGATTCACAAGCACGCTCAAGAGCGACATTGAGGCTTTTCTCCACAACTACAATGGCAGTCCAGTTCTGCGGGATAACCTCCCTTACGACAGACAGAACACGTCGGACTCTTCAATTGTGAGCAGGCACTGAGGAGCCAAGGACTTAAGCCACGGAGTGATCAAGACTTGTACTCCTGGGAAGATTTACTGAGAATCAGCAGCGCCCAGTGTCCTTTGACCAACAGGGGAGTGCCTTGGAAGATCAAGCGAACTCTCCCGAAGGCTGGGTGGGCACTATGAGCAACGAAGAGACCACGTGCCTACACGACCGGTTCACAGGGATTTCCAGAACATTCGGCGAAGTGAACCACGTGCCTACAGTTCTGAGCCAGTGTCCAAGGGAGACAACACAGAGGTGATGATTCACGGAGTGCGCTATGTAGCCTGTCCAGAGAACAGATGGTAAGTATTTAATATAAACTAGGTTTAGTTAAAAACCTCATTTATATTTCATACAACCATCTCATTAAATATTGCTTAGATCTTCGGACGAAGTCGCGATGGTCGACTATCGATTTGTATCGATTCTTATAAAAAGACAACCCAGTCCCCTCTCCTGCGCACTTCCTCTTCCGGTGTTCCGTCTAGCGTCACTTTTATTTTCGGCCAGCTACCGTACGGAGCTGTTTTTCTACACGCGGTGGTACTATCATAAGCCCTGAACTTCATTTTTCCAGACGAACACGAGGTTTGACCAAGAACTCAGGTGAGATCGTTCCATTATGTTTCTTTGATTGTGAAGAGAAATTTTGAGGAATGGTATCCACAGATCGTTGTTGAGAATCGTCAAGAGACAACTGTGGACATGACCGGTGTAGTTTTGAGTGTTGATCCAGCGACTCTGTGACAGTGTGAAAACCCACCGGTCGGTCGCTCGCTCTTTCGCTGTATTCTAGTGTACCAGTAGAGCTAGTGTCACAAAAGAGTGTGTTCACAAGTTAGTCTTTTCAAAACTCCTCAGTACTTCAGAGTATTGGTGTTTCTCATTTTGTTGTTATAGTGTCAGTTTGTTGGGTTGAAACTACAATAATGGCAGAAGGAACCAGTAGTAGCCACGTGGAATCAAAATCCGACAGTTCAACTGTGGCTCATGGGTGATATTCCAGTGAATGGAACAAAAGTTGAATGATCTGTGCAACATAACAGTGGATAATTGAAATGGCTCCATTCTAGACATACGAGTGTTTTTCTCACAGAGAAAGAATGGCCAGTCTACAGTTTCATCGTAGGTTCCACAGGGCTTCCAATGATCAGTGCATGGCGATTGGAATTTGGTCATACAATAAAATATTTCAAATGTTGAAGGAAATGGCTTGCGTAGTTGGAAATTCTATGATATTAGTCGAAGAGGACATCCCAAAATCAAGTTTCACTGTGAAAATCCAGATAGTACAGGTGCTCGCATTTACTCATGTTAGTTGATAACACTTTAAAAACATAGGAACACGAATTAAATAAATAATATTTAGCACAGACTGGAATCTTTTATTAACTTTGTTATAAGCACCTCTTTTCTAATGTATTTCTGTCTCTTTATCCATTTATGTGTATGAGTCAGTGAGAGCATGTGTGTGTGTGTGTGTGTGTGTGTGTGTGTGTGTGTGTGTGTGTGTGTGTGTGTGTGTTCACTACATTTTCTAGCAGTTAGTGTTTGTGTGTGTGTGGTGTGTGTTGTGTGTGTGTGTGTGTGTGTGTGTGTGTGTGTGCGCGCGTATGTGTGTGTGTGTGTGTGTGTTCACTACATTTTCTAGCAGTTATTAATGGTGACCCCTAAGCATTTGTGTTACCCTCTAAAAATTTGGAAGCGAGTTTTTTATACTGAGTCTGACCCCTAATTTTTGGGAAATAATTATCACTGTTTAGATATGGTAAAAATGGAGTAAAGTACCTTTTGAAGCTAAAAGTCATGTACAGAGAAATCATGAAAAGGAGAAGAATACATATTACACTATTTTCCAGAAGTCTTATGACATACAGATGATGAACTGTTGGGGTACAAGGTTTGAACAAAGTTTCATCAGCTCTTTCAGACTCGCAATACTGGAATTTAATTTTGGCTACAAGCCAGCAGACTGTAAGTTACTGAACATTCAGGGATGGAAGCAGTATGGCCTTGGATTCTTGCACCAGATGACTGTTGCTTCCCTTGAGGTCTTCCACCTCATCTGAATTTGAAAGTGTTCATGATGGCAGTGCATTGAAACTTTTGGCATGGGGAAAAAAAGCCCTTTTCAATTCAGTCAGCATCCCTGAAAATTCTTGCTGGAGATATTATTACCCCTAAATGTCTAGAAAGGGTGTGAATACACTTGGCTGCGAGATGGATCTGGATTGCTGATCCATACTTCCAGCTTCCCCTGAAGGAAAATAGTTTTCAGTCATTCATTATTCCTACTGCACAAAGTTCTGAGTCTGACTGATGGTGAAATAGCTCAGCTGATGAGAGCACTGGGGATGTTTTGTGAAGGTTGAGAGTTCCAGTCCTGTGCACCCAAAATGGATGTCTTTGTTCCCACCTAGACATGTCATTCTGGGAGTGGGAGTCGAATTAGTGTATTTTGTGTAACGTTTATTTTCAGATTCCCTTCCATTGATGTTTAATACTACATAGAATATTCTTTTAAGCTGTACATTTGATAAGCTACACTGTTTACCTGTTATGCCTGATTTCCAAACTATAAGTAACTATGCTTTTTCTTAAATGCCGATTAAGATGTCTTATGTTGAGTGCCCTGATTATGGTTAAATCAGTTTTGCATCTCCTTGCATTGATCAAGTTTTTCACTGACCTACAATCTTCTTCAGTGTCTGTGTCAACTCACACCCAAAGTATCCAGGGCACTACTCCAGCTGGCACACCACAGCATCTTTCAGTTCAGAGTGCTGACTCTAAGTGTCTGCTCTGGCAGGTCCACAACAGCAAACTGCAAGTTTTGTAGTGTACAGGCAGTGAGATTTATGTGCCTTGTTTATGTATAAATGAAAAAGATTGGGTTTTTTCAAGCATTCCAAAGGATACATTCCGATATTTGACAACTCCTTGAAATTAAAAGAAAATTGTGGTGATCGTTTTGTTTAATTTTCAATTCAGTATCATTTGTGTTTGTGGTTTAGGAAGAGCGATCCAGGGGGAGCACAATCTGACCAACATTGCCAAGACCCACGAGCGAATGCAGCAGGAGTCGAGAAGTAAGGTTCAGTGGGCCTCAGGTAATGTGCCACCAAGTTGTGTAGACATAGCTTGGAAAGCAAAGAAAACAGCCATTTTTTCCCTGCTATCCTGTATCTCGGTGGCATTAGGCTCGCAATGCTTGTACGGCTCCCCTGTACGCAGCTTCAGCCTGAATCGTCAAGAGTTCCTGTGCCAACAGTCCATAACAAGCTGTCATAAGGCAACTCGCCGGAATAAATACTGCACAGTCATTTTGGTGGTGTTCAGTGGTGCTGTTCAGATGTAAAGTACACAAAACGCCCACCTATAAGAATTGATTATTAGTGTAACCATGAGTTACGAGCATTGCCTGTTTTGATGGGACTTAAGGTTGGTTTTTTTTGGTTTTGTTTTGTTTTTTTGCATATGCTTGTCTCTGATCCTCTAAAACTGGAAAGACGCAGAGAGAAAAAACAGTTGGTTCAAAAGGGCATGGAAAGCACAACCTAAAGTGACTTTGTCAGTCAAAAACTGAACAAATTCAGTTGACCAGTTATGGCACGGCATTTGAGTTTTGTTCAGTTTCTGACTCCAGCTTTGTCGCCCTTCACAGGAAGGCTAGGTACAAACGCTCTAAAATATCATGAGGACTGTCTGAAATCCTCGGGTGAGGGTTCCAGGGACTCCCCAAGCGAACCGGCTGCAGAAAGGCCTGCTGCATGAGGGCTGTCACCATGTCCATCAACAACAGTCAATCTGCCTGGACGCAAAATGACCACAGACAAGGATGTACAGGGGAGATTGAAACCAAGGTCACAATGAGTGCAGTGATGAAGTGTGATCAGTCTGCATTTTGCAAAGAGTTCATGTTTTGGAAAGGAACTGGCAATGGACAATTTTACCAGCAAAGATCTACAGGTCATTTTAAATTTTGAATTAACATTTAAGAAGATATATGTATTTTTTTCTTTCTTTCTGCGTACGCAGGCTGATACTCTTGCGGACACTGGCTGTATAGATAGGCAGTGGAGTTTTGTGTGTATGACAGTTTTTTTTTTATCCCGCCATTAGAAGATATATGTATGATAGGTATTTCTGGGTTAAGGAAGCAAAACTGTTCCGTTTTCAGGAGAATTTCTGTTTAGCAGGAAAAGTTTTGGCAGTGAATGATAATCAAAGTCATCACTTTGTTTATTGATTAGTCCGTGAAGGCAATAAAGTTACTGAATTAATGTTGAAAATCACACACACACACACACACACACACACACACACACACACACACACACACACCACACACACACACACACAACATATCAATGCTACTTGCACCCGGTAACCATGTTGAAGGAAGGCCAGGTGCATGCACAGCTGGAGTTGACATAGAGCCCAACAACTTTTGTGAGCGGACAGTGATGCTACTACAGGTGTAGTCACTGTCTGCTTACCACACAACTTGTCTGGCTTAAAGTCAGATGTTGGCTCCACATGAAGCTTCATTGTTATTACTGTTAATATCATTAGTAATGATGCTGGAAAAAATAATCGCAATGAATTTTGTGGTCTTGTTAAGGTATGTTTTTTTACGTGTTGTTCATTTCCTTTCCTTTGTTTTGTTTTTTTCCTTCGTTCATTCTTCGTCTGTCCATGTATGTTTCTCTTCTGTATTGTTTCTTCACACCATGAAATGTGAGAAGTTAATGAATAGCAGATTTTTTGCTTTGATGGGCAGAAAATATCGTTTTGGATGCATGTGCAAGCACTTGCAGACAGACATTCTCAATCACATGCATACGCACATTATATGCACATTTGCTGGACACTCAAGCATGCACCACACACACACACTCACACACACACACCACACACACACACACACACACACACACACACACACACACACACACACACACACACACAGGGCATTGTACAACACAACACTGACAGACCAAAAAAACCCGACCACGGACGATAAAAGGTGGATGAAGGTGGTTTCTCTTCTTGATCATCAGTCTCCCGGGTTACAGTGAGGAGTTTACCTGTTCTGGCCGCCATGAGAACATTTCTACACAGGAATGAAGAAAATGGATTTTCTGTGCACAAGTTTGTTATGTTTGTCATTCAGAAATCTGGAACATGAGTGAGGAGCACTAACAATCTGTGCGATCTACCTCAATTTTTTTGTTTTTTTCTTGAATTGTTGAGCTCTGTTATTCTTCAGTATGCATTCACATTCTCTAGCCAATAACTTGAACCAAAGATGACGCTTGGCATTGACCAGCATGCTTCTCGCATTCTTGGAAGACTGCCTGCAGTTTTTTTAGATCTCGTACAACATAATTTCACACCCAAATTCTCCATGATTACAGTGGAGTTGGGCTCGCTGGTAACTTCTTACTAGAAATTGTAAAACTTTACTCTCGAATTAGCAACCCTAAGACTCAGTGCAAAATGATGAGAAAAAAGATTGAGCAACTGTGTTGTTTCTTTTTGTGGTGTGTGTGTGTGTGTGTGTGGTGTGTGTGTGTGTGTGTGTGGTGTGTGTGTGTACATGTGTTGTGTGCATGTTTAGAAGAAAAATAAACATTTTGTTGTTGTTTGTGTTTGCAGTCACCCTTACTACAAGAACAAGCTGAGGGGTTTGTATAACACCGCAATGCAAGATGCAGAGACAGAGGCAGAGTGAGTGCTGAACACCACAGTATAGAACTGCTTTAGTCATGCTATCTTGCCACTGAAACATTTTGGCCAGCTTGTGTTGGGTTTTCAGTTCCTTTTTTTAAAATTTAGCTTTTGAACGTAGCTGCTTGACAGAGAAACTTGCATGTGTGCACAAACGTAAGTGAAGGCAAGATGCACACATACGCATGCATACACAAGCACACGCTCACACACACACACACACACACACACACACACACACACACACACACACCCCACACAACACACACACACACGCTCGCTCGCTCACTGTCTCTCTGACGATGTTCACTCTCTGGTAGATGTGCACTCGTGCATGCATGCTCACATTCACAGTGAGAAATGTGCTCAAGTGAAGACACATGCACATGCATGCTCGTATTTTGAGTCTGAAAATGTGCAGTTGCACACACACACACACACACACACACACACACACACACACACACACACACACACACACACAACACACACACGAATACCTTTGAAATGAAACTGATTTGCCCTTTGCATTACACTTGAATAAGAAATGAATTTTCAATGCATTCAAGTGTGACATTGATTTTGATGCTTTTTTTTTTTTAAATGTTTTTTGTTTTATGTTCTAATAGATACAGTTTTAGTTTGTATTCAAAGAATGACATCCACTAAAAGAAAGATGCTTAGTTGCTTTTTAGTATTGCTTACTAATATATACCATGATCTTTGGCCTTTGCTGAACTTGGGTTTTAGAGAGTGGATGGGCTTGTATTGCTGTCTGTCATAACTTGCTTCATGCTAATGTTTATACCTTCTTTTTTTGTTACCTTTGAAATGTGGAAAGTGAATTAGTTTTCTTTTCTGCTGCTCTTTTCGTCATATTTACTCACACTTGGACAAGCAGGCTTAGGTATCCTAGCTTGCCTTTTTTTTTTTTTTTTTTTTTTTGCAGGTTATGCTACAGTTGCTTTTTTTTCCCATTTTTCTTTTAAAACCTGACTTTTGTTGCATCTCTTTTTTCTCTGCTTTTTTTTCTAATGCACCAGATTTACAGCTTGTTTGATTGGACAGCTTGCAGTAGTTGGTTTCTGAGGAGGAACAAATAAACACACAAATAAAAAGAAATTGAAAATTGAGGGAGACGAGCTAGTTGAGGGCAGGGAAGGGGCATAGGGAGAGGAGGGTGGCTAAGGAATTATTGGCCCCTTTACTACCCTGCAAAATGGTGGCTGTGAGTGTGACACATGACCTTTCCATGAATATGGTAATCAAAGAAATCACTTGGACCAGCCGCCGTGGCGAAGTGGTTAGCGTCGCGGACTCCCGGCTGGGAGGTCGTGAGTTCGAATCCATCAGAGTCATGTGGTTTTTCTGCCCCGACCGGCTCCTACCAGAGTTGAGTTTGCTGCGGACTCAGTTGGGAAGACTGGGACCACACAGTCGGGTTTCATCCACTTAATGGATGCGTTTCTGAGAGTGTTGCTCAAATTCCCTGACCAACACTGCAGGTGCCTGTATCTCTCGGGCCCGGTTGATGCCGGGATATATTATGAAAGGAAGCGTAGAGTACAGCCCTGTCATGTAGTCTCAGACCCGAAATGGAAATCCGTAGCATCATCTTAATCATCCTCTTCTCATCGATCAGCATTAAAAAAAATGTCTCAAATTCTGTGGCCCTTCATGCCCTGCTCTCATGGTGACCTCAGTTTCGATGTCCTCTCCACGTCTGTGGTCTTGGTTTGGTTCGTAGGGGTCACCGTATCGGCGAGTCCATGGGGGCTGTCGTTGGACGGACGTGGTGGCGCCCTCTGGAGGGAGAGCTCACTCATGCCGGCTCCGCGACTAAGCAATTATTGTCGTCAGTAGGGGGCTTAGTAGGTGGGGTCCTGCGTATGTTAGATCAGAACAGGCGCCACTGAACACCACCGAAGTGACTCGGCAGCAGTGCAGTGTCTCCTCCGGTGGGTTGCCTCTTGACGACTTTACATTAAGTGCTCCCTGTGGATTGTCGGTGCCGGGGCTGCGGCGGGGCCGACCGGGCTTGGCTATGGACGGGGTGTCGGAATGAGCGGCGTGTGTGCACTGCCTCTGAGGTGGCGCAGAGGTTGGGACAGCAAAAAAAAAAAAAAAAAAAAAAAAGAAAGTTTTTTTGTGCGTGGTGTTTTTTGGTTTTTGTTGTTTTTTTTTTTTTTTTTGGGGGGGGGGGGGGGGTGATCGTTAAAGATGATCAGGATGTCCAGTTTTGGTTCACAGGGAAAAGCTGCATCTGCTTTACAGCTGCTGAGGGTTAAGTCACTTCTGGGAATGTCTGTGGAGAGGATGGACAGTGGGAAACCTAAGTGTAGTATGATTCAGGGGAAGCAAGCCCTGACAGGTGGAAGGGATTCTGTCTGCAGCATCCTGGTGCTGTTTGGTCTGGCAACACTGTAGTGTGTCTGCATTTCATTTTTCTTGCCCCCCCCCCCCCCCCCCCCCCTTTTTTTTTTCCCCTTCCAGAAAACACCCATTGTGAGACATTAAATATGCTAGCTGCTGCAGGGAGACTTCTTTGACGCTTGAACTTTGCCCTGAGCCAAGATTTTGCTGTGTTAAACTGATCGGGAGAAATTTCACGGTCTGCTTAATTCCTCTTTGATGTTTTAGTGCTGCATCTCTCTGCTGTCTCTGAGAGGTTTTGCCACTTTTGTATTGATTTCATTGCACCTGTTGTGCACAACTACAGAACACAGGGAGCCTGGTAGTTACACAAAGTGCAGTCAGAGCTGCCCAGTGCTATGCAGAAGGCATTGCATGCTGTGATTGCATTGACAGTCCTTTGCTGCAATGCTTTGTGATGAAATGTTAAGCCAAAAAAAAAAACAAGGAATGGGAAAATAAAGAAAGCTTTTTGGATTTACTGGCAGCTGGCATCTTAAACGAAGCCAGGACAATGTAGATTTTTAGACTGTAACTTACTTTGTAATCACAAAGTCCAAGTTCAGTAAAGAAGAGCAAGAAAACGTAGAAGAAAAATTGCCAAAAATGACTGCAGTTTTGTTTCCTTACCGATTGGCCATTTGTATTTTTTGTTGACTTGTTGACCGAGTCAAAACCCTGCAATAACTAACAAGACTTCTGTCATTTTAGTCCACACCATGTCATGTGCAAAGGGAAGTGGGACTCAAAGTGACATGGAGTCTTGACTCGTCAGATGTTGAGGACGCCACAGAGACAGTTTCAATGAAGACACTAGCAGGAAAAAAAAAAAAATCCCGACTACGGGCTTTTATGATATTGCATACTGATATTTTGTATGCAAGTGCTGCGTTTAAATTTGGAAGGCTTAACACTATACCACACAAATGTCAAAGTGCTGCACTCTTGCTTTATAGCCTTAGCAGCTGTGAGAACACGTGGTGTCATGGAAGGGGTGTGCAGATTGGTATTCTTACTCCTAGAAGGGAGGAGTTTGGTGTCAGCACACCCTAGAACGGGAGTTTGGTGGTCAGCACACTCCTAGAAGGGAGGAGTTTGGTGGTTTAGTCACATCTCCTATTGCGAGGAGTTGGCGGCCACCAACATCCAGAAGAGAGTTTGGTGTCAGCACCACTCCAGAAGGGAGCGTTGGCTGGCAGGCAACTCCAGAAGGGAGATGTATGTGTCAGCACACTCCAGAAGGAGAAGTTGGTGGTCGCACCCCTAGAAGGAGAGTTTGGGCGGTCAGCACACCCTAGAAGGGAGCGATCGGTCAGCACCTCCTAAGGAGGACTTTGGCGTCAGCTCACTCCTAGAAGGGAGGATTTGGGGGTCAGCACACTCCAGAAGGAGGAGTTCGTGGTCAGCACACTCCTAAAAGGCAGGAGTTTGGCGGCAACACAGCCCTAGAAGGGAGAGTTCGGATCAGCACACTCCTAGAAGGGAGATTGGCAGCGCACACCTAGAATGGAGAGATTTTTTGGTCAGCAAACTCCTAGAAGGAGTGGTTTCATTTGGTCAGCACTCCTAGAAGGGAGGAGTTTGTGGTCAGCACCACTCTAAATGATAGTTTCGGCGTCACCACTGGCCACAGATGACCCCGCCAGGGAGGTTGATGTTTTCACACCTGCATCGGTTGGTTAGTTGGTTGCATGCTACGTTCGCTGGTTAGTTGCTTGTTATCCTGTTGATATCTTGGTTTGTCTGAGGTGAACAAACCATGCAAAATCTGTGGAACCAGTTAAAAACGAACTTGGTCTAACTTTTGTGTTTGTTTGTACACCTCATTGCGACATACTTGTTGGATTATAGACCTCATTGTGAAACCGTTGTCATGTTGTTTGCTGTGTGACCAAGAAGTAGCTACTGAAGCTTGATAACGCCAACTCGAGCATTAGAGAACAGGGTCCGCATACCTATGTGTTAATTTTCACTGTTATCTACCCTCTGACTGTCTGAGTTTTAATGCTTTTGACTGTCTTGCATTCCCTTCACCATGCCATCTCTCTCAGCTCTGATCTCTGTCTCGTCTCTTATGTATCTCTCTCATTGTCTCTGTTTATCTTCTTTATTTTTTTTCTTTCTTCTCTCCTCTCTCCTCTCTCTTCCTCTCACTCGTCCTCTCTCCTCTCTCCTCTCTCTTCTCTTCTCTCAAGAAGATTGTTACTCTTCTTAGTCAATTCTTTTTGCTATAGAAAGGTTTTTTTAGGAGGAATGGAGGAGGGTGGTGGTGTGGTGGTGGAATGGCTTGATATAAGAACAGTGATCATCCTAAGACGGGAAAAGATGACCTGGTAACAAACCTTTTTTTTCCACTCCAGAGGGGATTGCTTCCTTTACTGTCAAGGTGCTCATTGTGCTTTTGTACATGTGGCCTCATTTCAAGCCCAGGAGGAATACCTTGAAAAATAGACTTTTTTTTTTTGTTCTTTAAAAGCCCTGGAATAAGTTGTTGCCAAATCCTGTGAGTTGTTTCTATGCAGATATACAAAAATGTGTAGGGTATGATAAAAAAAAAAAAAGAGTTGAGGACAGGTCTGCATAATAATAATAATAATAATGAATACTTATATAGCGCCTATTCTCGGCTAGAGGCCAAGCTCTAAGCACTTTACAATCAACACTCGTTTACACAACGGGCTGCCTACCTGGGTAGTGCCGACTGAAGAGCTGCCAGCTGGCGCTTCATTCAGTGTTTCCCGTGTCATCCAGTCAGTATCGTTCAATATCGATCACTCATTTTCCTTACTTCCTTCATTCTTTCCATTTCTCACGCAGGGTGCATGCTATGTGTAATGTGTCATCCATACCAACGGCCAAACTGGCCTACTCTTCCGAAAGTTGGTGATGGGATTTTACGTGTGTGCAAGATGTTATGCATGTGTTCACACACGGAACCTCGGTTTATAGTCTCATTCGAAGGACTGTATGGGAAATGGAGTCAGAACCAATGTTAACTCCGAGGGAAAAATCCCCCTGAACCGAAACGCCCCGGCGGAGGTTCGAACCCGCAACCCAAGGATCACCAAGATTACGAGTCCGCCGCTCTACCAACTGAGCTAAAAGAACATAAACATAGTTGTTGTCTCTATGCAGATATAAAGAATGTGTGGAATATTATTTTTAAAAAGAATTTAAGAGATTGAGGACAGGACTGCATATACATAGTTCTTGTTTCTATGCAGATATACAAAAATGTGTAGAATACAATAATTAAAAGAATTTTTAAGAAGAGGTAGAGGACAGGACTTCATATACATGGTTGTTGTTTCCATGCAGATATACCAAAATGCGTAGAATATGATGAAAAATAAAAAATTAAAAAAGAGGTTGAGGACAGGACTTCATAACACATATGTTGTTGTTTCTATGCGGAATGTAACAAAATGCGTAGAATATGATAGAAAATAAAATTGAAAAACAGATGTTGAGGACAGGCTGCATATACATAGTTGTTGTTTCTATGCGAATATACCAAAATGCGTAGAATATGATGAAAAATAAAAAAATAAAAAAGAGGTTGAGGACAAGACTGATATACATAGTTGTTGTTTCTATGCAGAATTAAAAAAAAAATGTGTAGAATGTAATAATAAAAGTAAAAGGAGGTTGAGGAAAGAGGCTGATCAATGCCAGGCATGCAGACCCTGTTCTGTGGACGTGTTGTCAAAAGTCCATTTAGGATTTCATTTCATTCACAGTAACAATCCCGAAAGACTCGATTTATCGGCAAAAAATGAGGTTAGGGCTCATCTACTCCTCACAATGTTGCTTCTTGCAAGCTGGTCAGAGTCTGAGGGTGTTGTCATCTCTTCTTTTATAGCTGACATCAGTGATCTCGGTTTTGAAAGAAAAAATAATGAAAATGGAGATTTGGGAATTAGAGAGAAAGAATGTGCTTGGCTGTATACCATCATTGAAGAAACTGTTTGAATCCACTGAAGTAGGCATATTAATTAACTGTGTGTGTGGCAAACTACACAAAGCTTTGGTGTCTAGAGGTGTATTTCTTCTTTTAAGATGCTGACTTGTCCTACTACCAGCTTGTTTGAGTACTGTGCTTCTCTTAAGTTGTTCTGTCATCCCTGCTGATACAGATATGACAGTTTGCTAATGTGTGTATTGGAGTGTGTGTAAGAGAGAAAAAGGGATGGGTGAGGCAATGGGGTTAAAAAAAAGCACAAACACAAAACCCACCTGTATGTGCCTTATAATGTGTAAATGTGGATGCATCTTTCAGTTCAAGCTTTAGCAAGCAATGATGATTTTTTTTTTTATGATCAGAAGACTGGATCAGATAACAAATTCATATTTCTGTTGCAAAAAAAAAATTGAATTTAATATTAAAATTGAATATGGTTAAAAAAAAGAAAATTAAATAAATAAAAAAGAATTGTTCAGTGAACACCAGTCTGTCAATCTTTTTTTTTAGTTTTATCGACGAAATTGAAGACGTCTGATGAATGTCCTGTGCATGTTTTGTTTTGTTTTTGAAACTTTCTGTGGCTCTTTAATGAAAAAAAAACAAAACAAGACAATTTATATGCATTGAAACTGACATGAGAAAAGGGGGAGTGAAAAATGGATTGGAGAAAGCTGCTGGTGGCTTCCATTCAGCTCTGCCCATCTGTAACAGTGAAACGATGTTACAGACTTGCCAGAAAGGAGGGGTTGGCTTCAATAGTAATTTTATGTGGCTTCTTGTTGTTGTGCCCTGGCTAAAAGACTCCAGGGATCATCCGGACAGCCAAAGTACTTGAACACTATGGTACAAATACATCAACTTGGGGATGAGAACATTACGTATGTGACCGTTTTTAATTACCCCCCGCCACGTGGGCAGCCACACTCCCACTTCGGAAGATTTTGGAGACTGATGATGTTATGCTAGGAGCTTGTCACAAACTGAAGACAATTCCCGCAGAACTATGCAGAGCATAACAACATTTTGATGTAGCCTTGGTGTTGTAGCCTGTGTTGATAGGCCTGACACAGCCTTAAGCCGAGGCGGTGTGTGGCTTGTAATGTTTGCCATTTTCATTGCAAAAATATCGCTTCAGCTGGTAGAAAGAAGAGCAAGCAGGGAGGAAAATTAAGTTTAAAGTGTGTTTGTGTGTTTGTGTGTGTGTGTGTGTGTTGTTTTTTTATACAGGTACATTTCCCGTATCTAACTGAAGATGTATTATTTTCATCCTGTAATTATCTGGTATGATGATGAAACTTGGTTTCCAATTTCTACTTCTTTTTTTTTTTTTTTTTTTTTTAGCATACATGCAACCACTTTTTGAATGTGTCTTGGTTTTAATGTAGGTGAAATGAGTGTGTGTGTGTGAAAGTTTTTATTTCTGTGTGTGTTTGTGTCCCCATTGGGGACCCTGGGGACTCTTTCAGTATAAATGGTGTCTGCGCCTTCTGTAAATTCTGTACCAGTAATTGCCTCTTTTCTGTTATTTGGATTGACTCTTCCTTCTTTTTGCTACTCCCAGTTCTTATAGAACAGGGAGTACTTTACAATGGGAACGAAGAAATACTGTCTGTGTGTGTGTCTGTCTGTCTGTCCATGGTTAAAATGTGTTCCACTCGCTCCAGACAAAACTTCTGGGCCGATCTTTCTGAAAATTTGTAGGTATGTTCATTATGGGTCACGGATGATGCCCGATGTTTTATTTTACCAGAATAGCCATTACTAACGGCTGTAACGGCCCAAAACGGTTTTTCTTCTTTATGGAATATCTCTGCTGATATTTTGGAGGGATGGCGTTCAGTAACGCTGACATGTTAGAAAATTACGTTTCGAGTTATGTCAAATGTAGCTTGACCGCTTATAGTAAACATGCTGTTGACATGTACACGCGTATTCAAGATAAACTGGCAGTACGTTTATATGCTTTGCATCTTTTTTTGTTGTTTTTTTTCAGTCTTTTTGCTCTGCAGGCACCATGGCCCATTCACTTGCCTTTGTTTGAGAAAGTCTGTGCCCTTTTTCCCCCCCCCTCATGTAAAGTGTATATGAATACAGAAATCATTCAAGACTTACAGAATGCTACTGAAACAGTACTTTTGCAAAGTAAGAAACTTTTCATATGCTAGAAGCTGGTAATTATAAAAGTCAGACGGGAGGAAAGGCAAACTGGGATCATCAGTTCTCTCTCTCCCTCTCTCTCTCTCTCTCTCTCTCTCTCTCTCTCTCTCTCTCTCTCTCTCTCTCTCTCTGATCTGAGCAGACCTGCCAATTCTGGTTTCGGTTTTTGGGGTGCTTTGCAATTCTCGGCATCATTTTGCTATTCTCACAAAGAAAATGCTGCTCCAAAAAAAAAAAAAGAAAAATGAAAAAAGAAGGGAAGGAAGTTGAAACATGCTCTCAACATGGGTCATTGATTGAGTCATGTGAAAACGTGCAAACCAACCACATCATCATCATCTTGAGCAGACAGATGATGAAATAGGACAGCAGATGCCGTCCATTTTCATTTCAGCGTGCTGCATTACCATTGTGGTATTTTCTGTTTGGGTTTTTTTTTCCCCCCTGTGGCCATTTGTTCTTAATTAATACAAATGATAGAATGTCTTCCTGGATATTTATTTTCCACGGTAATAATTGCTGTTACTACCCTCAAATAGTTCTGTTACTATCAGAGAATGACAACATCTTCAAGACAGTAGCGAGGTTGGCGCTTAAGGATGTGTGTGTGTGTAGTAGCGAGGTTGGCGCTTAAGGATGTGTGTGTGGTGTGTATGCGCATGTGTGTGTATGTGTGGGGTGTGTGTGTGTGCGCGCACGTGCATGGGTATGTGTGTGTATGCATGACATAAAGTGAATATATTATCCTTTCTGTCCATGGTCAAATCATGTGGTAAGTGCCAGGAGATGCCATTTAGAGCTTGTTAATTTCAGGGGTGTTGCCCCCTGATCTCTCAGGGGTGCTGTCCCTTGACCCCACCAGGGGGAACCTATGCACCCCCCAGCCCCCTCCCCTACCACACCCCTTGGCCTCAGTAAGCCCCAAAGACTTTTTTGCACTTTCAGCCTGACTGGTAGATATTGGTATGATAGTGGGTATATTTGAGGTGGGAAAATGCCTCTTGATGCTGCACACTTGCTCATTATTGTCATTGCAGAATCAAAAGTTGAGTTTGTGTATTATTGCACTGGTGCTTATTTCAGGCTGATGTTGACCACACATTTGTGGCAGCTGTGGTTCACCAGTGATACTTCAGCAATACTTTGCTTACCAGAGCTTAAAATATTTAACATCTTCTTTGAGGGCCAAATGATATATAATAAAATCTTTTTGAGTCCCTGCAAACCATATTGTCGAAAGTTCACTTTCACACCATAAGATATTTATATGCAATCAAGATTCAAAATAACAACTGATGTTTGTAGAAAATATGGAGTGCCACGTCTGCAAAGGTTTGGGGTGCCCCAAATGATTTTGGGGGCACATTTGGCTTTGAGATCATGCTTAAAAGGAGCAAGGGCTCACCATCATAACAGTTTGAGTTTCACATACTCCTATTTCTTATACTTTGCATATGAGAATGAAAGTAATGTAAATGCTGGGTGCTTTTGTGAAACACATTGGTTGCAGGGAAAAGTTTCAGTATTGGGACGGTTACAGTTTGGCCGATTTTACTCATGTAACAGGACACACAAAGGGAAAGAACTCAGTAGGACTACAGATGCACAAACACACACACTCTCAAGATATATATATATATATATATATATATATATCAATATATATATATATATATATATAATATATATATATATATAATATATATATATATATATATCAAAGGAAAGTGGTTATGAAATTATCTCTTGTTTGTTAATGGCTGTTGTTGGTCACTGACATAAGGTGTCGAGGTCTGAAGCCCAAGCATAGAAATGAATGGTCACTCATCTGTAGCAGATTAAAGAGTCACAAACGTTCCAAATATGTGCACATGTTCAGAAGCACGTTCTGTTCAGCTATTGGTCAAGTGGACCTTTTCTTCCCTTATCTGGCATTAACATTGTAGAAGTTTTTAACCAATCCATAACTACAGTTTCTTGAAGAAAAAAATTCTGTTTATTCGGAAATTTTCCTCATTTGCATTTCACCGAAGTTGCAGTGATTGTCATCTTTGAGAATGTCAGGAGCGGGAGGACGGCATTCAAAGTGAGCAGTGTGGTTGTGTGTTGCAATGCCTGTTGACTGTCTTTTTTCTTTTTCAAGGATGTTGCGCAAAGCCCTGGACAAGATCACAGAGATCAAGTCGCTGAGGGAGAGCAAGAAACAAGGTGAGGTCCAGGGGGTTCAGGGGACCAGGCGTGACGCAGCCTGTCCACCCGAAGGATTAAATTTGGTCACAAAGAGCCACATACACTTTGTAATGAGGAAGGAATGTTGTTGTAAATCGCTGTATGTTCGGGGTATGTGTTACAACCTGTGGCTTCTTGTACTTCAGATTTTGTTTCATTGTTACTGCAATATTCTGTGGATACCGTTTTGTTTCACTTTTTTTGCGACATGCTGTGCGATAGTTCACGACAAGCCATTCCATGGTTACAGCAGTGCTGCCGTACTCCCTTGATGAGCTGAACGCCGTTCCATCACAGCAATATATAAAAATCCCCTGTTCTTTCGTCTGCGGTCTAAGGGAAGCAGCTGCCCAAAATATTTAGAACAGGGTTCTAGCCATCGGAAAAAGGAACTTTGCATGCACTAGCAATGACCTTTGTGACCGAGAGTAATCCTAACAAAGATTTATAACCAAACAAACGTAAACAAGATTGTGTTCTCTTACGTTTTAGTTATGTTGTTTCAGTAACTGTAGCGTTGCTATTTACATAAAATATTGGGGGGGGGGGGGGGGGGCGGGGGGGGGGGGGGGGGGGGGGAACCGGAAGGAGGTGAGTTACATCGATGCTGAACATGGCAGAGATTAAGTGTGTGGCGGAGCCGACGCTCTGTTTCATACTGTTTGGAATCTTAACATTCAAAAACACTGGATTATGTGGAGGAAACTTGTATGTGTCTATTGTGGAAGGACAAGTAAAGGCACATGCCCTGTGTTCTTAACCTTTTGGTTGAGGTAATGAACATTCAGTTGTACATGCAGATGTACAGGATGCTGTAATAATTTTTTTAAATATTCGAATTGCGGTGCTGTGTTGATATAGGATCTTTTCAAAAACGCGCACATGCATAGAAGATGCAGGCTGATCTTGATGATGATGGTGTGTTAGATTCCAAGCAGCCCAAGCCCATTATGAGACGGGGCGTCCTGATGTCTCTCCTACAGCAGAACGCCACCACCCTTCCACTGTGGGTCAGCAAGCCAGGAGAAAAGTCAGTAAACCTTGGGGGGGTTGGTTTGTTGTTGTTGTTTTCCAAGAGATACTAGGGAGATTGTGTGCATGTGCTGCAACACAAAGCCTTTAAATAGTGTGCATGTGCAGCAACACAAAGCCCTTATATAATGTGCATGTGCTGCAACACAAAGCCTTTACATGGTGTGCATATGCTGCAACACAAAGCCTTTACATGGTGTGCATGTGCTGCAACAAAAAGCCTTTACATGGTGTACATGTGCTGCAACACAAAAGTCCTTACATAGTGTACATGTGCTGCAACACAAAGCCTTTACATGGTGTACATGTGCTGCAACACAAAGTCCTTACATAGTGTACATGTGCTGCAACACAAAGCCTTTACATGGTGTACATGTGCTGCAACACAAAGCCTTTACATAGTGTGCATGTGCTGTAACACAAAGCCCTTACATAGTGTACATGTGCTGCAACAAAAAGCCTTTACATGGTGTGCATGTGCTGCAACACAAAGCCCTTACATGGTGTGCATGTGCTGCAACACGAAGCCCTTACATAGTGTACATGTGCTGCAACAAAAAGCCTTTACATGGTGTGCATGTGCTGCACAAAAAGCCTTGACATGGTGTACATGTGCTGCAACACAAAGCCCTTACATGGTGTGCATGTGCTGCAACACAAAGCCTTTACAGAGTGTGCATGTGCTGCAACACGAAGCCTTTACATGGTGTGCATGTGCTGCAACACAAAGCCTTTACAGAGTGTGCATGTGCTGCAACACAAAGCCCTTACATGGTGTGCATGTGCTGCAACACAAAGCCTTTAGTTTACAGAGTGTGCATGTGCTGCAACACGAAGCCTTTACATGGTGTGCATGTGCTGAAACACAAAGCCTTTACATGGTGTGCATGTGCTGCAACACGAAGCCCTTACATAGTGTGCATGTGCTGCAACACGAAGCCCTTACATAGTGTGCATGTGCTGGAACACGTAGCCTGTCAATTCTACAGTTGGGAATTAAAAAATTTTGTATGTGAACCTGATCACGGATGAATCTTGGATCATAGTAGCCACCTATTTCAAATTGCTGAGAGCATCTGTTCAGACCCACACATTACAAACACTGATTTATCCCAGAATGACAAGCTGTGTTAGCCACCAAAATAGCTTTTCTCGTGTGTGTGGGTGTTGCTATCATCATCATCATCACCATCATTACTTTCATACTCGCAGTCTGTCCTCAGACCCCTCTTCTGTGCCAAGTTGTTGCTGGCACATCATCACCATCATCACCATTATCATCATCATCTCCTTTATGTTTCTGTCTTCAGCAGATCCTCTCCTCTGTGTGGAGGTGTAATTATTGTCATCGTCGTTATCGCTTTCATCAGATCCCCTTCTGCCTGTGGATCCATCATGGTGGTCATCAGGATCATCACCTGTTTCATATTCTGTCTTCAGACCCCGACCTCTGTGTGAAGCTGTTGTTATTGTCATTATCATCATCATCAACATCATCTGTGTTATATTCTGTGTGGAGCTGTAGTTATTGCCATTATCATCATCATCATCATCATCATCTATGTCATATTCTGTCTTCAGTCCCTGACCTCTGTGTGGAGCTGTTGTTATTGTCATTATCTCATCATCATCATCTCTGTCACATTCTGTGTGGAGCTGTTAGTTATTGCCATTATCATCATCATCATCATCACCATCACCATCACCATCATCATCATCACCACATCATCTGTGACATTCTGTCCTCAGACCCCTCCACTGTGTGGAGCTGTCCCGGCGGACAGCAGTTTTGTGTGCAACAAGAACGACAAGATTGCGGCGCGGGTGAAGGCGCTGGGCGAGGAGAACTGGATCTGGCCAGCGTGGTGTCTTCAACCCCAGACCAACAGATACGAGGTGGACGACATCGACGCTGAAGAAGGCAAAGAGTAAGCTTGCCTGTAGTGTTAGGCTGTAGAGAAGATTTGGGAGGGGGGGGGGGGGGGGGGGGGATGAGGATATAATCCCCTTCACCTCCCTATCCCACCCTCAGCACTCATCCCTCCATCCATCACCTCCCACCTACCCTGAACCCCTCCACCCCACCCTTCATCACTCTTCCACCGTCATTGTTATCTGTAGGTGTAGCGTCAGGGTGTTGATGCAACATTGTTTGTTCTGTGTATTCAGTATGGAGGATATCAAACAAAAGGAAGAACTGGACTTTTAAAACAAAGCATCAAAATCTAACGGCAGAAACAAGTAAACACACTAGTAATATTTTTTTCCATTTTCGTTTCTTTCTTTAACACTCATGTTTGGTTTGTGTTGATGTGGTTTTTTTTTCTTTCTTGTTTTTCTTCTTTTTTTTTTTTTTTAGGATTTTGCTATGAATTATGCTTGATTTGTATGATGAATGTTGTTTCATGTTTTATCATTGCTATCCATTGTACTGTAACCGTTTTTTTGCAATAATACAACTCGTCAAGTACAGTAGTAGTACTGGAGACCATGTGATATTTTCACTGTCTGTTTGAAGGTTTTACGTGCCTCTTCTTCAGGTGTGTCAGTTTTAATCAGTGTCAGTTTTCTGGGGAATTCTTTTAAGGTTCTAACCAGCACTGTCATTTTTACAGCGTGTTTCAGTGTTTGTGAAGGATTGTTTTAAAGTTTGCGTTATCAGCTGTGCCATTTTCACAGTCGCATTCATCTCGTTTGAAGAATGGCTGTGAATTTCTCTATCAGCTGTGTCATTTTCACAGTCACATTCGCAGTTTTCCTGAAGAATAAGGCAGTGATGTTTTTATCAGCTGTGTCATTTTCACAGTCACATTCAGTTTTCCTGAAGATGGTATGAATGTGTACTAATCAGAGTGTCATTTTTACAGCTACTCTCTGTTTTCTGAAGATGGTATGAATGTGTACTAATCAGTGTCATTTTACAGCTACTCTCTGTTTTCTGAAGAATGGTATGAATGTGTACTAATCAGAGTGTCATTTTTACAGCCACTCACTGTTTTCTGGAGGAGAGCTCTTAATGCTTCACAGTTTATGTAGCCAGTAGTTTTTGTTCGACAGGCGACACTCGATCAGCGGCGACGCATTGTGCGCTACCGACTATCGTGCCAACCTGAGACAGACCCTGAGGCCCTCTTTCCCAAGGGAACGGTAGTTGGATGCTGCCTCCCCCCCTCCCCCCCCCCCCCCCCCCCTCGTCCAATAGAACGCAGATAATCCAGTCAGCTAGTAGTTGGAAGTTGGCTGTGCAGGGCTAATATGGTTAGGTCTTATTGGTAGTGAAAATCTTCTTCTTCCTCAGGAGTTGGAAAGGTATCAGTGACAAGTGATGAACAATTATAGAAGAAAGGCTAGTAGTCCAACAGGAGGCAGGCACACCAGTGCATATGTCCTTCAGTTTGGTGGGATTGTGTCGCCCATTCGAGGCATACAGTGTACACGCACCATACAGGTCAGTGGTGTAAGTCCCTTTCTGACCAGTACAGTGTCAGCATGACTGTCGCACCCTGTTCCTGATGCCATGAATGGATGACAGTGACATTCCAATGACAATGACAGTGACATTCCAGTGACAATGACAGTGACAGTCCAGTGACAAATGACAGTGACAATCCAGTGACAATGACAGTGACAGTCCAGTGACAATGACAGTGACAGTCCAGTGACAATGACAGTGACAGTCCAGTGACAATGACAGTGACAGTCAGTCACTGGGCTCAAGTCCACGCCAGTTTTGGATTTCAGGAAGACAAAGGTAGACAAAGAGAAACTGGTCTTTGCTGTGGTAGTTCGGAGCTGGAAATGAATGAAGCAAACCGTTCTGGAATGCAGACTGAAACGACGAGTTGTAACCTGCGTCGAAAATAGAAAGTAAGATGGATGGAGACAGAGGCAGTAGCAGAACTGGAGACTCGATTTATGTACAGTGAAAGTGTTTCCTACTGTCTAAAGCACATTGTTTAATGATGGAATACATATTGTTTCCCTTAAAGATGGGAATGTGTCTTCATATTCCAAGTATTTTCAGGATTGTCCATCCCCCAGAATGAAGGGCCATTCAGTTCCTCTAGGAAATGGGTTGGTGGTGAGGGGGAAGGGAAGAATGTGAGAGGTGGGGATGATTTTCATGATGAAAAGGTAGTCAATTTTTTTTTCTTCAAAAAAGTTACCTTGGTTCATTGCTGCTGCTTCACCATGGTAACCATTATGCAAAGTGTGCTGGCTAGCCCCAATCAGCATTTCACTTCCATAAAGCTCAGTGTTAGTCTCATGCTGATTGGCTGTTGAATGAACCCTCGGTAGAATTGATTCAAGAAACACAAAGAGGAAAGTGAAGAAAGTAAAGCCAAGACCATTCTAGTGTGTTCCACTGCGACATCAGTATTTCATCTGGAGTAGGGTAATGTCAGGAGAGACCTGTGGTAAGTCCTGTACATGTTCATGCTCATTCATTACTTTTTTTTAAGTATTCCATATTCTTCCGCATTTTTCCTGTGCATGATTTCTGATTTCTTTTCATTATATGTCCATGTTTGTGCATGATGTGTAACCCAAGTCTTGTAGTGCACAGAATTAGAGCAGTCATGTGTAGCGTCAAGGACAGAAAGGCTTCTTCAGTTCAACACATGGCATGTGTATCCTGTACTGTCAAGTCCCATAAACTTATCCATATCGATGCTGACCTCAATATTTAGGGCCGAGAATTGGAAAGATTAGAATTGAGATGGAATTTGGATTGTCTGCTCTTGGATATATATTCAGTGTGGCTATTACCCTGCCATTCCTTGGTTCAGTGTCACATGTTTTTTTACAGATGCCAGTTCAGTCATGAATTAATTCACAAAAAGGGCGATTTTATATGATGAATGTACTGATAACGAATTGCAGATGCAGGGTTGTACATCCTTAGCAGTATCTATAGGACAAATGTCCTGGACCACCTGAAGTAATAGGACATTTGTCCTCTTCATAACAAAATCAATCGGACATTTTGAACGCAAGCCAGATTGAATGTATATTAAGTTTTATGCACCAAAAATTTAATTGGTATTACAAAAGCTGACTATATTCCTAGAGTGGGAAGCCATGTTTGGTAAACATACTATTACTAGTCCACACACACACACAGTCACACACACAGAGGCAGTGTCTTTCCTAAATCACTATTCATTGCTATGCTAGTATTCAAGTACAATATTGATTCATTTGGAGTCGTCTTTTTGGTTGAAGAGCATTCTTTTCCTTTTCTCTCCCACTTTTCTGTCACCCTGAACACCCATTCTGATTCCCCCTTGACATCACTTGGTCCTTCCATTTGCACCTCGTCGTGGAGCAGGATTCCTTTCCAGTCTCCGCTTCAGCAACATGTGCCTACATGGCCTAAACACGTAACAAGTACAATAGGGCTTACGCTCTTTAGCCGCTTTACGCTAAAAATAACCCTGACACAAGCTGGCTGCGAGCTCTCAGCTGCGAGCTCTCAGCTGCGAGCCGTGAACCTCGCTGGCTCAGCCTCTGCCAGTCAGGGAGGCAGAGTTGCAAGCCAACGAGCTAAAAATAGACCGCCACGGCTCGCCACTAAGCTTAGTGCCAGTGGCACACGGGACTAGTAATGGGCCTAGTGATTCACTGGGCAGTGGGCTTACACTAAAGTTACAGACTGGAGTTCTGTACGACGGTCGGACTCAAATTAATTATGCGGGCTTGATATAAACGGCCGGTGCCATGTCCGTGAGCATCGGAAAGCTATCGGACAGTGACCGCGTTTTCGGCAAAGTAATGGGACATTTGTCCTCTTCACTGCCATTTATATCGGACATTTTGCATGTGCAATCGGTCTATGTCCGATGTCCGACGTGGATGTGCAACCCTGCAGATGTATGAGCTAAGCTGAAACACATTAAGCAACACAGTATAATTAGAGTTAAGGAATCTGGTAAAGTAGTGTGTGTGTGTGTGTGTGTGTGTGTGACAAACTGACTCAGCTAGTCTGGCATTAATAGAGATGGCAGCAATTTCATTATCTTGCAGAGTTGAGTACCAATATTCAGATGTACAGGGTTGCATCTAGAGCGCGGCATTGCGGGATTCCCGCAAAATTATCGGCATGCCCGCAAAAATCCAAACACGCTGCGGGAAAAAAACCCCAAATTCTGAGAAATGCCGCAAACGAAAAGATCGCTCGAAACTGAAAGTAACAGAGCTGCATTGTAAGCAGCGAGTCAAGCGAGATGCATTACTTTCCGAAGCAGAGAACAACAAGTATTTTGATTGGGTCTTTTCAGTCTTTTCAGCCAATCAACGGGCTCCGCTTAAATTTACCAACTTCCGGCCGGTTGGATTTGCAGCGTGTACTGCGAAATCATGGCGTCGATTCTGGATTATTTCAAGCGTTCATCGGAAAAGAAAAACGAGAACAGTGATACTGAGATAGAGGCGTTGGAAATCGACGAACAAGCAACCTGCGAACAACCTTGTTCCTCTTCGGCTGCTGGCGATATAGATCGTGTCAACAGTGATTTTGAAGATCATTCAAGTGATCAAGACTGTGAAGTTGCCGAAGATCAAAACTTGAACTGTGCTAGCAGTGTCTCCGAACCACCGTGCAAACAGCGCAAACATGATTTTATGGACAGTTGGACGAAGAGTAGGCCTTGGCTTCGTTACGATAATGAAGCAAAAGTGATGTTCTGTGACTGGTGCTTACAAAGCAAAAAGAAGAATACGTTTACCAAGGGTTGTCGGAATTTTCGCACGTCAACGCTAGATCGTCACGTCAGTCTCCCTGACCACAGAGTTGATTGTGGACCATTCATGGGATGGCCAAATGTATGTTCATGTGACTTTTTTTCTGTGTGTATTAACCCTCTTGCATTCGTTTCGCCCGTATCCGGCCGCTGTGTTTGTCTCCCCTGCTGTTCGTTCCGGCCGCAACCGGCCGTACGTGCCGCGTTACTTTCCCTCACACACTGCGAGCTTGTTTTAAGTCAGGGCTGGCCAAAAATAAACGTGGATCCCTGAGAGGGTCCAATGAAATCTTAGCAGTAGTATGGGGTGTGGGAAGCAATTCAGTCACAAAGACTAGGGTCGTGAACTGACCGCATTCCATTGCTGCAGACGGGATCGCCTTGTTTCTGAAAATGGCGTCTGCTAGCGCTTCTACTGACGGCGATTTTTGGATTATACGAAAGAGGAGTTGGATGATATATTACAAGAAGTAGAAAGATATGAAAGAGAGGAGTTAAATGAAAGTGATGTGGATGTTTGAGAGGAAGAAGAGGAGAAGAAGGCGAAGAAAGTGATGAAGATGATGATGCGCCTTTGTTTGCGTTTGTGACCACGTGGCGACCGGCGACTTCCGCACCTGTGGTTCAGCCTTTTGAGGAAGAGACTGGGCCAAATCATGATTTGCCAGACACAGATACACCTCTGGGTTATTTTTTCTCTTCCTGCTGCAGTTGTTTTTTACTACAGCTGCTTACCAGACGAACCTGTACGCCAGGCAGCAGATGGCAAAGTGGGGACAACCTGACCTACTTTGGCAGGATACGACACCTGCGGAGATGCGCGCATACTTAACTGTGCTCGTCATAATTGGGATCAAACGTCAGCCAAGACTCTGGTGCTACTGGTCGACTGATCTTCGGTTTAGCGAGCCACGGATCAGTGGGGTGATGTCGAAAACACGGTTTCTGCCATGCAGCAAACATGGTAGAAACCATGGATCAAGAGTAGTGTTTACCATATTGGTGACATGTGACAGTGGTGACACCCTCCTGACGTGTGCGACCAGACACCACGTTAGAGTGTAAAGAATGGATTTTACTTCTTTCTGTGACTGTGTATATTCCGGTGTTAAAAGTCGTTAAGTAGTGACAAACACACCTTTTAGGACGAAAAAAAAACCCTGTAAAGTTACCTGGCCCCATGTTTGAGTATGTGACAATCATGTGACACTTAGTGACACCCCAAACTGGATTTACTGAACCAGGACTGCTGTTTACAAGTTGAGGTAGGACACCCTTTGATGATTTATACTAACAAATGCATGCCGACAATGTTATTGTCTGTCTGGTGTATTATAGTAACATTGTCAACGTTTGATGTCCCATTGTTTTGTGACAAACAGGGTGACAATGACACCCACATGCATCCCAAACATGTGACATCTCTGCATTATGAAATATGATGTATTAGAATTTTGTATACTAAATTTGACAGCGCTGCAATGGAAACTTTGTCCACTACAGCCTTTCAAAGGCAGTAGGTGAGTTTTAGCTTACATTTCTCAAAACAATACGAATACTAGTAGCAGTTCTAGGCTGGAAAATGCGAATGCAAGAGGGTTAAGGGAGCTACATGTGTGTTTAGGTAAAATAACTGTTTTTCATATGGACTGGAGACAAAACATGTAACTTCGCATTGCAAGTGTTCAGTGTGACAGTATTGACTTCTGGAGAAAAGGAGTGTGCAATGGGACAGTTATTTTTTCAAGAAAAGGAGTGAACATTATGACAGTATTATTTTTCTCAAGAAAAGGAGTAAACATTGTACAGAAGAAAAGGAGTGCAGAAATTTTGCAAGGTAAGAAAGCTTTTTCATTGAAAATGTGATTTTATGTGAAAAGTTAATTTAAAACTAAATATGTGTTCCTTTACTCAAGCCCCCCTTATTGGTTCCAGATCCCCCCAAATTTTCATACCAATGGGGGCAAAGCCCCCCATTTTAGAAATTTCTAGATGCAACCCTGGATGTAGGTGGGCCACTTGTCAGTCTCAGAACTCCTGTTTACAAAAATCTCAAGATCTCCTCTCAGGCCTGGCAACATTTTATGCCGTTCAGTTCAGGCCCAGAAAAAAATTCCCTCAGGCTTTTCTTGCTGTCAAAGTGACAGTTTTCGGGCTGAAACCAAAAATCTTACCAACTTGTCACTTACGAAAATCGACCGAGTCGAGTCATTGATGGTTGGCACATTGTTTTCTTCTTCTGCAGTCGATTTCTTTTGGTTGTGTCAGATCTTCGATCCTGTCACCAAGATAAAACCCCCAGTCTTCTTGAGGTCGCGACGGCTGCCCCAAAGCTGCATCTGTAGTTCTGCACCCTCTGACCAGTTTTGACACCATAGAACATCATGGACATCATAAAAGGATGTAAACTGCTTTCAAGTGTCACTTTGAGGGCATAGTTCATGTCAGCGTTGTGAACAGTGGAGAACTGGTGATTGAAGAGCAACAAAAAGTAATTCACTTTCAGATTTCTCAAAGCCCAGTTTTGTCGTTATCAGGGCCAACCCCCCCCCCCCCCCCCCCCTCCCCGATTTCTACTCTGCACTCTGTAGTTGAGAAAAGATCTTTGCCCGATGAGTGTCATGATCAAGGAATGAAGACCAAATCCTGAAGATTGTGCACACTTTTTCCGTCTTTTGGATGAAGCCCATCCCACCTCCTTTTCACAGATACTTGGAAGATCGACATCTCCCTCCCCCCAATCCTCAAATCCTCCTCCCCCCTCTTCTCTTGCCAGCCTTCAGCCAGGTAAATTTCTTTTAGAATCAGTTTTCTGGCTTAGTCATTTCGGTCACGTGTACCCTCGTACTTGTGTAAGTGTTAGAGTTTTGTTGTTTATGGCCTATTTTTGAGCACTGCCAAAGTTTAATCATGTTCAGTAACCTTGCAGAGATGATAATTTCTTTATCCGAGGTGCTGGTACCCATGCTACAGTAAGGCGTTCACTACACACACACACAGTGCCTGCATGTAAAGTGAAAGATCAGGAATGAAAATAATGAGTTTGAAGCGTCTCTTTTGTCTAATATTTGTGTGAAAGAACCATGGTGTCCACTGACTTTGAACGACAGTATTGAGTGGTATGTCTGTTTACTGCTGGAATGTGTTGCTTCAAGCAAAGGAGCTTGATAAGCTGGCCTTTCTTCTGTTGTTGTTTATGGGTTCGTTTGGGTTTTTTTTATAGAAAAGCTGGTAGTTTTGTTCTTTTTCTGTGTTCATGTTGATTTGGAATGATGCGTTTCAACCTTCTTTTTTTTTCACCTTTTCATGGCAGTTGGTATTAGCCCTCTACCCTCAGACAACCTGTTTCTATAGAGGCCTGGTTGAGGAGCCACCTAAAAACTGTAAGTGTGTCCGTCATTTTCTGTCATTATTTATCGGCCCCTCTCAATTTTCTCTCTCTCTTGCTTTCTCTCTTTCTCTTCCTGTTGCTTTCTGTCTCTCACTTTCAGTCTTTCTGATTCTCTCTCTCTCTGTATGTATGTGTGTGTGTGTCTGTATGTCCGTCTTTGTTGTTACAGAAATGGGCGAGCAATGATTTGTTCATATCTCTTACAAGCCTTTAAACAAACAAAAAAATGATCCAATTATGATCTGGTAAGCACAAGATCTTGTTATCGGTGATGAAAATGGTAGATTGATTATATTAGCTTTTCGTGTAGTCTTCAGAATTTATGTCTGCAAAGAATTGATTTTGATTCTACTTAACCATGATCTCAGCTCGTGTCCTTTTAGCACAGATAACTTCATCTGTGTTGGAAGAATTGATGGGAGGTACATCATCAGATTTGTCCAAAGTGTGTATATGCTTATAGATTAATATCTTTTCTGAGGAAAGATGGGAAAAGAGAAGAGAAAACGGAGGAATGGATATCTGCATTGATGAAAGGAATGGGCAGGTATGCCTGAATGTTTGCTGTGCAAAATCAGATCTCTGTGCCCACCTGTAACTGACAAGATTATATAACATTGTGATATGGACCATGACTGTGGTAGTGTGTGCCAGGTACATGTGCATCAAATTACATCCAGTGGAAAGAGATGTTGATCATTGTTATAGTTGTGAATTCTAAAACTGAACGTTTCATCTATTGGTTGGTTTCTGCAAGTTTTCTTGCCCCATATGTTTGTTGTCATTTTTTCACTAGTTTTGTTTCATGTTCCGGTAGCTGTGCAGTAAGAGCCTGATGCATATATATCGATATGAAATGAGGAAGATGTGCATTGAGAAAACATAATGTAGCTAGAAGTGGTGTCATTCGGAAGTGCTTGCATCGTTAGATGATTGTTTTTTTGGGGCGTGTTTTTGTAACTTGCCCTCATCATTGTAACAAAATGTTGAATATTCACCACATAAAAGTTATGTTTTGTATAATTATTTTCCCATTCCAGCATGAAGATGACTACTCTGTGCTATTCGAAGACACTACCTACAGCAACGGCTATTCTCCCCCCTCATGGTGGCCCAGCGTTACGTCATTGCCTGCAAAGAGGACAAGAAGAAATAGGGTGTGGACTTGGAGAATGGGGGCGATGGGAGACTACGGCTGATGTAGTGTGCATCCGTGTCTGTGTGTGTGGTCACTTGCATGCACGAGAGAAAGAAAACTAGTACACACATTACTAGTACTTTGTCATGTATTCATGCTGAGTAGATGTGAAGGAACCGAGTGACAAATGTTTGAACGTGTGGTGAATGGACAGAAGCTTTGCAAAGTCCTGCCCGTCTTTTTGTTGAGGACGCAGTTGATCAGTATTTCAAGGATGTTCAGTTAATATCAATTCCATTTCTGTGTGTTTGAACACACATTTTCTTGGATCATTAACCTTTCCCGTACGTCGCCTAAAATTTTGCGCGCCGTACATCGTGGGTCCGCATGGACCCCATGCTTTTAGTGAAGGAAAGAGGCTTTGCCGTACATCGTGGGTCTGCATGGACCCATGCTTTTAGTGAAGGAAAGAGGCTTTGCCATACATCGTGGGTCTGCATGGACCCATGTTTTTATGAAGGAACAAACCCTTGCCGTACGTCGTGGGTCCGCATGGACCCATGCTTTTTATGAAGGAACAAACCCTTGCCGTACGTCGTGGGTCCGCATGGACCCACGCTTTTTTTAATGAAGGAACAAAGCCCTGCCGTACGTCGTGGGTCTGCATGGACCCATGCTTTTTATGAAGGAACAAAGCCTTGCCGTACGTCGTGGGTCCGCATGGACCCATGCTTTTTTTAATGAAGGAACAAAGCCTTGCCGTACGTCGTGTGTCTGCATGGACCCATGCTTTTTATGAAGGAACAAAGCCTTGCCGTACGTCGTGGGTCCGCATGGACCCATGCTTTTTATGAAGGAACAAAGCCTTGCCGTAGGTTTGTGTTTGTGTACGGAATTTAAGAAAGTCACATGTTTTAGACGGATTGGAATAGTATTATTTTTATAAGCAGCAACAGAGTTTTTGTGCAAGAGAATGAACTTTACCGTTTGTTTCAAAATGCTTGGTAATGTGAAAAACCATCGATCGAGGTGACAATGTGTTCACGCATGCCAGCACACATTCACTCCGGCACACATCTGGCTTTTGAACATCACTCCACTCACACGTTGTGGTAATCAAACCAGCTGTGACACACAAAATGAAAATGCGCTGGTGTGTGTGTGTATGTGTGTGCGCGCGTGCGTGTGTGTCGTTTTCAAGTTTGTATGTGTGTTGCTGTGTGTATGCGAGTGCATGTGTATGTGCGTGCGTACATGCAGGTATGTTCGTCAGTCTGTGTATGATAGTGCAGATCTCGAGTGCAAGTATGTACGGATGTATGTATGAGAGGAAAGTGTGCTTGTGGTGGACTTAACAAAATATGGGCACGGAAGAGAGGGAGCGAGCGCGTGTTTAGGAGCGACTGTGTAGGCCTACATGTATCCGACTTGATGCTTCTTTAGCATACTAAAAATAGTTTCGGCCTAATTTTCAATAACGAGAGCCTCCAGTGAAGAATTTACACGGAACACTAACAATATGTCTCGCACACAGAATGTAAAGGCCACTCACTCTGTAACGGGGAAAACATAAACACACACAAGTACATTTCTGTCAACAATGGTTTATAGGTTTAGTAAAGAGACTTAAATTTGTTCAGTAGGCTGAGAAATCACTCGCACACATTTTCAAATTCTCTCTCTCTTCTCTCTCTCGCACACACGGAAAAATGTCATTGCGATCCACAGGTACTGTTAGATGCTTGCGCTCATATCTAGTCGCCTTGTTTTTATGTAAAAGGCGATTGCTAACAGCAGTGGTACGTGGAAGGGGAACATTTGGTCGTCGTGTCGTGAGAAAAACATTGGTAGGGAGCAGTTTGTTCTAAGCAAGAGAGAGAGAGATTGAAAAACCTAAACATAGGAACCTATTAAAATCTGGATGTACCCATTTCGTTAGAAGTGTGTCCGTGGGACACTTTCGTCCAAACGATTACAAATATAAAAATTTGAGGGATGTCAATGTAGTGTAGACAAAAGAAAATGATCAACACAGTCGTCAAATGATAACTTTCGTACCCTCTCCAATATCTTCGCCATTTGCGATGTTCAGAGCCTCAAAGATGTTCATTCTATCAGCCATAGGGTTGAATTGAACTGAAAAGGAAATTCGATTTTTAGGTGGATAATGCTAACTTAATTCCATGTATGGAGCAGACAATATAATGGTGAAATTAGGCAAGTTTGCATCCGCATGCACACCGACACAACTCACAATCACGCGTGCGCGCGCACATGCGCACACACCACTCACACTGGCCTACAGAAGCTGGAGCACCAGGAGGATGTTTATGTTACCAGGTCTGGCCTGCTGCTGGTAAGAAAAAAAAAAAACGTCGGTATCTGATACAGTACCGTTACAAGTAGTGTGTAGGCCTACAATCCAAAACACAGTACTCTGATGAATTGGTCACTGCACCTCTGCTTTCAAAATCGTTAGTTGTCATGTATACATGTATTGTCATTTTTGTAAAGCACAAAGAGCAGTCTTCTGGGCAGTCTGTTATATATTCATTATTATTATTTAGAAAGCAGATCTGATGAATTTGACGTCGGACTTGCAGTCCCAGAGACACGTGGAGAGAGCGATTCCCGCCACTGTAGCAAAATTTGGCTGCATGCGCAGCAGTCGCGTGTTTATGTCAGTGATGTCAGCCATTCTGCTGAGGCTAGCGCTTTGCAGGAAATGGATTGCGAACGGGAGGTTCAGTTTCTGTGCCTTTAGAAGGCATGGGTCCGCTTGGACCCATGACGTACGGCGCTCAAGGTTTGTTCTGTTTCAAAGCATGGGTCCGCTCGGACCCACGACGTACGGCGCTCAAGGTTTGTTCTGTTTCAAAGCATGAGTCCGCTCGGACCCACGACGTACGGCGCTCAAGGTTTGTTCATTGAAAGTATGGGTCCGCTCGGACCCACGACGTACGGCGCTCAAGGTTTGTTCTTTGAAAGTATGGGTCCACTCGGACCCACGACGTACTGGGACGTTTGTTGTTTGTTTACTCTTTGTTTTTTGACAAAAACAAAGAAATTTTGGTACATAAGTGGGGCTATGCTATATTGACAAAGTCATAAAATTTAGTGAAGACAGCTTTTAAAACTTTTTTTTTTGTCAATTAAAAATTACCCCTGTGGGTCCATGGGGACCCATGGCGTACGGGGAAGGTTAAAGATGTTCAGCAGATTTAAAAGTTCAGCTGGTGAAAGAGAATCGGCCTTCCCACAAATATTTTAAGTTGTTCTTTCATGAAGACAGAACTTGCACATTAAAATTTGCATTCCATTCCATACCTCTTGTAATCCAGCTGGAAAGTTGGGGACTTAACATGTATGATGCTTGCCGTTTTGTTATTCCACAAAGCAGAAATGTGGCTTAACTTGGTTTGAGTGCCTTTACCAGCAGATGGGGGTGGCTTTGTTGTAGTTTGTTTGTTCATATATGTTGTGTTATGTTGCATTAGGGCCCTTAAGTCTTGCAATTCTGGGAATTTACAGACCTGCTTATTCCACGTTTTCAGAGAAATTTCCCATAAGCATGTATGTACTTCACTGTTTGCTCAAACTAAGTTGTCATGATGCCGGCCCATGTGACTTGAGATTTGTCCAAAACGAGACCCTCAAAGAACGTTTGAGCCTCGTCTGCACACAAAAACGTTCCCCTTCAACTGCTGCTATGCTTCAGAGAACAGAAACTAGTCTCAAGGGGCACTGTCAGAATAATACAGGGAACGAGTGACCACTGCTCCTTAGGAAGTCTCAAGGGGCACTGTCAGGATAATACAGGGAATGAGTGACCACTGCTCCTTAGGAAGTCTCAAGGGGCACTGTCAGGATAATACAGGGAACCAGTGACCACTGCTCCTTAGGAAGTCTCAAGGGGCACTGTCAGGATAATACAGGGAACCAGTGTGACCACTGCTCCTTTGGAAGTCTCAAGGGGCACTGTCAGGATAATACAGGGAACCAGTGACCACTGCTCCTTAGGAAGTCTAGAGCTGCAGTTGCTGTGCAAGCTGTGGCATTGTCAGGATACATCAGCAGCCTTTTGGTCCATGACAGCATAAAGACCATGCTTCCAACTCCTTTGGGGGGCACAGAGTGAAATCCCATTCACAGTATACCGACTCCCTTTTCTTGGAGGAGTACAGTTGCAACAAAGCATTATTTTGCAAAGAAACATGTAAGCATTTATTTGGAATGACCCTTGGAACGATGGAATGTTGTAGGTGCACTTTCATCTAGAAAGACCCAAACAGCTGATTGCTGCTTTGTCAGCAGATCATTCTGGTGCATCCATGTTTCATTACCTGTAAAATTTCTCAAACATGGTATGAACGTTCATCGTCAAATTTTGGGAACATCTAGGTACATCATTCAACACTGTCCCATTTCTGCTCTTCTGTCAAATGGTGAAGGCACATCGCTTCTGTATATGGAGGTGTTCATAAGGGATGATACTGATGTTCCTTGATGAAATCTTCCACTCTTTCATTTCACTTCATTTCATTACTTGTGACATGAGGATCATTTTCAATCACAACTCTCCCCTGGGCCACTTTCTTTGGTTACAACTGTCACAAGTCGGCCTTAATCAACATCATTTTTCAGGTTAGGTCTTCCACATTGAAACTGCTCGTACCAACTTAAGACTGTGGACTGTGATGGTGCTTTGCTGTTCTAAACAGATCAACAAACTTTGAAAGTGTGGCCGATAACTCTTTCCCTTTTGATAAACACAGCATCATTGTTTGAAAATCCTGCTGACACAATTCTGTTTTACCCCTGGGGGACCATCGCCCAACTCCGATAGTTTTCCTTCTTGAACACAAAGTTTTATGTTCCAGAATGAAATGTGACTTTGTATCTTTATAGTCCTTTGAATGAGACTATAAACCGAGGTTCGTGTGTGAACGCACGCATAACATCTTGCACACACGTAAAATCCCATCACCAACTTTTGGAAGAGAAGGCCAGTTTGGCCGTTGGTATGGATGACACGTGACACATAGCATGCACCTTCCCCGAAGATGGAGTATGGCTGCCTTAATGGCGGGATAAAAAAGGGTCATACACACAAAACTCCACTGCCTGGCTATACAGGGAGTGTCCGCAGGAGTATCAGCCTGCGTACGCAGAAAGAAAGAATCTTTAATGACACTGCTCTTTTTTGATGATTTGATCATTAGCGAGATCAATACTTCCTCCATGATGCTTCACTTGCTGAGGCACCCTTGTATGATTACTATGATATGGATGTGTGATTTGGCCGTTTCATCTCTGTTGATAGATTGGAAGGATTTTTTTCTTCACAGCTGTGCTAGTGTGTCAAGTTTTTCCGTAAATTGTACATAAAAGTGTAATTGCCTAAATATGCCTTTCTGTAAATTTCTGGTAAATGTCACAGTTGTTAGCAAAACAAAATACTGACAAAAAAATCTTACTCTTGGACAAACTAAATAGATAAATAGATCGAGTTTCATACAACCACTGGTTTAGAGACACGCAAGTTTGCTTTTGTACAATCAGATGATTTGCCAGGATTCCAGATTTTATCAGAGATTGCGGAATTCATAGATACAAACTCGGTGAAACTTCAAATGTTGTTGGAGCATCAGTGCCGAAATTGTATGTATGTGTGTTGTTTATATTTAAAAAATTTTGAACATGAGTAAGTTCTTATGGAATAAAAGTGTTGCATCAGAGTATTTGACCTGTGAAAGTCCCGTTTGGTCAGCTTGGCTACAACATAAGCCATACTCTATTGTCTGTTCTTGTACACTCACACACATACAACAAATTTGTGCACATGCATCAGGGATGAAAACAGTTTTTAAAAAAAAAGAGGAGATTGGCAGGGATCTGGGGGTTCACCGTGGGCCCCCAGTGGGATCCATGGGCAACAGCCCGGTGGGGGTCAGGGGGCGGCGCCCCCTGAAGCTGAAGCATATTTTGTATTAAATAAGGCATAAAAATCTTTAGAAATCACTTTCTTGTTTCTAAATAACTCATTCTATAAAACAGCTTTCAACACCATGAAGACTGAGACTGATGTGGAAAGAAACTATGTCAACTGAGACAAAGCAAACATTTAGTATGATGAATCCTCAGAACTGTAGCTGTAGAAAATTTGACAAACAGTGCTTTCAGGACATAAAGAATAAGGCCTGTAGATAAGTAAATCAGAGTGGGAAATCAAACTAAGTAAATGAGATGTATGAAAACGACTGCTGGACTTCAATAAACACAATATGAAAAATGATTACTTTGAAGTCCTTTAAAAAAAAACAACACACACACACTCAAGCCTTTGGCCTTGGACCCTTCGTCAGGAAACACTAAACACAAAAAAGAACATAGAACAAATAATGACATCAACATCAAAACAAACTGATGTCACAACAGTACACCACACACAACCCCCCCACCCACCCCCACTTCCCCCTTACAACTAATCTTACAACTAATCATACCCCCCCTTGACAAGTTTGTGTGTGTGTGGGGGGGGGGGGGGGGTGCTTGTGTGTGTGTGTGTGGGGGGGGTGCTTGTGTGTGTGGGGGGTGGGGGGAGGGGTGTTTGTGCGAGGTGAGGTGGGGTAGGGGACGGGGTGGGGGAGGGGGCGAAGTGTGTGGGGTATGTGTGTTGTGGGGTGAGGGTTGGGGAGGAGTAGAGGAAGTATATAGGTATGTGGGGGAGAGGGCTGGTGGAAAAGGATTTCATATCATAGGGGGGCTGTTAGCAGACACCTAACACGTGTAGCAAACGTTTGCATTATACCAGGGGAAAAGTGTTACACAATACTGTTGTGACATCAGTTTATTTTGATGTCATTTGTTCTTTTATATTCTTTTTGTCACTTTGACGTTTTTCTCTTGCTTAAAGACTCTACGAGTGGAAGTACTCAATTCCTCATCTCTCCATGGTTCGAAGTTTTTTTTTCCTCCGTTGTTTTGTTATCCTGTTTTTTCCTTGTGTTTACTGTTTAGTGTTTCCTGATGAAGGGTCTAAGACCCGAAAGCTTGAGTGTTTATCATCTTTTTTGTAAAAAAAAGGCTTCAAATTACTCACTTTTCATATTAAGTAAATCAGAGTTTGAATCAAACTATCATGGAAATGGAACTTGTAGAAAAATCAGAGTAGGAGTCAAACTATCATTGGAAATGAAACGTAGATTGTTGCATACCCAATGATCTGAAAACATGCTGTAATGGTGTGGGAAACACATTTTCTGTTGGTGACTGATGCTCGATGTGATCTCTGATTGCCACAAAGCCACAACTACCAAAATAGACACGTTTTTGGCAAGGCTCGCAAAACACTTCAAATTCGCCGTCTTTGTCATGTTTTCTTATTACATCCGCGACTCTGCGGTCACACACGTCCTTCTGCTGCCACTCGTCTTCTAGTGGTTCACATACTTCTTTTTTTTTCCCGTTTTGTTTGCACTCACTGGCGGAAAACTCTCGCTGTGAATCGACACCATGATGAGAAATGATACTGGAAGGAAGCAGAATGAGAACTACGCCGTTTGAGAACATTACCGACAGAGAAGAAATTCGCTGTGCAGACAAGTTGAAATCGTTTCTGAGCTTCACTCTTCGAATAATTTTTCGGCGGAGACTTTTTCTTTCGGCGGAGACAGCGGAAACGGCGGAGGAGTTTTCATCCCTGATACATGCTCTCTTGTATACTTAATGAATATGCTCCGTGTTCACACACACACACACTGTAATGCATCAACACAAAGTGTGAAAACGTGCGGAGTCATATGCATATAAACATACTAAAATACATGAACATGCTGCAAGCTGTGCATGTAATGGCATAGTGCATATGCTCACACTAACATTTTGCTGAATATGAGTATGTGCACACGCGCACATGGCACATACACTGACATATGCACTCACACATGTTATATGCGTCCTCCCATTTGCACACAATTACACACACAGTGCACACATGCATTCATGCATGAGGGCACACACACACATGACATTGAAAATGTGTTTTCAAGACATGTCACACACTTCTTAAAAACATTTCAAGGTCAGACCCCCACAACTGTCTAATAGATGAACTGCGGGATCATTGAGCAGCAATTGCTGGAAACTTGACAGAATCCAGCAACTCATGTCGCCCTATGTTAATACATCTAAATATTGGAGAGGGAGATTACAAAAAATGGAAGAGTACAGAGTTCACTTTCAGATGTTCCGAGTTGGAATCTCGCAAGTGCCTTTTATGAAAATTGTTATTTCACAGCCCATTTTAATGTTTTCATTCTGGTAGTATTAATGCAGTGAAATGTAGCTTCCCCCCTCCCCCTTTACAACTTTCCTGGGATGGTTATTCCTGCCTGCCACTTCACCTTTGGTGGTTGAAGACAGTGAACCTGAATGTAACCGACTAAACTATTAACCTTCACCACATGCCGTGGGAAGAAGATGACCCACAGTCATAATTTCCACTTGATGACCCAGTCAGTTTTTTAAATTACCTCCACAAAATTTTACTATTTTTCATGTTTTTCAAGACATGCATGGGTTCCTGTAAAGTAGTATCCCTTTCTAAATGGATTTGAATTTTTTTTTTTTTTCAGTCCGTTTCTGCCGTGCTCGCTTCTGGAGGCTGGGCCTTTGGACCCCAAGTCTGTGTTGCTCCTGCCACATTCTGTGTTTCCCCATGTCCATGCCCCCCCCCCCCCCCCCCCCCCCCCCCCCCACCTCCCCCAATTGTTTTCCCAGGCTTTATTCCCCTAGGTCTACGTTCTTCTCAGGGCTATGTTCCCCATTATGTCTATGTTCCCCAGATCTACCTTTTCCTAGGCTAACGTTTTCCCTTGTCTATATTTCCCTGTTGGTCTATGTCCCCCAAGTCTTCATTCCTTCTTGGTCTATGTCCCCTAAGTCTTCATTCCTTCTTGGTCTATGTCCCCGAAGTCTTCATTCCTTCTGGTCTATGTCCCCCAGGTCTCTGTGCCCAGTTTCCTATCACAGTAACCCTGCAATATTATGTAACTCCAGATGGTCAGCTTACCAAGACCAAGGTTAATATTGCGATATAAACCTAAATTTAAGTTCAAAGTAACTACCATGGTACAGTGCGTAGTCTTGCTGACTTGCCAGTTCAAAAGGTAGAGTTCAATTCCACATTGAGGCATTAATCAGTGAAATTTTCGGCCATGAGCAGGTCCTATCCAGAGATGAGTGTGCTACTGGCTCAGATGGGAAGACTGGTACCTCACAATCCAGTTTCATCTTCTTAAAGGATGCTTCTCTGGAAGAGTTCCTCAGATTTCCTGACCACCAGCACTGGAGGTGCCTCTCACGGGCCTTGCTGACGCCTGCATGTATCACGAGAGGAGGTGCGAGTACAGCCCTGCCATGAAGTAACAGACCAGAATGGAATTTAAATACATCATCTTCACCATCCTCATCCACATCAATCATTTCATTTGTCGCCTTTCCGGCTCCGCTTTCACGGTGACCTCAGTTTCGATTTCCAATCTGTTGCCTTGTCCGTGAGGAGTTTGTGTAAAAGTGGTCGGTTTTGGCTGGTTCATGGCGATTCGGTGTCGTTAGCAGCACTTGTTTGGAGTTATGGGGGTGTATTTATTTCATCATGGGAGCAAAAATAACCCTACTTGTTTGTTATTCACGAGGACAGTTGTCGGACTGATGTGGTGGTGCCCTCTGGAGAGGGACACTCGTTTACATTGGCTCCTCAACGTAGTCATTAGGGCTAAGCTGGTGTTATACTGCACATTCTGGATCACAGCAGGCACTTGTGTACAATACTGAAGTAATTCAGAGGCAGTGCAGTGTCTCCTCTGGTAGGTTACCTGTTCACTGCTTGATCCATCCACAACTGCCACATTGCTCAATCATCAATGACCTCTTTCTTGGCCCTGATATTGGCAACATCGTAATCATCAGCTGGCTTGGGTATACTGCTGAGAGTTGAATCCATTACGTTTAAAGATCACAGAAGTTGCTACGATCAATCTTTTACAGTAGCTGCTATAATTAATCTTTTTTTTCTCATCATTTTACAGTCAGTTAAAAATTTTTATTAATGCTCTTCTACTGATCACTATTCAATCTTTTTCACTGATCAGTTTCCATGCAATACCTGCAATTCGCCAAGATGCATACAGTTGTTGATGTCTTGCAGAGGTGAGGTAAAAACTTGCCAAGGTGCACTGCTGGACAATTTTCCATTAGACAATGTGCACTGACTGAAAACAACGTCCATGCTTGCCAGCACATGCCTCAATAAGTCAAAACAAGTTTCTGTCTGAAGAAATGCTGACAGATATAAACTTGGGTCTTCTGTCATCACTTGTTAAATGTGGCTGTAAACACCAACAATGTTTCTACTGCACTCTAATGTTGGAATCAAGCGCTAGCGCTCTGGTTAAAAAAGAAGACTGAACATAAAGTATCTGAAGAAAGTGACACTTATGTGAAGCTGCCGACAAATTTAAGTTGGAGAAGATGTGCTCATTCATAAAAAGTGACTTGGTGGTGTACCCTGTGGAAATCAAGAATCATGGTCACAAGTCTGGTTCCTTGCAGATCTTCTATTCTCTCTCTTGCAGATCTTCTATTCTCTCTCTCTCTGACAGTGCAGACACTTGTGTCATCTACTTCAACCTTGACATCACCACAGTCACCACATTCTGAATCGGCTAACACAGCCCTAAAATCAGCTGTATGCGCTACGTTGTCAACATGCTCAGAGTCTGTCAACAATTCTTCAAAATAAACCGGTTCTGATTTGATTTCACCAAGTTCAGGCCCCACATCCTGGGATTCCCCTATAAAATCCTGAGGTTCAGTTTTGATTTCCATAGGTTCTGTCATGAAATCCTTAGGTTCGGTCTTAAAATCAAAGAGGGACGCTGTCCTCGTATTAAACTGTGGTTCAGTCTTACTGTGCACACATTCAGAATAATCATCTGGAGGCTCCATCTTGGCACTGATGAATTCGGTCTCTGCATCCATGGGTTCCTCCTTGATGTCGACACCTGCTGTGAAGCACTGTGGGGGGGCACTGGCTGTCTCCGCATGGGCCGGGGATTGAGGAGCCACATCTGCTGTGCACATAGAAACAAAACATGAACACACTGTGAGGAATGATGCTCCGCATGGGCAGGGGATTGAGGAGCCACATCTGCTGTGCACATAGAAACAGAACATGAAGAACACACTGTGAGGAATGATGCTCCGCATGGGCAGGGGATTGAGGAGCCACATCTGCTGTGCACATAGAAACAAAACAAGAACACACTATGAGGAATGATGCTCCGCATGGGCAGGGAGTTGAGGAGCCACATCTGCTGTGCACATAGAAACAAAACATGAACACACTATGAGGAATGATGCTCCGCATGGGCAGGGAGTTGAGGAGCCACATCTGCTGTGCACATAGAAACAAAACATGCACACACTATGAGGAATGATGCTCCGCATGGGCAGGGAGTTGAGGAGGAGCCACATCTGCTGTGCACATAGAAACAAAACATGAACACACTATGAGGAATGATGCTCCGCATGGGCAGGGAGTTGAGGAGCCACATCTGCTGTGCACATAGAAACAAAACATGCACACACTATGAGGAATGATGCTCCGCATGGGCAGGGAGTTGAGGAGCCACATCTGCTGTGCACACTGAAACAGAACATGATGAACACACTATGAGGAATGATGCAGCTAACAGAATTCAGTTGTTGCTGCTTTCCAATCTCTATACTTAATAAAAGAGCTTATATGTTACATTACATTAATATGAACCGACTAATTTTTATCCCCATCGTTTCAGTAAGCTGAGCTTGTCAACAACACATTAAACATTTCCTAGTCCAAAGTGCTTGGGGTCTTCCTTTGAGTTGAACTATTCTAGCTTGCTGCTTGATCTGTCTCATGAAAGCAGTGGTAATGATTATGGTTAATGATTATGAAGCTCACCAGAGTGATAATGATCATGATTAAATATTATGAAGCTCAGCAGAATATACAATATGACAAAGAGAGACCTCCTTGGTGCTATACCTTATCAATTCAAACCATATGCTTCCCAGCTGGACAGCATATTGTGGAAAAAGACATGAGAAGTTTTGGAGTGGTAAGTAACCCACACACTGATTTTTCAATATCTTATAACCAGATAATGTGTGGCAGTCTGTTTTGGTCACTGTCGGGTTTTTGTCTCTGTCACAAAGTGTCATCTATCGTAAGTAAAGCACCTACTCAATCGCGAACTGTGGATCTATCCTGAGTAATGCAGTTCCTAATTAAGAGGAATGGTGCATTTAGTGATAATGTTACACATACACTGATGGACACAAAGACCTCTAAATTCAGATTAATCATACAGGTCCTCTAGAGACAAACTGCACTGCTGTACAGGAAATCTGAGCAACTTATAACAAAGTGAATAAAATGGAGTGAATTGTCTGCTTACCATTTTAGCTAATAGCACACACAAGCTTTAATTTCATAACGTTTCACTTTCTTTTGCAAAGTACAATGATAGCAGGTAAAGTTAAAACATAAAAACAAACACTGAAATACTAAGCAGCCAAATGAACACAACAAACACTAAATGTATAATTTACTGATCTTTTTCAGGTGAGACCAAACACACACACACAAAACTTTATGGCATATGCACTGTTGTGCAAGGACTGCAAGCAAAGTTGTCTAATTTCCTCAAACGCTCGCCACATGACCATTTTCACAAGCAATGGTTCTTTATGCCACACATCTTATCCCTCTGCCTCAATGATGATTCAGCAAGACTTTTTTGTTATTAAGTTGCCCGAATTAGAGCAAAAATACAGTACGACTGAATGGATCAGTCAATACAAATGGCAGATGCCAAACTTTCGTCAAGATGGGAAAGTCACATTATTGGTGTAAATTGTACAGCAATGGAAGCTTTATTTGGAAATACAAATAGTTGTGTAGCCAAAATTGCACTCTATCATGACTTTTGGGCAGAAAACAAAAGTATTTTATGACAAAATTTGAAAAATCACCCACAAGCCTACTTGAGGTAGCTGAAAGACTGTAAGTTTCAGAGTTCAGAATATTGTGATAGCCCACACCGACTCAGCTGTGAAACTGCGATCAAAAAAAAAAAAAAAAACTGCTGCAAACGCAATCACAAATACTGAAAAAGCAAAGTTATCACATTACAATTCTACTGGTCACCTCAGAATTAAAGAAAGAAAATGGCGATAAATAGATCTGATTTTCTTTATTTTCAAATCAAAGGCCAATGATGTGCAATATTAAGATGGAAAAATGTTTTCATCGAGATATACCCCTCCTGAAACTCTGAAACGGATCTGCTACAGTTTGCTTTTTTCTTCCTTTTTTTCCCCCTTCAATGCAATTCATTGCATTTGAGCAGAAGAAAGTAATCAACGGGCAGAATCCAACAAAATGACACTGAAACTGAAACCTTAAAGATATGTCCATCCAGTGTAAGATGGAGTCTTTGCCGACCAAAATGCCCACCTGCTAGGGTGTTGGGTGCTTTTAAATGCAGGGTGGGGTCTTCAGCGAAGTCGATCTCCACTTCTGGCATCTGTATGGCATACGGATGGTCCATCTGGATGTGATGAACATTTCCTGAAACCCACAGTCTGCGAGTTTTATTATCTTTCGAATGGACAAAGCATGTTTAGTTGTGATGTGCATCTGTTGAAATAATAGCTTATTTTCACCTGAAACCAAGAGCACTCTCTATTTCCAGCTGTGTCCGACATGTTTATAGTCCGTAATGTTGAACACCTGAAGCCACTCAGATACTTGAACTCCAGATATGCATTCCAAAGGACTGGCTGGTTGTGATGAACACCATTAAAAACCAAAGATCATGAACCAGGCATTGCATGGTTCATACTCACTATCTTGGGGCTATGTACACATACTTACATGTACACGTACTCACAATCATGACCTATTGTCTACATGATCTATACTCAACATACTGCATGGTCCATTCTCACCATTATGACCCATATAATGCTTGGTCTATGTTCACTACCATGACCCATATTCTCCATGGTCCATATTCATGATCATGACCCATAAAACTGCACGGTGCTTTCTCATTGTTCTGAATCTGACAGTGTATGGTCCATATTACCCCTTTATGAATCACCTACTGCTTGATCCAAACTCCCCATAATGAACCGTACTGTGCATGGTCCAACTCACCATCATGAGCCATACTGTGCATGGTCCAACTCACCATCATGAGCCATACAGTCAATGGTCCATACTGCCCACAATGAACTGTATACTGCATGGTCCAACTCACCATCATAAGCCATACAGTCAATGGTCCATACTGCCCACAATGAACCGTATACTGCATGGTCCAACTCACCATCATGAGCCATACAGTCAATGGTCCATACTGCCCACAATGAACCGTATACTGCATGGTCCAACTCACCATCATGAGCCATACAGTCAATGGTCCATACTGCCCACAATGAACTGTATACTGCATGGTCCAACTCACCATCATGAGCCATACAGTCAATGGTCCATACTGCCCACAATGAACCATACTGTGCATGGTCCAACTCACCATCATGAGCCATACAGTCAATGGTCCACACTCCCCATAATGAACCATACTGTGCATGGTCCAACTCACCATCATGAGCCATACAGTCAATGGTCCATACTGCCCACAATGAACCGATACTGTGCATGGTCCAACTCACCATCATGAGCCATACAGTCCAATGATCCAAACTCCCCATAATGAACTGTATACTGCATGGTCCAACTCACCATCATGAGCCATACAGTCAATGGTCCATACTGCCCACAATGAACCGTATACTGCATGGTCCAACTCACCATCATGAGCCATACAGTCAATGGTCCATACTGCCCACATGAACTGTATACTGCATGGTCCAAACTCACCATCATGAGCCATACAGTCATGTCCATACTGCCCACAATGAACTGTATACTGCATGGTCCAACTCACCATCATGAGCCATACAGTCAATGGTCCCATACTGCCCACAATGAACTGTATACTGCATGGTCCAACTCACCATCATGAGCCATACAGTCAATGGTCCTATACTGCCCATAATGAACCGTATACTGCATGGTCCAACTCACCATCATGAGCCATACAGTCAATGGTCCATACTGCCCACAATGAACTGTATACTGCATGGTCCAACTCCACCATCATGAGCCATACAATCAATGGTCCATACTGCCCACAATGAACCGTACTGTGCATGGTCCAACTCACCATCATGAGCCATACAATCAATGGTCCAAATTCCCCATAATGAACCGTATACTGCATGGTCCAACTCACCATCATGAGCCATACAGTCAACGGTCCATACTGCCATAATGAACCGTATACTGCATGGTCCAACTCACCATCATGAGCCATACAGTCAATGGTCCACACGTGGGGGCCGGATAGCTCAGTTGGTAGAGCGCAGGACTCGTGATCCTGGGGTTGCGGGTTCGAATTTCGGTATAGGGGGATTTTCACTCGGAGTTAACATTGGTTCTGACTCCATTCCCCATATAGTCCTTCGAATGAGACTATAAACCAAGGTTCCGTGTGTGAACGCATGCATAACATCTTGCACACACGTAAAATCCCATCACCAACTTTCGGAAGAGAAGGCCAGTTTGGCCGTTGGTATGGATGACACGTGACACATAGCATGCACCTTCCCCGAAGATGGAGTATGGCTGCCTTAATGGCAGGATAAAAAGTCATACACACAAAACTCCACTGCCTGGCTATACAGGGAGTGTCGCAGGAGTATCAGCCTGCGTACGCAGAAAAAAAAGAAAAAAAAGGTCCACACTGCCGATAATGAACCGTACTGTGCATGGTCCAACTCCCCATCATGAGCCATACAATCAATGGTCCAAACTCCCCATAATGAACCGTATACTGCATGGTCCAACTCACCATCATGAGCCATACAGTCAATGGTCCATACTGCCGATAATGAACCATATACTGCATGGTCCAACTCACCATCATGAGCCATACAGTCAATGGTCCATACTGCCCACAATGAACCGTATACTGCATGGTCCAACTCACCATCATGACCATACAGTCAATGGTCCATACTGCCCACAATGAACGTATACTGCATGGTCCAACTCACCATCATGAGCCATACAGTCAATGGTCCATACTGCCCATAATGAACTACATTGTACTTGGTCCTTATAAAAACAAACTATATAGTGCATGGTTCTTTCTCACAAACAATACACTGTACAGTCCTACTCGCCTTTAGCCTTCCTGCATCCAGTTTGAAGAGACAAGTGACCATCTTTTTGTCCTTTGTTTTGACTGTCTTAAATGGTAGTAAAACGCATTGTATTTGCTTTGTAATTTGTTCATTCTTTTGTTACGTGGCACAGTCATTCTGTCTTTGTTCTTGATTCTACCACTGATATAAGGTGCTCAATGCATGAGGCAAAAAGTAAGAATTAAACTGCAGCAACATCACAACAACACAAACACACACAACCGCATTATGGGCCAGAAGTAATGGTAACTGTGACCAGGAATGAAAAAAAAAAAAAAAAAGGAATGGGGGGGGGGGGGGGGGGGGTGGCTATAATAATGGCAAGACATGGAGCAGAAAAAGATGTGCAAGCAACGCAAGTGAATGGACAGACAGGTAGGAGCGTATGTATGTCTGCGTAGTACGATGCATGCACAATGGTGTGTTTGTGTGTGCAAAACTGAGCAAGAGGACAGATGTGCACTTGTAACATCAAGACACAACACACAGCCGCCCACCTGGCTGCCGACGACTGAACAGCTGCACCTGACGCAATCCACCGCATGACGCCGACTTCTCCTGGCGTGGCGGTCTTGATCCTGAGCTCTTTGAACACAGCTTCTTTCCGAAAATGGTTGGGACGGCATTGAGGACGAGTTTCTTCCTTCCTCCAACACCTGCAGAGGTCAGGAACTGACTGTCCTCAAAATGCTCGCTGCACACTTTGTAGCCTGTCAGGCGTAGCTGGAGGGAAGACTTCCCCATCAGGTCTTTCTGCCCACAGTTCTTAAGCCACTCCTTGCACCTGAAAGACAGAAAGCAGCACTTGCAGATTCTGTTAAAGCGATGGTGAGAAGCCACATAGTTCCAAACTTAACACTCTCCATTTCTTTAGCATTGCAAGGACTTCTAAACGGCTTGAAATGGACCATGTGATCACAAATGAATTCATCCTCCTCAACATCCCATGTCCAGAACTAAAGGCAAATTCAAGTCATTTACGTTTTGGAAATTAAGCTGTATTCTAAATTGATAATGAATGAAAAGTTGCCAATTTGCATGCTCTATTTTCTGATGACTTACACATGTCCCATATACCTTTTGCCATGGAAACCCTGATGATACAATTACTTTCGTTTATCAACACCAAATGGGGGATGGGGATATGGCGTGAAGGAGGCAATAACTGCAGCAAATCATATTCTCATCTTCATGTTGCCTTATCCTCAATTTCAGGCAAACATGAACATGTATAACATGCGTGTGCATGGCTGAGTGTGAGAGTATACAATGTGTTTGTGCACATGTGCAAAAATTTATCTATGCATATGGTTTGGCAAGAACACAATGTCTACAGCAACTGAAACTCTTTGTATAAAGATTTGATGTTATTGCACTTTCAGTCCAGATATGTATATACATATAGTCGCTATGATCAACTGTGCTATGAAAAACATGACTGGACACACAGTTAGAAAATGCAATTTCTGCACCCTGAAAGGAGACAACCTATGCAAATAGTTTGAAAATGTCAATTATTCACCCATCTGTAGCTATGCAAGTTGGTTTAGCCGTGCTGTGGTTAATTCAAAACCAGCTTTCACTCGAGAATCTTAGGGTTTCTTCTTTTAAAAACAAATATTTCTTTCTTCTTCAGAGACACCTAAATGCCATGCATCAAACAATATTCTGAAATTCATTATCAGGTGTGTCAACACTTCTTTCTGTAAAAAAAAAACCCCACCAAACATACAAAAAAAAACCTGTACACTTTATAACATTTAGATCTAGGCTTACACAACATTACCTCATTTCATCCATGAGCTAGAAAGAACTGACATGACAATGTGCCACAACAAATGATTTTCAAGTTCTGTTGCTGGCTTAATTAAATGGATAAAAAGCCTTTATCTGAAAGACATGTATAGAAGTGTTTTAAATAAAGCCTTTTAGTCATTTAATGAAGCCAGCAACCACACAGTTTCAGTCTTTATTTAAAAGAACTTGAGTATGTATGCTTTCTGCATCTGAAATCAGAAAAGTAAGCAGATCCATGAGATTACCTTGAATCATTGGCTGGGAAAGGGAAAAAGGTCCTCTTGACGTCCAGCCGTTTAAAACGAGGATTGTTGCACCTGCGCACACAGCACTTCTCGCTCTGTCTTCGGATCTGCACACTGTCAGCGATGCTGCTGGATGCCGCTGGATGCAACACTGAACAGGCAAGGACATACACCTCAATTGCAAAAGGTTACGATGAAGCGGTGACATGTTAACAGCATCAGTTTACAGGCATTTGAAATAAAGAAGTCTTCCAATTTTAACACAACACCTATATCATGAGTATGCACAGGATGCAGAGACTGAGACAGACGGATATGGGAAAAATTCACAGCTTCAGTCTGGTCCGAGGTATAAGGGGCTGCTGGTAAAAAAAGAGGGTTTAATGCTGAAAATGACGAGCACAGTTGCTGGTACTGCTGAACTCAATCTTAGCTGAACCATGAGCCTGGAGCCACAGACTTGACCTTTGCTGACCTACGTCGTATGCTGCGTTAGTTGAGACATTTAAAATATGTTCTGGCAAACACGATTGTAATAACTGAAATTAAGAAGTGACTTAGTCCCTTTATTTGTTTAAAAGGCCATTTGGTTTTTCTAAACTGGCACAGAGGCAAGCTGAAATGATTTGTGGCCTGCATGTAAATGAATAGGTCCATGTTGATTGTTTTATGGAGCTGATACATTTTTCCAAGGGGAAGCTTTTTGAATGCAATTCAGGGGAAAGTTTTTTTTTGTGCTGAAAAACCTAAATTTGTTTTAAGCAACTGTTTTGACGGCTGGTTGGACATTGATAAGGACCCGCTTTAAAACAGAAATACAATAATAATAAAATGGACTTTTACATGAGCTTTTGAAGCCCAAACTTTTTGGAATACAATTAAGGAAAAATTAAATAAAAGAGTAGAGACAAACTGCTGCAGTTGTGCAGCTTCTTGAGTTCATTTAAAACAAAAACAAAAAAAAATGTTTAAATTTTCCAACATTTCCCAAAAAATTGTTCTTAATTCAGGGACACTCACACAAATCGTCTGCATATTGCCAAATTTGTACAGCCACTTCCTATGACAACTACCAATGCATGCGTGCGCACCCCAAAATTTCCAACTCTCTTCCACCCCTGCATAAATACACAAACATCCAGCAGCAGGAAACCATCCCATTCCCAACAATCAAAAGTATGCACCAAAAAGTGCGACCAGAAAATCCATTTGGTCAAAGTTCCCACTTGTTTTAAATTTTCCTTATCCCCCCCCCCCCCCTTTTTTTTTGGTTGGGGTGTGTGGTGTGTGTGTGTTGTGTGGTGGTGTGGGGTGTGGTGTGTGTTCCCACACAGGTACATTACAAAACTGAAACATTGAAAAGACCTACGTCCTGGCCCTTTTAAAAATTAAAGCATTTTTCTATACTGAAGCCAATCAAATTGCCACCAAATTTGCTTTTTAATGTCCCATTGCAAAATCCCGGGTTTTAAAAGGGTTTTGGGCAAAAACTGTCTCCATTCAGTTTTTTAGGATTTAAATCTTTTGGAGGGGATTGAAATTTGGTGGAGTGGAGTGCAATTTTTTACACCCAAGGTCCGACACACCCCAAGTTCAACTTTATCATCCCAAATACAGCCCAGTATGGGAAATCGAAGGGGAGAGAAATGGGATACCATGAGATCTGCAATGAAATTAAAAAAAGTGCCCGGGTTTCAGAAATTTTGTCAAACAATTCAACTTTACTGGTTGGGCTATTCCCCCCTGTTTCAAAAAGTTTTCCGTCCTCTTCAAGTCTATGGTCATGTCACAGCTTATTTTTATCTATGTAAAAACACCGTTTGAGGCCTTAAGTCACTTAAAATTGTGATAAAAAATGTCCCAAAAGAGAGAGGGAAAAAAGGGAGGGGGGAATGGTGTGAAGCAAGCAGGGCTGAAAAATTTTAAACTATATTTAAGAAATATATCGCGGACAGCTTCGGCCTGTCCAGCCCGCTGACATCCAATCCACTGAAAAAAACAACAAAATTGAAAGGTCTCCCTTTTCCCGACTTGCTGGTTAGGGCAATTACCTTTTTTTTGGCGCTTGACTTTTTCCTTGATCTTTTGACCTCTGAAACGGGAATTAATCAAGCAGGTTTAATCATGAATATTCATTCCAAAGAACTAAAAAAGCACAGAGAAAATCTCCAAAAAACCCCTTTCCTTTTTAAAAAAACTTTTCTTCTTTCTAGGTCAATACTTCAATCACCACCAAATTACAGCCAAAGCTTAAGACTTCTAATGGATATGTAATCTGAGTCATTCTTTGCTACTGGTAACTAAAGGAGGGGACCAAGTGTCAAAATTTCAAAATGGCTGCACAAGTGTGAAAAACTTGTAATTTGTCACCTCAAGGTAAGCAAAGGCATCCCTAAAAGAATGAAATCTGTGACATTACTTGCTGCTATGCTATCCCATGGGAAGACCCAAGGTGTTTGGAACAGTAACTGCGTTACAGTTGACACCATCAATAGTAAAATTACCTTATTTGTACAAAAATGAAAACTGGCCATAGGCAGCCTATTAGCAGACATTATTAGAAGTGTGCATGAACAGATTTGATGCTATCACCCTTCTGCCTGTGATACCAGCATTGACTCGTTTATGTGACACCGTAACACAGTTAACTCATTCATTAGTAATTTGCTGTTATCATGCAAGAACAACTGCTTGCCAAATATGGTCTGCTCCTTTCCCCCTATCCAAAAAATGAAATGAATATGGCAAATAAGGTTGTTCTTTCTTTCAAGACAATATGGACCGTTTCCATAATAGCGTAACTGCGTTACATATGACACCAACATCACTTTCAAAGTGCAGCACACTGACTTAGCAACTAACCATCTATCATTGTCTAGGACTTTAAGTCCTTTACAATCCATTAATCTCCCCCCCCCCCCCCCCCCCCCTTCCACACACCCTTGGCTTCATTCATTAGAAACAAATGAGAAATACGATCGAAATGTTGTACAAACCATATTTAATCAGCACTGTAGATTTCTTGTTCTTTACAGAAAATTAATTTGTAAGTGTTAACACACACACACACACACACACACCACACACACACACACACACACACTGTCAATTCTGCTGGCAGTTCTTTAAAAAAAAAAAGTAGTGGTCATGGGTGTCAACTGCTGGCGTGTCAATCTTTGTTGCGTCCTTTTTGGATACTAACTAAGAAGGTTTGGTCTCTGTTTGGAAAAATAGAATTCCCAGCACAGATGAGGAATTTCACAGCAAAGTCATCCTCAGGCACTTCCATGGCCTGTGGTCCTTTCTCCGTCTGACCTCCACTGTGAGGACCACACAGTGTCTGCCAACTGCAAGCACCTGTAAAAAAAAAAAAAGTTGAGATTAAAACAGTTGGTAACATTGTCATTTAACATACAAATGGTCACACTTTCACAATGACACAATCAGTAAAACTAAGAATGACCATAAATAAACAGGAAGGAAACACACAAACTGAGCTGCCAAAGTTTCTTAAAAAAGCTTTTCTCTAATTTACACAGAAATAAACCAGAAATATACTATTTTAAAAAATAAAAAAAAAGAATAATGTACAATTGATTATAATTTTTTTTTGCAGAAATGAAGATACATGCACTATCTAAACTGGAACAACAGAGTTTCATGAGACACTAAGATTTTGTGTCAAGTGTAATGTAGGTGACACTACATGAATTCTGCTGAATTCAGCCACATTTCATCACTTGGCTGTGACTTTTTTTGGCACCTTGCGTAAATTAACACCTACAATTAATTTAATTATAAGTGGATCAAGTTTTACACACCCATGCAACAATTAAAACATTAATATGTTACCAGCGCTTCACACAGTTACATTGTGACACGATGATTAATCCAAATTTCGTGTCATGTGTAACAAGGTTGTGTTAAATGCGATTCTGGTATTTATGTCATAATCATCAACTTTGACGCAACAGACACGACAATTTGTCAAATAACTGACATATCCATGCATTCAATCATAGCTACCATGCTGCGGAAACAATGATTTTGATAAAATGTCGAACTGTGTTACACTTGACGCCATGTGTTGGAGCAAACAACCGGTCGAAATTTGCCGATTAAGTACAGATTGTAAAAGATCAAGACAACTATTGTCTTATTCATGACAGTAAAACGAAGGAATAATGATTAAGAAAACATTAATAACTCACCTTCATGCAGTTGAAAGCAATATTTGAGTTGAAATCGGTTCTTCCGTGATGATATTGGCCAAAACTGGAAAATCCCGCACGGCGTCACCGCGTTTCACTCAGAGTTCGAAGCGTGACGCGTCACTCTATTTTGTGTCCCACAAGCTTTTGCGTAGCTATTTCTGTGTGAAACGTCACAGGTTTGTGCTTAATCATGGACCGTTTAGGCGACGTCATCTGTGCACTCTATTTTTAGCTTTGTTGTCGAAGGGGGGGCTTTCAAAGGTTGGAGCGTTACTGCGTTTCACATGCGACGCGAAATTTTCGAATGTCTACTTTTCGACTGTTTTAGCGTTTATTTCCTGAATCATTCTTTCAATATATTCTTTTCTATCGACTACATGCATTTACCGGTCTGCCTTTCGCTATATGATGTTACATGCTGTACTGGAGACAGCAATCGACGATCGGAATGTGTGAGACGAAAGGTAACGCAGGTGCGGTTGTAAATTAATGATGTGTTATGAAAACGAAAAAAGCGGTGCGAAAATATTGACTACCATAGCGCAGAAAAAACACTTTTACCACATAACAAACACTCAAAAACAGTTTTAACAGTTGTCATGCATTGTATGAAGCCATTGTTTTGGGCAACATTTCTCGGTCCCCTTTTCGGACGCCATTTTGAAGGCATTTTCGATGTTTAAATTAACATTACTAAAAATCATGGAAACTACCAAAGTTTTCTGATGGTGCCGTTTCTTCAAAACTATAAGAACACTTTCATTTAAGAAATATAGTCTGAGAGCGACAAGTTTTTTTTTTACAGCATGAGAAATAGAGTCACCCCCAATAGTGACCAGAAGCAAAGAATGACTCATCTGGGAATTTCTACTGTTGCCATTTTTAAAAAAACACAGGAAACAATAAAAGTCAAACATAACGCTACCAAACGCTTAAATCTTTGACATTGCATTGAAACAATTTCCATAATTTCAGAGCTTGTCACCACCTGCAGTGAGATCAGAAAAGATGCACTTCTCACTATGGTTTCAATTTCATCATAACCCAGCCCATCATAAATCCCAAGCCACTGTGACAACAACTCGGTAAATAACCTAACCTGTTTTTTTTTTTAACAATAACACAACTTACAGGGAAAAAAATTGGTTTTAACATGTCACATGTGTGACATAAAGGTATGTTGATGATGAACACTTAGAACAAGTCTGCATGAAAACAGATAGGGAGAAAAAGGTCTCTCACCTGAGCACAACAAATCAAAGAACAGAGAAATGGTACATGTTACTCTAGTCACTAAGTTCTTGCTGAAAGTTATTTACTTTCACTCTAGTCATAACTGGCACAATATTGCAAAACAGCCATGACCCCTTCCCCTTCATGAGTTGATTTTCCAGGCTTTTACATGTCACTGCATTACAACCCTTTTTTCTGTACTGATAGCATTTCTTCTTAAGGACAAACTGTGAGATTGGCAGTAAAAGTAATCAAACGCAAATCATTTTCTGTGCACATATCACTTTGTTCCCTTCATTTCTTTCCTTCCTACTCTGCATCCTACTCCAATAGTCATAACTCAGTAAAATCACTTGGGACTCGCTATTCTGAAGTCTATGGTGTGAGATTCTAAACCCGAGGCTAAGGAATGTAATGCCTTTTCTGCCACACTGCAGCAATTGTTAAAAGTCTTGCTGCAAAGTCTTTTCCATGATCTCATTTGTTCATTTTGTTGCATACCTCCCCCACCCTCAACCTCTCCTTCTCCGTATTTTGTTCACAATATTTTTTCAGTCCTACTATCGGCTGCTCATACTGCAAACTTTTAATTCTGAGTTGAGCTGCAACTGAAATACCTGAAGAATAAAAAGTGCATTATCATTTGAATTGTTTACCACACAGGTAAAGCCTTGACAGAAATGAACATTTTACTGGGGAAAATAATTTCCAATACACTGACTTACAATAGTGTCCTTTGTTTAACTGGAAGCATACTTGGTTTTCTTATAATGCACATTCTTTACAGTCATCAGCAAATTTTCTGACTTCGTTCAGGAAAATCTTGAAACTTTTTTTCCTTGCTATAACTTATTAACATGCTTTAATCATTGTTGTTATTTTCTATTAACATGATCTTGCGAGCAGAAAGTGAAAATGTTCACAAAGCCCAGGCTAGACTCTACCCATTCATACTGCAAGGTCCATTTGCCCACTGGAACTTTCTCTTAATGTGTGTGTGTGTGTGTGTGTGTGTGTGTGTGTGTGTGTGTGTGTGTGTGTGTGTGTGTGTGTGTGTGTGTGTGTGGAGAGAGAGAGAGTGTGAGTGGTATGTCAGTGATGTATTCATCACTGATTTACTCTCTTCTCTCCTTTTTGGAGTGATAAACAGAATGGCTGGCATCCCACGTCTGGCACATCTGCCATAAGGTTGTCAGGATGGGACTTTTTTCCTATGAACATTTGAATACTTCAAGAGAACCCTTCACTACACAAACTATAGTACAAATTCATGCATTCTATTCACATGCATTACTCACAACAATGTATATAGTACTGTTCATACTAGTGATACTTAATCAAAGATCATGTGCGTTCTTTGGCATTAACTCGTTAAAACTGCAACACTTTTTTTTTTAAATATGCAAGCTGACCGACTGCAGAGTTTTCTCACAAACGACAGACACTGAAAACGTACCAAACACACTTCCTATTTAAACCCCTTCAATTACCCTTCTGAAGTTTGTGAAAAACCAATCCACTGTCTCAAGGAAGAGTATTCATCAATGGAGCCTGCATCAAGAACTATAACATAGGGCTGGGGTTGATAACATTGCTTGGAAGCTTTTCTTTTCTTGACCGAGTTGGAACTGTCTGTACCAGCACTGACAGGATCTGGATTGTCGTAAGTGGGCCTTCCATCCACAAAATGCTCAAAAGAAAAACAGTATTATTAAACTGATTAACAGTCTAAAAGTTACACATTTCTGACTTCCAGCAAAACTATCTACATGTCCATCCATAATCTTGGGGCTTGTCAAGAAGTAATTTTTCTTTTTTTTTCCTTTTTTCGTTAACTTTTGATTTTTTCTTATTATTTCAGGTGGGATAACGTCACACATATGCTTCACTTTTTAAAAAAACAAAATACAATGATAGCATCACCAGGAGTTCTTAAATATGAAAAATAAACACACAAACAAAAACAACAAAAATATCAACATCATATCAAACAATGTTCTTGAGTTGTAAACATGAAAGTTATGTCAACAGTCATCACTTCTTGGTGACATGATACGAAACAAGAATAGGTTTAGCTTGCTGACCAGCACCTGGCAAACAACCACTGACATTTGCATTCTCACCAGTTCACTCACACACCTCTCCTGGTTTAACATGCAGTTTGGCATTTCCCAAGCTTAGCATGATTATGATACCTCAACCTTCCTAACGTGAATCTTGTTGCACATTTACACTGTTTTAAAAGGAGAACACTGATGCAACTGATAGGACAATACCCAAACTTGGAACGACCTAGAACAAGTAGAAGTTATAATAATGCATTTTAAACAAATGATAAAGCACGATGACCATATAATGATTAAAAATATGAAGTAATGAACAATGAGTAGAGAGTAAGACTTAAAGTTACGCTCAAGACTGACTCAGAATGAGACCGTTTTAGCCACTTACTGACATCAGAATGACTATATATATAGCAGCCAGTCTGGGACTTTGATCACTTTTTTTTAACATCTACGGGTACTCACATGGGACCTGCACTAAGTCTGTTGTAAATTGCCCTTAAAACACAGATGTTTGCAAA
>CM031621.1:17892519-17907519 GCA_018398815.1 Conus ventricosus
TCTCTGAACAACAAACATGTATGCATATGTTGCGCAGGGAGATTTAATCGCAGTCTCAAAAAGGTTACAATCAAAAGTTAAAAAAATCTTCTATTTCCCTGGGAAAGGTTGGGGGACAAGAAATTGAACAGAGCAAGAGTTGCAAAACTAGGTAATCATGTATATAATTTTACCTTTCATCATCTCTTTCAAAAGAATTTAAGTTTATCTCTTTTTTCTGAATTTGTTCTTTCAGGTTTCTATTTTCTTCTAGTAGTCTGTTTATCTCATTCTTCATATTGTCAATGTCTGCAGATAAGAAGTCAGTCTGAATATTTTTACATTGTGTTCCTTGTTCTTGAACACTGGCCTGTTAAACCTCTGTTTCTCCTTCTGTGTCTGACTGGATATCCCTGGTAGCATCCTGAACCTGATATTGTGTCTGATTTTGAATTTCCACCTTTTCTGCTGTCCTTGTTCTTTGTCTTCCACGTCGACTTGAATTGGTCTCCTTGATTTCTGTATGACCAAGGTGCAGGGATGGGGCCCAGTCTGGATCTGCTTCCAGCATCTCATAGGCCGGCTTTCCTGTGAATCCACATTCATAGAACAAAGTTATATATCCATTTGAATCCAAAACAGAAATCGTGGACATACAGGAATAAAGAATGATCTTCCGCATTAACAAGATGCCACTCCTGTCAACACTATCTGTATAGACAAGTAAAAAATCTGTCAAAATCTAGCCAATAAAAGGATTTGAGTTTTTTGTGTATACGACTTTTTTTTTTTTTTTATCCTGCCATTAAGGCATAGTGTTCTATCTTATTGTATCTTTTTGCTTACTAAAGTGGGTCTTTCTCTGCAAATATACCAGGGACGACTCTCTTATTGCTGTTGGTTCTTTTACCTGCTCAGAATGCATGACGCTCAAATGACCTCAGTTTATCGTCTCAACCAAAAGACTAGCATTCAGACCACACCCAAATGGTCCAGTAGATGAGAAAAAAAACTTCCTTCCCCGTACGGGGATCAAACCTGGAACTTTTTGCTTCCTTGGCGGGTACACTAACTCCAAGGAGGATGACCTAAAGGAGACAATTTTTTCACATAAGTTACATTTAGTTTTTGTTTTGTCATGTGTATAAAAAGTTCTTTTTTGACACCCCTGTCTAATGCTAGTTCTGGGCTTGGTAGTTTGACAATGACATAGACATAACTATAGTCATGAACTGTACTTTTTGTCAGTTCATATTGTTTTTCTGAAGGGGAAGGGAGTGGGGGTGGTTAATTAAAATCCTTTCTGAAATTGTCTCATAGAAACATGGCCAAATTGAGCGTCTCTTTATACAGGATTAAAAAAAAAGTTCATGTTCACATAAGATGCAATGCATGCATTTCTTTTTTTTAAACTGGTTTCATAATTTCAATTTAAAGTATCCAAGACTTTGCGGTCAAAACTAAAAGTAATGCTATAACCAGATGGCCAAGTATCACTTATAATAGTTATAGCAGACTTGTTTTCTGTCAAACTGTCGTGTGTGTGTGTGAATTTGATGTTTCAGATTATTTCGGAAAATACTTTGATAAATTGTTTTATTCAAATTATCATTCTACTAATCTCCTTTCAATGCTAGCTTTTTGTGTACATAATGTGCATGCTAGTGATTCCTTTGACTTATCATGTATTTGAATCCAAATGGAGAGAAAAAAGCAAGGGAAATCTATTTTGAATAAAAGCAGCTTCTGTACATTTTCTAAGTTGTTTTGCATCATTGTATGTCAGTTTGAGTTCCAAGCAGTGTGTATGTAGAAATGTGTGTGTGTGTGTGTGTGTGTGTGTGTGTGTGTGTGTGTGTGTGTGGTGTGTGTGTGCGTGCGTCATCTAAACTGCACAAGATTACAGATCAGCAGACTAATTATTACCATATTTGATCTGGAAATTTCAGAGTCAGTTCTAGATACTCTTTCCAAAGATTTAGTTTCAGGAAATTGTCACACTGAACTTTTTTAATATGTGAAATGATCAGTTTCAAAAGTTTTCCTGCCCCATCACTTTCCTGTACCATTTTCAATGGCAGTATATGAGGATTCACATGTCATTCATTCAGATTTGATCTCCCTACTAATGACAATGTTGGCTAAAGGAAGAACCATATGACATGCTGAATCAGTGAATGAGTCTCCCATAGTAAGGACGTGGACTTGAACACACACACACACTCGCACATACAGACTCACGCACGCGCACACACACACACACCACACATTCTGCGCATTTTTAAACTCTGTGTCCCTTCCATCCACTTAAAATCTTAATGCATGATGCATACTGAATCGAAGGGTATCTATAATTACCTCCATGAAAATGTCTGGAACAGACTCGAGCGCTTTCTCCACTGTGCTCAAACGTGATTTTTGTACGCCCGATCGCGGCAATCCATGCTTTTCTTCTCCGTGTTGTCAGTTCTTCCATGAATTTTCCGAAATGGCGTTTCACACTTGGAATTCTAAAAAATTGCAAGCCATGTTCTCTTTTTGCACCTTTGTGTGTGTGGGAAGAGCTATGACAGCCGGTAACACAGCAGAATTTCCCTGGAGCCATTGTCGATTTGTTCAGTCTTCGCCCGAGCTCACAGTGTTAATCACTCGCTGTTTTGCTTCCTACTCCCCAATATGGCGGGCGATCCCATAAATCATTGCGTGTGACGTCAATGACTCGAAACCTAAAAGGCCCAAAACCAGTTACCTAGGCAGCTTAACGATATGGGGGACCGACTGGACAAAAGTGTCAAACTTTGTGAGGCACTTCTGTTGGCGCTGCTCATTAACTTTTTGCTAGGCCCCATCAAATGGTGACCTACTCGTTTTTGAGTGAACCAGTATTTTAGGAAGAAGAAGAAGAAATGTGACCCATGGGGCCTGGTCACGTGACATTAGGTTTCGAGCTCACACATACTAGGGTGTGCAAAACGAGAACATGGATTGCATTTTTTTTTTTTTTATAATTCCGAAGGTGAAATGCCGTTGCGGAAAATTAATGGAAGGACTGACAACACGGAGAAGAAGAGCGTGGATTGCCGCGATCAGGCGTACGGACATCACGTTTGAGCACAGTGAAGAACGCGCTTGAGTCCGATACAAACATTTTCATGGATGTAAATAGATACCCCTCGACTCTGGGCATGTATTCTTATATTGGTACTTGAACATACAAGTGTGATTAAGTTAATTTAACACGGTATATATTTCAATACTTGATTTGTTTTTATTTAGGTCAACCATTCCATGAGGATCAGAGAGAAGCCCCTGGTACCTTGGCTGATCATTACCAATGAGGGAATTGAGTCGGCACACTGTACCTGCATGGCAGGTCTTGGAGAATGTTGTAGTCATATTGGCAGTGTTCTATTTGCAATGGAACAATCGACGAAAGCTCGCGATGAGACTACAGTGACAGATGTCCCTGCGTATTGGCTTTTTCCGTCCAAGGCCAAGTTTGATGCGCCTTTTAAGAGAGTGAAAGAAATGGATTTCCAAAGTGCTGCAAAGAAAAGACGACAAGATGGACAATCAAGTGCTATACAGTCTTCTGGTAAATGTATTGAGGGTAATATTCCTTCCCCACTAAACATAAAGAGATAACTTTTTTTAATGAACTACATAAAGTGCTACCTAATTCTGCAGTGTTGTCATTAACTCATAAGTTTGCTGAAAATTTTAAACCAAAATGTGCTCTCCCAAATATGCCAAAATCAATTAAGGAACACTTTGCTTTTGAAAAAGACAGTGTTACCATATATGATGAAATGGTTGAGAAGTGTGATACAGTTAAGGTAAATGTGACGCCAGAACAAGTGCTATATGTGGAGGAGGTAACGAAGAAACAATCAGAGTCCTCTGCTTGGTATAAGCAGCGTTGTGGCCGGATAACATCATCCGTGTTTCATTCTGTTTGCCATACAAATATTGATAAACCATCGATGTCTCTTTTGAAGAAAATTACTAGTGACACAAGTGCTAAAATAACATGTGCTGCAACAGAGTGGGGGAAGAAGAATGAGAAAGTAGCCAGGGAAGAGTATTTGAAAGTAGAAGGACATAGACACAACAATTTTAATGTTTGTAGTTCAGGATTATATAAGTGCCAAAAATTATCAGTTTGCTGCCAGTCCTGATGGTCTAGTTGAATGTTCATGTTGTGGAAAAGGTTGTTTAGAAATCAAGTGTCCATTTTCTATGAGAGATAAGTTAAATTTAGATGTTCCTTATATTTGTGAAATTGATGGTAAGAAAACTTTAAATGTCAAACATGCATATTATTACCAAATACAATTACAGCTGTATGTAACAGAACAAGAGTATTGTGATTTTATTGTTTGGTGGCCAAATGGCATTTTTACTGAAAGGGTGATGAAAAATTCCAAGTTTTTGGAAGAGAATGTGAAGAAAGCGTTGTTTTTTTATAAAATGTGTGTACTGCCTGAACTTGTATACAAATATTTTTCTAAACAATCAGTCCTGTCAGTGTCGTCTAAGTGCTCCTAATACAAACTGTGACATCATACAAGTGCTATTCCTAATCAGTATTGTGTATGTAATGGGACTGATGATGGTACAAAAATGATCATGTGTGACAATGAAAATTGATGATAAACAGTGGTATCACATGAGATGCATTAAAATGAAAAAGCACCAAAGGGAAGATGGGTATGTGCTGCATGTAAATAGTTGAATTAACACAAATGTAATGACTAATATACATAAAGCAAAACTTGTGTCATATTTTTTTATGAAACTCTCTCATTTTGACCTGGCATATAGTATATAAAATGTGAACATTTTACATGAATGTTTGTAACATGTATGCAGTTTCATGCATAATATTTTTGCATGTATACTATAGATATCTTATCTGTGCATACAATTTTCATTTTCATGGGTGAAAATTGTTCAGACACATGAATAGATAAATGAGGATTTTCATTATCTTTCAATGCATATAATGTAAATTGAAACTTTTTAAAAATGCATATGCATGTCAATACCTGACTGGTGCAATGCATTTATTTTATTCCACTCCAGTATTTTCTCACTTTTGTACAGTATACTAACTGCATTTTCCAACCATTTTGAAAACTAAACATAAAAAATACATTTGTACCTTTGTACTGTGAGTTGTATATATTGCTAAATGATGAGAAGAGCAAGGTTACATTTTTGAGTACATTAAAATACATAAGATGAACATATTTTGCATACCTGATAAAGCAACTTAATATAGCTACATGTAGTGTTTTTGGTTTTAGAATAGTACTGGTGTATTTTCAACCATTTATTATTAGAATGTCAATGTATATGTATTAGTTAATTTGTGGTCAGCAAACATGAATACATATGGAATCGTACATGTAAATAGTGATGATCAATAATTTTCTCGTCATTAAACATTCCTTAAATTTTCATATATGAGTTTGTTTTTGTTTAATCTGCTCTTTGAAAGGAAGATACCATCGTGACTTGTACAATAAATGCATACATTTGTATTTTATTAAGGATCTGCTGTAGTGGATAAATGATGCAGGGATCATTTGGGGTTATCAAACTGATGGGTCATTTTCAAGAAAAAGAACAATCTGAATGGGCATTACATAGAAATTTTAAAAATTTTTTCTGATCATGTAGGTCATTCAGGAAATGTAGGGGCTATGGCCCATATGCCCCCTCCAAAATGATCCCTGTTGATGCACATTCTAAGAAACAACGTGAATATCATTTCTTAAATGGAAAGAAATTTTATTCTGCCACATGTCATTCACATGTATACATGCCACATCCATGTATAACATGGAATTGAAAGAGATACTATTTCAAACTTTCATTCAAAAGGAACAATGGACACACACAAGTTTGTCAAAGCACAGGCAACAAACATCAGTTTGTCAATTGTTGGAATTGTCTCTCCCATTTCTCAGTTTTATGAATTCAAGAGGAATGATTCCTCAAAAATACGGAATTTTCTTAAAATATGTCCAATAACACGTTCAACATTGGATTCGAACAGAGGCATTTTCCTTGTTTTTTTCTACCTCAATTGGATGCAACTGTTTTTTTCCTTTTGTGAAACTTGGTATTGCCAGTTCTGCTTGATAAAAGTTCACAGATTCCTCAATATTGAATCCTCTATCTACCATAACAATGTCACCTGGCAAAAGATTTTCAAGAACACCAGACTTTTCGTTCAGAAATTTGTCTGATGTCCGACCTCCCCATCCCTCAGAAATGAAAGTCACTACTCCCTGAGGTGCAATACCAATCAAATATTTAACATTTTGGTGGTGTTTGTAGTTTGAGTAAGTGTACACTTTATTCATAGCACACTTGGTCGTTCTGTGAAAAGTTCAAAGCAGTCCATTACCACTACCACTTTTGTCCAAACTTTTCCCTAAAAGCACATTGGCATGGATGTTCTCAAAACTTCACGCTCGGGCCATCTTACAAGAAACTTCAGTCTTGCATACAGCACATTGATGTGTGTCATGGAAGCAACGTTGAATTGTGAAATAGACATGCACAAATGGTTTTGCCATGTCTCCAAAGAGATAGTTCATTCTCATTTTCACAATACAAATCAAAAAGGCACATTCCTTTGATAAGCACTTCTGTTCATGGCTGGGGAGATATCCTTCAATGTACGTATAAACTAATTTTAAAGTGTTAAATTGGTTAAACCAGTATAGAATGACACTTTATCTGCATTTTTTTTCATAGTAATCAAAACTATACAAATCATTGAAAATTTAAGCACTTTTGTTAGTTTCTCTGAAATTCTAGCACTTAGGTCATTTTCTAGTTTATCTATATCAGCACTTTCAAAGTTGTCTGTACTTCACTGTTACTGTACATAGGGTACATACATCATTGTCAACATCAACTTCACTGATGTTGTCATTATATGAATCAACTGCATATTCATGATCAGTCATACACGTGGTGTCATCATCCATTATCAAGTCTATTTTTCTTTTTCTCAACGAAAGCAGCGAAGAAACTGCTTCAGCAACCTTTTTTTTCTCCTTTCTTTGACTTGCCCTTAGGTACCTCTTACTTTTGTCCTCTGAAGCGGTGGGTTCTCTGTGCCTAAGTGTAGGGTGGGAAGCCAAGCAGGATTTGATTTGTCGTGAAGATATGCCTTATTACCTGTCGATATAAAAACACGACATTGTTACCAGAGCAGTAGGGGGTTGGCTTATCACATGTTAGTCAACATGTACCTATCTAGTTTACCTGTACACTCGTAGCCTTACATGACCTGGTCACGTGGCACCGATCGATGATAGCGTGGGTACATTAAACGACCGGCATAAATTTAATCTTTATCAGAATTATTGTCTACTCATTTCCTTTTATCTTTAAATAATTAAATTGCAGTTTCCTTCTTACCGACAATTAATATATTTATTTACAAAATACGACGTCTTACCTCCAATGAAGTGCTTCGAACAAACAATGGTCCGTTCCCATTTCTCTTCCGATTTAATGTCTTTCCTGTTAATGGCAGCTTTCCACAAACGCCTTCTTTCTTCCGATAACTTCTCTGTATCATCACCTTGATCAGTGATGACTTTTGGGACCTTAAAGAAACTTAAATCTTTCTGAACACCTGGCCGATTTGAGCAGCCGAAAACACCACAGATAGGCATCGTACTTAGGGAAACAAAATGGCCGCCGGCGTGGTGCACAGCAATCTATGACGTCACGTGAAAAAAAAAGGATACAACATGCATTAAGATTTTAAGTGGATGAAAGGGGCACAGAGTTTAAAATGCCCAAAATGAGTGTGTGTGTGTGTGTGTGTGTGTGTGTGTGTGCGCGCGCGCGCGCGTGCGTGTATGTGTGCGAGTGAGTGAGTGTGTGTTCAAGTCCAAGTTCCGTACAATGGGAGGAGACTCTCATTCACTGATTCAGCTTGTCAGTACGGTTCTTCCTTTAGCCAACATTGTCATAAGTATAACAAACATTGGGAGATAAAATCTGAATGAATGACATGAGAATCCTCATAATTATACTGTCAGTGAAAGTGGTACAGGAAAGTAATGAGGCAGGAAAACTTTTGAAACTGATCATTTCATATACCGTAAAGTTCGGTCTATTGAGCGCACCTGTATATAAGCCGCACCCACTAAATTTTTAAAAAATTAAATCTGAACTTTTTTCACAAATAAGCCGCACCGGTTTATAAGCCGCAGATATATACAACACAGTCCGATGTGCCGCAGGCGGCAGCTGGCCGAGCGTTGAGTTCACATAGTGTCGAAAATCAACACATACAATCATCAATGTGTTCACTGCATTCATTGGCGTTTAAATAGGTCAGAATACAAGAGCATGTTTCCAGCTTTTCTTCAGTCTTTTTTTTTTTTTTTTTTTTTTAGTACGATGTGTTTTAAATCAATTTGAATCGAAGTTTTTATGAGGCTTCTTACAAGTGTTGTCTTTCCAACATCATTGCTTTAAAATTGTGTGCGCATGCGCGAGGTGGAACATCGATCTGATCAGCTCTGAAAGTTTCAACGCTTCATGCAAGAGTCCTGGGTGGAGAATAGTGTCAAAAACTTGCAGAGTATTGTATAAGCTCATTTTCCGTTGAGAGAATTTGTGGTTTTCCGGAGTACGGAAGAAGAAAAGGAGTTTGAGATGACTTTTGGTTTCGCCACTGCTGGTGTAAGCTCCAAGATGGCGACGACCGCACCTTTCGTTTGCTGGGAGTGAAGTGAGTCCGTTCTTTCTTGATGCCGGCCTCGAAGCTGGTTTATATTTGGAACAGTGCAGAGACAATACACAGTTAAATTGTAGCCATAGACATTGCATGTCGGAGTGTCGACACAGGGAAGAGAGACTTTTGCCATTGCACAAACGAAAAATAGAAAATCTCGACACCTGCTTTCGTGTCAGCATCGGTTCTCCTAGAGCTTTTCGAGTGGAAGTATCTTTGGAGCGATAGCAACCTGCGTAACGTTGTACGAAATCATAAAAGGTTGAGACAGTTTATTCCTCTGCGGATCATAGAGAGAGAAAGTTGTTTCTGAGCAACTTTTGGTTCAGTCGCCTGAGCAAAATTCAAGATGGCGGCGCGCGCGTCTTTCGATCTGCTGGAAATCGAGTGAGCCCATTTTCCTTTTTTTTCTGGCCACCGGCCGCTGTAGCTGTAGCTAGTGTCGAACTGTGTTGTGATTACACCCTGATCGAGTCTCCAGCAATTAGAATTTGACGTGTTGTCACAAGTGTTTTACTGCATACGCCAGTTTAGGAAACAACTTTCCCTGACCGTACTGTTGTGCTGACCCCTTGGTTTTTGAGTTAAGTGCCTAAGCGTGCCAAGAACTATGAGTATGAATGACAACAGTAGGCGTCCCTCCAGAACGCGGATGACAATTTACAAGCCAGTAGCACTGGCATGTCCACAAGGAATAAATGTGGCACCTGTGACAAAGTTGTAACTAAGAAATCAAATGGAATAGGCTTACTCTGTGAATATTGTGCCAAATGGTACCATGCTGGTTGCCAGGGGTTATCAGCTGAAGTGCTCAGTGCCATAACATTATGCGGGGCCAGCTCCCACTGGTTCTGTAATGTCTGCAATCCTAAGGCCCTAGATGTATTGAGAATGGTACAGTCTCTCAAGGACAAGAATGATGAGCTTGAAGCTAGGCTAGTTAATGTAGAAGGGAAACTGACTGACCAGGGAAATGACTTTAGAGACTTCAAAGAGAAACAGGAGGCATTTAATACAGGCATTGCTGAGAAAGTAGATATGAAACTAAATGAAAGTACCTCACAGAGTGTCTCAGAGATGAATGAGAGAGAGCTGAGAAAACAGAACTTGATCTTTTTCAACCTCCCCGAGAGTGAAAAGCTGGAGCCGAAAGGCAGAATTGGTGATGACACTGAACAAGTCAAGAGGGTTCTACAGACTATGGAAGTCACTGAGTGTGACTTTCAGCAACCTGTGCGCCTTGGTAGCAAGGGAGATTCGCCTAGACCACTGAGGGTTAGGTTCAAGCAACACGACGACTGTGTGAAGATTCTGAGGTCAGCCAAGAAGCTGCAAGGCAGTGATACTTTTGTTAGCAGGGACATGACCCCTTTAGAGAGAGACGAGAGAAGGGCTCTGGTGAAACTAAAGAACCAACGTCAGGAAGAATCCGAGGAGAAAGGGGAGAATGCAAGATGGTTGATCCGCAGAGGGAAGGTGGTCAACACCGCACGAGCAAGGCCTCGAGCTCCCGAAGGGGAGGTCGAAGGCCAAGAGTAGCTGCTCAGCGAAATGATACTGTACATAGTGTAAATAGTGGTTGTGGAAATAATGGCAAGGGTCTTGATGCTAGAAACGATAGTGCAATGTTTCCTGGCAACAAACTGAAAGTCCTGTACTCAAATGCAGACTGCCTTATGAATAAGAGACAGGAACTAGCAGTGTTGATAGCCCTTCACTGTCCAGATATAATCTGCGTTACAGAAGTTGTGCCGAAGAACACTGTAGTGCCAATACAAACTTGTGAACTTCAGATTCAAGGTTATGAAACATTTACAAACCTTTCTACGTGTAAAAGGGGTGTTCTGATTTACACCAAAACTGATCTGAAAGCAGTGCAAAGTGACATAAATGATGCCTGTGTGGGTGATGGATCCTGCTGGTGCGAAGTACGCTTGGCAGGGAATGACAAGTTACTGACAGGGTGTGTCTATAGGTCTCCCAACAGTGTAGCTCAGAACAATGAAGATTTGATCTCAGACTTGAAGAATGCGTGTTCGAAGAACTTCTCACACGTGCTTATCTGTGGAGATTTCAATCTGTCGGATGTTAAGTGGTCAGAAAACTGCGCTTGTGAAAGCCCCCTGGGCGCGTCATTTGTAGAAGGTTTTAGAGACTGTTTCTTGCACCAGCATGTATTCGAGCCTACTCACCATACACCTGGTCAGACTGCAAACACTCTCGATTTAGTTCTTACGAATGAAGAGGGTATGATTGGTGACATATGCTATGAGCAACCACTCGGTAAGAGCCACCACTCAACATTGATGTTTGATTTGGACTGTTACACAAACCAGAGCAAAGTGAACCCTCCAAGGTTTATACTTGAGAAAGCCAACATGGAAGAGATTAAGAAGTGCATGGGGTCTGTAGACTGGAAATCAGCTCTCGAAAATACATCATGTGAAGAGGCTTGGTCAGTGTTTACCGGGAAGGTGAAAAACTGTATGGATGATTTCATTCCAAAAACTAGACCTGGCTCAGAAAAAAAGAAGAAGCAACTGTGGATGAATGAAAAAGTGTTTGCAAAGGTCAAGAAGAAATATGCTGCCTTTAAGAGGTATATGGAAACAAGAGACGGTGGAGACTATCTGGAGTATGCCAAGGCTAGAAATCAGGCAAAATGGGAGTGCCGGAAGGCTGTCAGAGACCTTGAAAGAAAGATAGCGCAGGAATCAAGGGACAACCCAAAAGCTTTTTTCTCATATGCAAAGAGTAAGTTAAATACCAGATCTGGCGTTGCAGACTTAATTAGAGACGATGGCTCAGTGGCCAGCAGCAATAGTGAGAAAGCCGACTTACTGAACTCCTTCTTTTGTTCAGTGTTCACAGAGGAAGACACCGGTAATGTGCCAGAGTTTTTAGAGAGAGGTTTTGAACAGCCACTTGAAAATGTGAACATCTCAGAAGATGAGGTGAGAAAGAAACTTCAGAAGTTGGTCCCTGGCAAAGCTATGGGCCCAGATGGTGTCCCCCCATCTGTGCTGAAGGCGTGTGCAGAAGAATTGTCTGTTCCACTGGCCATCATCATGAACAGGTCTATCCAAGAGGGCGCCCTGCCCAGCGAGTGGAAAATAGCACATGTATCTCCTATTTTCAAGAAAGGTAAAAAGACAACCCCCGGGAACTACAGACCTGTTAGCCTCACATGTGTGTGCTGCAAGATTCTAGAATCCATTTTGCGTGATCACTTCATTGAGCACTTCAGGGCAAATAACCTGTTCAGTTCATGTCAGCATGGTTTCATCAGTGGTCGCTCTTGTTCAACTAACTTGATAGCTGTCTTAGACTTGTGGACGAGAATACTTGAGGATGAGGGCGCTGTAGATGCCATATACCTTGATTTCGCGAAAGCGTTCGATACTGTACCACACGAACGATTACTGAAAAAAATGGAAGGATATGGTATCAGAGGCCATCTACTTGCATGGGTGAAAAACTTCCTTGTGGGACGAAAACAGCGTGTTGTTCTCAACGGAACAGAGTCTTCGTGGGGGGACGTGCTCTCGGGCATTCCTCAGGGGAGCGTACTTGGCCCGTTTCTCTTCGTCTGCTTTGTGAACGATCTGCCTGAGGCCGTCCACTCAACTAGTTTCCTTTTCGCGGACGACACTAAACTGTTCGCCAAAGTCCCAGACAATGCTGATGTCCTGCAGGACGACCTTGATAGACTGCAGCTCTGGTCCGATTTATGGCAGCTCCGCTTCAATGCGGGCAAGTGCAAAGTCATGCATATAGGCAAACAGAGTCAGCCAGCACAGTACAGTATGAGGTCAGGCACTGATGAGATCACTCTAGAGACTTGTGTAATTGAAAAAGACCTTGGTGTCAATGTAGACAACGAATTCAAATTCAGTGGTCATGTGAGCATTCAAGTTGATAAGGCGAATAGGCTGTTGGCACTGCTTCGGAGAGGCTTCACCGTGCTCGATTTTCTCTCATTACCACTACTGTACAAATCAGTGATTCGCCCGCACCTTGAGTACGGGAACGTTGTGTGGCACCCTCGCTTGAAAGGTGATGAAGAACAGTTGGAGAAGGTGCAGCGTCGAGCTACCAAGCTGATTCCTGAGCTGGCCAGCATGGACTATGAGGACAGACTGAGGAGACTCAAACTGCCGAGCCTCTACTACAGGCGTGCTCGCGGGGGTATGATAGAGTGCTACAAGTACTTGAGGGGCACCTACGATGTCTCAAGTGATCTGCTTCCCCGCGACACGGACTCCACTACCAGAGGTCACAGCTTCAAGCTGAAGAAAACATTTGCGAGGCTGTCAGTGAGGAGAAACTTCTTTGCAGTAAGAGTGGTTAATGCTTGGAATGCTCTGCCTGAGGCGGTGGTGTTAGCACCAAGCCTCAACAGTTTCAAGAACAGATTGGATGCAGTGTGGTCACAGCACATGTACTCTCAGGACTCGTCCTGGTTCGCCAACCCACCACGCATGCGCACCACATTTAATGCAAGTTTGAGTGTGCAAGCACAAGAGGATGAAAAGGAGAACGAAGATGAGGATCAACCGGCTGATAGGCAGATTGCCTGAACACAGCTGTAGCTGTAAAGTAAAGTAAGTAAAGTAAAGTAAAAAAAAATACCAAAAAAACCCAAAGATGAAGCAAAAGACTGGTAAAATCGAAATATTTCAAAATGACCTTTGTCTTCATGTATATATCTTCAGTTTGTATCTGTTCCCTTTGTGGAAACAAAGATAAAGCAGAAGACTGTTAAAATAGAAATATTTCAAGTTGACTTTTTCTCCATGTAAATCTTCAACTTGTATCTGTTCCCTATGTGGGCACAAAGATGAAGCAGAAGTCTGTTAAAATTGAAATGTTTTTTAAGATGACATTTTTCTCCCTGTCATTAGCATACATTAGTGATCATATTTGGGCACAAAAACTGTGTCAATGGGTTTTCCATGATAAATTGTCTGTCTCCCTCTAGTATCATTTTACAAGTGGAGAGTTTGTAAAACAAACAAACAAACAAACACAAAAAGAAGAAAAAAATTCATTTATGATCTGTGTGGCATTGTATTCCTCTGAGTTTCAAAACAAATTGATTCTGAAGTTCAGCTATTCTGCGCACTATTAATATTCTACTATGTTTGTGTGATGTGATTCAAGAGCACTTGTTTTCCAGCAGTGCACACATGCTGAGTTATGTACACATGCATGAGCAGTACAATTAAAAAGAATTCCCACAATAACAATGACTGATTTAAAAGAGGAAAATTATACTGCAAAGGTAACACAGCTGTACTGTATGCAACATGACAAATGATTTTGCTGTAACTACACATTTCAAACAAAATGATCACTGCGAAAGGTGAAAAAAAAAAAAAAAAGATTGTGATGAAAGAACATTTTTTTCCCGGCAGTGTTACTCAATGTATCTGAGTTGTATGCATGAAGATGATGAACAGTGCAGTAGAAAAAAAGCATCACCATTATCCATAGCTGCCAACTGCTACGAGATCGCCGTAGTTTGCTACGCCAAGAGAATGCTTGCTACGACGCTACTACGATCATTAAATTGCTACGGCGAAACAAAAAAATTCGAAGATACTTTCGTTTTGTTTGGACAGCGCTAAGTAACGTCTCTATCGGTCTGTCGGAACTGCATTTCTGCTTTCGGTTTTACTGTAGCACATAGATTTTTTTTTTACAATTTGCCCTCTTCCTCTGCTTCATCTCTGTATAATAACATTTATAGATATACTAAGAGTACTGTAGCTTTAATGTGGTCTGTAAAACTGGTTATAGGCCTGATTTCTTTTTAGAACGCGCGCAAAATTAAGTTGCTACTGTCAAATTGGAAATGCTACTGTGAAAATTGTGAAATGCTACTGTAAGCCGCATGAGCAGGTTGGCAGCTCTGATTATCAACAAAGATTGGTTTACAAGAGAAAAAATTTCCTGAAAATATTAGAAAGAGCTGTAAATGACAAGATACATGATTTTGCTGTTACACGCATCAAGAGAGACAATAAATGTTCACACACAGTTTTCTGAAAACTACAGGGGAAACTGCATCAACCATTACACTTGAATGCATATATACCAATACTACATAATGCAAATGGTATTTTATGATGAATATTCTTTGCAGAACCAAAAAAGGAAAATTTCAAGTGACAAGATGACTGCAAATGAATGTTAAATGTGTATCACACTTAGACTCCAACATTTAGAGTTAACTCTGTTAC
>CM031621.1:17910019-17919389 GCA_018398815.1 Conus ventricosus
CTATTCCTTCACACATTGGGTAAATGTAAGCTCTCATGTGACAAGAAAGTATCCAACGGTGAACTGCCCCTTTCTTTCTTGTCTTGCCAGACAGCCCATCCTGTGTCTTGGAATGCCTGTTGATCGTGTGTTCAATCACTTGATCACATGCTGTTTGTGAGAAAGTGGCGTGATCTTGTCGCTGAACACAAAAGTCACCATCCTTCAGCTGTCTGTCAATGGCAGGATGTGATACCTCCAGTTTCCTCATTTCAGCCAGATAACAAGGAAGATATCTGGAATAGTTCACTCTGTCATAGGCAAAGAAGTGAGGCAGCATTTGTTCCACAGAGAGCAGATGGAGATCCCAGTTTGCTGTTCTGGTTGCCCGAAGAAACTGCTGAAGAAGGCAAACCATCATCACATAACATGACCAGAATGCAAAGGTTGGGTTTTCCCAGTTGAACGCCTTTGAAGAAAATAAAAAAAACTGATCCAGCAGATTGGCAACTTTGCACCCTGAAGCAGCATCAATGAAGTCCTTTGGTCTTTTGATGAAGATGTCAATCATTTTATCTGTGAGGATGTCCACTTCAGATGCACTGTCGGGATCAAGGCTGTTGGTAAACTCTTCCCACAGCAGATGACTCAGGGCTTCGGCCGTGACCTTGTGGGCGGAGACCGACCTGAAAACATACAGTCTTACTTAGTGCTTGATAAAACTGCAATTCACATAATGCTGTTAAAAGCACTATCACTCTTTTTTTCTTTCTTTCTTCTGAAGCTCCCAAATTTTATACTTTTACGGGAAAGTTTTTCAGTTTTTGTACTCCTCTTTGAAAAAGAAAAATAACATATATTTGTTTTGTTAATTTATTGTCTTCATGAAAAACACGGTTACTTTTTTAAAAATACAAGTTTAAATATATTTCATGTTTCCGTCATATTCTTCTTTTTGAAAATCATGCCAGTGGATTACTGCAACATTGTTGTTGCCGTTTTTTTTCATGAACAGTATCTTTTTGTGTGGTTGTAAGCTCGGTTCAAGAACTGTTTTCGCATTAGGAATTTTTAAAAATTTTCTAATACACACAAAAATACAATAACTGATTAAGCATGCACCACATCACCCCCACACAAAACAAAAAATAAAATAACAAACATTGTAAACACTCACACTCACACCTTCTCAAACACATTTACACACATGCTCACACACACACACACACTCAATTAACACATATTCACCTGTTGTAATGATGTCCACTCATGACACCATTGATTGATCCTGGGGCCACCAGTCCTGATTCAATCATCAGATCTTCCAGTCCTGATTCCTTGTATCGCTTGCCAATAGACAGCTAAAAAGCACATACTGGTGTGGAATTCACCATACGCAGCACAAGCCGTTGTTTTAGAACTTCATCAGTCCATCGAATCTGTTGTGCTTTTGCATACAGGGCTTGATCCATTACTAGAACCACAGATGGAAGTTCCAGTTTTATCAGCGATGGCAACACTCTGATGAAGTATGGTGTTGACTGTGCTCATTCTGTTGGATTGGCATTCACAACTGGGAGATAGCCGATTTTGCTGACAGACTGCTTTGAAGGCAGATTAATTTGTTTGTTGAAATCTGTCCATCCTGGCAAGGTACTCTGCTCACACTTGGGTGAAAGGATAGCAATCTGCACATGTAGTACAAAATATCTAGTGAAAGGGATGCATCTGAAAGCGACCTTTCCATCAGCTGTGTACTACCTAAACTGCCTTCAAAACGCAGCTTTTCTTTTTCTTTTTTCGTAAATGGCACAATGTCTTGCTCAGGAGCATGAAAGGTCCTTTTGAATGTCCGCTTCCTTTTTACCTTTTGACTCTTTTCCGTCCAATGAAATGCTTTTCTGAGACCTTTGAATGATAATACCAGTTGTGCAGTGTGTGGTCCAGCTCCGCTTGGTGTTTCTTCATTGAGTCATTGTTGTCCCAAACAATGGTTGTTGCAACATTCTTCTCAAAGTGTGATGGAATTCCACAAGCAGAACTTGCACTCTCCTGAGCTACTGATGTATTGTACTCCAGTACAGAGGGATAGGAAGCACCATGGCCAAAACCATTCAAAATGTTGACAATTCTCTTCTGTCCTGTGATGTGCTGTGCTGCAACACTCAACATCAAGTGTTTGGGCAAAACTTCTTGGGTGAAATATGGATGATATCTTGAGCTAAGGAAACAAACTTTGGCTTCCGAGTTTTTGTCCAATGTGACAGGTTCTGCTGACAAATCATCCTCATCAGAAAGACCACAGGTCCAGGCCAGAAAGTTGTAAAGAAGAGGAGGAACTTGTTTCTCGGGATAGCGTCAATAGTGAAATCTTCAGCCGATGGTGGCCAATCAGTGGTTCAGGGTTGCACATCCACGTCGGACATCGGGCATAGACCGATTGCACATGCAAAATGTCCGATATAACTGGCAGTGAAGAGGACAAATGTCCCATTACTTTGCCGAAAACGCGGTCACTGTCCGATAGCTTTCCGATGCTCACGGACATGGCACCGGCCGTTTTAATCAAGCCCGCATAATTATTTGAGTCCGACCGTCGTACAGAACTCCAGTCTGTAACTTTAGTGTAAGCCCAGTGAATCACTAGGCCTATACTAGTCCCGTGTGCCACTGGCACTAAGCTTAGTGGGGAGCTGTGGCGGTCTATTTTTAGCTCGTTGGCTTGCAACTCTGCCTCCCTGACTCACAGAGGCTAGCGAGCCAGCGAGGTACACGGCTCGCAGCTGAGAGGTCGCAGCCAGCTTGTGTCAGGGTTATTTTTAGCGTAGAGCGGCTAAAGAGCGATAAGCCTTTCCTACTTGTTACGTGTTGTAGGCCATTACATGTAGGCACATGTTGCTGAAGCGGAGACTGGAAAGGAATCCTTGCTCCACGACGCCTGCCTAAGCGTGCAACATTTATCACTATCAGACTGTATCAGACGTGACGATGCCACCCAAAAAGAAACTCAAGAAAGACGCAGGTCAGAAGACTTTGGCAACTTTTTTGTCACCTGCAAATCGGGACAGTAGATCTACAGAGAGTGCCGACACATCTAGTGCTGTGGACGCAAGTGAAAATGACGTGACCAGCACTAGGCCTAGTGCCAGCAGCGAAGAAACCGGCGGCAAAAAACAAAGGACATTTGTCAAGTCGTGGTTAACACTGTTTCCTTGGCTTCGTCATACAAATTCGGCGATGTTTTGCGAAATGTGCGTGGAGGCGAAATTTGTGAATTCCTTTACACAGGATGGCTGCACTAATTTCCGAAAGAGTGCACTGATAGAGCACGCAGAAACAAAGGACCACCAGACCGCTATCCAGGTGCCAGCGCTGGAGAGGGAGGTGATACACACCAAGCAGCTGACCAGACAGGAGAAAGGAGCGGCTGTTGCTGTCAAAGCAATGCACTGGCTGGTCACAGAGTCACTGCCTACCAGTAAATTTTCATCACTGATGGGCACAATGCAAGATCTCCAGGTGCCCAACACAAACGAACTGATCATTTCTGAGAGCACTCAGTACAACTCCAGGAGATCTGCACAGGAATTTCTTGAGGCAATGTCGGACGTTGTGGAGGAGGACATAAAAAAAGAACTTGACAGTGCAGAAGCTGTGACCGTCCATACAGCTGATGTAGAAAGAGGGTTCAGCACTCAGAATTTGATTTTGACAAGTCAAAGGAACAGACTGACAGCAGAAAACCAGGCCATGCTGATGAGGGTGCAAATGGAAGGACCAAGTGATGTCAAGGGGGAATCAGAATGGGTGTTCAGGGTGACAGAAAAGTGGGGAGAGAAAAGGAAAAGAATGCTCTTCAACCAAAAAGACGACTCCAAATGAATCAATATTGTACTTGAATACTAGCATTACTAGCAATGAATAGTGATTTAGGAAAGACACTTCCTCTGTGTGTGTGACTGTGTGTGTGTGTGTGGACTAGTAATAGTATGTTTACCAAACATGGCTTCCCACTCTAGGAATATAGTCAGCTTTTGTAATACCATTTTTGTGTGCATAAACTTAATATACATTCAGTCTGGCTTGTGTTCAAAATGTCCGATTGATTTTGTTATGAGAGGACAAATGTCCTATTACTTCAGGGTGGTCCAGGACATTTGTCCTATAGATACTGCTAAGGATGTACAACCCTGGTGGTTTTTCTTGGGAAAGTGTGATGACATTTCTCAACGCCACTGCGCCTTGGTACAGGTCACACAACAAGTTATGATTATCTGGAATGTGTGCTCTAGACTGGGTTTATCTAAAATATCAAAGTCATCATCACCTTCTGTATCTTGTTGTTGTGCTGAATCAAAACCATCTTTTGAACAGTATGTCTCTTCACTTTCGGATTGTGACTAGTGTCAGTATTGTAATCTGATGGTAGAGGTAATGGCAGAGAGTTGGAAGAGGATGAGTATACAAGCTGGCTCTTGTTTCTCTGACCACAGGAAAAAGAAAAAGAAATTTCTGGAACCTTTCACTCAGTCTCTGTTTTAAATGTGTGGGCTTAAACCACTGAGACAGAGAAGTGTCATTGTGGTCCTCTGTAAATTTGCTGAAAAGTGCATGCAACTTTGACAAGCTCAGCACCTCCCCTGCTTCCACAATCCTTGGAACTATCACCTCTTTGGAAAACAGTTCAAAAATAGAATCAATACCAGCCTCTGAAGTTCCAGATGAAGATGGGACCAGGTTCTTGATGAAGACTTTGTAACAAGAGGCATGGTACCTGTAAACAAAGGCATTCCTTATTATGTATCATGTCCAAAAATGGAGAGGAGGGGAAGGGGGTGGGTGACAGAAACTGACAGTGAGAGAGAGAGAGAGAGAGAGAGAGAGAGAGAGAGAGAAGAGTTTGTGTGTGCCACCCTTTTTTTAATTTTACATACATGCATTGTATAGCTAGCCTTATTATATACACAGGCAAGTACAAACCCACGTGCTTGTTCACTGTATAGACACACACACACACACACACACACACACACACACACACACATTCCACACCAATTTCCAGTCTCATCAACTAGTATTTGATAAATGGATAAATAAAAAGAAGAAAAAAATCATTTAAAATAATACTGAAACACAAAGTGGTGATGAACTACAGCTTATAATATCAAACTAAATAATAATTATACTGACAAACAAATCAAATGGAAATCATTGAATAAAATATGAAATTCTTATAAGTTGAAAAAAAAATTAACATAAAAAAAATCAAAGTTAATATTGTATGCAACACATATTCTTTAAATTGTCAAGTACACAGTTAAAAAATTTTTTGTAATCAAATAACCCTCCCTTCTTCTCTCTCTCTCTCTCTCTCTCTCTCTCTCTCTCTCTCTCTCTCTCACTCCCCAAGGGTAGTGACATGTACCATATCCATCAATATTTTGCTTTATCCTATGTCAAATGGAGACACACACACACACACACACACACACACACACACACACACACACTGTACAACATGCAGTGTGTTAAAATAAAAACTGTTTAACTGGAAAAGTTGTGAGAACACACTTACTTTATTTCATAAGAGGCTGGGTCCTGCAGTTGTAAATGCCGCAATACGTGCTCAGCATTCTGTGCTTTTTGCTGCAGCAATTAATGTATCAGCATCTGTCTGACACTGAAACAGAAAGAATATATACAGTTACAACAGTTATAACATGAACATTACAATACTGTTTTGATGCAGTTTTGCTACTTGAAATTAGTAATAATGACACAGCTCATTTAGCACGCACACACACACACACACACACACACACACACTCTCTCTCTCTCTCTCTCTCTCTCCTCTCTCTCTCACTCACTCACACTCACACACAAGCGTACACACTCACACATGACACACACATGTACACAACAGTGAACACCCACACACAGACTCACAGACAAAACATGTACATGAGTGTGTGGGAGCATGTGCACGCACATACTCTAACACGTCTCTGTCTCACCATCAATCACCACATTCTCCGTTCTCTAATTCTCCACACACCCCAGCCCACCCCAACCCCGTTTTATTCAGTATCCCTTTTAGCAGAAAGGCATTAAACTCAAGACGAACTGACACATGATACCACACACACATGCACTATGAAAACTCATAGAATGTCATGTGCGCACACACACACACACACACACACACACACACACATACACACACACACACACGTCTAATGTCACTCAAAGCGAACAGACGTTAAACAGAAGTACGAATGAACGAACACACACACACACACACACACACACTGAACATATTCAATAAATATACACATCATTTACTGCAAAAACTGGAAGAACAAGGAAAAATGAAATCATCCTACAAATTACAGAAAATTATACTAAAATATACAGATACTTTCTACAGTTTCTTTCAGTTTCACTCTTAACTTTGAAAGAACATAAAAAAGAGAAAAATATAGTTATTTAACATCATTATCAATGTAATCACACACATGCATACATTAACATTAACTCTAAGAAAACTTACAGTGCTTAGCTTGTCACGGACTCGAAATCCTCTCTGGTTGACCCAACGCCTTTCCTCTGGCAGATCAAACAGATGTCTGGAAACACGCATGATTTCTTCCGTGGGGCTGACGACACCACACTCGACGATCGCAATGATGGGCAACTGTTTGTTGATTCAGGGGCAGATGCGCAAGTTTCTGTTTTTTTTCTTGAGAGCGGAATCAATGCGTGACTGAAGAGTAAATTTTGTGTAGCAGTGTTGATGATACAGTAAATTACTAGCGTCCGACACATTTGAAGGGGTGATACTTAAGAACTTGCTTGCTACATCCGATTCACGGACTCCTAATGTTTTCCAAACTTCAGCCTTTTTAATTGCGGTGCTCAACGACTTTGAGGTGAAATTTAACAGGTTCTTGTTCTTAAAATCGTCTCCGCCAAAATGTAAACAACATGACTTGGTTGCCATTTTGGCATGGTCAGCTTTGTTTTCGTCGCGCAGGAGAACAAAAAGGGAGACAATTCTATCCAACTGCGCTATCGTGGATCCCCGCGCAAAATATTTTTTCTTTCTTTATTTTTTTTCATATTTTGCTCAACATATAACACCATATATTTTAACTGGTGGTCTTTTATGCATTTCTTAACACGTCTGTGTGGTTGGATTGTAGCCACCCAAGTTTCACCTCGAACTGACACAATTTTGGCCTCTTGATCCTGGACTATTACGTAAAATGTAGAGAACAGGGAAATGCCGCTTCTAACTCACTTTCGCCCTCAACCAGTTTTTCGGGCGAAAGTGACCTAGAAGCGGCATTTCCCTGTTCTCTGACAAGTAAGACTTCAATAACCAAAAAATAACGATTATTTACAAACAAACATACTGTGTAGGGTTATCCGTTTTCAATACTAATTTACTAAACTTTTAGATTTTAGTTTTTGTTTAATCCTGTGTTTTTTCCTGGTCATTTTCAATAACATCATTTTCACGCAAACATTCATCAAATGCATCTCTGTCTTTCATGTGAAATAACACTACAGTCTTTAACTGTTCTCTAAGTCTTTTAAAACCGAGTTATATTTTTGGCATAAAATCCACACACTTATTCCAGCATGTCTTCCGCTAAAGGCTAGTTTTGACAAAGTGTTTCTCTTTTTAACTATGTGTTTTTCTGCTGAACAGTCATCTATAATAAATAGTGTCTGCGTTCCTTCAAACAATATAAAAAAGCGTTCTAGACACTCACTCAGTTTATTGCTAGGATTAACTAAAAATATGTTATCATCAGTCCATATAAACCTTCTATCATGATATGCTTTGTTCCATTTAAGTGTTGGGCAGAAAATTACAATATGATCAAAATTATAACGATAAACTGTTTGTAACAGGTTGAGGATAAATATTGTTTTTCCACAACCAGTTTGTCCACAAATTAATGAACAATGAGGGGTTTTTGTCATAAAGTTTAACTGCTCCATAGTTTTATAACAGAATTTAATCTAATCCAGTTATTATTTTTACCATACTCTCCGTCAAAACCTGTTCAGTATAATAAAACCCTATGAGGCCTAAATGTGTAAGATTAATCCAATTCAGTTCTGTAAGATTGCTTCTATTTAAGTCAATATTGATTTTGTTGCTTGTTTTTATGACCTTAATATCCTCACCATTATGAAGAACGACGATGGTAACTTTAAGACGTTTAACGTCTAAGTTTTGCCAGCTAATATTAATTCCTTTTATAAGGTCATCACTAACGCCCACAACCCCATCCCTCTCTACATCTTTAAAGACAGAAATTTCAAATATCATTGTGAACGCATCTCCTAATTTTCTGCTTGGAAAGAACTGTAATTTTGTAGAAGCTTTCTTTAAAACCGTTTCTCTTCTGTGGAGGATGTACTGTTTTTTCTCATACGGCTTTATTTCAATCTCTTTCCGACTATTGTCGTCCGGCATAAGACTTACATGTAAAGGGCCAGAGTTGAATGCTTTTCTGAAACTTTTTTGGCGGCCTAAAAAATGTAAATGGGCTTATGAATTCAAATTTTATGTCCCATTCTAAATATGGTTCCAAGTGCCATTTGAGGTCAGGTTTTCGAACTATTTTATATTCATACTGGCCAACATTATTTGCTTCTAGATTGCGCAGCTGTTCTAGTTTAGGAAACTTTTTGTTGTCGCCAACCTCTTTGCGTTTATAATCACCCTCTTTAGTGTACTCAAAACCATACAAAGCGCCTATCTCACCATTCTGTTCAAAGTCTACAACGTCTGCAGGTCTTTTAATTCTAAAGTTATACACCTTACAGGCGCTAATGTAACTCCTGGTTCTTCTGGCCCCCGCTGTCAACCTCGGGTGATGTCAGTGGAGGAAGGACTAGCGCACAGCCCAAACACACTCACAGCTTGCTTACAATCTCATTCATATATCATGCATTCGTCACATCAAACCACTAGTAAAGTCTATAACTTTACTACACATGTTCATAGAACGAAACATCAATGCATATGGAATCAAATGAAATAAAACATTCTCTCTTTCCTGAACTTCACAAAATCATTTATCTAAAACATCATTAACTAACCCGGGTATAAATAGATTTCTACTTTACCTGGCCAGGTGATCTTAACTATTCACGAATCACTGTCTTTTCTTTTCTTTTTTTTTTCTTTTCACTGTCACTTTCACAACACGACACAACTGCTGGCACTGGTGTTGGTCTAGTTGCACCGGTCAAGCTGGACTGCTGGCGTTGGTCAGGTTGGACTGCCGATGAAAGTGGCGCTGGCCAAGTATGAGGTCGAACCCCAGTGAGGATAGAACAGTGACTATCAACATCGATCTGTTCTCTTTTC
>CM031621.1:17920389-17937889 GCA_018398815.1 Conus ventricosus
AAAAGGTTTTTGAAAAGGGAAAAAGATACATTTTTTCACCCCTAAAGGCGCGTTTTTTCTGTCTTAGGGAAAGGACTTTCAGTGATTCTGTTACCAGCTGCTCAGATGCGGGGCAAAATTAGAGGAAAAAAACAATGGGGACTATCATGATTATACTTGGGGGCGGTTTGTTTTTTGGGGATTTTTTGAAAATTACAAAAAAAACCCTGCATGAAACATTATACCCTCGATCCTGGCTTAATTTCGGGCCCCGGGAGAGTTGGGACGCTTTTTAAAGTTTAGGAGTCAGTTTTATTTATTGTCTGCCTACCAATTTTTCGATGATTAAAAACGGATTGGTGGAGGAATTAGTATGGCTTCGCATCATTAGTAAAGCAAACAACAATACTTGGGGGACTTGACCCAAAAGTAAAGGTCTAACTATTCATGTATTTAGATGCAAAAAATCTGTATGGAGGGCAATGGCGCAATCATTTCCCATTCGAACTTTAAAATTACACGGCGGCGACCCGAATAAATTAAAAAGGCTTTTAAAGTGGTTGGGCAGTTTACGCCTGATCACGGTGGTTTCTTCTAGAAGTGACTTAAAATTCCCTCAGGAACCCCAGCCCGCATAAGGGGATTCCATTAGCGCAGAAAGTTAAAGATGGACCCAAGAGAACCACCTAAATGTGCCTAATTTTCGAGGCAAAAAAAAATTTGTCTGTCTTACAACTTCTGCATTTTATTTAAGACAGGGTTTTAAAAGTTGAAGCTGTTCATCGTTTAATTTGCTTTTGACAAAACAGTTCATGAAACCTTACATCATGAAAAACCTGATCTCAGAACCAACCACAGATGTTTCAAAAAAAGCTTTTTCAAGCTGTGAAAACGCTGTTTGGAAAAAGACTAGGAAAATCCGCACAAGCGCAAAGGTCAGATTAGTCACCAGAAGAACGAAGCAATTAGCGACTTAAAAACCCAAATTATCAGGCTTTAAAAGATTTCATGATCCCCTTTTTGGCATAATGAAAAAAAAAAGAAAAAATTGGGCAAAAACCCGTTTTTATGGGTTTCCGTTTTTGATTATCAAAATTTTAATGTTGAAATTTTTTTAGACTATTTAAAGCCCTCGTATCCTGAGTCCCGAGTGCTTTACCAGATACGTAGTTTTGTATAGATATCCTATGAAAACATTATAAAGCATGGAAAAAAGAAATAGCTAAAGGGCATGCAGGATGGAGAACATCCGATTACCCTAAAGATTCGCCTTTGCATTCAATTACTAACAAGAAGGTTTTAGGAAAGATGAAGGATGAATTATCTGGAAAGGTGATCAAGGAGTTTGTTGGGTTAAGGTCGAAAATGTACAGTATTTCGAGCCAGGAGAAAACCATTAAGAAAGCAAAGGGAATATCCCGCAGTGTTGTGCAGTCAAACATATCGCATGACAACTACAAAGAAGCATTGTTTGGCAATAAGACTTTTCATCATGACAACGTAAAACTACGATCTAATCTACATGAGATCAACACAACAGTTGTAACAAAGAAGTCATTAGATAGAACAAACACAAAGCGAGTATTTGTTAATCCAGAGTTTTCATATGCAATCGGGCACTGGAGAACCGCATAAACAGGGGGGTTTATATTTTTCATCAACTTTTATTATAAGTTCAATCATAGCTTCATCCAATTCATTTAAATCTTTTCTCATGTTTGCTTGATGCGTTCGAATTTTTTTTATTATTTCAAGATATTCTTTTTCCCAATTTGGGGGTTTGAGTTGTAGGTGATCTGGATGATTTAGCATGCATTGATTAATCCCCGAAAATGTTTCCTTAATAGCATTACACGCATGAAATGATTCCCGTATCATTTTCAAGGTCTCTTCCTTTGCCATTCTTGTTTCATTCTGCGCTTCCTTCTGAGCTTCCATTTTAAACTCAAATATATTTACGTAAATTAACTAAGCAACTGGAACTGTGTCTGGAGGGATTATCTGCAGTTCTTCTTTCACAAAAGATCTTTGAGGAGCTGGTTGTTTTGTTGTGTCAGTTTCTCGTAAATAATACACGGGCGGATTCATCTTTACAATTCTTTTTATTTCATATGGATCAACACTCCAAACTGGATCTGTTGCCTGATGCGAGTGTCCCCTTCTGCTTCCCCCGGTAAATAAAGGTACCTTACTTTTAAACCAAACGGTAATAGTTTGCGGATGAAGACTCTACTTCAACAACATTTATTGTTTTTCTTTTGATTGCTTGTACTGGTTTTAGCCCTTTAAATTCTTCATTATTCATTGCGCGCAAAACTGAGGGCAGTCTTCTAACCCATTCTGTGTTGCGAGAATTGTCAATCAGCTCTCTGTGATACTGGTAGGAGAAAAGTCTTTCGGCTAACTGTTTGTTAAAGTTTTCAACTAAAGCCTGTGATCTGTGAACTCCTGGAATGCCTCTTTTAATGGTAACTCTATGTTTCAACAATAATTGATTCACTTGGCCTTTAAATTCTTTTCCATCATCACTTGAATCATGCGAGGGTAAGTTAGCGGGCCTCGTTGGTATATCAGTTGTATAGCAACGGCAACAGCAGAAGCACTCTTTTGTGTTAATGGTTCCGCATCTTTGTATCTTGAAGCTATGTCAATGACTGTAAGTGCGTACTTAAATCTTTTTCGTCTAATCGTATCAGAGGGTAAATATAGAAGATCCATTTGATGGGTGTCGTTCGGTATTGTGTTCACAAAGTGTGGCCTCTGTATTCGTTTAGGTGCAGGTAAATAAATTTGCCAAATCGCTTGTTTAGATAACCATTCCTTTGCTGTTTGTTCACTGACTCCTGCCGCTTGGCTTAGCTTTTGTATTGCTGTGATACCCTTCCAATATCCTTTGGGCGAATAATAGATTTTGTTCATTTTTTATTCAGCCAATATTATGTGCAACAAAATACACGACGGTCATACCAACAACAATAAACCCAATTTCTTGCATCTTTTGTTTTTCTGATGGATGATAAAAGTCGCTGAATTTTGGTGGGGGCAATGTCTCAATCGGTTGCCTGTTACAAGATAATATTGTTTTATTGCTTGATCAACATCTTTAAATGTGTAAGCTGCATGCCCCTGTTTTTTCAGTGTGTTATTAATAAAATCTAACTGCTCAATTCTCTGCTTTTCATAACGATCTTGTGCTGCGGCTAGTTGCTCCACAGCTTTGTTATGTCTTTTTCTCTCGCCTTCATCTCGCAGTTTACTAAATGCGTAATTACTTCCACTAAAAGCGAGCGCATTAACCACAGCGCCGCCTATCATCATTACGAGTGAAGCCATTTTTTATAAATGTATTTTTTATTTACATATTTATACTGTCTGGAATTATTCCTTGCTTGACTAGAAAATCTTTTGTGGCAAACGAAGCTGCAATAATAGCAATCAGCTTTGCTGAATCCTCAAAGTCTAGTTTGCCAAGATCTGCTGGTTTAATTCTTAACAAGCTTTTACCAAGCATTGAGTATCCTACACTTAGACTCCAATAACAGCAGAATGGTATACAAGGTTGGCAACAGTTTTTTCAGTGCTCATTTTTAGAAAATAAAATAATTATAATTAATAAAAAACATGAACAGTGATGATCTACTACAGCTACAAGGCAGCCTAAACCTTCCTGAACTTATGAATGACCAAGTTGATGGCCAAGCTGTTATGCCCCAAAAGGAGAGGTTGTATTCTTTGGCAGCGTGTGGAAAAACAAAACAGTTCCTCGGAACTGAATTCAGCATTGAACAGATTCAACAGATGTCGCCGCAAGACATTATAAAGTATCATAACAGGTATGAGGCGCAGCTGGGGTCTAGAATGGTGAAAAGTGTGGGGCAAACGGTTCTTAGTTTGTACACTAAACTATGTCAGTAGATTTGCTCCCATTGATTCTGAACAAGATCTTACGTATGATTTAACGCAAGATCCGGTTTTAACAAAGTCATTAGAGTCTCTAGGGTGTGATCTGTATTACAGATTTGGAACATTGTTATCGCCATTAATCATGGGATTAATTACTTTTATCATATAGACTTTATTTCCCTTCAAAATGAACGAGCCGGAAAATCAGCAGAATCAGGAAACCCTGAATCAGAAAACATTGAATCAAGTCGAGAAAGTGACCAGTAAAACACCTCATCCTGGGCGTGTTGAAGCAGGAAAAAGATTAGCGGAGTGGAACAGACAAAAAAAATTAATGTTACAAAATATAGCTCATAATGAAAACATAACACCGCCAACGCCAGAACAAGTTGATTCAATGCCAGCTATAAAAACTCCATGTGATTCAAGACCTACAGCGCCAAAGTCTTCATGGAATATTGAACTTAAAACTGTTGCCATTTTTGGCGCCCTTGCTGCTGTGGGGGGCAGTTATTACGGTTATAAAATATATACACAATGGCAGCAGAAACAAAAGCAATCAAAAAAATCTGAACCGCTAAATACAGAAGACAACAGCACGCCAGAACCGTCAACAACAAAAGATCATTTTGATCCATTTCAGATGGAATAATATTTTAAGAAACTTAATTTTAAATTTTTTTAATAAAAATAGATCATGGCGTATTATAAAATGATGAAGTCAATAAATAAAGACATGGAGTCTATAAAAGACATTTCCATAGACCAGAATTGTAATCAATGCGGTTGCTTAGGATGTAAGAACTTCATTAAGATCTATGCTGACCAATCTCGCGCAGAAAACGCCGAGCAAAATATTCTCAGCGATGACGCGTTTTTTGAGGCGTGTGTGTACTATATTAGACATCTACTATTTAAGATAAAAACATAGATTGTATTTTTTTGATAATTATAAGATAACTTGAATAAGAACTTGGTTGTACTTAAAGGATGACTTAGTTATGATCTTGAGGTGACTTAATCAAGAACTTAGAAGTTACTTGATCAAGAACTTATTAAGAACTTGAAGTAACTTAATTAAAAACTTAATTAAGAACTTGGGGTGGACTTAATTAAAAACTTAATTAAGAACTTGGGGCGACTTGGGGGTAGGAGTGTGTGTGGTGTACACAGAGCTTTATTATTTGTCATGTGTAACACCACTTGGTGCAAGACGGCGCTTGCGTTTTTGTGATTCATTGGCTCTTTTGTTGCAGTTCAAAGCAGCCACCAAGTGCATTTATCAAAAGCTTGATTTAATAAACAAGACAGTTGAATAAAGTACACTCTGTGGCCGCCTGAAGGCAGCCAAAAAAAGTTGAAGCAGGGCGTTGAAGCAGTGAAGACAGGCAGTGGAATGTCAGTGAATCAGCAGTGTTCCAATACTAGTTGACCTATTTGAGCGCTACAGGCGGTTGCGCGACCTACTTTTTTTTTACTTCTGTGTTACAAGCAATGCTCTGGCTCAGCTACTCTCTACGCAGGCAGGAGTTTCAGGTTTCGCTAATTCTACTCTTGCGATGATTGCTGTGCACAGTCAGGAACCATTGATATGGGTATTTTCTCGGGTATTGTTCTCGGCCCAGTAGTTCCGAATCTCCTCGCTGCTCTCAAACATTGCATGGAGCTCCTTTTTTAAGGCGGAAGATTTCATAGAAAGACAGCCCAACTGTGCTAAATTTGGATATGTATGGATGCAACAAACGGGCTATCTCTCTCAGTCTCCGTGCATATGAAGGGCTAATTCCAACATTTTCCTTCAGCCATTCATCCCACGTTTTACTGTGAGCCCCTTTCCTTTGTTCCACCTCAAAAAACTTGAAAGCAACTTCTAAAAGTCCCCTGTATTGCAGGTTAAAAGCCATGTTGGCTGCTTCTTGTCTTGCTAGTTGTCTATATCCATCAATCAGCTTTTGAACAGCACTTTGCGATGATGTAATTTCTTCCAGATTGAAAAAAGAACACATCTTTTCTAACTTTCTTCTGCACATCAACAATTTTGGACTGTAAATACATGTGTAGTTCATTTGGATTCCTTGTTGTTTTGGATTTCTTTGCTTTTCCTCCATACAAGGCGGTGAGTTTTCGTTTGGGTTGTGAAGGAAGTTTAGGTAGTTTCTCACTTGCAGATGGGCCTGCTGTTTTAAGTTCATCCAAAACATGAAGAAATTGAGAATGGTACTCAAGATGTGTTCTTGAAGTATTGTCAACTGAGGAATACTCCACTCTCTTTGTTCTGTCATGATCAAAATGCTAACTAAAGTCAACCACTTTTCTCACTGAAAATTACACGCGTCTTAGCGCCACAAAACCCCCAAGAAGAATGACAAGACGGCTGTGGTCGGTTGTCAACGCCAACAACAGTGCTGGGGGCGGATGTGACGTCTTTTACTATCACGTGATTAAATCTTAGCTTATGGTTGGTGAATGTAAGAAACATGTCTAGATTTGTTTTGCCTCAGGCGGGAATCCTTATTGCACCCTACCAAGGCGTAAAGCCCCACAGCACAATTTAAGTAATCATGTGTCAGCCTAGCTCCGTATTTCCATGCCTGTGTACAAGTTCTTACCACCAGCACCAGCAATTAGAGGATTTGCCCCCCGTCATTTACCTTTCTCATATTACCCGTAAACAAGAAGACATCTCCACGGGGGTAGCTAGGAAATCACAGCGCCTGATGACTACCATGAAAAATGTTTGGTCGCTGTGAAAATACAGCTTATGTTGACTACCATGAGAATTTCTTTACACTTTCATTGAAAACATACTTTAGAGAACAGTTATAGACTGTATGCGTGAAAATGATGTTATTAAAATCTGAAAAGTTTAGTAAATTAGTATTGAAAACGGATAACCCTGCACAGTATGTTTGTTTGTAGATAATCGTTATTTTTTGGTTATTGAAGTCTTACTTGTCAGAGAACAGGGAAAGGCGGCTTTTAGGCCACTTTCGCCCAAAAACTTGGTGGAGGAGCAAGTGAGCCAGGATTGGTAAAATGCTGTTCTCTGCTTTTAACAACTCAAAATCTAGGGGTATGAAAAAGCGATTTCCATACGCATAACTTACGGGCTACAAACCTTTTACCGTCTTTAGCGTCTGCGGCGCCTATTCTATGTTTTAGTGCTTCTTCATTTTCGATTCCTTGAAACGCAAGATCAGCCCTTTCATTCCCGGCTAGCCATAGATCAGAATAGGCTAAAAATATGTCTGCATTATGTAAAGAAAATATTTCTTGCCCCTCAAGTTTTATAGAAATTTTCTTAACGATTGCCCGCCCCAGATTCTGTACAACCGTCCTGTTTGGGTTCTTTTCTGATGCGAGTTTCTATTTTGAAAGTAAGACGCGCAGAGCCTGGCACAATCACTTCATCCGCTCCTAGGTCTGGAAATTTAACAGTAAGAATTTGATCTGCATCAATAGTAGATGGATTATTTGGAACAGTAATATTCCGTTTATTTCCCTTCACGCCAAAGGGCTCTTTCAGTTTTCTATGCGGGTCGAGAATTGAACCATATGCTTGTGACATTTTTTTATAAAACAAAATAAAAAGTTAATTATTTAAAAACATGGCAGGCATTGAAGATGAAGATTTTGATGTTTCGGATCCTGGAGACGACATGAGTGATTCCCCTTGGGAGCGGCATCGCTCGGGGCTCTCATTGCATGATGAATTAGCAGAAATCGGGAGTGCATTACCAACAAGTCGGTATAAATTAACAGAAAGTAAGGTCAGATCATTATACCAAAGTTTAGGACTAGAAACTCCCGAAACTATATACCCTGATGATTTTGAAGTAAAAGATGACCATTTGTATGTGAAAAACGACAAAGGAGAACGTGTTCCGCTTACAACTAAGCGAGACCCATCAAGGTTTGTAGGCATAAATACAATTAGACAAAGGCTCAGTGTGAGCGAACGGAATCGCCTTGGCTTTACTAAACCAAAATTAGATGTGGAGGTAGTTGCTAAACTTCAAAACACACTACAAGAACTTCCAACAGCTAACCAAATACAAAACATGGAACTTCAAGATTTAAGTCAAACAGCAGACAAAGTAATGCAAGCAGAAACCAGTTTTTCAGAAGAAACAGCATTAAAAACTATACACGACCCCCGCTACCCATGCGGGAAATAGCGGCCCTTGATCATGCTTTGAGAACCATTAGAGGCGAATTAACAAACAATTTAGCAAAACTGGGTGAAGTAGATGAGCATATAAAAAGAGAAAAAGAAAAACTCGTTGAGGCTGATGACGCCAACTTAGGGCATGATATTAAAGAAAGAATAACCCAAAGACTAAAAGATCTTGAACAAGAAAGATTGGCAAGACTAGAAGTTTTGTCTACTAACCGAGAACAATTACGAACTCAAGTGAGCAGAATAAGAGAAACTATCCAAAGAATTTTATATGAAAACACAACGCTAGCAGAACGAATACGAACACTGTTTAGAGAGCAGGGAGTCACATTAGCAAGCGTTATAACAGCCTTAGGATTTGCAATAAGTACACTGGTGATGGCTATTACAGGCGGTGGTGGTCCCGGGTCAGTGCCTCCACCGCCATCGCCCCCATCACCACCTGATAAATCATGGGTAAAAAAACAGCTTGATCATCTTGCGGGTTTATTAAAAAAATTAGCCAGTAAAGCTATAGACTCTTTACCGGGTATATTAGGGGGTGTTGTTAGCTGGCTTTTGTCTACTGCAAGCAAAGTAGTTGGCTTTATGGCTGAGCACTTATGGACATTAGTTCTCTTAATAGTTGGGTTACTCTTTAGTAAAATAAAGGAGTAATCCTAGGCCAGTTAATCCAAAAACAAGCGCTGTCTTTTCATATTCATGGTCATCGCGAACAGAGTCCACGTCTTCAACAGTCTTCGGGCTTTGGGCCATGGGGATTGGATGACTTAATCTTGGGTGTTTTTTTATTGTTTGTAATATTACTGGCTCAGAATTTATGTCGTTTTTTCCGACCTTCTGTTCATTGCCTGCCACAAGGATTTCATTGTTGTAGTTTATTATTGTTCCTACCTGGAGTCTGAGGTCAGAAGGCAGCATGTATAAACCAGTGCCAACAGCAAAGTCTACTTTTGATCTTGCGTATTGTAAAACATTTTGGTACCTTTTAATGCTTGAAGGTAAATCAACTGTAGAATTAATGGCGTCCTCTAAATTTGCTAAGTATTGTTTTTGTGCGTCAAAGCCAGTAGAAGGATCAGTTATGCTCGATCTCGTTTGTGCTTGCGAGCCTAGCAAACACCAAACGTAAGTACGAATAGAGTCGTTTATTCGTTCTATTCCTGCTTTAGTTAGGCCCTTAGAAGTGTCTAAGATAAATGTTGTCCATGCTGTTTTATGCTCTTGCTCTATGGACCGAGGTGAACAGCTGTGCTGAAGAGAAAGATGTGTAAGGAGGATTCCAGTCATACTTATACTTTCTGTGCACGCCCCAAAAATAAGGGGTGCCTAGACCATGATTAAGATCCGACTTTTGTCTAAAGTCTGTCTTAGCCTTAATATTGAATTCGTTACAGATCCTTTCAAAAGCCTTCATGTTTATTCTGTTGCTGAATGGATTAAACGGTTTGTCATTTGGCAATGGCGCTTGCAGTTCAGTCAAAATACGTCTGAAGGTGTAATAGAAATGAAATCTGTACACTGACCTCACCAAAGGATCAGGATGATTTAAATGATCAGCATACGACACTCCACACCCAGTTGATGCACAAAAACACAGCAAAGTTTAACTGGTTCTGATTAAAACTGCATCGGATGACTGAACCACACTTTTGGGATGTAGTCTTTTTTAATAGGGGGGTTAAGATATCTGCTTAATGGAGTACTCACCTTTACTTGAAAGGTGTCAGTCTGGGTCACAGAAATGACAAGAGTATCGGTTGTTATATTTTTAAGATTGTAGTGGGGGCCCCAACAGAATATTTTGCATTAGTATATTTGAATGCACTCATTTTTATTTCGTTTAAAAAATGTTTGTAACAATAACAACTCAAGACCGTCCTTCGTTTTTAGAACATGCTATTGATAACAATTGTGGAGCCAAAATGGTTGCGCTTCATGAAATATTTTACAAAGTCGTATGGTTTAATATAAGCGAAACCAAGAAGAATAATAAGATTAGAAAATATGGCGGGGGAAGAAACTTAATTAGCCAGTTAACAATACCTGATGGTTATTACGGGTTTTGCTCACTAAAAGAAGCAATGAGTAACTTTGACATTGCTCTCAAACTTAACAATGCAAATCTAAAAACAATGTTAACATTCAAACCTGAAGAAGCAAATTACTTTTTTGATAAAGAGCTAGCTAAAATGTTAGGCTTTGGAGCTAACACTCAGGACACTCAAAGATTTAGTGTTACGCCAGACAAAACTACTTATGAGGGGGAAAGTCCGCTCGATCTTGCATTACATTCATTACTCTATGTTCATTTAGATGAGCTGAGCACTGATGAAAAACTTATATGATGGAAGGCCCTCAACTGTTTTAAGAGCTCTTCCATCTGGGAAAGCTGCATATTGCGATTATGAAATTATACAATTCCCCAATTTACAGTTTAAAAGATTAGTTTGTGGGAGGGTCGGATCATTTAATTAAAAATTGCAGACAAAACAGGTAAAAATCGTGAAATGTGATAACCTGCACATTGTTTTGGAAATAAAATAATAAGCTGTACTAAAAATGTCGCGTGGGCCAGAAGAACCAGGAGTTACATTAGCGCCTGTGAGGTGTATAACTTTAGAATTAAAAGACCTTGCAGACGTTGCGGACTTTGAACAGAACGGTGAAATAGGCGCTTTGTATGGTTTTGAGTATACTAAAGATGGCGATTATAAACGCAAAGAGGTTGGCGACAATAAAAAGTTTCCTAAACTAGAACAACTGCGCAATGTAGAAGCAAATAATGTTGGCCAGTATGAATATAAAATAGTTCGAAAACCTGACCTCAAATGGCACTTAGAACCATATTTAGAATGGGAAATAAAATTTGAATTCATAAGCCCATTTACATTTTTTAGCCGCCAAAAAAGTTTCAGAAAAGCATTCAACTCTGGCCCTTTACATGTAAGTCTTATGCCGGATGACAATAGCCGGAAAGAAATTGAAATAACACTGTATGGGAAAAAACAGTACATCCTCCACAGAAGAGAAACAGTTTTAAAGAAAGCTTCTACAAAATTACAGTTCTTTCCAAGCAGAAAATTAGGAGACACGTTCACAATGATATTTGAAATTTCTGTCTTTAAAGATGTGGAGAGGGATGGGGTTGTGGGCGTTAGTGACGTCCTTATAAAAGGAATTAATATTAGCTGGCAAAACTTAGACGTTAAACGTCTTAAAGTTACCATCGTTGTTCTTCACAATGGTGAGGATATTAAGGTTATAACAACAAGCAACAAAATCAATGTTGACTTAAATAGAAATAATCTTACAGAACTGAATTGGATTAATCTTACACATTTAGGCCTTATAGGGTTTTATTATACTGAACAAGTTCTGACAGAGAGTATGATAAACATAATAACTGGATTAGATTAAATTCTGTTATAAAACTATGGAGCAGTTAAACTTTATGACAAAAAACCCTCATTGTTCATTGATTTGTGGGCAGACTGGTTGTGGGAAAACAATATTTATCCTCAACCTATTACAAACAGTTTATCGCTATAATTTTGATTATATTGTAATTTTCTGCCCAACACTTAAATGGAACAAAGCATATCATGATAGAAGGTTTATATGGACAGATGATGACATATATTTAGTTGATCCTAGCAATAAACTGAGTGAGTGTTTAGAACAGTTTTATAAACTGTTTGAAGGAACGCAGACACTATTTATTATAGATGACTGTTCGGCAGAAAGAGACATAGTTAAAAAGAGAAACACTTTGTCAAAACTGGCTTTCAGTGGAAGACATGCTGGAATAAGTGTGTGGATTTTATGTCAGAAATATAACTCCGTTTTAAAAGACTTTAGAGAGCAGTTAAAGACTGTAGTTTTATTTCACATGAAAGACAGAGATGCATTTGATGAATGTATGCGCGAAAATGATGTTATTGAAAATGATCAGGAAAAACATAGGATTAAGCAAAAACTGAAATCTAAAAAGTTTAGTAAATTAGTATTGAAAACGGATAACCCTACACAGTATGTCTGTTTGTAGGGTCGTTATTTTTTGGTTATTGAAGTCATGCTTAGTAGAGAACTATAATATGCCGCTTCTGGCTCACCCGCTCTCAACCGGCCTTGGCCGGTCTCGGGCGGGCGACTCCAAAAGCGGCATATTATAGTTCTCTGAAGTGCATCTTTTCTGTTCTCGCTGCAGGTGGTGAAGAGCTCTGAAATTATGGAAATTGTTTCAATGCAGTGTCAAAGATTTAAGGGTTTGGTAGCATTTATCTTTGATTTTTATTGTTACCTGTGGTGTTGTTGTTGGGTTTTTTCAATTGGCAACAGTAGAAATTCCTAGTTACATAACCATTAGAAATCTTAAGCTTTGGTTGTAATTTGGTGGTGACTGAGGTATTGACCAAGAAAGAAGAAAAAGTTTATTTTAAGGAATGGAGTTGTTGTTGGGGAGTTTCTCTGTGCTGTTTATGTCCTTTGCAACTGAATGTATTCATTATTAAACCTGCTTGATTCTCTCATTTCAGATGGTGGAGGAAGACCAAGGGAAGAAGTCAGAGCAGTCCAAACAAGGTAGATTGACCCAAACCATACAAGTCGAGAAAGAGGGAGACTTTTCCATTTTTTGTGTTTTATTTCAGTAGGATAAGGACTTGTCCAGGCAGGGCATGGACAGTGTATGAAGCTGTTTGCGTATATATCTTCTTGAATTAAGGCCTTAAAATCTTTCAGACCTGTCTTGCTTCACACCATTCCCCCCTCCCTTCTTTCTCTCTTATTTGGACAGTATTTATCACTACTTTTAATTAGCGAGTTAAGCCGGCTCTCTAACTGTGTTTTTACATAGAGTAGTAAAATAAGTTTGTGACATAGATGCGATGAGACTTGAAGAGGAGGAAAGACTCTTTCAAACAGGAGGGGAAGGTAGTCCAACATAGTTAAGATTGTGTTGTTTGACGACATTCTGAAATCTCGGGGACAACTTTAACTACATTGCAGATCTCATGGGTAGTACCATTTCTCTCCTCTTCGACTTCCATACTCAACATGTATTTGGACAAGTGAACTCCTGTATGTCAGACACGTTGGGGGGTAAAAAATACCCCCCAAAGTGTCTGACACACAAAAGTTCACTCTCCCACTCCACCCTAAACTCTCAATCCCTTCTCACAGAGATTTGATCCTCAAAAACTGTGGAGTGGAGATAGCTGTTGTCCAAACTTTTTCAAACCAGGAATTTGCAATGGAGCAATTAAAAAGCAAAGTTGGTGGCAATTTTGGACTGTGAAATACATTAACTGGGCAGTATCATGAATATGCATGACTTCCTGGGCTGGACTCAAACCTAACTGTTAGGTTGCCAAAGCAGTGATCCACAATTTCAGTACAGAAAGATGTCTGTAAATTTGAAAAGGGCCAGTGACGTACATGTCATCTTCAGTGCTTCAGATTGTGACTGTCGGTAGCACACACCAAAAAAAAAAAAACACCAAAAAAGAAAAAGAGAAAAACCAGAAAGGGAAAAGTTAAAACAATGTGTGGAACTTTGACTGAATGGATTTTCTATGTCTGCATTCTTTTTGTGTGCATACATGCTGAGTTAGTTGCGAATGGGGATGTGCATGGATGTTTGTGTATGTGTTTGCATGGATGTGAATGAGACTTTGAGAAAGTGTGTATGGGGGGAGGGGGGGGGGGGGGGGGAGTGTGCTGTACAAATCTTGTGTTAATATGCATGACTGATTTGTGTGAGTAGTCTGTGAATATCAAAAAATTTTTATGGGTGAAATGTATAACACGGTTTTATGAAACTCGGTGTAAGCTGCACAATCTGTCATGCTATTTGTCTCTACTGCTTTTTACTTTTTTTACCTTTAATATGTATTCCAAAATGCTTTGGGCTTAAGAAAGCGCACGTAAATGTCCATTATTATTATGATTGTTATTACTGTTGAATGCAGATGCCTTATCAATGTCAAACCAGTTCATCAAATCACTGTTGACTTTAAAAAAGTTGAGGGTTGCAGCTTCGAAAGGAGAACAATTTCTAGTAAAATTGCATTCAAATAGTTTCTGTTTGCAAAGCGATCAGCTCCATGAAGCAATCAACATGGACCTCTTCATTTACATGCAGGCCACAAATCAGTTCAGCTTGCCTCTGGGCCATTTTTGAAAAAACTAAATTGGCCTTTTAAACAAATAAAGGGACTTAGTGGCTTCTTAACTTCAGTTATTACAATCATGTTTGCCAGTACACATTTTAAATGTCTTGACTAATGCAGCATACGACATAGGCCAGCAAAGGTCAAGTCTGTGGTTCCAGGCTGATGATTCACAAAGGTTGAGTTCAGCAGCACCAGCAACTGTGCTCCTCATTTTCACCATTAAACCCTCATTTCTACCAGCAGCCCCTTTTACCTCAGACCAGACTGAAGCTGTGAATCTTTCCATATCCATCTGTCTCAGTCTCTGCATTCTGTGCATACTCATAATATAGGTGTTGTGTTGAAACTGAAAGACTTCTGTATTTTAAATGCCTGTGACCTGGTGCTGTTAACATGTCACTGCTTCATCGTAACATTTTGCAATTGAGGTGTATGTCCCTGCCTGTTGCATTGAGCAGCATCCAGCAGCAGCACTGACATTTGCAATTGAGGTGTATGTCCCTGCCTGTTGCATTGAGCAGCATCCAGCAGCAGCGCTGACAGTGTGCAGACCCGGAGACAGCGGGAGAAAGTGCTGTGTGCGCAGCTGCAGCAGTCCTCATTTTAAACGGCTGGACGTCAAGAAGACCTTTTTCCCTTTCCCAACAGATGATTCAAGGTAATCCTCATGGATCTGCTTATTTTTCTGCATTCAGTTGCAGAAAGCATACATACTCAAGTTGTAAATAAAGACTGAAAGTGTGTGGTTGCTGGCTTCATTAGATAATTGAAAGGCTTTATTTAAACGACAGGTGATGTCTTTCAAATAAAGGCTTTTTATCCATTTAATTAAGCCAGCAACAGAACTTGAAAATCATTTGTTGTGGCACATTATCATGTCAGTTCTTTCTAGTTCATGGATAAAATGAGGTGATGTCATGTAAGTCTAATTTGAATGTTATAAAGTGTACAGTGTTTTTGGTATGTTTTGGGGGGGGGGGTTTTCAGAAAGAAGTGTTGGCACACCTGATAATGAATTTCAGAATACTGTTTGATGCATGGCATGTAGGTGTCTCTGAAGAAAAAAGAAGTATTTGTTTTTAATAGAAGAAACCGTAAGATTCTCAAGTGAAAGCTGGTTTTGAATTAACCGCAGCACAGCCTAACCAACTTGCATAGCTACAGATGGGTGAATAATTCACATTTTCAAACTAAGTGCATAGGTTATCTCCTTTGGGGGTGCAGAATTTGCATTTTCTAACTAACTGCATGTCCAGTCATGTTTTTCATAGCACAGTTGATCATAGCGACTATATGTATATACATATCTGGACTGAAAGTAAAATGACATCAAGTCTCTATACAAAACGTTTCAGTTGCTGTAGACATTGTGTTCTTGCCAAACTATATGCATAGATAAATTTTGGCACATGTGCACAAACACACACAGGCTTTCCATGGCAGCATGTATATGGGACATGTGTAAGTCATCAGAAAACAGAGCATGCAAATTGGCAACTTTCCATTATCAATTTAGAATTCAGCTTAATTTCCAGAACATAAATGACTTGAATATGCCATGGACATGGGATGTCAAGGAGGATGAATCCATTTGTGACTGATTGTGTGGTCCATTTCAAGCCATTTAGAAGCCCTTGCAATGCTAAAGAAATGGAGAGTGTTAAATTTGGAACTATGTGGCTTCTCATCATCCACTTTAACAGAATCTGCAAGTGCTTCATTCTGTCCTTCAGGTGCAAGGAGTGGCTGAAGAACTGTGGGCAGAAAGACCTGATGGGGAAGTCTTCCCTCCAGCTACGCCTGAAAGGCTACAAGGTGTGCAGCGAGCATTTTGAGGACAGTCAGTTCCAGACCTCTGCAGGTGCTGGAGGCAGGAAGAAACTCGTCCCCACTGCCGTCCCAACCCTTTTCAGAAAGAAGCTGTATTCAAGGAGCTCAGGACCAAGACCGCCACACCAGGAGAAGTCGGCGTCATGCGGTGGATTGCTTCAGGTGCAGCTGTTCAGTCATGGGCAGCCAGTGGCTCCAGGTGGGCAGCTGTGTGATGTTCTGATGTTTACAAGTGCATATCTGTCCTCTTGCTCAGTGTTGCACACACAGACACTGTTGTGCATGCATTGTACTACACAGACATACATACACTCCTACCTGTCTGTCCTTTCATGTGCGTTGCTTGCACATCTTTTCTGCTCCATGCCTTGCCATTAGAGCCTCCCCAGCTGTTTTTTCATTCCTGGTCACAGTTACCATTATTTCTGGCCCATAATGTGGTTGTTTGCGTTGATGTTGTTGTTGATGTTGCTGCAGTTTAATTCCAACTTTTTGCCTCCTGCAATGAGCATGTTATATCAGTGGTAGAATCAAGAACAAAGACAGAATGACTGTGCCACCTAACAAAAGAACAAACAAATTACAAAGCAAACACAGTGCCTTTTGACCTATTTGCTCTTCTTTAGGCAAGACAGATAACATTTAACACAATGAAAACAAAGAACAAACAAATTACAAAGCAAACACAGTGCCTTTTGACCTATTTGCTCTTCTTTAGGCAAGACAGATAACATTTAACACAATGAAAACAAAGAACAAACAAATTACAAAGCAAACACAGTGCCTTTTGACCTATTTGCTCTTCTTTAGGCAAGACAGATAACATTTAACACAATGAAAACAAAGAACAAACAAATTACAAAGCAAACACAGTGCCTTTTGACCTATTTGCTCTTCTTTAGGCAAGACAGATAACATTTAACACAATGAAAACAAAGAACAAACAAATTACAAAGCAAACACAGTGCCTTTTGACCTATTTGCTCTTCTTTAGGCAAGACAGATAACATTTAACACAATGAAAACAAAGAACACAAACAATTACAAAGCAAACACAGTGCCTTTTGACCTACTTGCTCTTCTTTAGGCAAGACAGATAACATTTAAGACAATGAAAACAAAGAACAAACACATTACAAAGCAAACACAGTGCCTTTTGACCTACTTGCTCTTCTTTAGGCAAGACAAAAAACATTTAAGACAATGAAAACAAAGAACAAACACATTACAAAGCAAACACAGTGCCTTTTGACCTACTTGCTCTTCTTTAGGCAAGACAGATAACATTTAAGACAATGAAAACAAAGAACAAACACATTACAAAGCAAACACAGTGCCTTTTGACCTACTTGCTCTTCTTTAGGCAAGACAGAAAACATTTAAGACAATGAAAACAAAGAACAAACACATTACAAAGGAAACACAGTGCCTT
>CM031621.1:17942889-17958748 GCA_018398815.1 Conus ventricosus
TCATTATGGGGAGTTGGACCATGCACTATACGGTTCATGATGATGAGTTGGGCCATGCACTATACGGTTCATGATGGGAAGTTGGACCATGCACTATACGGTTCATTACGGGGAGTTGGACCATGCACTATACGGTTCATTACAGGGAGTTGGACCATGCACTATATGGTTCATGATGATGAGTTGGACCATGCACTATACGGTTCATGATGGGGAGTTGGACCATGCACTATACGGTTCATGATGATGAGTTAGGCCGTGCACTATACGGTTCATTATGGGGAGTTAGACCGTGCACTATACGGTTCATGATGGGGAGTTGGACCATGCACTATACGGTTCATGATGGGGAGTTGGACCATGCACTATACGGTTCATGATGATGAGTTGGACCATGCACTATATGGTTCATGATGATGAGTTGGACCATGCACTATACGGTTCATGATGATGAGTTAGGCCATGCACTATACGGTTCATTATGGGGAGTTAGACCATGCACTATATGGTTCATGATGGGGAGTTGGACCATGCACTATACGGTTCATGATGGGGAGTTGGACCATGCACTATACGGTTCATGATGGGGAATTGGACCATGCACTATATGGTTCATGATGGGGAGTTGGGCCATGCACTATATGGTTCATTATGGGGAGTTGGACCGTGCACTATACGGTTCATTATGGGGAGTTGGACCATGCACTATATGGTTCATTATGGGGAGTTGGGCCATGCACTATATGGTTCATTATGGGAGTTGGACCATGCACTATATGGTTCATTATGGGGAGTTGGACCGTGCACTATACGGTTCATTATGGGGAGTTTGGATCAAGCAGTAGGTGATTCATAAAGGGGAATATGGCGCAGGATGGTGAGTTGGGGCCGTGCACTATACAGTTCATTATGGGGAGTTTGGATCAAGCAGTAGGTGATTCATAAAGGGGGAATATGGACCATACACTATCGGGTTCAAAACAATGAGTAAGCACCATGGAGTTTTATGGGTCATGATCATGAATATGGACCATGAAAAATATGGGTCATGACAGTGAATATAGACCAAGCATTATATGGGTCATAATGGTGAGAATGGACCATGCAGTGTGTTGAGTACAGATTCTGTAGACTATAGGTCATGATGGTGAGCACGTGTGCATGTAAGTATGTGTACATCGCCCCAAGATAGTGAGTATGGACCATGCAATGCGTGGTTCATGATCTTTGATTTTGATGGTATTCATCACAACCAGTCAATCCTTTGGAATGCAAATCTGGAGTTCAAGTATCTGAGTGGCTACATTACAGACAAAGAACATGTCAGACACAGTTGGAAGTAGAGAGTGCTCTTGGTTTCTGGTGAAAATGAGCTATTATTTCAACGGATGCACATAACAACTAAACATGCGTTGTCCATTCAAAAGGCAATAAAACTCAGACTGTGTGGGTTTCAGGAAATGTATGTCACCTCCAGATGGACCATCCGTATGCCAGACAAATGCCAGAAGTGGAGATCGACTTCGCTGAAGACCCCACCATGCATATAAAAGTACCTAACACCCTGGCAGGTGGGCATTTTGGTCTTCAAAGACTCCATCTTACACTGGATGGAGATATGTTTAAGGTTGCAGTTTCATTGTCATTTTGTTGGATTCTGCCCTTTGGTTACTTTCTTCTGCTCAAATGCTATGAATTGCATTGAAGGAAAAAAAGGAAGAAAGTAGGCAAACTGTAGCGGATCCATTTAAGAGTTTCAGGAGGGGTATATCTCAGTGAAAACATTTTTCCATCTTAATATTGCACATCATTGGCCTTTGATTTGAAAATAAAGAAAATCAGATCTATTTATCGCCATTTTCTTTCTTTAATTCTGAGATGACAAGTTGAATTGTAATGTGATAACTTTGCTTTTTCTGTGTTTGTTGATTGCAGTTTCAGAGCTAGTTTTTTTTTCAATTTTTGTTGATCGCAGTTTCACAGCTGAGTCAGTTTGAGCTATCACACAGTTTCACGGCTGAGTCAGTTTGAGCTATCACACAGTTTCACGGCTGAGTCAGTTTGGGCTATCACACAGTTTCACGGCTGAGTCAGTTTGGGCTATCACACAGTTTCACGGCTGAGTCAGTTTGGGCTATCACACAGTTTCACAGCTGAGTCAGTTTGGGCTATCACACAGTTTTATGGCTGAGTCATTTTGGGCAGTCACACAGTTTCACAGCTGTGTCAGCTTGGGCTATCACACAGTTTCATGACTGAGTCAGTTTGGGCTATCACACAGTTTCACAGCTGAGTCAGTTTGGGCAGTCACACAGTTTCACGACTGAGTCAGTTTGGGCTACCACACATTTTCACAGCTGAGTCAGTTTGGGCAGTCACACAGTTTCATGGCTGAGTCAGTTTGGGCTATCACACAGTTTCATGGCTGAGTCAGTTTGGGCAGTCACACAGTTTCATGGCTGAGTCAGTTTGGGCTATCACACAGTTTCATGGCTGAGTCAGTTTGGGCAGTCACACAGTTTCATGGCTGAGTCAGTTTGGGCAGTCACACAGTTTCATGGCTGAGTCAGTTTGGGCTATCACACAGTTTCATGGCTGAGTCAGTTTGGGCAGTCACACAGTTTCACAGCTGAGTCAGTTTGGGCAGTCACACAGTTTCATGGCTGAGTCAGTTTGGGCTATCACACAGTTTCATGGCTGAGTCAGTTTGGGCAGTCACACAGTTTCACAGCTGAGTCAGTTTGGGCAGTCACACAGTTTCACAGCTGAGTCAGTTTGGGCAGTCACAAAATTCTGAACTCAGGAACTGACCAAGTCTTTCAGCTACCTTAAGTAGGCTTGTAGGTGATTTTCTTCAAATTTTTTAATAAGATACTTTTTTTCTGCCCAAAAGTCATGACAGAGTGCAATTTTGGCTACACAACTATTTATGTTTCCAAATAAAGCTCTACAATTTATACCAATAACGTGACTTTCCCATCTTGACGAAAGTTTGGCACCTGCCATTTGTATTGACTGATCCATTCAGTCATACTGTAGTTTTGCTCTTAATTCAGGCAACTTAATAACAAAAGAAAGCTTTGCTGAATCAATATTGAGACACAGGGATATGGTGTTTGACATAAAGAACCATTGCTTAGCGCAGGAAAATAGTCATGTGGCAAGCATTTGAGGAAATATACAACTTTGCTTGCAGTCCTTGCCCAACAGTGCATATGCCATAACGTTTTGTTGTCTGTGTGTGTGTGTGAGTGTGTGTGTGTGTGTGTTTGGTCTCACAAGACCAGTAAATTACTTCTTTAGTAACAAGCAATAGTCCTCCAAAGGGAAGAAAACAGTTCACAAGATCACAAATCCACTCTTCAAATTTTCAGCCACGTGGCCAAAAATTTGAAGAGTGGATTTGTGATCTTGTATTCCTTTAGTGTTTGTTGTGTTCATTTGGCTGCTCAATACTTCAATGTTTGTTTTTCTGTTAGTGTTTGTTGTGTTCATTTGGCTGCTCAATACTTCAATGTTTGTTTTTCTGTTTTAACTTCACCTGCTGTCGTTGTACTTTGCAAAGAAGTGAAACATGAAATTAAAGCTAGTATGTGCTATGAGCTAAAATGATAAGCAGACAATTCACTGGATTTTGTCCACTGTGTTCATGAGATCCTCTGACTTCTGTACAGCAGTGCAGTGTGTTTGTCACTAGAGGGCCTGTAGGAGTCGTCTGAATTTAGAGGTCTTTGTGTCCATCAGTGTACATGGAACATTTTCACTAAATGCACCATTCCTCTTAAACTTAATTAGGAACTGCATCACTTAGAGATCCACAGCTTGTGATTGATCAGTGTTGGTGCTTTACTTACGATGGATCGCACTTTGTGACAGAGACAAAAACCGACAGCAGCCAAAACAGACTGTCGCACATTATCTGGTTATAAGATCATCAAAAATCAGTGTGTGCGTTACTTACCACTCCACAATTTCTTCGTATGTCTCTTTGCACAAGGTGCTGTTCAGCTGGGAAGCATATGGTTTGAATTGATAAGGCGTAGCACCAGGGAGGTCTCTCTTTGTCGTATTGTTTATTCTGCTGAGCTTCATAATATTCAATCATGATCATTATCACTGTGGTGAGCTTCATAATCATGAACCATAATCATTATCACTGCTTTCATGAGATAGACCAAACAGCAAGCTAGAATAGTTCAGCTCAAAGGAAGACCCTAAGCACTTTGGACTAGGAAAAGTTTCATGTGTTGTTGACAAGCTCGGCTTACTGAAACGACTGGGATAAAAATGAGTCGGTTCATATTGATGTAATGTAATATCTAAGCTCTTTTATTTAGTACAGAGATTAGAAAGCAGCAACAAATTAATTCTGTTACCTGCATCATTCCTCATGTTGTGTTCATCATGTTTTGTTTCAATGTGTACAACAGACATGGTTCCTCAGTCCCCTGCCCATGTGGAGCATCATTCCTCATGTGTTCATCATGTTCTGTTTCAATGTGTACAACAGACATGGTTCCTCAATCCCCTGCCCATGTGGAGCATCATTCCTCACAGTGTGTTCATCATGTTTTGTTTCAATGTGTACAGCAGATGTGGCTCCTCAATCCCCTGCCCATGCAGAGACAGCCAGTGCCCCCCAGTGCTTCACAGCGGGTGTGGACATCAAGGAGGAACCCGTGGACATCAAGGAGGAACCTGTGGACATCAAGGAGGAACCCGTGGACATCAAGGAGGAACCTGTGGATGCAGAGACCGAATTCATCAGTGTCAAGATGGAACCTCCAGATGGTTATACTGAATGTGTGCATAGTGAGACTGAACCACAGTGTGATACGAGGACAGCGCCCCTCTTCCATTGTAGGACTGAACCACAGTGTAATACGAGGACAGCGCCTCTCTTCCATTGTAAGACTGAACCTAAGAATTTCATGACCAGACCTCTGGAAATCAAAACTGAACCTCAGGATTTTGTAAGGGAAACCCAGGATGCAGGACCTGAACTTGGTGAAATCAAATCAGAACCAGTTTATTTTGAAGAACCGTGGACAAACTCTGAGCCTGTCGGCCACTTAGCTCATACAACTGATTTTAGGGCTGTGTTAGCCAATTCAGAATGTGGTGACCGTGGTGATTTCAAGGTTGAATTAGATGACACACAGTCAGACACAGAGTCTGCACAGTGAGACATAGAGAATACAAGATCTGCAAGGAGCCAGACTTCTGACCATGATTCTTGATGTCCACAGGGTACATAAGTCGGTGTTTATGAATGAGCACATCTTCTCCAACTTAAAATTTGTCGGCAGCTTCACATAAAGTGTCACTTTTTTCAGATACTTTTCTGCATATATTCAGTCTTCTTTTTGAACCAGAGCACTTGATTCCAACATAAGATTGCAGTAGAAACATTGTTCAGTTGGTGTTTGCAGCCATGTTTAACAAGTGATCACAGAAGAGCCAAGTTTATGTCAGTCAGCATTTCTTCAGACAGAAACTTGTTATGACTCATTAAGACATGTGCTGGCAAGCAGTGCATTGTTTTCAGCCAGTGCACATTGTCTAATGGAACATTGTCCAGCAGTGCATTGTTTTCAGTCAGTGCACATTGTCTAATGGAACATTGTTCAGGAATGCATTGTTTTCAGTCGGTGCACATTGTCTAATGGAACATTGTCCAGCAGTGCGTTGTTTTCAGTCAGTGCACATTGTCTAATGGAACGTTGTTCAGGAATGCATTGTTTTCAGTCAGTGCACATTGTCTAATGGAACATTGTCCAGCAGTGCATTGTTTTCAGTCAGTGCACATTGTCTAATGGAACATTGTTCAGGAATGCATTGTTTTCAGTCAGTGCACATTGTCTATTGGAACATTATCCAGCAGTGCATTGTTTTCAGTCAGTGCACATTGTCTAATGGAACATTGTTCAGGAATGCATTGTTTTCAGGCAGTGCACATTGTCTAATGGAACATTGTCTAGCAGTGCATTGTTTTCAGTCAGTGCACATTGTCTAATGGAACATTGTCCAGTGGTGCACCTTGGCAAGTTTTTACCTCACCTCTGCAAAGACATCAACAACTGTATGCATCTTGGTGAATTGCAGGTATTGCATGGAAACTGATTGGTGAAAAAGATTGAACAGTGATTAGTAAAAGAGCATTGAACTGACTGTAAAATGATGAGAAAACAAGATTAATTATAGTAGCTACTGTGAAAAGATTGATAACAGCTGCTGTGATCTCTAAACCTAACAGATTCAACTCTCAGCAGTATACCCAAGCCAGCTGATGGTGACAATGTTGCCAATAGCAGGGCCATTGATGATTGAGCTGTTCAGCAGTTGTGGAAGGATGATACACAGGCCAGAGAGGATAGAGACACTAGTGATCATTGAGGCCATGGAGCAGTTGTGGGATAACAATAGTTTTCAGGTTTGGGGGGAGATAAATTGGACTGATAGGATCCAACAGTGTGTGTGTGTGTGTGTGTGTGTTAGCTTTCCTAACACTTGTTTGAAATATTGTTGAAAGAGAAGCAGAAAGCGAGGAATTTGACCAGAGTTGGGTGAACTGGAGAAAAAAGTCTCTTACTAGTCAATATTTGTTATTTCATGTGTGTTATATGTAATATTGAATGAAATGAACATGCTGGTTACTTTAGTGTTTCTTTTTTCATTCAGCAGCCCAGTAATCTAATATTTTTTGTTTTTGTTTTCACTTCCGCCTGCAGTCATTCTTTCAAACTTGCTTTTCAATTCAAAGTGCTACCCTTCATTGTTTTCTCTTGTTTTGTGCATCTGAGTAACTTTCCCTTTAATTCTACATGGATCTTTTAACGTAGGCCTTTTTTTTGGGGGGGGGTTGTTTCTTACTTTTGTATATTTCGTTACATCACTTTTTTTCCCATTTCCCTTCTCTGCCCTTGGATGGTCTCTTTGTGCATTAATTGACTTGATTTTCTTCCTGTGGTGTTGAGAAGATCACGAAAATGTTTTTCTTTATTAATTATCATGGGTGGACTATCTGAACCGTAGCCAGCCCAGATCTAAAGCCAGATTTCATTCTGAGAGGAAGTTGATTCTAGACTGGCTGAAACAAACAGTTGTGCTCACAAGACAGAATTCAATGGTTGTCATACGCTATCATTGAAGAGTTAAATATTAGTACTGTAACACAGTTTTTATCCTATCTTTCCCGCTGCTAATTCATTGCCCTCCCCCACTCCCCCCACTTCTACCACCACACCCTTGATAAGTCATTGAAGTCAAGAAAGGGTTTAAGATTTAAACTTTAACACTATCTCTTTTTCACCCCATCTCTTCTACTGCTTTCCAACACACACATACACACCCAAACATACCCTTCTCTCCGTTCTTAAGACACTTATAGTAACTTTTTCTTCTTTCTTTCTGTTTTTTTTTTCCTTGCACTGCCTACAGAAGACCAGCATTGTCTATGATCCTAATGCCAACAATTGTCATGGTGAAGAAAAGCCTCAACATTTCAGTTCTTCATTGTTATTGATCTTGGACTGCCTTTTCTGAATTGGTTCATATTTGCTTAAAGTCAATCTGCAGACTTGTGTGTGATGTAAACACATTTTTTTTTCAATTGGTCCAGGCAGACAGAATCTGCCAGTGAAATGTGATTTATCTAAGAATCCTGGAAATAAGAAATTGGAAATAACCGCACAACTTTCATTTGTTTTAAATGGATAGATTATATCAATGACTGGTCAGTGAAAACAAAGCAAGTGTTCTGAGTGACAATGACAGTGTTTTATCTTTCCGCTTGGTATACCGCTTCTTCAGCTTTTCATGCATGGCAAAGAATGTTTCAGTGGTATGGTACTGACTGGTGTGTGTGTGTGTTGCTATTCAGAAAAGGAGAAAGCAAGGTCCCTAGCAATGAAATGATGATGAATTGTAAAAAAAAAATCTGATTTTGCATGTAAGCTGTGTATACTATGCATGTTTTTATTCCAAGTCTTGTGCTTTTTTGATCATCCTCATTAGGAGGCTGCTGGAGACTTGGTTCAAATTGTATTCCTGCATTCTGAAGTTGGAAATTCTGTGCATATGATTTCCTCTCCTCTCCCACTCTCTTTGACTGTGTGGGAAATGGTTATTGATCCACATTCAGTATGACATTGATGGCAACTTTGTGGTCCCCGCAGATCGAGACTTTTCCATTGTTTTGGGGTACTACTTTTGGAGAAGCGTTGTGGTCCCCGCAGATCATGACTTTTCCATTGTTTTGGGGTACTACTTTTGGAGAAGTGTTGTGGTACCCGCAGATCATGACTTTTCCATTGTTTTGGGGTACTACTTTTGGAGAAGTGTTGTGGTCCCCGCAGATCATGACTTTTCCATTGTTTTGGGGTACTACTTTTGGAGAAGCGTTCTGGTCCCCGCAGATCATGACTTTTCCATTGTTTTGGGTACTACTTTTGGAGAAGCGTTCTGGTCCCCGCAGATCATGACTTTTCCATTGTTTTGGGGTACTACTTTTGGAGAAGTGTTGTGGTCCCCGCAGATCATGACTTTTCCATTGTTTTGGGGTACTACTTTTGGAGAAGTGCACAAGGAACAGATCTTGCTTTGCAGAATTTGGGTTTGTTCTGCCGAGGTTTCAGATGGAATATGGCCTTGATCTTGATCACAGGGCCTAACTCCGGTTTAAAGACCTGCGTGTCTGTTCCTGACTGCTTCCAGCATCAGTGACGACAACCTGTTGACCTGGCCGATGGCTTGCCTGTCCATACGTACTGGTGATGGCTTGTCCCAGCATGCAGTGCTGGTTTGCCAGTGACATCTGCTGCCAGAACTGCTGGCAGAACTTCCAGCTGTGCCTTCTGTACATTTCGCTCTGCCACAACATCTGTTTCACCCTGTGGAGGTAATTTTGCCCCCGAGTATCTGGTCAGCTTACATTGTTACAGGTGCATAGCTGCCAACTGTTACGGGAAAACCGGGACATATCGTTTTTTTTAAATTTGTCCCTATTTTCGTTGTTTGCTGAAAAAATTCCGGTTTACGAGTTTTCAAAAACAAAAAAAAAAAAAAAAAAAGCCCAAAATTAAATAAAAGAACGTTTGGCAACTGGTCCGACTGAACAGAAAGCGTAAACTCGGAAGTCAGCATGAAAGGGGCATAACTAGGCCCATTCCGCGCATGCGCATAGCTGCTGTTCAAATAGTCAACATGGCGTCTTCAAGTGGTGGCACGGAGAAAACCACAAAACCTAAACGATTCCAGCGGTATCTGCCAGCTTATAAAGACAAGTTTCCATGGGTCACTTCTTGCCCTTCAGAGGGTGAAAAGTTTGCTTTCTGCACCATGTGTCGATGTCCGGTGAATATTTCACATGGGGGAAGAAATGATCTGGCCGATCACGAGAAGACCACGAAGCACAAAAAAACAACGAAGCTGAGGAATCGGCAGCCGTCAAAAAAAACATGATGGTGGCAAAGGCCAATCTTCATGGCTCTTGCTATGAGCAAAAGTTCAGCCAGGAGTTTCTAAAGAAGGCCAAGTCCTCGACTGCACAAATAGTAAAAAAAACCACCTAGATCTTTGAACACAGGCTGTCAACTCAGGGTGTGGAAGTAGTGGTTGGATCATGACGACTGGGGAGTGGGGAGTAGCTTGATGGAGCCTTAGAACTGGGTGGGGGGCGATGGTAATTAAATGGAGCCGGAGGACTGGGGATGAAGTTGTTTGAGCAGGATTGTGGGTACAGTTGATGAAACATAACTGTGTTGTGTTGTTAATGAAACATGACTGTGGGGTGTAGTTGATGAAAGATCACTGTGGGGTATAGTTGATGAAACATGACTGTGGGGTATAGTTGATGAAACATGACTGTGGGGTATAGTTGATGGATCCTAAGTCCTATGGGGTGTAGTTGTGAGATCATAAGGGCAGAAGGGTGAAGTTGATGGAACTTGAACTGAAGAATGTGGGTGTAGCTGATGGAAGCCCAGGACTGTGAGTGCTGTTGATTGGGAGGGCAGAGCATCTTTTATGTTCATCCTACATCAATATGGAAGATAAAAAAAAAGCTGTTTGGGTAAGTCTTATTTTGTGTGTTTTGTATATTAATCTATAGAAAAAAATATGGTGGCTACCTACATAAGAGGCTTTTTTTTACACAAAATATTGCATTGTATGCAACATACTAATATGCATGCTTTGATATGGTTTAATAATAGGCTTGCTTTTGATTAGTTTTCTTATCAGGAGATGAAAAATATGCCTGTCAGAGTGTAAAAAAGGCTTCAGCTTCAGGGGGCTGCGCCCCCTGACCCCCGCTGATCAGGAGGGGGGCCAGCCCCCCTCCCGAACCCAACCCCCATGAGGTGTTACTCTTTTTGACTCTGGGAGGTTGGCAGCTATGCAGGTGTTTTGTGGAGTGACTGGTGGCTGAATTCATTATTGTATTGTTACAGGTGTTTTGTGGAGTGACTGGTGGCTGAATTCATTATTGTATTGTTACAGATGTTTTGTGGAGTGACTGGTGGCTGAATTCATTATTGTATTGTTACAGGTGTTTTGTGGAGTGACTGGTGGCTGAATTCATTATTGTATTGTTACAGGTGTTTTGTGGAGTGACTGGTGGCTGAATTCATTATTGTATTGTTACAGGTGTTTTTGGGAGTGACTGGTGGCTGAATTCATTATTGTATTGTTACAGGTGTTTTGTGGAGTGACTGGTGGCTGAATTCATTATTGTATTGTTACAGGTGTTTTGTGGAGTGACTGGTGGCTGAATTCATTATTGTATTGTTACAGGTGTTTTGTGGAGTGACTGGTGGCTGAATTCATTATTGAACATATTTATCCCAGTGATACCCTTAGCTGATCCTGTATCCGTGTTTCTTCTCTTTTTCTTCTTGTCTACATTCAGGGCAATTTCTACCGTTTGTTTTCTTCTTTCTAACAGTGTCTAATGCCCTTGGCTGTGTCACTTTCATTTTGTGTGCCACTTGCTATACAAGGGGCTTTTCAATGTCTAGTCTCATTTCCAGTTGGCCATTTGGGTGGTTTGCGTGAAACATGGTTGTCTTAGCTTTCCCTGTGCTTGCTGGTTGTGAGAAAATCACGCAAAACGACATCATACGCATGGGTGATTTCATCTGTGTTGGGGAATGACGGCGTTCATCCATTTCTCAGTGTTCTCTGAGTGTCTTGTCTTTCAGTCCTGTGACAAACGTATCCATGTGAGCTTTGTTTAGGAAGTTCATAAACTCAAACTTTCAAGCTAATGGTCTTAAACTGTGCAACCAAATCAGTGATCGACACATCCTCAGTTTGCTTTTTTGAATAAATCTTGGTTCTACAAATGATTGACTCTTGTGGTTGAATATGCTCATTAAAATTGCTGCGAGTTCATGAAAAGTTGAGCATGTCGGGAATGTAAGTGCTAGTGATAAATTCAGCAGTCTGTAGGACTTCTGGCCAGCTACACTAATGAGTGTATTAACTGTGCTTTCTCCACATATATTGTTTGCTCTGAAAAAAAATTGAGCATGCAAAAGCATGAATCTGTACCACAAGACATGTCATCAGATTCTTCCCGCTTTCTTTAGTCAGACATGCTAACAGATCCGTTAACTATCTGAAATTATATTTATCGCAGACAATTTTTAAAAAACGTCTCTGGATGCACAAACTGACAAAAAGAAGAAAGAAAAACTGGTTTGATCAGACTTGATTGTTGCAAAGTTCCAGTCATAGATTTTACAACTGAAAAAAATAAATATATATCTATATATATACATGTGTGTGTCTGTGCGTGTGTGTGTGTGTAATCATCACAAATTTTACACAGCAAAATGACAGATCAATAACGGTTTTTATGTAATTTTTTGTCCATGGAGTACATACACTTCAAGAACTATAGATTTCTTGTAGGCCTTGCTGGACAGGGTTTTTTTCCTGCTGCAACAGGGTTTTTTTCCCCTGCTGCAACAGGTTTTTTTTCCCTGCTGCAACAGGTTTTTCCCCCCTGCTGCAACAGGTTTTTTCCCCCTGCTGCAACAGGTTTCCCCCCCCTGCTGCAACAGGTTTTTTTTCCTCCTGCAGCAACAGGTTTCCCCCCCTGCTGCAACAGGTTTTTCCCCCCTGCTGCAACAGGTTTCCCCCCCCCCCCCCCCCCCCCCTGCTGCAACAGGTTTTTCCCCCTGCTGCAACAGGTTTTTTCCCCCTGCTGCAACAGGTTCCCCCCCCCCTGCTGCAACAGGGTTTTCCCCCCTGCTGCAACAGGTTTTTCCCCCTGCTGCAACAGGTTTTTTTCCCCTGCTGCAACAGGTTTCCCCCCCTGCTGCAACAGGTTTTTTCCCCCTGCTGCAACAGGTTTCCCCCCCTGCTGCAACAGGTTTTTTCCCCCTGCTGCAACAGGTTTTTTCCCCCTGCTGCAACAGGTTCCCTCCCCCCCCCCCCCCCCCCCCCCCCCCCCCCCCCCCCCCCCCCCCTGCTGCCAACAGGATTTTTTCCCCTGCTGCACCCCGCAACAGGTTTTCCCCCCCTGCTGCAACAGGTTTTCCCCCCTGCTGCAACAGGTCCCCTGCTGCAACGTTTTTCCCCCTGCTGCAACAGGTTCCTCATCCCCTCCTCCCCCCCCTGCTGCAACAGGTTTTTTCCCCTGTTGCAACAGTGTTCCCCCCCTGCTGCAACAGGTTTTGGTCGGCCCAGCCTGTTGTGCACCAGTCACGATTGCCAAGATGGGAATCAGTGCCAGCCTGTTGCGGTCACGACATTGCCAAGATGGGAATCAGTGACAGCCTGTTGTGCGCCAGTCACGACATCGCCAAGATGGGAATCGGTGCCAGCCTGTTGTGCGCCAGTCACGACATTGCCAAGATGGGAATCAGTGCCAGCCTGTTGTGCGCCAGTCACGACATTGCCAAGATGGGAATCAGTTCTTAGCTCTCTCATTCGACCTCCTGGAGCATGAGACATCAAAAATTGTGTCTGTCCACACAACCGCAAAAGTATGAATTAATCACCTATCACATAGTGTAGATATCATCAACCATATTCATAAATGATCTCAACAGATTTTACCAGGTATTGGCAGTCAGTTATCCAGCTGAAATATAAAACAGATACAAAACAATGCGTAGTCTCCAGCTTAGAAATTAGTTCCACTTCCTTTTCTTCTGGAACAATCAGTGAAAAATTACAGAGTAGGTGAGAAAAATTACATTCACTAAGGAATGTGTGTGTGTGCGTGCGTGCTTGCGTACGTGTGCGTGCGTGTCTGTGTGTGTGTGAGAGAGAGAGGGTGGATGGTAGTGGCTGTAAATACCACATCACGCTTTGGCGGGATCACACCCAGCTAAGCATTAATAAGCTTAAATATTTGCTTTGGGAAAAAAAATTGAAGCCCTTTTTTTATATATACAAATGAATGAATTTCCCAAGTAACCAGCGACCTTCCACAGCAGAGAATATAATACGCTAGCCCCCAATACATGGGTGAAAAGATGAAATACATACAAGTATTTGTGGATATATTTTCCCAAGAAATACATAAGTATTTGTGGATATATTTTCCCAAGAAATACATACAAGTATTTGTGGATATATTTTCCCAAGAAATACATACAAGTATATTTGCAACTGATTCTTTTGGCAAAGTCTTACTTGCAACATGTCGGAAGAATCCTTTAGGGTTTCTCTTTGGCTAATTTAGTTTCCTTGGCCTTCACATGTTTCCTTGACTCCCAAGTTACTTGGTTTCGAGCACGTGCATACAATTTATAATTCTCAATAGTGGGGTGTTTCTTGTAATTTTTAAAAGCTCTACGCTTTTGATGGATCTTATCTAACAATGACTGGGGAATGGGGTCTCGCCTAGGTTTGCTACAGAGTCCTTGTTTAAATGTCTTTTTAGGAATAAATTTATTCATGGACTTAACTAACTTGTGAATGAATTTCCAGGTTCCATCCACTGATGACTCGGTGGACAGACCGTCATCTCAGTTAATTTCTCTTACATAGTCCTCATACCGTCATAGTCACCTTAATCCAGCTGAAATTTGACTGAATGACCAGGTGAAAGTTCTCTCTTGACTTGAACATCAAAGTAAAGGGCAGAATGGTGGCTCTTCCCTAACGGAGGCCAGTAATCCACATTGGAAACATTATCATCAGCATTTGTAAATACTAAATCTAAGACGTTGAGTGTCTGTAGACTTCTATAGTGAGTGGGCTCAGAAGTCAATTGTACAATGTAATTCAAAAATTTTGTTTATCATTCTTGCAACAAACCTCCTTTCACCAATCAATATCAGGGTAATTAAAATCTCCAGAGACAATTGCCTTGTTTTCAAAACTACTAAATACATGATTAAACAATTTAATTATGTTAGCACCGTCCGCATGTGCAGTGCTTGGAGATCTATACACTACACCAAGGGTGATGTGCTCGTTACTTCCAGGTGATGATATTTTAACAAAAAACAGGAGAAAAAATGTTTTCAGTTTCTGGAATCCTGGCTACCTCCCATCCCTCACACACAAACAAACTGACACCTCCTCCCTTGGGATTCGTAAAACATGTATACTCAGAAAGTACAAAATTTTCAGTTTTATCTCTAGAGTGTTTTGGCAAGATCTCAGTTAAAGCAATTATATTGTGAATTTTAATCAGTAATTCCAGCGCATTCAGTTTGTTTGTCAGTCTGTCAACACTTGCACAATAGCATTTCAAAGAAGAAAACTTGTTTACAGGTTTATGTACAAAACATGTATTCACATGTCGCTCTGTTCCCAAAGCACTGGGAAGTCGGTCTGTGGTAGGGTTTTCTGCTACCGTTCCCTTCGCCTCCTCCCTCCCCGTTGAGTTCCCATCCCTTCCGGAATCCATTCTTGATTGGAGCTTCTCTTTCAGCATGCAACAACCTCTCCCTTGTACCATACAACAACCTCCCTTGTGCCATACAACATCCTCTCCTTGTGCCATACAACATCCTCTCCCTTGTGCCATACAACATCCTCTCCATTGTGCCATACAACATCCTCTCCCTTGTGCCATACAACAACCTCTCCCTTGTGCCATACAACATCCTCTCCTTGTGCCATACAACAACCTCTCCCTTGTGCCATACAACATCCTCTCCCTTGTGCCATACAACATCCTCTCCTTGTGCCATACAACATCCTCTCCATTGTGCCATACAACATCTCTCCATTCCTTTTCCTCAGTTGAAACTCGTCTCTCTTGACTCTGTCTTTATTTCTCTCTTCCTGTGTTTTGTCCACCTCTCCATTCCTTTTCCTCAGTTGAAACTCGTCTCTCTTGACTCTGTCTTTATTTCTTCTTTCTGTGTTTTGTCCACCTCTCCATTCCTTTTCCTCAGTTGAAACTCGTCTCTTTTGACTCTATCTATATTTCTCTCTTTCTGTGTTTTGTCAGCAGCAATGCCAACAGATCTGAAAGAGTCTTGCTCTCTCAGTTTTCTGGCATTCCTCAGAATGTGTGTCCTGCATGTGCTTTCGCTCAGAATGACCTTGATAGGTCTGGGTCAGGGAGAGAACAGGAAAAGGCCGACTCTAAGCCACTTCTCACCCTCCACCGAGTTTTTGGGCGAAAGTGGCCTAAAAGCCGCCTTTTCTGTTCTCTGACAAGTAAGACGTCAATAACCAAAAAATAACGATTATCTACAAACAAACATACTGTGCAGGGTTATCCGTTTTTAATACTAATTTACTAAACTTTTCAGATTTTAGTTTTTGTTTAATCCTATGTTTTTCTTGATCGTTTTCAATAACATCATTTTCGCGCAACATTCTTCAAGAGTCTCTTTCATGTGAAAAAATAAGTTTATGTTCTTGTCTTTAACAGTAATTT
>CM031621.1:17961442-17963942 GCA_018398815.1 Conus ventricosus
GTGTGTGAGTGGAGCTGGGTGGCCCGGAAGAAGTAGCGAGGGGCTCTTGAGTGGGGCGGGTATTAGGGGGGTGTTGGGGGTTTTTTGTGTTTGTGGGGGGGGGGGGGGGGGGGGGGGGGGGGTAAGGAAGTGGTTACTTCCTTGTGGACAGAGACGTCATTGCTTCGTTCCGTCGTCGCTTGCGGGTGACCACTGACAGTCGCAGTGTCGTCGCGTCGACTTTGTTCTTCACCCGTTACTAAATACTTTGTTCTTCACCCGTGTCTACCACCACTTGCAGACTGTTGGTGTGTTGCACCACACACACACACACATATATGTATATATATATGTGTGTGTGTGGTGTGTGTGTGTGTGTGTCCACGAAGGGGCTCACAATGTGCAGGAACAACGCTGATGCTGCAGGCTCAAAGATTGACCCCTACATTTTATACTGTTTGCATAATGCTTTTAGTTTTTCAGCAACTTTTTTCCTCACCACACTTTCGTTTTGTTCCGTTTACTACCCTTCACTGGCTGCTTTGGGGGTGCTGTTGGATTCTTTTTTGAATCCTTGGTGGTGAGAACACCACAGAATTATGGACTGTGGTGTGTCTCTATTTGACACCAAGAGCACAGACACAATCAGCCGTGTCTCCCTGATGAGTCCGATCCAGCGGACGAAAGGCCTAGGAGCAGGCAATACAAATACATCTGCCTTCGAAGAGGAGTACGATGGTTCCCTCGGGCAGCTTGTGAAGGGTTTCTCATATTTTATAATATATTCCCCCCATTTTCTTTTTTTTTTCTTTTTTTCTTCTTTCAAATCTTTGCCAAGTCATTACTACAATGACTGAAGAATTGTTAGCGTGCACTTGTTCAGCATTATATATATATATATATACAAAATAATGCTCTCTTATTGTCCGCACCCTGTGGAATTGACTGAAGTAGAAACCAGAAGCGGCAAAACACAAGAATAAAAACAGCAGTCGGTTCATGTCTCAGACTTGTATTTTAAACAAATTTTCGCTGTTAACAGCATCGTCAGGCCAAGGTCAATGATAAAAGCCTCACATCAAGTTAAAGGACAAACGATTGACGGTGAACTCATATTCAGGTAAACAGGTAAAAAGAGGTCAGCAACTGCCGCATGCAGGACATTATTCACACCAATAGCACCTCCAACCACGCTCACACACACACAGACTCACAGACCGACAAACACACACACACCACACACACTCACTCACTCTCACCACACACACATACACACACACACACACACACACACACATGTATATCACCGAGTAAGAGGGGGAGGAAAAAGTGGAGAGAGAGAAAGGGGCAGAGAAAAAAAAAAGGGGGGGGGGGGGGAGAGAGAGAAAAGACGGTGGGTGGGGGGTGAGAAGAGGGGAAGGTGTCGAGGGAGAAATGGGGGGAGTTGGGGGGGGTGAAGAACAGTTGGGTATGAGGAAATAAGAACAAGATGAGAGACCAAGAAAAAGAAACATTTGACAAATATGTATGTGATTACATACATAAATCCACAACTGCATCCACGTAGCATGATTAAAACAAAGGTGTACATTTCCTTCAGTTTATCAAAATATGGTTTAAAAAAAAGGGGGGGGGGGGGTAGGAAAGGGGAAAGTGGAAATGGGATAAGGGGGTAGGGAAGAGGGTGATTGTAGGGCGGGGCAGGGGTGCGGGGTGTTTAAGTGCCGAAATTGTCGAACGAAAACTAAGGGAGTAGGAGGGGGTAAGGGGAGGCGGGATAGAATGAGGCGGAGGGAGATGGAAGTAAAACAAGGAAAGGGGGGGGGCGGGGGGGTAGAACATTGGCACTATGAATGTCTAATTTTCAGAGGTGTAACAATTTTATTCATAGGAGGGGGGGGGGGGGGGGAGATATGTATGTATATCGAGGAGGGGAGGGGAGATGGGGGGGAGATTGGGAGAAAATCAGAAAGGGGATGAAAAAGAAGGGCAGGGTGAAGGGTACTTTAAGATCATTTTACAGTACAGTTGTTTCTTTTATAAACAGTTACACTTATATTGCTCCCAGTTCTAAACTGACAGGCATAAAAGATAAGGTTGCTTATAGCCCAGCCGACCGCAAAGGGCCACACAGGCATAAAAAGGTGTACAATATATATATATATATATTGTATTATAAAACAAAGCTTGCTCTTATGTCTTAGATTGAAAAAATAGGGGGAGATACGCATTCATACCTGCAGTGGCAGATGATTCTGCCTAACATAACAGTACGTGCTTGAGTGGGCGGATGGGGAAAAAAATAAATAAATGCTTCTCAAAATGAGCCTTCAGTAAGCTTATATTCTCCAAGGGGAAGAGACACCCTCCAATAGGGAGGGAAACTCACTAACATATAACTCCTGGTCATATACCGATATTTCGAAACTTGGTGGTTTATCCTCAGTGAACGCGGAAAGTGGTAATATAACTCCTCTGCCTTTTCAGTTTTAAGAAGAATGCAATCTCAGAAAGGCTGGTG
>CM031621.1:17968942-17971442 GCA_018398815.1 Conus ventricosus
AGAAAACGTTTCATTTCATAGACCAATCAGAGGACGCCTCTCATTTCATACACCATTCAGAGGACGTTGTGATGAAGGAGGTAGTACACGGTTAAAGTGTGTGTGTGTGTGTGGTGTGTGTGTGTGTGTTTTGTTTTAACCTATACCCCTCATTTTTCTTGTTTGTATTGAGTAGTAAGTGGGTTTTAAACAAAAAGAAACTACTTCTTGTCTATTTTTCATGTCATCAACTCCTATCATGTGTAGGACTACGCCATTCGCCGAATTCTGTAGTCGTGATTGGTACTTGGCTTTGCAGATTTCTACTCTCATTTTCGCGCTTGAACCCGCCCACTTGGAAACGTTCCATAACTCTCGAATATGCCTTATCTGTTTGAAGCAATTGATTTCCCTTTCTTCCAAGGTTTGGACGAAGTCCAGCGTGCGTGCCGACATTAGTGGCCTATGCTTTTCCTCTGTCGTTCCTTGATTGCATCCATGCGACTGCAGCTCGCTAGATTGATGAGGCAGAATCTTCCCTACATCTTCACCTTCGGCATTCCTAAATCACACATCACACAGCTTCGTGCACTCGTGAGCTAGTAGTGGACTACGGTTTGAGGCTGACACAACTCGTGAAAGTCTGTGATCCGGTGTGCAAGCGGGAACTGCTCGTCTAACGTACAGCAGATAAACTCCAACGGTCTGGTTTTAAACGGAAAGCACACGTGGAATTCCATGGTGCAGAACCTGAGCTGAGCTGTGACACTTGCTGGAGATCGATCGACTTTAACACAAGACAGCCGACAACATTGAAAGCAACAGCCGGTGCACTTCTTTCTACTCCACACGTGTGCTTTTCGAGAGAAGGCAGACACTTTGTGCATTGTCGTTAAGGAGAAATTAAATTTAAAAAAAAAAGAAAGAAAAAAAAAAGAAATGGGGGAATCTCGGGTGGATGGCGACTGGTTCCGTGAGGAGGACAAGTCATGGGAGGGCTACAGCCTGTCGCTGAAGATGGAGGAGGAATTGTTTCGTGGGAAGTCTAAGTACCAGGACATTCTTGTCTTCAAGAGGTGAGAGTGTGTGTCGGCAGTTGCTACTTCTAGCGTAACTTCATCCAGGTTTGCCCATCCTTCACGACTTGATTCCTCACTCCCCACCCATATCTGCCCCGCTCCCCCCCTCCCCCCCCTCCCCCCCCCCCTCCCCCCCCCCCCCCCCCTCCCTCCCCAAAATTTAGATGTTTACTTTTGATTGATGAATGTGGAATGGTCTTCAAACTTTAAATCCAGTCATATTGATAGGTAGACCTCATTCATGACTGTTGTGCATGGGTATCTTGCCTCAAACTTAGTCAAAGTAAGCTACTGGTTGTTCTGATGAAGACATGTTTGTCGAAAATTTACTTGTCTGTTCCGTATTGTTGAATGAAATAAGCCTTACTTACATCTTGCATTCTTGTGCATAGGCCTAATATTCAATAATTTTGACTTTGTTTTCAGTCACACTGCAGTCTGTGTCAATCACCTGCTTGAATAATGTTAAGCAGTTTACAGATTGAAAAGAGAATATGTTAGGATCAAGTGCCTTGATATGTGCAGTGCTAAGCACTTGCTACTTTTCATAGAGCAAGTGCTTTGTTGACTCCATACTAATCTTAGGAGAAATGATTATCTGTCCATAGCAACTCTTTAGTCATTTCCCCAAAGCCACATTGGCTGTCACAATCATAGTCACTGCTTTCACATGATAAATTAAGTTCCGAGCAAGATGTGCAAGAACCAAAGTTCCGAGCAAGATGTGCAAGAACCATCAGAATCGCTTTCTGTCGCCATCGCTGTCACTCATGTGACTTCATACCCAAGAGCAGTTAAGCCATGCCAAGATTTAGTTGATTACCTCCCGTTTTCTTGATTACAGGTGAAAATGCCCACTTTCGTGGATCAATTTCGTGTGATCGGGAGCGAATCGGATGTTTATTTTACCAATTTATCAAACATTTCATATTAATTTCTGCATATAAGCTGACCAATTATCGAAAACCTCTAAAGTAGACCTTGTTTCATGGCATTGATTGACTACAATTAGTAGAAGGTTGTGAGTTGCAGCATATATACTCAGCATCAGGTCTGTTTGTGCATTCATAATCTATATTACTGTACATGTATTCACAGTATATTAGCATTGTCAAGTGTTAGTTGAAGACATACAGTACCCGAGTCTCACAGGAAAAAAGAAAGAAGAAACAGATTACTTTTTTTTTTTTTTTGCTGTCCCAACCTCTGCATCACCTCAGAGGCAGTGCACCCACGCCGCTCATTCCGACACCCCGTCCACAGCTACAGCCCGGTCGGTCCCGCCGCAGCCCGGCACCGACAATCCACAGGGAGCAGTCAATGTCAAGTCGTTAAGAGGCAACCCACCGGAGGAGACACTGCACTGCTGCCGAGTCACTTCGGTGGTGTTCAGTGGTGCCTGTTCTGATCTAACATACGCAGGACACCACCTACTAAGCCCC
>CM031621.1:17976442-18019952 GCA_018398815.1 Conus ventricosus
TTTTCATTTGTTGTTTCACTGTCGGTGGTCAGCTACCACGCTACAGTACCAGGGACTGACTGTCCGCTTTGCCACCAAAACATTCACTACCCTTCAAGTCCACGTGCAACGATTAAATGTGAACTCAGATCAGCTGTGTGTGGGTTCATTTCAGAATACAGAAATCTCTTTAAAAAAAATATAAAAAGAAAGAAAGAAAAGAATTACCAAAAATCCTGCCAAGGATGATGCAATATTGATGGGGGACACCGTACCACAACAGTGAAGTATTTAATCAGGGACTGCACTAATAATTTGAAAACTACGTACAGTGAACTATGCAAAGTCATATGGGTCAAATAAAACTGGTGGCATTGTCATAGCAACGGGTCAAATAAAACTGGTAGCATTGTCATAGCAACTGGCGAAAGTCAGGAGCTAGGAACCCTGTGGCCCCCCCCCCTCCCCCCACATCCCCACCTCTCCCCCACCTCTCCCCCACCTACATACATGCACACACACACACACACACACACACACACACACACACACACACACACACACACACACACACACACACATGCATGCATGCATGTATGTACGCATGCGCGCACGTTTGTAATCACACACAGTTACTCTGCATAACTGACTGACACGTCTTGACACGAAACATGCATGCACATGCGCACACGCACACACACACACACACAAACACACACACATACACACACAACACACACACACACATACACACACACACATGCACACACGCACACACACACACAACACACACACTCATATGGCATGCATGTACATGTGTGTGTGTGTGTGTGTGTGTGTGTGTGTGTGTGTGTGTGTGTGTGTGAGAGAGAGAGAGTGAGCGAGCGAGAGAGAGAGAAGCTGGAGCATATATGCAATCTGTGCCTGTTTCAAGCGTTAAAGGTCAGAGAATTTAATTAATCCTGAACCTTGTTCAGGGCATGGAGGATGAGAAACTGATTGAAGTGCAAATTGAAATACAGTGGAACCTTCTGAGAGATATATGCATTGAATATGATGAATGAAATAAAACTGCAGAAAAATACGATGGAACAACTTTTCTTGTGTTAATGTTCTTTGCTGGTTTCACTTAAAGAGATTTATCTTAACTCAAAGGATTACACTGTGAAAACATTGGTTATACAGAAAGAATGAAAAAAAAAGCAAAAAAAAAAAGCAGAATTTGGGGCAAAAACTGGTTTCCATTCTCAGAGTCATCCTCTCACGAGTGCATTGATATCTCAAGTTATTGTGCCGTTTTGCATTGGTTTTTGGTCTCATTGTGTCTTGTAATTGATTTTCCATGAAACTGGAATTTTTTTTATTTTTTTTATTTTGCAGTTCTTTTCACTTTTGCAAAATAAAAGTTTATGGAGCTGGACCCAGTTTTGTACTGATGAAGAAAAAGTGTTTGTGGGATATCAGCTTGAGCTAATTGTTTCTGAAAAAACCCGTTGTGGTGCCAGGTATTCTGAAATTTCAGCCTTTCCCACTGCCATATCCCTCAGGTTCTGAATTTTCTGAAAATTTCCCCCCGAGTTCCCTCTTCAGATTTGAATATGATTTGATTAACATTGAAGAACTGACCGGACTTGAATTGCGTTAGTGCTTGATTTGACATGTGACAAGGTCGGAGCTCACCAAGTGTTCATTGGCATCCTTTGTGAATGTGTTTTTTTGATTGTTGATGAGGCATTGACCTGACCTGGCTTGTGTGTATGACTTTACCAAGAGGGGACCAAGGGAGGGTGATGGGATGGACCGGGACCTGACCAAACTTGACCTGACAATATTTGCATACAATTTGAATGTGATTTGATCAAGGGAAGGCTGGGGGGTGGGGTGGGGGTGGTGGTGGTGGTGGAGGAGGAGCCGATAGTGCTTGACGGCACTTGATCTGCTGACAGTTTGAATAAGATCTGACTGTTGTGGTGGTGGACCTAACCTGGCCTGGTTGGCATGCTGCATGCATGGTTTGGCTGCGTGAGACTATGAACGGAAGTTCCGTGTGTGAACGCAGGCAGAGCAACATCCTGCGCAGGCGTCAAATCCCATCACCAACTTTCGGAAGAGAAGGCCAGTTTGGCTGCCTGCTGGTGATGATGACACGTTACTCATAGCATGCACCCTGCATGAAACATCAAAAGAGTGAAAGAAGGAAAATGAGTAAATGGTATCTTCTGAACGACATGGGGAAACGATTGACTGAAGTGCGGACAGGCAGCCGTTCAGTCGGCTCTGCCCAGCTAGCAGCCTGTTTGTGTACATGAGAGTGTGGATTGTAAAATGCCTAGAGCTTGGCCTCTAACTGAGGAGAGGTAATATATATATTTTTTTCTTTGCTGTCCCAAACCTCTGCGCCACCTCAGAGGCAGTGCACCCAGGCCGCTCATTCCGACACCCTGTCCACAGCCACAGCCCTGTCGGCCCCGCCGCAGCCCCGGCACCGGCAATCCACAGGGAGCAGTCAATGTCAAGTCATCAAGAGGCAACCGACCGGAGGAGACACTGCACTGCTGCCGAGTCACTTTGGTGGTGTTCAGTGGCGCCTGTTCTGATCTAACATAAGCAGGACATCACCTACTAAGCCCCCTACTGACGACAATAATTGCTTAGTCGCGGAGCCGGCATCAGTGAACTCTACCCTCAGAGGGCGCCACCACGTCCGTCCAATGACAGCCCCCATGGACTCGCCGATACCGGTGACCCCGACGGAACCAAACCAAGGCCACAGACATGGAGAGGACATCGAAATTGAGGCCACCATGAGAGCAGGGCATGAAGGGCCACAGAATTTGAGACATTTTTTATTATGCTGATCAATGAGAAATGAGGATGATTAAGATGATGCTACGGATTTCCATTTCGGTCTGAGACTACATGACAGGGCTGTACTCTGCGATTCCTTTCATAATATATCCCGGTGTCAACCAGGCCCGAGAGATACAGGCACCTGCAGTGTTGGTCAGGAAATTTGAGCAACACTCAGAAATGCATCCATTAAGTGGATGAAACTCGACTGTGTGGTCCCAGTCTTCCCAACTGAGTCTGCAGCAAACTCAACTCTGGGTAGGAGCCGGTCGGGGCAGAAAAACCCACATGACTCTGATGGGATTCGAACCCATGACCTGCCAGCGGGGAGTCCGTGACGCTAACCACTTCGCCACGGCGGCTGGTCGAGGAGAGGCAGTATATAAGTACTGTATATGATTAAAATGATGATTATGATAATACTGATGAAGATGATGACGATGTTTCAGGTGCTGGTGATTGGTGGTGGAGATGGAGGTGTGGTGAGAGAGGTGCTGAAGTACGGTGATGTCAAGAACGTTGTACTGTGCGAAATCGATCAGGTAAAGTGGGTGGGCAAGAAGTGGTTGTGCGTGTGGATGTGTGTGTTGTGGAGGGGGTAGGGGCCGGACGTGTTTGCTGTGTTATGTTGATGAATCTGTGATTCTGAAAGAACTTGAAATTTATTTTTTTATTTCATTTTTGTTTGTTTGTCGAGATGTGTGTAACACTGGGTCCTTTCAAAGTATGCAAAATAATATCTGTGTGTGGTGTGTGTGTGTGTTTGTGTGTGTGTGTGTTGTGTGCAAAAGTGACAAAGTGGTTCAACAAGAATTTTTTTTCTAGTGCATACATTGCAATTTTTTTTCTATATTTCTCTGAAAAAAATTGTGATGTATGCACTTGGACAGGTGTTTTTCTTTTCTGTGCGAAAACTGGTTGTGACCTATTTCAGAAAAATCAGTGTGGTGTGTGTGTGTGTGTGTGTGTGTGTGTGTGTGTCGTGTGTGTGTGTGTGAAATTGATTACTTCGCAGCTGTTGGGTTTTGCAATAAATGTGAAGACTTTTCTGTTCTAAGTATGTAACGTAAATAGTTAAATTAAAGTCGTGTGTGTGTGTGTGTGTGTGTGTGTGTGGTGTGTGTGTTGTGTGTGTTGTGCGCGCATGCATGCATGCAAGTATACAAATTTCAAGATTTAATGTGTAAAAAAAAGAATATGTAAATACACAGGAAAGAAATTTTTGTTTATTTTGTGGTGTGTGTGTGTGTGTGTGTGTGTGTGTGTGTGTGTGTGTATGTTTAGCACATGCACAAATGTAAAATTGGTTGAATTAAATTGTTTCTCATTATTTTTCGCCAGCCGGTACTGTCTTTGATGTGCGTCCAGGAATGGTTTTTCTTGTTTTTGTTTTTTTAAAAACGTTTTTGTTGTTTAATAATAATCACAGATAATTCTTTCCTTTTGCCCTTTTTTTTAATACCTTCTTTTTTATGACTTGTGTCTTCTTCCCTGATTTTTTTTCCCTTGTGTGTGTGTGTTGTGGTGTGTTGTGTGTGTGGTGTGTGCGTGCGTGCGTGCGTGCTGCGTGCGTTTGTGTGCGTGCTGTGTGGCGTTGTGTGTGGTGTGTGTGTGTGTGTGTGTGTGTGTGTTTGTGTGTGTGTGTGTGTGTGTGTGTGTAAGGTGTGTGTGTGTGTGTGTGTGTGTGTGTGTGTGTGTGTGTGTGTGTGGTGCGTGCATGCGTGCGTGCGTGCTTGCGTGCGTGTTGTGTGCGTGGTGTGTGTGTGTGTGTGTGTGTGTGTGTGTGTGTCGCGCGCATGTGTGTGTGTTTCACTCGGTCATAACCATAAACCAATATCTGTTGCGTGATTTATGAAGTTTCTTTTTTTTTTTTTTTTTTTTTTTAAATTACAGTCTTTCGTCCCATTTCCCTACTTCTTCCTGATCCACTTGTTACACTAGTTATATAATAGCTACATTGATTTGTTACACTAGTTATATAATAGCTACATTGATTTGTTACACTAGTTATATAATAGCCATGTTGATATTCCTGTCTGTCTTTTACAGTCTGTCTGCTTCCCTGCTTCTCTGTCTGTCTCTCTGTCGGTCAGTCTGTCTGTCAGTCTGTCTGTCTGTCTTGTTCTGTCTCAGTGTCTGTATATTTCTCTGGCTGTCTCTCACTCCCATCCTTTTGTTCTCTCTTTGTTCTGTCTCAGTGTCTGTATATTTTTCTCTTTGTCTGTCTCTCACTCACTCTCTCTCTCTCCTCTCTCTCTCTCTCTCTCTCTCTCTCTCTCTCTCTCTCTCTCTCTCTCTCTCTTTGTTCTGTCTCAGTGTCTGTATATTTCTCTCTTTGTTTGTCTCTCACTCTCCCTCTCTCTCTTTTGTTCTGTCTCAGTGTCTGTATATTTTTCTGTCTGTCTGTCACTCCTTTCTTTTGTTCTGTCTCAGTGTCTGTTTATTTCTCTGTCTGTCTCTGACTTTCTCTCTTTTGTTCGGTCTCAGTGTCTGTATATTTCTCTCTTTGTCTGTCTCTCTCACTCTCTCTCTCTTTTGTTCGGTCTCTGTGTCTGTATATATTTCTCTCTTTGTCTGTCTCTCACCACTAGGAAGAGAGAGGTGGAGGTGAAATTTTAACATAATTCTCATAGAGAAAACATGGAAAGTCTTTCCCTCTCATCACATACAAACAGAACGCAAGTGTCGGTACACCAGTTATTAGTACAGAAATACATCCACATGGTGTGTATCAAATGGCAAAATATGAAATTTTGCATGCGAATGTTCGTCAGTAAACAGAACACACAGATTTCCATGGCGAGTGGGCATCTGTGGAAAGACGAGGACAAAAGAAAAAAGAAGTGTGTAAAAATGAAAGGGTGGAGCCCCACCAAAAAATTTTTTTTTTTAAAAAGAGAGAGAGAGAAAAAAGTTGGTAAGAAAAATCTGAAAAATAAAAAATAAGTGGTGCAACTGGAGGTTAGAGGAAAAGCAACAAGGACGACGACCGTTAAAAGAGAAAGCATTTTAGATGAAAACAGGGCCATCATTTTTTCCCATGATACCAGATGACCTGTTGACCAGCTGGTTGAAATGATGCCACAGCGCTGCCCAGCTCCATCTGTCAAGGTGGGGGGAGGGCACCCTCAGCAGACGAAACGGACGTTACAGCGTTTGAAGATGGGCCGTACACAGTTTTCAGTCTTCCAAGTTCCAACTTGGGTCTCTGTTCACTGATAGTGATATCTGTGTAAATCAGATTAGGTTTTAAGGAGGCTGTCTGTTCCTTTATGATTTTTTATTTTTTCGAGGTCAAGACAGCCCTTGTGCTTGGGTCTTTTGGATGTTCAAAGATCTGTTTTGCAAAATGGCAGATGGTGTTTTTTTTTAAGCTGTTCAGTCTTGGTCAAAGTCTTCTTCAGGTGGCAGCTTATGAAGCTGTTTTTCTTGATGGGTTGCGAGAGCTTCTTTTGTCATCGGAAGGTTCAGCTCCGTTTCCTTTCAGCTTCCTCTCTACGTCACCCTTCTTCACACGCTTACAAACACATACACTCATTACAAACACATCACATACTTGTATCAAACAAGCACGTGGGCACACATGCACATGCGCGTACACACAGACACAGACAGAGAGAGAGAGAGAGAGAGACGCACACACACACGCGCGCACACACACACACACACACGCACGCACGCACGCACGCACGCACGCACGCACAAGCACGCACGCACAAGCACGCACGCACGCACAAGCACGCACACATTCGCGAGAAGCAAAAAAGATGATCATCTGATCCGTTGCAAAAGAACGATAAAATGTTTTGTGCTGAAAGCCCTTTATATCTATCCATGAAAACAGAGGAAAAGAGAACATCTAGAAAGGTGAAGAGCGAGGACAGGCTCAACAGGGAGCCCCTTTGAAAGGACTCTGTTATATTGCACACAACCATACTCTGCAATGATCTGTGCAGAGAGATGAGGTCGACAGCCGGGCGGCTGTAAGACGTCATTGTATCTGAACTGTGTGCAGAGGAAGCCGATAAACCGTGCTGTTGTTGAATTCATTTCCTGTGTTTATCACATGTATGAGTCAGAAAGGATTATTTTCAGCTTTGGAATCGGGTTAAATGGTGCATCAATGTCGTTGTTGTTGTTGTTGTTAGTGAAACATGTCCATACCTCTGTGTGTGTGTGTGTGTGTGTGTGTTGTGTGTGTGTGTGTGTGCGTGCGTGCGTGTGTGTGTGCGTGTGTCTCAGCTTGTCAAGAGTTCTAGTTTTCCCTCAGAAGCTGAAAAGAAACTTGATCCACCATTTTATTAATGCTAGAACAGTTATATTTCAAAGAGAGTGAAGTTAAAAGAAGTAGAAATAAAGTTGAAGTTCTCAGTAAAGATCCCACAAATGTGCATCAATCAGGGCTTAAAACGTTCCGCGTCTGGGCGGAATTCCGCGATTTCGGTTTGTCAAAACAAAACAAAAAACCGACAGGAGCAAGGTATCCGTGATCGGCTTGCAAGCGTTCATAGCAACTGCGCGCAAGTTATGGCCCCTGATTATTCTTGGAAGAAGTTTCCGGTCGGACTTCCGGAAAAAACAAAATGGCGGAGCGCGCAGTCATTGTTCATGCGGGTCGATCTTTTGACGAATCTGCAATTAAAAACAAGTGGAAATGGGAGTGGACGCTTCTGAAAGTTGACGAAGAAGTCATTTGAGACTTTCTTCGCAAAGTTATTGCACCAGGTTTAGGTTGGTGCAAACTGTGCTTAAGGGAAGTGTTACGGTGGTCGCGGGAAGAAAGCTCTTGATCACATTCGTTCAGCGAAGCACGTGTCAAACGTCAAGGCGCTGAGTGGAACTACAAGAAAGGTAACTGAAGACACTTTAGCAGCAGTAAAACGTGCCAGGATAGAACATTGCAATCCTGTGGGAAAAAAGAGGGTGATATAGAAATGTGGAGAGTGCAACTTGCAAGCCAGGCGGGAGGCAGCAAGGAAAAAGATAGGGTTCAAACTAATCAAAGTCAAGTTGTCAGCAAGAAGGTGGATGAGAATGAAATAAAAATTGTAGAGTGTGAAAGCCAGACAGGAGAGAGCAAGGAAACAGCAGACAAAGATAGGGTTGAAATTCAAGTAAGCAAGAAGGTGGATGGCAAAGACAGTGCAGACAATGCAAGCAGCAAGAAGAAACAGAGTTCCTTGCTATGTTTCTTTAATGCCTCCACCACCCAAACACCCAAATGACAAAGCTGTGTGTGTGTGTGTGTGTGTGTGTGTGTGTGTGTGTGTGTGTGTGTGTCCTTGTGAAATCCTGTATTTCAGTGTTTATTATAATTTAGGAACTTCAAAATTTGACTTTCAGTATGTGCTGATTCCACAAGTTTCTCATTTATCAAAATTTGGATATTGTGACTTTCAAAATGTGCTGATTCCGCAAGTTGATCTCTGTTATATGAGACTGAACTTTAAAGTGTTTGATGCAGTTACTGACTGTGTGCACCAACTTCAAACTTGATATTGTGTGATCATTTAAACCTGAAAAGTGAAACTTATTGAGCAACCCCAGAAGTGAGATTTCATCCAAAGACTATAGTTGGTGAACACCTGTAAAACACTCAAGTTAAAGGGGAGTGTTCATTTTATTATGTGTTTAACCCCTTCTCCCCTTGTCCCAAATATGTCTTCCTGTAATAATTATGTTTACAGCAATTTTTATGCACTAAATAACTCTTGAAATTATGTCCAGAAAGCGCGAAATGGCATAGATTTACACTCGGTTTTAAAAAAAATTTTCCCGGGGGGCATGCCCCCGGACCCCCCTAGTTTCAGTGGTTTTTTCCTCCTCCTGTTTTAAGCCCTGATTCAATTCAATGTCGTTGTTGTTGTTAGTGAAACATGTCCATGCCTGTGTGTGTGTGTGTGTGTGTGTGTGTGTGTGTGTGTGTGTGTGTGTGTGCATGTGTCTCAGCTTGTCAAGAGTTCTAGTTTTCCCTCAGAAGCTGAAAAGAAACTTGATCCACGATTTTATTAATGCTAGAACAGTTATATTTCAAAGAGAGTGAAGTTAAAAGAAGTAGAAATAAAGTTGAAGTTCTCAGTAAAGATCCCACAAATGAAGATCCTCTCCCTTTGAAGACTTTTTTAATGGAGCCATTGTGTTTTGTCATCATTCGCCTTCATTAAAGCAGTCCAGTTGTTGATACTATGTTTGACATGTGAGTGTGTGTGTTTGTGTGATTGTGCAGGAAGTGATGGACGTGTGCAGGAACCATCTGCTGTATGTGTGATTGTGCAGGAAGTGATAGACGTGTGCAGGAACCATCTGCTGTATGTGTGATTGTGCAGGAAGTGATAGACAAGTGCAGCTGTCATATGTGTGATTGTGCAGGAAACATCTGCTGTATGTGTGATTGTGCAGAAAACATCTGCTGTGTGTGTGATTGTGCAGGAAGTGATAGATGTGTGGAGGAACCATCTGCTGTATGTGTGATTGTGCAGGAAGTGATGGTCATCTGCCGTATGTGTGATTGTGCAGAAAACATCTGCTGTGTGTGTGATTGTGCAGAAAACATCTGCTGTGTGTGTGATTGTGCAGGAAGTGATAGATGTGTGCAGGAACCATCTGCTGTATGTGTGATTGTGCAGGAAGTGATGGTCATCTGCCATATGTGTGATTGTGCAGGAAACATCTGCTGTATGTGTGATTGTGCAGGAAACATCTGCTGTATGTGTGATTGTGCAGGAAGTGATGGTCATCTGCCATATGTGTGGTTGTGCAGGAAGTGATAGCCATCTGCTGTATGTGTGATTGTGCAGGAAGTGATAGCCATCTGCTGTATGTGTGATTGTGCAGGAAGTGATAGACGTGTGCAGGAAACATCTGCCCAGCATGGCCAGCTGTCTGGACGATAACCGTGTGACCGTTCATGTAGGTGACGGCATAGAGTATGTCAAACATCATCGTGGAGAATTTGACGTCATCATCACTGATGCTCCCGATCCATTTGGTAGGTTGTGAGAGAGAGAGTGTGTGTATGTGTGTGTGTTAGTGACATGTATGTAGTTGTGGTGTTGTTTCCTAATCGCAACTGATTTTGCAAAATAATTCAGGCTGCTCTTCTCTTGAAGAGCATGACATAACATCACCTTTCCATCCCACCTCTACCCCCTTCCTTTCCCACCCTTTGGCAGTTTTTGTTTCCTATCCAAGTGCTGATTTTCCCACAGACATTGACCGAGGAGTAAGGACATCTTTGTACAGGGTTGGATTTTTTTTTTCGCTCCTCAGAGGTCATTGACATATTTTGAAATTTAACTCCACCATGTCAAGGCTTTAAAAATGCTTGAAAATGGTAGAAATTTTGTTATGGCTTTTACTGGCTTTTGCTGCTGTTGTTTTTCTCCAGCAAAGCATGCACAAAACAGGAAGGTTTCAAGAAAAGGTGGCATTTCTGAGATCTATAGGCCATTTCGGTGTGAATTATCAATGCCTCCTTTAATGATCACAAATCTCACTATTAGGTTGCTGGTAGCGTGTTTGAGAATAGTCTGTACTGCATTTTAGTATACCTTGCATCTTGCTGAAAAACTGAAGTGAGGCCTTGAAACATCTTTCTCTTTTTTTTTAGTTGCAAAGTGCAGACCTTCCAACCGTCCCGTTCCCGCCGTATTTTCGTACGGAGAAGAGGAAAAATACGGAAAATTACGATCGACTGTAAATCAATACGGAGATAAAATCTCCCAAAAATAAGCTCGAGAATGGCATAATAAAACCGTTCCAGTCGTGTGTTTCGACTACACAGACACTGGTCGAGAGAGACAGAGGGAGAGAAGGGAAGGGAGGGCTTGGCTTGTGTGCGATGAACATCGCAATGGAATGGCTCAGTCGTGTGTTTTGACTACATAGACACTGTTGAGAGAGACAGAGAGAGAGAAGGGAAGGAAGGCTTGGCTTGTGTGCGACCAGGGACCGTACAGCTGTACGGTCCCTGGTGCGACGAACATGGCAATGGAATGGCTATTTTTAGCCTCTGCCTGCCTCAACATCGACCATCGACCAATCGCGTTAGCTGTTGCGTTAAGCTATTCCAACTTTTGTCCAGTCAACGAAACTTTTGAGTTGCTTCTGCTTTCCGGTTGAAAGTTCTACTATCTATTATGCCGTGCATGCGATGAAAATACTGGCAACTGCTTGAAAATACTGAGAACAGTTGCAAAAGATACTGACAAGCCATTTAGGTATTGGAAGGTCTGAAAGTGAGGCGACTGCAGGCGGAGATCTAAACAATTTAAAAACAAAATTTATAGTGATTCCACCTAACAACATGGACAAATGAATCACAAGACTTCGTTTGTCAACGTTGTACGGTAGCATCATTTAAAATATTTTTTCAAAATTTCTTTTTTTTTATTTTGAAAGAGTGTATGAGGCGAGGGTTCTTTCCCTTGCTTTGAACAAAAAGTGTGTGTGCATGCTGTGTTCTCTTGCAAGAAAGTGAACAAATCTGGAAATCATGAGGCCCAACATGTATACTAATTTGAAAGAGACAGAGGCAGGGATTAGAAAAACGGTGAAGGTTAAACTGTTTAGTTCCTTATTCAGTGTCTCTCCCTTTAAGGTACACTTGATCTTCACTGCAAACTTTTTTGCAACACACTGCGAGAATGATCGCGGCGCCCGACTTACCACTCGGCGACGTGGGCCAAAAATACTTGAGGCAAGCGATCTGTCACTCAGGACATGCCGCGAGAATGATAGCGACAGTCTTCTTAAAATAGATATGACCGAATTTCCTGGAGAATTTTTAACCAGTGGTGTCAGCGTACAAATAACAGTCCTTCCTACATCATATGATACCAGTTAGCGGCAACTAGCAGTCGATTTCAATGGTTAATTTGAAGAGAAAGCAACCAACCCGGTTGGCGTCTTCAAGCACTGAATCAGTGTTCCTTGTTTGAAGTATGTCATTTTCGACTCAATCAAACAACAACAAAATAATTGTTTTGACTTCTAAAACATTTATCATCAAGAAGATGAAAGATAGCGCTATTTCAATGTACAAAAATATAGTGACTGTCGGATTTAGGCTTTTAAGTAAAATTGATTAAAAATGGTCAAAATCAGGTGTCCTGAGAGATTTTCAATGCTGTGACTGCAGTGTTAAGTGGGCACATAGAGCAGAACGAGGGTCTGTGTTGATTCTGTTAAAACTGTGAAAAGTTAAAACTCTTTCTGCATTATTTTCATTTACGAATTTTTGACCCCATGCACCAGAAATAATGAAGGTATCCAACTGGTCAGTAGAACCTGCTGCCTTCCATTCTTCTGAATACATGCTGCTTTCAGGATCGCTGTGTTGACTCGTCCCCAAAAGACTAGCTTTCAGATCATGATACAAGGTCTAAACACTAAGGAGGAGGGGAGAAATCTGCCTACCGGTATTTTAAAAACTCGAACCATGATTCTCTAGTTTCTCAGCCCAGTGCGTTATCATTCACCAGACCATCTTTCATGATGTGTGTGTGTGTGTGTGTGTGTGTGTGTGTGTGTGTGTGTGTGTGTGTGTGTGGTTAGGTTAAAAATGCCATTGTTTGTTTGTTGTTGTTTTTGTGTGTTTAAATGTATGTATGGCATTTCTCAGATTATACCGATAATTTCTCTTACTAAGCTAACTCTTTAAGCTTAATATAAATATGTCACTGTCCTTATCTTGTGGCCATAGTAGTACACCATTTCTGAGATCTGTGTGGTTTGTTGTTCGACAACAGGTGTTGCAGAGGGTCTGTATGCAAAGGGTTTCTACCAGAACATCAGGAACGCCCTGAAGCCCACAGGAATCATGTGCTGCCAAGGTAAAGCAGAAAGACGAAACAGTACAACCCTGTGCTGCGCTGTAGGTAGCACTGCTCACAGGCTGCAAGCTGGGGTTAAGGGTTTGAGTCCCAACAGAAGGGTTTATTTGTGTGATTTTTTTTGTTCCTTGCTCTTTCCACTTGGAGTTTGGTGTGCAGTGGGAAGACAGGAACCACACAGTCAGGTTTCTTCCACCTAGTGGATGTGGTTCTGAAGTGTTGCTCGGAATTCCCGACCAGCACTGCAGGTGTCTGTATCTGGCAAGCCTGGCTGCTGCTGGGGTATAGTATATGAAAGAGAGGGTGTGGTATAGCGCTGTCTTGTAGTCTTACACCAGAATCGAACTCTCGCCTCGATCATCCTTGTTGATCATCATTCAAACAAGTCTCGTGTCTGTAACCTTCTCCCCTTGCTCTTGTGGAGGTCTTGGCTGCAAGCTCACCTCCAGCGGTCTGTAGTATGTGGTGTCCTGCGTATGTAGGATCATCAGGACAGGTACTACCGAACACCATCAAAGTGACTCGGCTGCGCTACAGTGTTTGCTGTGCCGGGTTGTCTCATGAATGCTTGACGATCGCGCTCTGTGGAGAGCCAGGGCAGCATGAGCTGGGTGTCGCCGTGAGTAAGATAAGATAATGTTGCTTATAGCCCAGCCGACCGCAAAGGGCCATATCAGGGCTGTCACCACGTTAAAATCAACTCACCAGTCATAAAAAAAAAAAAAAAAAAAAAAAAAAAAACACACCTTTCATACATCTCGTTAAATGACATCGTCTAGAAACGCACCAGAAACTTTGTTAAAAATCTTTCTTCCGTAAAATCTTAAATCAGATGAAAAATGTTAATTTCTCTCAAAAACTCAAGGATCACGTCAGGCGGGACATCCCTGAACAGGATCTTCATGGACTCCGCTGTAAAAGTCGCCGTGAGTGTGGGAACCACAGTGAGTGGGATGAGAGCAGTGCCACCGACAATAGAAAAAAAAGGAGAGATGAAGGGAAGTGGATAGCACAGGGTTTCCTGCGCCGATCTGGTCGCTTTGAAACTCATTACCTCCGTCATAGAGGCTGTGTTGTCACACCTGTGTTTGTTTGTCTGTCTGCAAGATCACACTGAGACTGCTGACACTATTTTGATGAAACTTGGAGTGTGGCCCACAGACGATCCTATTAAATTCTTGGGCTGATGTATGCGAAGATCTGGATCCAAGGGCGGATCAAGGGCCTATTTGACCGTGATGGAGGTCTGCGTTTTCCCACATGCTCTGCTGATTTGGTTTTGAAACCATCTTACAAAGCATTGAATTTTTTTCTGGACAGCTGTGTCTGCATCTGATGATTCTGATCCTGTCTCGACTCTCAAAGGGTCGCCTCTCCCTGACACCACAGGTTTCATGAAGAACTAGAAATGCTCCCTAAAACAGCAGACTAGCTCGACACAGCTGTGTAGAATGATGCCAGTGTGTTTCAGCAGTAGCTGTGAAAAAAACCCAAACAACTGAGAGGAAATGTTTCTGTGTAGATTTGTTGTGGCCTGACACATGCTCATGCACTCTCACTGAATTCATGTGAAGTTGTCATGAATCAAACTTTCAGCATTTTCGTATACTTGTTGTGAACAAGTTTTGCGAGAAACACATCACAGCTGTAGCAGGTGAAGAACTCTTTGTAGAGGCCATTCTCGGTTGAACAAGCCAATGGTTTGCTTATCTAGATCATGAATTAAGGATGAGCCATAGTATCTCTCTCAGTTCTGCAGTTCATGATCTAGTTCACGTAGATGCTGAACTACTATGAACTGCAAATTGACTCTTGGGAGTTGACTTCATGAACATACGGAGCTTTTAACCTGCAAAATACTGCTGTCTGGTGCTTGACCGAGAAATGCTGTGAGGCCATCTGAACTTGGACCTGGCCTCTTATTTATTTCCAAAATACAGTGAACTTGAATTGAAATAGTTACCCATGAATTTTATTAGGTCAGCCAGCCACAAGTTGGTTTTTATTTCAGGAAAACTTTCATGTGGTTACCTCCCTCTGCATGGAACCGAAGTATGAAGAGTGATCTTTCTTTCCTCTGAAGACCTGCTGTCAAGCTCTCCTTTGAGTTTTGTATTGCTGAAGAGTACTCATGACTCACGCTGTCCGTTCTGGGAAACGACACACACATTGTACAGAACTTGATTGTGTTGCAGGTGAACGTAGGTAATCCAGTGTAGTAAATGTTGTGTATGGTGATACTGTTGACACTCTTTGAGTGTTACTAAAAAAAGAAAAAAATGTTTATTTGAAATTTTAAATTGTTGCTTTAATACAGTTCAGAGTGGGGTTGGGTGTCTCTATGAAAAGGTTAAAACAGTGGTTAAACGTGTGTTTGTGTGTTTCAGGGGAAACCAGCTGGTTTGACATGGACCTGATCAAGAGCATGTTGAATCACTGTCAGGAGATCTTCCCTGTGTGGAGTACGCTGTGGGGAACACCCCCACCTACGTGGGGGGTCAGATGGGCTACGTGCTGTGTAGCCGTAACCCGGTACGCTGGTTTCTTCCTGAATGACCGTTCCTCAGAGAATGTCATGACCTTAGTTTGAAACACCAGAAAAGGGATGGGGTTTTTAGTTTGAAGCAACAGGAAAGGGTTTGGGTTTTTAGTTTGAAACACCGAGAAGGGGGTTGGGTTTTTAGTTTCAAGCAACAAGAAAGGGATTGGGTTTTTAGTTTGAAGCAACAAGAAAGGGAGTGGGTTTTTAGTTTGAAACACCAAGAAGGGGGTTGGGTTTTTAGTTTGAAGCAACAAGAAAGGGATTGGGTTTTTAGTTTCAAGCAACAAGAAATGGATTGGGTTTTTAGTTTGAAACAACAAGAAAGGGATTGGGTTTTTAGTTTGAAACACCAAGAAAGGGATTGGGTTTTTAGTTTGAAGCAACAAGAAAGGGATTGGGTTTTTAGTTTGAAACAACAGGAAAGGGATTGGATTTTTAGTTTGAAACAACAAGAAAGGGATTGGGTTTTTAGTTTCAAGCAACAAGAAAGGGATTGGGTTTTTAGTTTGAAACAACAAGAAAGGGATTGGGTTTTTAGTTTGAAGCAACAAGAAAGGGATTGGGTTTTTAGTTTGAAGCAACAAGAAAGGGTTTGGGTTTTTAGTTTGAAACACCAAGAAGAGGATTGGGTTTTTAGTTTGAAACACCAAGAAAGGGATTGGGTTTTTAGTTTGAAACACCAAGAAGGGGGTTGGGTTTTTAGTTTGAAGCAACAAGAAAGGGATTGGGTTTTTAGTTTGAAGCAACAAGAAAGGGATTGGGTTTTTAGTTTGAAGCAACAAGAAAGGGATTGGGTTTTTAGTTTGAAACACCAAGAAAGGGATTGGGGTTTTAGTTTGAAGCAACAAGAAAGGGATTGGGTTTTTAGTTTGAAGCAACAAGAAAGGGATTGTTTTTTTTTTATAGTTTGAAGCAACAAGAAAGGGATTGGGTTTTTAGTTTGAAGCAACAAGAAAGGGATTGGGTTTTTTTAGTTTGAAGCAACAAGAAAGGGATTTTTTTTTAAAAGTTTGAAACATCAATAAAGGGATTGGGTTTTTTGTTTTTTGTTTGAAACAGCAAGAAAGGGATTGGGTTTTCAGTTTGAAGCGATAAGAAAGTTTTTTTTTTCTTTTTTCGTTTCATTGTTTGAAGCGATAAGAAAGGGGTAGGGGCTATTTAGTTTGAATCGACATGAAAGGAGTTGGTTTTTTTTTTTTTTTTATAGTTTGGAGTGATAAGAAAGGGATTGGGTTTTTAGTTTGAAGCAGTAAGAAAGGGGTTATGTTTATTTTTTTTATAGTTTGAAGCGATAAGAAAGGAGTTTTTTTTAATAGTTTGAAGTGATAAAAAAGGGATTGGGTTTTTTGTTTGAAGCAATAAGAAGGCTTTTTTTTTTTCAAGTTTGAAGCGATAAGAAAGGGGTTGGGGTTTTCTAGTTTGAAACGATAAGAAAGGGGAAAGGCTTTTTTCAGTATGAAGCAATAAGAAAGGGTTTTGGTTTTTTTTTTTTTATAGTTTGAAGCGATAAGAAAGGAGTTTTTTTTTAATAGTTTGAAGTGATAAAAAAGGGATTGGATTTTTTGTTTGAAGCAATAAGAAAGGTTTTTTTTTAGTTGGATGTGAAAAGAAAGGGGTTGGGGTTTTTTGTGTTTGAATTGATAGGAAAGGGGTTGGGCTTTTTTAGTTTGAAGCGATAAGAAAGGAGTTTTTTTTAAGCGATAAGATTGGGTTTTAGTTGAAGCAATAAGAGTTGGTTTTTTTTTTAGTTTGATGCGATAAGAAAGGGGTTGGGTTTTTGTTGTTTGAAGCAATAGGAAAAGGGTTGGGCTTTTTGAGTTTGAAGTGATAAGAAAGGTGTTAGTTTTTTTTTTAGTTTGAAGCAGTAGGAAAGTCTTTTTTGTTTGTTTGAAGAGATAAGAAAGGGGTCTGGTTTTAAAGTTTGAAGCAATTAGAAAAGGGGTTGGGGTTTGTTAAGTTTGAAGCGATAAGACAGGGTTGAATTTTTTTTTTGTTTAAAGAGAGAAGAAAGAACTTGGGTGGGTTTCTTTTGTTGTTTGAAATGAAATTTTTCTTTTTTTTTTTTAGTTTAAAGTGGTAAGAAAGGTTTTTCTTTGTTTTCTTTCTCTTTTGTTTGTTTCAAGCGATGAGGGGTTGGGTTTTTTAATCGTACCTGAACCGTTCCTGTCCAAAGGGGACACAAACAAATTTTTCCATTCTTGATCCTCCTCTACCCTCCACCCACCCACCCACCCCTCCTGCACCGCATGCAGGTCTAGAGTGTTCCGTAGTGCACTCATGGTTATGTGGATTGGCACTTTCTCTGTAATTACCAGCAGCCCCTGTCGTGCTCATGATTTCAAAAAGTCATTGGGAGGATGGAGGAAGGGAAGGGGAGAGATGCGTGGGTGGGGGTGGTGTTGGTAGTGGCTTGGACGTAAACTCCAGACTGTTATCTGGATAATCCTTGAGTTCATTGAAAATTAAAAAAAAACAACAACAACTCTGTCCTGACAATCCTTGCGTTCATTGAAAAGATCTTAAAAAGATCTGTAGCCTGTCAAATTCAGCTGTTGTTGAGGCCTCAGTTCCGATGTTCTTTCCACTTCCGAGCGCATTGCGAAAGCATGTCGGAGTCATCGGAAACGGTCAGTCCCTAAGATCTTGTATGATGGATGTGGTGATGCCCTGCGGCTGTGCTGGCTCCGTGGCTAGGCAGTGATTGTTGTCAGGGAGGGGCATAGACTGTGTCCTCTGCAGGCTGGATCGGAGCAGGCAGCATTGAACACTATCAGAGTGACTCAGCAGCAGTAGAGCAGGCAGCATTGAACACTATCAGAGTGACTCAGCAGCAGTAGAGCAGGCAGCATTGAACACTATCAGAGTGACTCAGCAGCAGTAGAGCAGGCAACATTGAACACTATCAGAGTGACTCAGCAGCAGTAGAGCAGGCACTGTTGAACTAGGTATTCCAATGCAGGCCCCTTGCCTGGCGAACAGCGCTGCAGGAGCGAAATTTTCCGTGTTTTCAACTTGTGCAAACCACATAAAAATGGCCGATTTAGACAATAAAAATAACACCAATCAATTTACCAGTCTTTTTTCTTTCGTTTTGGATAGGTTTTGTCATTTAAAAGAACATAATAAGTTTATTATCAACCTTGTAAAGAAGTACTTCTCCGCGGTCGGGAGGCATGCCGTCGCGACTTTCAGAACACAAGTTTTTACACCCACCTTCTTCCCCCGACGAGGGGAGCGCGGCGCGCACAAATAGCTCAATGAAACTCATACAGAGTTGTAGAGGAGACTTCAAGCTTCATTTTCGTATGCAGTAAGGGTATAGAAAAAATTTAGTTAAGTTCCCAAAAATTATGTTTTAAAACTTCAAATTACTCTAAAATCCGTAAATATGAACGAAATCTGTTCAAAAATATATCAAATTAAAGCTCATATTCCGCACTTTCCAATAAATGGGGTCAAACAAATACGAAACAGTGCGCCGCGCTCCCCCGGCGGTTCCCCGCATATCACTATTGGAAGACTTGAAGCATGTCAACAATGGCGGACGAGTCAGACGTATCTGTGTCATCGCTTACAAATCCAACACTATTTTCACCAAATTTCAACATCCGGCGCTAAAAACAACACAGAAAGGTAAGTTGATACATTTACTATATTCTATAAGTTATATTTTGTGTACTTAGAGCGCGATTGTATTAAAAATCTTTTTTAAAAACGTGAACCGAGAGGCCTTTTTTTGAATCGACACTTCAACTTCACGATCGACTTTATTTATCTTCAGCTACGTGGAAGGATTTTTAACATTGTAATCAAGTAATTGAAACATCAGTTTGGAAAACCTGTGTCATAAAATATGATTTACATTGTAGTTCTTCAGTATTTCTTATGAAAAGGTCACGTGACTTGGACCAAGTTTGGGTCTGAACAGAACGTGTCGTCTGCTAGAACACTTGGCCGCGATGATCGCAGCAGCGACGGAGTCACTGAATGCATTGCTTTTACAAACTCTGTAGATTCTCTTGCGCGCGTGCATGCATGTATACACACACACACACACACACGCAAACGCACACACACACACACTGAGGTTCATCTCACACTGTAAACATCACAAGAATACAAAGACCTTGGCACACACACACACAAAAAAAATAGTTTGCTGCTGATTTCAGTTTGTTTACTAAAATAAATTTGCAAACAGTGGTTTATTTTAATGTAGTTAGAATTGCCCAAGCACATGGTTTTCTTCTCATTCTTATGTCCCTGACATATTTTTTGCTGTTGTTCATGGTATTTAGTAATTTTAACCAATTAAAATTGCAACATAATTAATTAATTGTACTTACCTCCATCTTGTTAGTAAACACAGTGGTTACACATGGGTGTATGCATGTGTGTGCGTGCGTGTGTGTGTGTGAGGAAAGGGGGGGGGGTACTGTGCACATGCATGCATGCGTGTGGTGTGTGTGTGTGCTCTGTGTGTGTGTGTGTGTGCTGTATCTGGTGTGCTCATGTGTGACTGTAATTGTGTGTGTGTGTGTTTGCAGAGGACGACCAGTACAAAGAACTGAAGTGCTGCTTCTTGGTGTTTTGTAAAGGAAGAAGACCCAACCCCCCCCCCCCCCCCCCCCCCCCCCCCTCCCCCCCAAACATATCCAGCTGCACAAACAGACTGTTACTGAGCTTGACAGACTTCGAATTGAAAATGGGAATCTGTAACATTTGCACCTGTGGCAGAATGGTTTCTTCAGCCTTTTTCCCCGACACCACTTCCCATTAACAGGTTGAAAGGGGTGATCCAGCACTGTACACTCAAGGCTGAAAGCTGCCAGCTAAAGAACTTTCAGCAATGCTAAATGAAGATGTTGATTTGGATAGTATTGATAATGTTCTGTCTTCAGTTGGCATCAGTTGGAAAACTCTGAAAAAGGCTGAGCTTTTGAAGATTCCATGTGACACCAAAGTGAACAAATGCTGTTGCTGTCGCTTTTATAAACTTTGAGGAACAAAGAGGGGTGGAGTTCAAGCTTTGTTGTTGACTGGCTGCAAAGACTGAACAAGACAGCATTGGGACAGAAAGACAGTCACAAAAATTATATCTGACTACAGAACTATCTGTCGGAAAAAATCAAAAGATCCAGAGAAGTTCAGCTGCTTCATGGAAACCATACGTTATTATATACTTTTTATGAGTGTGCATAATATTATTGGGACTGAAAACTGTTAAAATATATTTTTGATGGCCGAAAAGCTGTTAAATGTATACTTTCTCTTCTTTATAAGACCATATTTTATTGTTGCATAATTAAAATTATGTATGAAATATCTCGCAAAATGTGTTATATATGTGTTTTATAAGCTTTTTAAAATCATTTTGGTATAAAAACAACATTGTACAACATACAGATACAAATTAATGAACATGTGAAGACAAGCGTAATTTATGTAAAAAGTGACCCTTTTGCGCAAATTGCATATTTAAACCAACTTCAGCATTACACTGTTGACTATTTATTCAGAGAAGACAGAAGGAAAAAATTGGGCATTATCTATAAGTGCATGAGAGTAGCTAGGAACAATTTGGGCTCATTTGAGAACATAGAAATGGATTTATGGTACCTCAAAGTTGGGGTCCGAAGCAAACTGCCACTTTCGCAAAATTTTCTAAGTCCAAAATTTCTTTAAAAAATCATAACTTCGTCAAATATTATCAGAAGAACATAAGTTTTATATCAGTGTGTTCAGAAAATTGAGCTCTTTTAAATGAAGCTACTTTTAAACAACTCTAGGCTGTTTCAAAAATCACCTTGGAATACCTAGTTGAACACTATCAGAGTGACTCAGCAGCAGTAGAGCAGGCAGCATTGAACACTATCAGAGTGACTCAGCAGCAGTAGAGCAGGCAGCGTTGAACACTATCAAAGTGACTCAGCAGCAGTACAGTGAAGGGTTGTCTCATGACCAGCTGACACTGACTGCTCCCTGAGGACTGCTGCTGCTGGAGCTATGGGAAGAGGCCTGGATGTGGCTGCAAAGAGCGGTGTGGGAGTGATGCAGGCCTGGATGTGGCTGCAAAGAGCGGTGTGGGAGTGATGCAGGTCTGGATGTGGCTGCAAAGAGCGATGTGGGAGTGATGCAGGGCTGGATGTGGCTGCAAAGAGCGGTGTGGGAGTGATGGAGGGCAGGGATTCAGAACCTGAGACAGCACGAAACAGGGGGGAGAAACGCGTATGTATCGATTTTTCTGGAAGTTTTTAATGAACACAGATCCCGTTGTGTTGTTGGATTTTTCAGGACACCAAACTGAAAGAGCCCCTACGACAGTTCACTGAAGATGAGCTGGAGAAGATGAACATTCGTTACTACAGCCCCGAAATCCATTCAGCCGCCTTCGTGCTTCCTTTTCACATGAAGAAGGTGAGGAACACCTGTACTGTACCTGCTTGCTCAGTGCAGTCTGTGCAGCACAAACATTCTGGCAGCGGCATACCTCATCACCTGGCGTCCTGCATGGCACAGACACAGCTTTGAAAACGGTTGCAAACAGTGTTACCATGGGAAACCGCGCTTTAGTGATACAGTGCAACTTTAATGTGCGTGGAACTCGGAACTGTATCCTCCTCTTCTTCTTCTGCGCACGCAGGCTGATACTCCTGCGGACACCCCCTGTGTATGGAGTGGAGTTTTGTGTGTATGGACGTTTTTTATCTCGCCATTAAGGCAGCCACACTCCAACTTCGGGGAAGGTGCATGCTATGTGTAACGTGTCATCCATACCAACGGCCAAACTGGCCTTCTCTTCCGAAAGTTGCTGATGGGATTTGACGTGTAGCAAGATGTTATGCACGCGTTCACACACGGAAACTCAGTTTATATCTCATTCGAATGACTGTATGGGAAATGGAGTCGGAACCAATGTTAACTCCGAGGGAAAAGCCCCCCTGTACCAAAATGGCCTGGCGGAGATTCGAACCCACAACCCCAAGATTACGAGTCCGGCACTCTACGGACTGAGTTATTCCGCCCCCCATGAACTGTATCCTCAAATCAAAGGGGAATTACAGGGCTCTAACAGATTTCTGATAACAATGTTTTCAATCGTTTTCAAAGTTGAACTTCAGTTTAGTGAAAATGGTTGAGAATACTTGGCCGTGCGCTCCCAGCACATAGCACAGTGAAGATGTATAATACCGATACATTGTGTGCATGTTGTATGTCATGCAATAAGAAAAACACAACAACTGAAACTTCATTCAGATATGAAAATATCCTGAATAAACGTCTTTCCACAATGTAGTGACAGCCAATGTGAGTACCAGCTTCTGTTGTTAAGCTATGTGTGCTTGTAGATTATTATATTTGTGGCATAGTTTTGGGGAAGTATATTGGCTTTCTTTCGGCATTAGGGCTTTAACTCTACCAAACTTTTTGAGTCACAGCCAATGTGAGTATCAGTTTTGCTTTTAGGTTATAATGTGTGCTTGTAGATTATCATATTTGTATTTTATTTTATTTATTTTATTTTTTCTGTCCCAACCTCTGCGCCACCTCAGAGGCAGAGCACCCACGCCGCTCATCCCGACATCCCGTCCACAGCCACAGCCCGGTCGGGCCCGCCTCAGCCCCGGCACCGGCAATCCACAGGGAGCAGTCAATGTCAAGCCGTCGAGAGGCAACCCACCGGAGGAGACACTGCACTGCTGCCGAGTCACTTCAGTGGTGTTCAGTGGCACCTGTTCTGATCTAACACACGCAGGACACCACCTACTAAGCCCCTACTGACGACAATAATTGCTTAGTCGCGGAGCCAGTGTGAGTGAGCTCTCCCTCCGGAGGGCGCCACCACGTCCGTCCAACGACAGCCCCCATGGACTCGCCGATACCGGTGACCCCGACGGAACCAAACCAAGGCCACAGACGTGGAGTGGACATCGAAATTGAGGTCACCATGAGAGCAGGGCATGAAGGGCCGCAGAATTTGAGACTTTTTTTTTTAATGCTGATCGATGAGGATGAGGATGATTAAGATGATGCTACGGATTTCCATTTCGGTCTGAGACTACATGACAGGGCTGTACTCTACGCTTCCTTTCATAATATATCCCGGCGTCAACCAGGCCCGAGAGATACAGGCACCTGCAGTGTTGGTCAGGAAATTTGAGCAACACTCTCAGAGACGCATCCATTAAGTGGATGAAACTCGACTGTGTGGTCCCAGTCTTCCCAACTGAGTCCGTAGCAAACTCAACTCTGGGTAGGAGCCGGTCGGGGCAGAAAAACCCACATGACTCTGATGGGATTCGAACCCACGACCTCCCAGCCGGGAGTCCGCGACGTTAACCACTTCGCCACGGCGGCTGGTTCATATTTGTATTATTGTTTTGGGGAAATATATTGGCTTTTTTCTTTTGGCAGCTTACACTCTACTGACTTTTTGAGTAACATCTGCAACTACCAAAATTTATGTCTGAAAGCATCAAGCAGAACCTTGAAACTTTCTCTTTTGTTTTTCTTTTTAAAGTCATACCAGAATGAAACACACCTAAATTTTAATCTAACTCAAGAGTTGCCAAGTGCTATGCTTTTGCCTTAGCATGCATTGACAATGCTATAATGCTGCACTGCAACAGTAGGTGAAGAAATGCTATTCAGAGCAACAACAAAAAAAGCTTCGTGGACTTGGTAGCCACTTGAACGGAACCAGACAATGCAGATCTTTAGACTGTGGGCATATTTTGTCAGGTAATAACAGATTGTCAGGTAATAACAGATTTTGTCAGGTAATAACAGATTTTGCCACTTTCTTGTTTGACTTCTTTGTCAGTGGTTTTGATTTTCTTTTTTTTCATAGTCGAGTAAAAACTATGCGATAACTAGCATGATTTTTTTTTTTTTTTTTTTTACTTCTTAGTCAACGATCCTGTGATGTGTGAAGCGAAGAACGACTGAAAGTGCTGTTGAGTCAGACACGTCAGACTTCTAGCTACTTCTTTGGTGATGCTACATGTGAGTGCTACACTTGGATTTGGAATGCTACACTTGAAATGCCAGAATGCTACACTTGGTGCTTTTGAGGCTGTGGCAGCTCTGTCAGAATCTTGCTGTGGATGATGCTTGCTGTGACTGTGCCTGTGTTTGTGGTGGTCTTCTGTGTTTGTGGTGGGTCTTCTGTTTTTGTGGTGGGTCTTCTGGTTTTGTGGTGGTCTTCTGTTTTTGTGGTGGTCTTCAGGTTTTGTGGTGGTCTTCTGGTTTTGTAGGGGTCTTCTGGTTTTGTGGTGGTCTTCTGGTTTTGTGTTGGGTCTTCTGGTTTTGTGGTGGTCTTCTGTTTTTGTGGTGGTCTTCAGGTTTTGTGGTGGTCTTCTGGTTTTGTAGGGGTCTTCTGGTTTTGTGGTGGTCTTCTGTTTTTCCCGTCTGGTGGTCTTCTGTGTGTTGGGTCTTCTGTTTTTGTGGTGGTCTTCTGTTTTTGTGTTGGGTCTTCTGGTTTTGTGGTGGTCTTCTGTTTTTGTGTTGGGTCTTCTGGTTTTGTGGTGGTCTTCTGTTTTTGTGTTTGGTCTTCTGGTTTTGTGGTGGTCTTCTGGTTTTGTGTTGGGTCTTCTGGTTTTGTGTTGGGTCTTCTGGTTTTGTGGTGGTCTTCTTTATAGCTGACCATTGCAGTGACTAACTTCTTTCTGGTGAATGCAGAATCCATTCGTAATTGCATAGCTGGTTAGCCCTGCTCACACGTAGCCTTTGAAGTATGAAGCAAGTGCAAGTGCACCTACAAAAAGCCTACTTCTTTCCAAACTGTTAACAGTTGAGCAGCACTTGTCCACCACAATGGCATTGAATCAACAGTCACCTATCACTGTCATTTGTGGCTGCACTTGACAAATAGCTGAAAGATATCGCTTCCAGTTAGGTAAGATAAGATAAGATAATGTTGCTTATAGCCCAGTCGCTTCCAGTTTCTTACAGGCAAACTGAAGCACTTTGACAGTGACGGCCACTTCGTCATACACCGCTGTACTCAAAAGATAAGATAAGTGGAGTGGAGTGTCATTCGCCGAGCAGGTTGGAGTGACACTGAGCTCCGATGTTTTGACTGGATTTGAATGTTTTGTGATTGCCTGTGCTTGGTTTTTGTGGTGCAACTGTGCGATGTATCGTGCTACAGAATGGGAGGGTCTTTGCGCCTCCATGTCAGTGAAACTTTTTATATTTTGGCTTTTTGTCTTCGCCAAAGCATATTCCAACAATGCTGGGCAGACATTTTCACCACCCCGTGAACTGTTTTCATTCACGGACACCGATCGTGGCTTGCACCGTGACCCAATTCGACCCACTTGCAGTGACTTCGCACGGTCTTCAGTGGCCGCGAGCGACACCAGTTCAGCTGTGCACCAACAGTACACGCGCACCCAGCTTCTCGCCGTGTCACCAGCCCGACTGACCGCCGATGTTACCGCTCGGCTTCGCTCGTTGGGACTTGGACGGTGTTTACCCCGGAAGCGCCAGCGTCGGAGACGTAAACAAACTTCTGGCCCTCGTCCACTCAAGGTTCTTTCTTTCAACTGCCAGTCGGTCCGTGGCATCGCATCCGACTTGAATGACACTCTCACCAGCGAAAAAGTCGACATAGCTGTGTTGACTGAAACGTGGCTAAAATCTGAGGGTGATGAAGCTTTCATCACTGCTCTGACTTCTGACAACTATGATACTTATCCCGTTCCCTCGTCCGGCCGGACAGGGGTATGGTGGCATTGCTTTTGTCATCAGAAAAGATCTGTTCCCCTTCGCTTCAGCTAAGAGACTGCATTTCGCATCGATGGAAGCTGCAGAGTTGCAACTGACTATCGGTAAAGTAAAGACCACCTTTGTCTGTGTTTATCGTCTGCACCCCAAGAAGGAAAACAATGTGACATTTTCCAAGTTCTTTGATGAATTTTCGGGGCTGCTCTCACATTATGCTAGCAATAAAAATGACTTTCATTTTCACGGTGACTTCAACCTTCATTTCAACAAACCTAATGATTACAAAGTTGCTCGCATTTTGACCTTGCTTGCTGATCATAATTTGTGTCAACAGGTAGACAAAGCCACCCAGCGTTGTGGCAATATTCTTGATTGGACTGTAGTGAAATCTGAAGACAGTCTTCTTAATTTTGATTTTGTGAAGGAATTTCCAGGTTTTATCTGATCATTTTGGTGTGTTTTCCTCGCTCCGTTTGCAGCCACCCGCTCCTCTCACTCGTCGCGTGGCTTCCAGAAACATAAAGGCTATAGAGCAGCTGCTTTCAGCGCCCAGGTTCGAGACATGGTTCAGGGTGTGGGGGGCGGGGATGTTTCAAATTTGGTTAGGGGCTTATGATAAAGGTCTTGGTCAAATCCTCGACCAGCATGCCCCACTTGTTTCTAGGGGGGTACGTGACAGGCCCTCGGCCCCTTGGAGGACTGAGGGTAGTGAGAGAGGCGAGGAGGAAGCGACGACGAGCTGAGAGAAAATGGCGAAAGACAGGTTTGACTGTTCATAAGCAAATTTATTTACATGCTATGAAGAGTACTCGCTCAGTTGATATTCTTGCGAGAAAAAGACTATTATTTCAACAAAATGATGGCTTGTTCATCTTCTAGACAACTGTTCAATGTTTCGGACATCGCTTTTAGGGCGGAAAAAATGTAACTGTCTCCCCTCAGACACCGCAAAGTCAGACCTGCCTCAGCGCTTTTGCGACTATTTCAGTGACAAAATAAAAACTCTTCGCAGTGACCTTGACCAGCGGTCTTCTGTGGCGCCAACTTTCCAGGAATACGATGGTCCATTATTCGCTGCTTTTGAGCCTGTGTCAGAGAAGGACATTTACGATCTGATTTTGTCAATGCCTACTAAGAGTTGTGTGTTAGACCCTTTACCAACTGAACTTGCTAAGACATGCCTCCATGATCTTTTACCATTGATAACTAACATAATTAATTCCTCTTTGTGTACTGGCATTGTTCCTTCACAATTTAAGCAAGCTGTTGTTACACCTTTGTTGAAGAAAAAAGGACTGGACTGTAATGTGTTAAAAAACTATAGACCTGTGTCAAATTTGCCATTTTTGTCCAAGGTTCTTGAAAAAGTTGTTTTGAAACAACTACAAAAGCACATTCTCGATAATAACCTGTTCGAGATGTTTCAAATCTGCATACAGAAGGGATCACAGCACGGAAACCGCCGTGCTGAGCGTCATGAACAGCTTGCTCTTGGAGAGCGATGCCCACAAGGTTTCTGTGATGGCGCTGCTCGACCTCAGTGCGGCGTTCGACACGCTTGATCATTCTGTACTGCTAAAGAGACTAGAGAGAACTTACGGTCTCAGAGGTACGGTGCTTGACTGGTTTTCATCATATGTATGTGATCGAGAACAACGTGTTATCATTGACAGTGTTAAATCATCACCATCTCCTCTTTTGTTTGGCGTGCCACAAGGCTCCGTGTTGGGACCTGTGCTTTTTACCCTTTATTCTCAGCCTTTGTCGGATGTCATGTCTCGGAATGATTGTCAGTAATCACAAGTATGCTGATGATACTGAAGTATCGTCAAGTAGTGTTCCGCAGGATTTTCCTAATGTTATTTCTAAAGTTCAAACCTGCGTCCATGACGTATCATCTTGGATGGTTAGCAATAAGCTTAAACTAAACCCAGACAAAACCGAGGTGATCAAGGCGGGTGTTCCATCATGCCTGCGGCAGATTAAAGACAGTTCGATTGAATTGGAAGACAGCTGTATTGATTTTAAAGAAAGTGTGAAATATCTCGGTGTGAAACTAGACAGCACTCTGACTATGAAAGACCACATCAGCAGTGTGTGTCGAGCCTGTTTCCTGGAACTCAGGCGCATTGCTAGCATTAGGCAATATCTCTCAAGAGAAGCAGTGAGAAAACTAGTATCGGCCTCCATTCTGTCACGTATTGATTACTGTAATGCCACTTTCATTGGTATCACAGATGAGCAGCTCTCACGTCTACAACGAATTCAAAATGCTGCTGCTCGGTTAGTTTTGAGAAAACGTAAACGAGACCATGTCTCGCCGATGCTTCGCGAGCTTCACTGGCTGCCAGTCGAAGCTCGTGTACAATACAAAGTGGCTGTTCTGGCTTATCGCCACTTTGAGGGTAGTCTAGCGCCCTGTCTCTCAGTTGACCTTGACCACCAGGAACTTTGCTAGAAGTCTGAGATCTTCTTCAGAGAAGCAGTTAGTGCTCCCAGGTCGAACCTTCAGACAGCTGGGGGGCGTGCCTTTAGTATTGCTGCTCCAAGGATATGGAATAAGTTGCCGGTCAGCCTCAGACACTCACCTTCTCTTAGCACTTTCAAGAGCCATCTGAAAACCTATCTTTTCAAAGCACATTTAGGTAATGCTTTTTTGTTTTATTCTGTAGTTAGACGTGCTGCTTTTATTTTTTTTTTATTATTTTTGTGCTGTAGATTTTCTATATTAATGATTGTTTCGAATGAATCACAATGTATAAAGGAACGTATGCGTGAGATCAAGCGCAATGAGTAATTTGTTGAATTAGAATTGCGCTATAGAAATGCAATCCATTATTATTATTATTATTAAAGATGCGTCCCAACATTCTTGTGGGTCACCCTTGAGGCGTGGATAGAGCAGGGGAGTATGATGGATGGGAGGATTTGAAGAGATGCGTCCAAGATGTGGATGAAACTCGACGCTGTGATTCCAGTCTTTTTATTGGAGTCATACTCCCAGCAAACTTAGCTCTGGATAGGATCTGGTTAGGACAGAAACCCCACAAATAAACAGCTGCCAGTTCTTTCTTTATAACATGACAATAAAAATATATTGACGTGTACCACACTCTCAAAGCATTTTTTTGACAGCCGTACAAACTCATAGAACTTAGTAATGTTTTAAAAAATAAAAAAAATAAAAAATTCAAATTACACCATTTAAGAAAAAAAGTTCTGCAGTGAACATAATTCGCTGCATGTATGTGCATGTGTGTGTGTGTGTGTGTGTTGATGTCACCATTCATTTACACTGGCAAAATTGAGAAATCGATCCGAACATCAGCGTGATGTTGATGTGGTCATTTCACTTGAACTGGAAAAATCTAGAGGTCGATCGGAATCGATATGGACCCACTACAGCTGGGCCACTTCATGTCCATTGAAGTTTGAATCAATTTCAAAACACATCCCTGTAGTCTACACTGATATCCCTGCTACTGTCATGAATTTAGCGCCACTTATGCAGCTTAATCATCCGTGATGATATTAAATGAGCTGTCCTCTTTCGTTATCATTTGTTTTTGCCAGTCCTGCTTGATTGAAAGTGACAAAACTATTTCAAAAACTCATTTTGGCTCTGTTATGCAGCATGTTGTGTGTCGTATTACTCAACTCTCAACAAGCGGATTGAGAATTGAGGGAAAACTGCCTATGAGGGGATCGGAAATGAAAAAGTTAATGTCCTGTGGAATGGAGGAGGGGAACACCCTCTCTGTGCCAGGACCGGGAATTTTCTGACATCAGGGCAGACGTGTCATCGTCACTCCCACATTTATCCACCAGAAAACTTGTGTCGTTTCTCCTGATTTAGTCTGATCAAGTTTTTTTGTTGTTTGTTGTGCAGAATCTGAGGGCCCCTAGCCGAAAGATGCCGCCGCAGCTGCAGTCCTGAGTGTCATCCGCCGGCCTTGACCTTGAACTCTTGTTGCTTTTGTCTCTGCAGTGCGGGCTCATTTGTTCAAGCCTGACTTGCTGCTGAGGCAGTGCTTCAGCAAAGGTTGTGGTCAGTGTACTGATAAACTTTTGTCTGTATTTTTTATTTTTTTTTATTTTTTGCTCTTATAATAACCGTTCTCATTCATAAACAGAAAATTAATTTGTGGTGTGTAAAGGGACTTATCCCACTGTTGAAAAAGACAGAAACCTGGGTGTCCTTTCGAGGGCTTTTGTGCATGCATATATTTCTGTGTCCTGAATTTTTTGCTGTTGAAAATATTATTTCATTTTAGTTTTTTTTTTAATCTTTATTTATCTGTTTGTAACCTAAAGACTCAGAATGCTTTAGTGACACCGCTGCAAGACTAAGGTCTTTGCACGGCTGATTTTTTGTTTTTTGAATGGTGTGTTTGTTTTCTTTTGTTGGTCTGTTGTCTTGGGTTTTTTGTTGTTGTTTTTTTTTGTGCTGTCACAAGCATCCACATACAGCCCTGATATGGCCCTTTGCGGTCGGTGGGCTATAAGCAACATTATCTTATCTTATCTAAGCATCCACATGTGCTATTATATGCTCGGACTGGCATTAATTGTGGACAAGGAATGTAGTGTTTGTTTACTGCATTACACATGACGAAAACATTGTTGGATGAGAATTTGGCCCAGTCGTGTGACCGCTGATAAGAATGGAGCAAGGACTTAAACCCATTGTCGTTAGGGTTTGGCAGTTCCTGTCCCATGTTGATTAGGTAGTATATCAGTCATAATCATGAGTTGTCCAGTGTCATGTTGTTTGCTTTCTGAATTTGTGTTCATGATTTTTGACAGGTGCGAAGGCATTTGCAAAAAATGAGATGATGTATATATTTTTGAAGAACGAATGAGAGATTAGCCAGCATCACGCAGCGATAATGCAAGACGGACTGCAGGGTTTGAGGTGGGGTTCAGGTCCTGCTGTTTGTATCTTTAGAGACTGGTCGATACCAGGATGTGTGATGGAAGGAAGCGGCATTTACATCCCTGCCAGGTAGTCCCGAGACCAACATCGATCTCCTTGACATCGTCTTTATCATTGTCACTAATCGTCAGTTTAAAAGTGAATGAACAAATGACAGTATGAAATCTGTGGCTCTTCAGTCTCTGCTCTGTTGTTACTTGGTTCGATTTCAATTCTCTGTCTGTATCTATGCCATGTCCAAGTCTGAACTGTCGGTGGGTTTTTCCCTTTAAACTGTATCAGAAGAGGTCGTTCTGTCGTTGTTTTTTTTTCCTTTTTTTTAAAATCTGAAGCAACAGAAAATGTTAGTCCGCGCTTTTATTTGATCCAGAATGGATTAATTTTATTATGTTATTTCTGGTTTCCCAAAATACTCGCTTGATAGGCTTCAAAGATTCAGAAGATGCTGTCAGTCTTAGTTTTAAAAGATTGATCAGGTGTCTCTGCTTTTTTTGTTCATTCCACTGGCTGGCCTGTCTCAGAGTCATCACACTATCATCTTCTTGTTATTTTCTGTCGGTTCTGGAAACTGCCAATTTTCTGTCGGTTCTGGAACTGTCTGGTATCATGCGGTCTTTCGTCAAATGCTACTTCCAAATGCTCGTTATCTGATGATCGAAATGGAAAAAATTCCAGTGGTAAAGATTTAAAAGATTCAAAGAGTCAAGAGAATCCAGTCGGAAATAAACTGCCTGTTGTTCTGCAACAGTTGATTCAATACATCCTCTCAATCCAGATAATATTTTACGTTTCAATGATTAATTCCAGTGCCATCATGACTGTATATTCTCACCTTATGGTGTGGTGTGGTTGATGGGTAGGTGTGTGTGGGTGTGTGGGTGATTGTGTGTGGGTGTGCATGGGTGACGTTGAGCATGCATGAGTTTGTATGTGCAGAAGGATTGGGGTGTGGGAAAGTGGAGGAAGGTTGGTTGAGAGAATTGAGAGAATTACCCTTTTCCTTCCTGTTGTAGATCACTTACAGTCAGATAATTTATGAGTTAAGCACAATGTATAAAAGTAACATTGTTACTGTTACTAGAGTGTTGCAATATGAAAACAAAACAAAAAAAATACTGTATTGAATCACTTATAAAACATAACAACAAAATACTGTATATTGAAACACTATAAAAACAAAACAAAAGTAATATGAAACACCACCCCTCCACTCACACCCACATAGAAACCTACAAAATGTGTTCTTTTTTGCTGTACAAAGTCAACTGCATCTAAATATTAATTTTGATTTTACCGAATTAAACACCACACACACAGTTGGAGTAATAGTTTTTTTTTTGTGTCATGAAGAATAGGCATATGGGTGATTTAGATGTATTTTGTAACATTCAAGCGTTCATTTTTGTTCTGGGCATTAATGGAATGTTATCATTGTGCTTATAGAGCAGGTTATATCTTAACTTTACCTGTTTCATTGATTTGAAATGGGTGACAGTGTTGTGTGTGTGTGGGGGTTTTACAGTTTGTAAGATGTTTATGCGTTCAGTTTGTTTTGATTTTGTGGGGATTCTAGTTCTGTGTACCACGGTGTTTGAATTGTGTGTTCTCCCTCGATGTTTTTGACAAATTCCCTTTGTGTTTCTACTGTCATAAGTCATTGTTTCAGAGTTTACGTTGCCCAGTCTGTTTTTTGTTCAGGTTTTGTGGGCAGGTGTTTTGGTTTTATTTTTTATCTTTCTGCCTGGTTTTCATTTGTTGTTTTTTCATTTGTTTCATGTTTATATCAGGTTTGGTTTTTGGTTTATGTGCTTGATATAGATCTTTTCTTTTAAAATATTTTTTGTGCTAGATTTATGTTTAACCAAGCGTATCATTTTGTTTTGTGTATTTTGTTTCATTGCCCTTTTTCTTATTGTGGGTCGTGACAGCTGTGTTGTTTTGATTGTGTGTGCGTTAGTTCGCATTTTCAAAGTTGAAGGCGGTTTTGCCAGGTTTATCTGATGCTCGTTAATGGCTGGTTCTGTAGAATGGCAGTTCAAAAAGGGGTAGTAGCAATGTTGTGCTATCAAGTGCTATTCTTGTGCTTTGTTGATCTATTTTTTATCAGTTTGTCTCGTCTCGTTTTTGTTCTCAGAGTATCTTTTTGTTGTTGATTCTTTGTTTCCTGCCTCACTAAGAAATTCGTGTCAATTGTGAGTTCTCGTCTTTCTTTTTTATTGTTCCAAAAGAGTACAGGATATGAGAAAGTCGGGTCCTGTGATTGACATATGATAGATATGGGTCAATTGGCGAACCATTGCATTTTAGCATTAAGTTTTTATAAGTGAGACTGGTGAGAGTTTTTTTTTCTTTCTTTGAACGTACCTTCCTCATTACAAATCATGCTTGTCTATCTATCTATAGCTGTGTGTGAATCTAGCTATCTTTACATATATATATTTATATATATATATATATATACAGTGATAATTATTTCCTAAAGATCAGGGGGGTCACACTCGGAGTGAAAAGCTTGTTTCCAAATTTCAGAGGGTCACAAAATATTTAGAGGGTCACACTAGTCTTTATAACGGCTTGTAAATGTACTGAAATTTACACACACACACACACATTGTTCTGTCTCTCACACATAAATACACAGAAAAAGAATGAGACAGAAATGGATAAGAGGTGCTATCAACAAAGTTGATAAAACACTCCAGATTATGCTAAACATTATTTATTAAGATTCCGTTCAAATGTTTGTAAAGTGAATCAGTGTGAACACCTAAACACTATCATGATTTAACAGTGAAACTTGATGTTTGGGATGTCCTCCGCGATTGTCATCACAAAATTTACACAACATGAACCAATTCCGTCAGTACTGAAACACTTTATTATTTGACCATATTCCAGTTGCCTTGCAATGATCATCAGGAGCCCGGTGACATACAAGAGACGAGTGATGAATATTCATGGGATCTTTCACGAAAATTTGTAGGTTAGCCACTCTGCACTGTGTGCAACACATTCCTATGTCCATAACGGAGCCATTTTAATTATCCAAACCGGTCGTGTGTTGCAGAGATCGCTCGACTTTTGCTCCATTCGCTTGATATCACCTGCAAGCCGTAGAGAATTGTCAATTTTATCTCTGAAAAGCTGAATTACATACAGTTTGCCATGCTGTTCGCGCCTTGGTCGAGTCACTTGATCTTGTGGTCCCATCATAGACTTGGTCTAATCTGATGACTCTTCTTGGTTTTTTAGCAGAGTAGAATTCTCAAGCGGAAGTTGTTCATCTATTCAGAAGGTTGTAAAACGTCAAGACAAGTTACTTTTTTCTCGACAGCGATTGAGGCAGATCAGACAAAAGTGCTTTTACGTGACGCGCTGCTCAGAGTTGCAATGTGTACAGGAGAAAATCGTTGGTCAATTTTGGTGCGTTTAAATGACGCCGTGGACTGATTTCCAGTGCGTCAGACAGGACATTTATGCGTCAGAGACGCACATTTGTGTGTAAGAATTATCACTGATATATATATATATATAATTATATTCATGGAGAGATGTTTGCAAAAAGCAAGAACAGCCTCCTCCCTACAGATCATATCTGTCCATCTGTACCTGTGTGTGAAATCTAGCTGTCTGTCAGTCTATCTGTCTGTATACATATACATGGAGAGGTGTTAGCAAAAAGCAAAAGCACTATTTGGCAAAATATTATTGAAAACCTCAAGTCCAAAAATAAACACATGCAGTTGGAAAACTGGGATCCTGATCTGGATGCCGAGGTAGCTCAACATTTTTCGACCCATTGATTAAGAAATGTGACATATCTGGCTATGAAAATCAGCAGGTCAGAGCAGTTTTCTCACCTGGAAGGGGTTACTGACCTGCATGATAAAACAGAGACTTCAGCAAAGATGAATAGTGGGACTGCAAGGTGAGATAGGTTACTGTCGTGCATGATAAAACAGCATTTCAACAGAGATGAATAGTGGGACTGCAAGGTGAGATAGGTTACTGTCGTGCATGATAAAACAGCATTTCAACAGAAATGATTAGTAGGAATGCAAGGTGAGATAGGTTACGGCATACATGCCTACCCCAAACATTGAATTTCAGTAGCACCAATTTCAAATTTCAGTAGCACGGACTCAAAATCAGTAGCATTCGTTTTTATCTTTTGAAACAGCTTGTGGAAAGAGTTGGTCAGGATGTCATGATCAGCTCAACCTATGCATAGAATAAGTCAAAACTTTGCAGTTAAAAAAAAGAAATAAAAGCTGCCGCATTCTTTTCGTGACGTGGACCTTCAATGTGTGTTTATGTCGTCTATCCCGCCATGTTTTACAGAAAATGCACTGTCACAAATCACACACTTTGCTTTTGAATCATCAGAGTTCAATTTCACAATGAAGGGAAATTTGCCACTGTATTTGTCCATGAACTTCTGTGACGGCTGACGCTTTTTTGATGCAGGTTCATCGGCATCACCAGTTGGCACATCCATTTGCTTTCTTTGTATTAGACGCCACGTTTCTCGAAACTTCAATTACTTGCGATATCTGGTTTAGTACTTCCGCTTTCAAAAGCATCGTTTGCTTGAATAACTGAGTTTAACGTCCCTCTATAGCAGAAGCCGTTGGAGACATATGCTATTCGTCTGCTTGATGAAGATGGGGCTTTACGTCACTTTTACCATTCGGTGTTCTGCTTCTGCTTTCAAAGCATCGTTCTGCTTCAACTCGCGATTGTTTTAAGTAAATTTTGTTGAAAAATCTTTTTACCGTAACGAAAAAAATAAATTTCCGTAATTGCTGTAGCTACTTCGTTTAAAAAAAAATTTGCCATAGAAAATAACGGAAGTTCCGTAGGGGTAGGCATGTATGTTACTGTCCTGCATGATGAAACAGCATTTCAACAGAGATGAATAGTGGGACTGCAAGGTGTCCACTGTGAGGTGCGATGCTCTCATGCCTCATACGTGGTATTTACACCTGCAGTGATGCCATTGTCACATTAGGGGTGGGTGGGGGGGGGGGGGGGGGTTAGCTGAAGGCAATGGTTTGGAACACTGTGAAGCCTCTTCCAGTCCTTGCGGGGGGAGGTTAGTGGCCTAAAATGCCCAAAGTTTGCATTCCTTCACAAAGACATTCTTTTGTTATAAAGACTTTTCCCCATTAACTTACTATTTTGCATATTTGGCGTGTTTGTTTGTTTGCTTTTTTCCCCCACCCTTTTTTGATGTTGCAATTTGTTACAATTATATGATTGCTTAATTTTTGATAAGCAGGTATCAAAAGGTGTTGGAAAGACTTTTTTTGCATGACAAATTGTCACAGTGTTTTCTCTTTTTCACGTGTCCGTTTTTATCCTGTACTTACATTTTCTTGTTGAAATGTATTTTTTAACGTTACATCAGTTTCTTTTACTGTGTTTCATGGAGTATTGGGCATCACTGTTTGGAAGATTCTGCTTCATGGAGTGTGCCGTCTGGTTCATGATGGTTGGTATTAAAATGGAATGTTAACTTATTTGTCTTGTCCCGTTTCCTGCCTCGAGTCTTCTTGTGCTTTTTCAATCTTTCACGAACAGAATGTAAATGTCGTCTTGGTTGATGTCTGTAAAGGATATTTAATGTCAAATAGGGAGGAGTTGAGGGATAATGATTGTTTGGATGCATTCAAGTTTCGTACCCTCTGCCTGTTTACCAGTGTCTTCCTCTTCATAGCAAAGCTTGGTAGAGCGGACACTGAAATTGAGTGTGATGATGATGATTTCCTTTCAATCCCCTCCGGGTATGATTGGACGTTTCTTTACAAAATATCAGCCTCAAGTCTGGATCGTATCGAGTGCATATTTGTAGAGTTTTAAAACACCATTACTACTAAATTATTGGAAGAAAAAAAAATTCTGGGTTTTTTGAAAGAGAAAGCATGGCCAAAAAAAATCTTCCATGAGCATGACCTCTCAGGTAGGCACCAATTTTTTTTTTGTTGTGACGAGAGCTGGGGGGGGGGGGGGGGGGGGTTAGGATGAGGGATCCTTTTCATTCAAGCTGTGTAGGTGGAAATGGAATGATGAGGGGGTGGAAGGGGGGGGGGGGTACCACTTTGAACGGGTATAGTGCTAGGGGAGAGAACGGATGAGCTGAAACAACTGGAGGAAAGAAAGGACTGAAAACTAAATGGAGGCCATGAGGGAACGGATGATGTCAATATTATACCACAGGTGAGAGGACTAGGACTTGGAATGACATACTGTTCCAGGTTATGTTGTAAGTAAATAAACATTTGGGTCAGCACTGTGGAGCAGTGCTTTGCATTGCAGACCGCGAGTTTGTGGGTTCGATACCATCAGGATCTTGATTGGTGATAGGTTTTCAGCTGTGGCTGCCACGTACTAGAAACGAGACGTGCTGTGGGCTCACATGGAAACACTGAAGCCAACAGTGGAAAGACTGGAGCCACACAGCAGAAAGACTAGCCACACAGTGGAAACAGTCACACAGCGGAAAGACTGGAGCTACACAGTGGAAACAGCCACATAGCGGAAAGGACTGGAGCCACACAGTGGAAACAGCTACACAGTGGAAAGACTGGAGCCACACAGTGGAAAGACTGGAGCCACACAGCACAAAGACTGGAGCCACACAGTGGAAACAGCCACACAGCGGAAAGACTGTAGCCACACAGTGGAAACAGCCACACAGCGGAAAGACTTGAGCCACACAGTGGAAACAGCCACACAGCGGAAAGACTGGAGCCCACACAGTGGAAAGACTGGAGCCACACAGCACAAAGACTGGAGCCACACAGTGGAAAACAGCCACACAGCGAAAGACTGTAGCCACACAGTGGAAACAGCCACACAGCGGAAAGACTGGAGCCACACAGTGGAAAGACTGGAGCACACAGGAAACAGCCACACAGCGGAAAGACTGGAGCTACACAGTGGAAAACAGCCACATGGCGGAAAAGACTGGAGCCACACAGTGGAAACAGCTACACAGTGGAAAGACTGGAGCCACACAGTGGAAAGACTGGAGCACATAGTGGAAAGCCTGGAGCCACACAGTGGAAACAGCCACACGGCGGAAAGACTGGAACCACACAGTGGAAAGCTGGAGCCACATAGTGGGAAAAGCCTGGAGCCACACAGTGGAAAGACTGCAGCCACACAGTGGAAAGACTGGGGCCACACAGTGGAAAGACTGGGGCCACACAGTGGAAAGACTGCGGCCACACAGTGGAAAGACTGGGGCCACCACAGTAGAAAGACTGGGGCCACACAGTGAAAGACTGGGGCCACACAGTGGAAAGACTGGGGCCACACAGTAGAAAACACTGGGGCCACACAGTAGAAAGACTGCAGCCACACAGTAGAAAGACTGCAGCCACACAGTAGAAAGACTGGGGCCACACAGTAGAAAGACTGGGGCCACACAGTAGAAAGACTGGAGCCACACAGTGGAAAGACTGGAGCCACACAGTGGAAAGACTGGGGCCACACAGTGGAAAGACTGGAACCACACAGTAGAAAGACTGGGCCACACAGTAGAAAGACTGGGGCCACATAATGGAAAAGACTGGAGCCACACAGTGGAAAGACTGGGCCACACAGTAGAAAGACTGGGGCCACACAGTAGAAAGACTGCAGTCACACAGTGGAAAGACTGGGGCCACACAGTAGAAAGACTGCAGCCACACAGTAGAAAGACTGGGGCCACACAGTAGAAAGACTGGGCCCACCAACACAGTAGAAAGACTGGGGCCACACAGTAGAAGACTGGGGCCACACAGTAGAAAGACTGGAGCCACGCAGTAGAAAGACTGGGGCCACACAGTCAAGTTTCATCCACTAATATGAATAGTGCATTGAGATCTTCAAGTTTCCTCATCAACACTTCAGGTGTCAGTATCTCTGGGTTTGGTGATGCTTATGAAATGAAGTTTAGGATAAGCTGGGTAGTCTTTTAGCAGAATGGATCACCATAGCATCATTCTCATCGATCTCAACGGAAAAACAAAAAGAAAGAAATGGAAAATAAAATCTTGGGGCCTTTCATGCCTGTGCCATGTATAGTGACACCGAGTTTTGATTCCCTTGCAAGGAGCAAAGCACTGCAAGCTAGTCATAATGCAGTATGACCAAATTTCTGGGGCTCTTTTGTTGGGTGGACATTATACTTTGTTTACGGCAGGGTTCTTGTGTATCTACAGGCAAAAACCAAGAATATGTCAAGGACTTCATATGGACTGTACAAATAATGAGGCTGATTGTCACCCATAGAACAATAGCCACATGCTGTGCTTTAAACAACACAAGCACATTTATGAATGGGCAATTTCATTTTTCAGTTCTGGTCAGTAGTTGAGTAATGACTCGTCATCACAGATATTGGACAAAATTTCTGTTCAGTTTCGGTGAAAATTCTCTTTTCGTGCTCATTACATTGCAATCATTGTATCTGTTCAACTATCCATGAGTGATCGTTCTTTGCTCTTTTTTTTCTTTCTTTTCCTATATCAAGATTCAAATTTTAATCACAGTTCTCTGAAATGCCATTCCACTCATATGTCCCCATATACACTGCCCTCAAACTTGCACATATGCAGGTATTTGCTTTTATGCATGCATGCAACTGTGCATGCACACACATGAGCACAGGGATCTGTGAACAGAAGCACACACACATGAACATGTCTGGATGCTCACACACACACAACTACATAAGCAAAATATCCAAGGCCTGAAATATGTATTGGGGCAGTGCACAGAACAGGCTTCTTAGTATCACTTATGAGACCCTCTTCCCAAATCTCTGCTTGCTTCTCATATCATTCCTTAACAATCTGTAACTCGTGTAGAGTCACGGATCAGCAGATCTAGTGTAACTTGGAAAAAACAAACTGGTCCACATGCAGTGATGCCTCATTGATGAAATATCTTCAGAGCCATGTGATTCAACAGTTTTGTATTTTCCAGGTAAACACCTGTTTGCAATTGCAAGACAATGTGTGGACCAGTTTTCAAACCACAAGGACTTTCAAACCAATGCAAGGACCTACTAGGTTTTGTGCTCGGGTCAAATTCCCAAACATGTAAGCCCTTGCAAAAACAAATAATAAAGAGAGGAATTGAACAAGTTAAACAAACTACTGGGTTTTTTTTTTTCTTCCCCATTTTGAATGCTAGTTCAGGTTCAGGTGTTGTTTTTTTCCCCCTCTTATTTGTTTCGTAGATGATGGCCAACAAAATGCGTTTTGAAAAAGTTCATGGAAGTGAAAATGAAAAGTATGCTTGAAAACACCTGTTTGTATGCTTATCTCAAACACAACAGACGCCTTGTGGCTTGTAACTGGAAAAAGGCAGCACATATGACAGCGTGTAAACTGATTATTAACAATAGCCATAAAATTGCTACAACAACAAAAACAAACAAAAAATTTACACCCAAATCAAATTTAGAGCATTGAACATTATTAGGAACATTTGGATACTCTGTACAACAAGAAGGCAGATCTGGCTTCAAAGAACGAATGCAAGTACCGGTAAACCTACATCATTACTGGCAACGATTTCCTCAGCTGGGTATCTAACAACACATGATTATGTCAGTAGCTAAAACCATAAAAAATAATAAGTAATTATCACAAAGCTACGAAGCTTTCAAAGGCAGCACCAGTGCTACAACAAATCAAAAGGGAAAAAAGAGTCTCACATCCAAAGCCATATTATGTACACATCTTCACAAGCAAATAACATCACAGACTGACCCTAATTCAGCAACAAAATTTCATGAAACAGCCCTCGTCTAAATGAACATAGCATCCTGACTAAAACAATGAATTTGCAGTGCACATATCTTGTCAAGCAGAATTCCTGTGTGAATTTCAGCTTCTCAACAAGGCGGTTACAGAATTCTTGTGATTCAGCTTCAAACCGAGGATACAGAATTCTTGTGTGGAATTTCAGCTTCTCAAACCAGAGGAGGCATGGTCTTAGTCTGGCACCATACACTTTTTCCTTCTGTGTATTTTTGTTCTTAACTTGTCGATGGAAATTTTTTCTTTCTTTAATTTCATAGTTTGCCTCACAAAGCTCTATTGCCATGGATTCTTTAATGTGCACTACCTGTGTGTTGTGCACTGAGTGTTGGGTCATTTGTTTTTTGTGTCAACAGGAATGAAACCAAAGCAAAGCAGAGCAGAATTGAAATACATGATGGACAGGGGTGGGGCTTTCATCCTCCAAACTGGTCTAAAGGTTGGGGATGGTGGGGCGTTGCTGGTTTCGTACTCCCAAAAACTTTGTCAGAAAGGTGTTTGTTATGTGCGAAACTTCAGCCACTCGGCAACACGAACTGTGTTCTTGCTGTTCATATCGGACAATTCAGTGAGCCACACAACACTCTTCGCAGGCTGTCCAGGATATTGCACAGTGATTTTCCGAGAGAAAAAAAAAGTCAAAATGTGACTGCGCCCTGAAACAAAGGACATTTTTGCATGCATGGGCGTTACTGGCACGCATGCCACCGGGTGCGACTTTCTGTGCAACAAATTTGAATCAACTTCATCATTAGATGAGGGCAAACCATCCCCAACCTCCAAAACTGAAAGAAGAGAAGCAGAGATGACACCGCCTTCTCATTCTCAACACCCACCACACTATGTGCCCAGCACCCCTACTGCCAGTCTTCAAAAATCAGATCTATTCTGCTCAGAAGAGAAAACTGTCTACCTTGAGATGTCATGGGCAAGGAGTGTCGAAAGATGCTCCAAAGCCATCATGGAGGCAGGCATGAGTAAAGTTACAAATTCCACAAAAGACATGTGTTACAAGGACAGAGTAAAGCGTTTGCACAAACCTGCTAGTTCTAGACCAATGGCTCGGACCATCACTGGATGTGTTGTATATCAGCAGGCGGATGAAATGGGCGCCCCTAACCAACAAATCGTGGATGAAAGAAACGCAGCCACTCGAGAATCTTCATGATATGCTCTGGATCTCACCAACTCCTTCACAAGCAGGCAAGGCTTCAACAGATTGTTAACGAGCATCACCAGCAAGAAGCATCTCACTGACAATCATATTCAACAGAATATGCGGCAAACTAAAGCTGGCAATTAAAATTCGGCTTTACGCAATTGCTGCAACAGCCTTTGTGTCACAGAAACAAGGATAACACAGCGAAACAGACCACTACCAGGTGAGACATCCTCATAGCAAAACAGACCACTAGCAGGTGAGACATCCTCATAGCAAAACAGACCACTACCAGGTGAGACAGCCTCACAGTGAAACAGACCACTACCAGGTGAGACATCCTCACAGTGAAACAGACCACTACCAGGTGAGACATCCTCACAGTGAAACAGACCACTACCAGGTGAGACATCCTCACAGGAAAACAGACCACTACCAGTGAGACATCCTCACAGTGAAACAGACCACTACCAGGTGAGACATCCTCACAGGGAAACAGACCACTACCAGGTGAGACATCCTCACAGGGAAACAGACCACTACCAGGTGAGACATCCTCACGAGCACAATTCTGGCAGCTAGACACGTCAGCAGCCAGAACCATACGATGGAAGATCCAGCATGCACAGCAAAGCATGAATGAGCAATTAGAAGACTGGTGCCACATGCTGAGAACCAGCGTTCAGACATCTGGGATGGAGGAGGAGGAGCTGTGAAGGCCTGGAGGATTCGATCAGCAGCAGCAGCAGGAAGGCTCTGAAAAAAAGAGGAAACGGGCAACCATGAAAGCGTGGGAATCATTTGGAAGGAAAATGGTGACGATCAAGAGCGGCAACAACAACAACAACAAGAAGGTGAAATGGTGATGGCCCTGGTGGGGCAAGTGGATACAGCACTGCACTTGACGCCAAAGTCCTGGGTTCAATCCGTGTATGAGCCAACAGTGGTGGGGAGTTCTTCTCTGTGCTGACTGCAACCCTTGAAGTCCACCTGCTGAAACTCTTAAACCAAGGTCCTCATGTCTGAAGGTACGCATTCATGCCACCCCCCCCCCCCCCCCCCCCCCCCGCCTCTCAGAAAATCCTTGCACTACGTTCAGTTTCATTCCATTCTTACAAATAAGTAGCACTTCACTGTACCAATGGGATAAACAACGCGCACACACACACACAAATAACATGGAAATCCATGTGCTGTAACCTCGTGTTTTGACATCATCTTTTAAGGTGGACCATGGCTGCCTTAGTGGACAGTTAAAAACATTCATACCCACAAGTCTGATGGTGAACTCCTGAATTCTTGATGAGGAAGGCTGAATGAAAAAGAACACAAATGATGACATATTTATCGAGTCCAAATATTGTGAATTCACTGGACAAGGGTGTTTTACATTCTTTGTTTTGTTTCAAGCAAAAAAATAACGGAAGCCTATAAGATAGCAGCCGACATAAATCATTTTAGTCTTATTCTGCCTGTAGCCATATGTTTGCTAAAGAGATCAGGAATGAAAATCTTTTCCCTTCACTTTCGGCTAGAATACGAGGAACAAAACACAGTGCAAACTGTGTTTTTATCGGGGAGGTGCTTTTGTTGTTGTCAGCTTTCCCATAACAAACTATAGCTGATTTACCAAATGTGTGTGTTTAAAAAACCAAAATATTT
>CM031621.1:18020052-18032908 GCA_018398815.1 Conus ventricosus
TCTGGATGGTGTGAGCATTTTGTCGTTCATGTAAAGAAACGTTAAACGTCCCTGTGACAATACAGACTTAATGCTTCAAGATCAGGAATAGAGTTTTAGAACTTACCGCCATGACATTGACAAACAAAGCACAAGACAAGACACGAGCATTTCAACCACTTGGGTCTTCATCAGGCGAAAAAATAAATCACATTTAATCATGTGGGAACAGTCAACTACGAAAAACAAAAAAAGGGAATGAAAAATGACTATCCGTATTCTCACTGAGGCGGAAATGACATGAGGCCAGGGGGTTATGGGAGAGGAAACAGAGGGGGGGGGGGGGGGGGGGGGGGGGGGGGGGGGGGGGGGGGGTGGGGGGGGGGGTGCGTCAGAGAGGTGTGTGTGTGATATGGATAGGGTGTGTGTCTAGTTTGATAGGATGGTATGATATCTTTGTGATGGTTGTGGTAATGTGGATAGATATGATGGAAAAAAAAAAAAAAAGGGAGAAGAAAGATGTGTGTGTGTTGGGGGGGGGGGGGGATTTAAGGGGAAGGAACAAACAAAATTAAGATTAGATAGATGGAGGGTTGCTGTAACTAACTGTAGAAGTGAGTGAAGAGGATGTGGTGGTGGTGTATGTAAGTGTGTGTGTATGTGTGTGTGTTGGTAGGGGATATTGCCAACTGATGTGGAAGAGGGGTATGTGTGTTTGGTTATTGTTGGATATTGATGCCTTGGGGGTGTAGTGTGCCCATTTGGAAATGAGATGGGATCCTTGTGAACGCACAACTCAAGAATCCCATCTCATTTCCAAACTGGCACACTACACCCCCAAGGCATCAATATCCAACAATAACCAAACACACATACCCACCTCTTCCACATCAGTTGGCAATATCCCCTACCAACACACACACATACACACACACATAACACACACACTTACATACACCACCACCACATCCTCTTCACTCACTTCATACAGTAGTTACAGCAACCCTCCATCTATCTAATCTTAATTTTGTTTTGATCCTTCCCTTAAATCCCCCCCCCCCCCCCCCCCCACACACACCTTTCTTCTCCCTTTTTTTTTTTTTTTTTTTTTTTTTTTTCCATCATTATCTATCCACCATTACCACAACCATCACAAAGATATCATACCATCCTAATAAACTAGACACACAACCCTATCATATCACACACACACACCTCCCCTGACGCAACCCCCCCCCCCCCCCCCCTCTGTTTCCTCTCCCATAATCCCCCTGGCCTCATGTCATTTCCGCCTTCATGGAGAATTACGGATAAGTCATTTTTCATTCCCTTTTTTGTTTTTCGTAGTTTGTACTGTCCCACATGTTAAATGTGATTTATTTTTTCGCCTGATGAAGACCCAAGTGGTTGAAATGCATCGTGTCTTGTCTTGTGCTTTGTTTGTCAATGTCATTGGCGGTAAGTTCTAAAACTCTATTCCTGATCTTGCTTCGTTCGCCGCCTTCAGTCACTCCATTTTGAAATTTTAATGCTTCAAGTCGTGTCATTGAAATACAAGTCCGGGCATAGAAGTGAAAACTTTATGTGTTGGAAAAAACCTGTTTCCACAGAACAGATGTACACTGGTCAGCCAAGAGAGATCCAACCAAGCTCCCCCCACTCCCTCTCAAAGAACTTTTTTTTGCAACATCTGCCTAAAATCTGTACAATCCAGTCCACTTTAGACATCCTTTGCAGCTATCTCTGAAACACTTTGAATCACAGAGCTTTGGTTCACAGCCTCACTGACCACGATGTCATACTATAGATAAAAGCATGCTAAAACCATATGAGGCTGAATGTGCTTGACCCCATATTGAAGGAACTGAAAAAGTCCTTCCAGGTTCCAGAGTGCCTAGTTACCCAAATTCAGGTTAAACTAACTAATGCTGGCGGTTAGAACCTATCAATCAATCCACTCATGCTGGCCAACATTTCAGCTGTTCCATGTGAGGGTGAAATATACACAACTGAGCAGATTAATATCCCAAACCAAGTCAACACTTCTGGTCGTGTATTTTAAGAATCTGGCAGCTTGAATTTTGCTAGATTCCAGTCTCGGGTTCACTCATTTTCAGTCTCATCTTTGCATGTCAAAGAACTCACAGCAATGGAAGAAATGCTGTGAGGAAACGAGGGAAAAATCCCCAACTATTTCAGAGAGTTGATAAATATTCATGCTTACAGACCGGAGGAGTGACACACATGTGAGCCTCTCTTCCTGGAGGAGAGGAGCTTGAATGACACCAAGACCTGACATTACAAGAATGTCACTGGGTGATCAATGCATTAAGCCACAATGCAAAAAACACTTTACGATGTAATCAAACGAAACATAACACTGCAGTACAATGCAGCAGACCAAAGTACACTTTCCTCCTTTTGCTTGCTTTGCTGGTGATGCTAGTGTTTGTTAGCCCTGTGAGTGCCACAAGCCGCTGATCTTTATAACCTCCAAAGAACTCCACAGATTTGGCGTCATGCAAGGACACTCACGGACCTAGTTTGTTTCTCAGGTCGATGACTCCATTTCAGACAGCCGATGGCGCGTCTGCCTGATTGTTGTCAGGACTGGAGAAAGGGCTGCAGTCTGATTCGGATGATAGGCAGGGAGACTGGGTCTGAAATGACATGACAATAATGGTGATCATAATGATTACCATAACAATAATGGTGATCGTAATGATTACCATAACAATAATGGTGACTGTAATGATTACCATAACAATAACGGTGATCGTAACGATTACCATAACAATAATGGTGATCGTAATGATTACCATAACAATAACGGTGACCGTAATGATTACCATAACAATAATGGTGATCGTAATGATTACCATAACAATAATGGTGATCGTAATGATTACCATAACAATAATGGTGACTGTAATGATTACCATAACAATAACGGTGATCGTAATGATTACCATAACAATAAGGGTGATCGTAATGATTACCATAACAATAACGATGATCGTAATGATTACCATAATATGAACAGCATTCACTAGACGGGGGAGGAAAAAAAGACTGTGGTTCCAGTTTTCCCCTGTGAACCTTCAACACAAATCATCTTCTCAAAGCTGCTGGCCCGGTATAAAAAAATACTCCACAAATATATGTCTGAGTGGAATTGAACAAGACGCAGCCCTTTACACTACCACAGGGCTAAAGTGACTGGCAGTATGTCACCATCTTACATTTGACAGATATGGAGTAATGCCACTGAAGTGGCACAGAAGATGAACCGGAAAAAAAAAATCCTTCATTCGTTTGTCTGTTTATGAAAAAACTGTTTTATGCATTTCCGCATAATTTTCACATCCATGCAAATGTCACTGACAACTGCCAGTCACTACTTACACGATCAGTTGAAAAAAACACACACTAGATCATTAGCAATCCTTTCTACAATGGCTGATTTCCTTTTGTACTAAGGCACACACTGCATTTCCAAATACTCCCTGAGTCTGTGGCACACACTGCACACTCCAACTCCTCTTTACCAGAACAAAAGCAATAACTGTATTAATACCATCCACAAAAAAAAAGAAAAGTTACTGGATAGTTTGTCCAGGTAACATCTGAAGGTCTAGTGACTGCTATCTTCACTCTGGGTGTCCAAAGAATCTCCTCCTTCAGCACACCACTTGCATTGAAGCCACTGATGGGAACGCAAATCTATGACACAACACGACAGCTAGTGGGACTGGGTCCTTCCATCATAAAGAAATCACTGCCTCTGACTGTTACTACACCTGTCCTGTCAGCAAACAAACTGGTTGATTTACCATAAAGTTTGGTCTATAAGCCGCGACTTTCCCCCCAGCTTTAAACCCTGCGGCTTTAACAACGATGCGGCTTATGTGCGGATTTTTCTGATTCCAGGAGCAATCACACCCTCGTCTATTCTTAGCTTCTTTGTAACTCATCATATCGTGTTAACTGCTCACATTTTTAAATCAAAGCCGCACACATTGAAGCATTCAGACCATGATCAATGGTTTTCGCAAGGCTGGACAGTGTGCTGCAGCAGACGACAGTGCAAGCGACAAAGCAGCAGTGACCTTCACCTTGCCTCAAGAGGAAAGCGACAGTGAAAACGAGGCTGAAGTCAGTGACAAGATGGCGGAGCAGGGCTCCCAATGACGCACATATGTGCGTCCATGACGCACTATGAGCGAAAAGAACGCACTAACAAAACGTGAAGCGAGTCCTGCGGGACGCACTACAAAATCAGGCAAACCCCAAAACGTGCCGCGGTCAGTGATCAAAGCTGAGCACACCACAAGCTTCGCGCGCGATTGCCTGCCGTCAAATTCAGGACAGCGTGTGCCCGCGAAAGTACAGTAAGCCGAGAAGCTGCGTAAACACTGATAGGCTCGCCTTGTGGCCCACGTCACTGAACGGTTACTCAGTCGACCGGCTGACTTATTCAGACTGTGGCGCCCGCGGCCACTAATGAACCAATTCGATGACTCACAAGTTGTAACAATCGCGTGCACAAGCCTAGGCGAACGAAGCAGAAAGGAAGTTCACGGCTATCGCATCTCGCAAATATGTCGTTGCTTCAGTGGTTGGGCGCTCCTAAAAAACGCAAAGAAACATCTACTGAAGATGCTACAGACAGTGAATCGTCGATTCCTAAAGAAATATCTACAGCAACACCACCTAACAAGAAATGGTTTTTTTTTAAAGAAATGTTTGCAGAGAGAGAGAGAGAGAGAGAGATTCATTTTTTCTGAAATGTTCAGATTATCAAGCCCATAATTAAAAAAGCAAGAAATACTACATTTTCTGTATTGGTTAATTTTGTTCATGGGGACTCTCTATACCCCCTCTGGGACCCTCTATAGCATCAGTGAAGGAGTCCCTGGGACCCCCTGTCTGTCAGTACAAATGGTAGCCCTGGCGGAGGAAGCGCTACTATTTCTCTTCTTCCTCTTCTGTTATGTGGCCACAATCAACACTCCGATTATTTTGCCACAGAATAGGGGGTTTCCACAAACCGGCTGCCTGACTTTAAAGAAAAAAAAATCCTTTTCTTTCTTCAACTCCGATACCGAAGAAGAAGACTTCAGCGGATTCAGTGGACAGGACGATGATGACACTGAATAAATGTGATAATCCTAAGATTATGAACTTTATTTTTGTTGTATGTATCTGCGGCTTATTTGTGAAAAAAGTTCAGATTTTAACAAATTTAGCGGGTGCGGCTTATACACAGGTGCGCTCAATAGACCGAACTTTACGGTACTGCACTCAGAATTTCCATTGTCATTAAGAAAATGTGTAATGGGTGCTACTACTGGTTTTCTTCTTTTAACTAAATCTGCAATTTTTCCTTTCTTGTTATTGTGAGTGGCAACCACTGCTTCCTCCATTTTTCAAAGTTCCATGGATTTCTCAGACATATTACAGCAAGCTTGTTGCTTGCTGCTCAGTTTAGGCTGAACCCATTTATAGTAACTGTGCTCAAGCCTCTGATGATGAAACAACTGCTTTTCTATGATCATGTTGAAGATCTCTCTCTTAGATTGAACAAAAATAATCTCCACGAGTAAACTTGAACTGCGTCACAGAATGCCCAAAGCATTATGAACCTCACTAAATTGTGGCTGTCTTGTCCTATAAGTGGGACCTAAGTTCTAGAGCAGAAGTTAATCGCACAATTTTTGGTAGTGGAATCAAAAGTACCTTTTTTTTTTCTTTACTTTTTTTTTGGTGGCTTTTAATTCTGTACTCGGCTTTAATTCTTTGGTCTGGGTCTCAAGTTTCTAAAGACTTTTAAAGACAGTAAAGCTTAACGCAGAGTTTTCAGTCTGATTTTGAAGTTAAAAAAAAAATTCTTTCCACAGGATTTCAAAACAGGGATTGTGTGTGTGTGTGTGTGTGTGTGTGTGATCAAATCTAGTGACCAGTAACAATTTTCCAGGCACCTGTGAACCCTGTACACGTAACAGACATGACAGACCTTAAGCACAGACCATCAGAACAATGCAATCCAATGAGGTCACGACGATACAGGCACAGCCACAACAAGCTCACTGTACCTGGAATTTCAGTCTCAGAGCTTTGCTCATCATGGGTGTCAGTCCCTGCCCGGACTCGCGTCGGCGTTTACGGTCCCTCAGTGGTGTGCCCCCAGGACTCCTGAAAACAGACCCCAGTACCAACACACAGCCCTTTCCACTTTGCCTTACCACTGTCAAATCAAACACACTGGATGTTTTTTGTTTCAGTTCATGAGGAAAGGAGGCCTGGTCGAAAATGCACTTGCGCAAGAAGGCAGAGAACCCCAGGTCTATGGTGCCAGTCTCATATAAAGCCTTTTTACAAATTTTATTTTATTCCTATTTTTTCAAAAAATCAAAACCCTTCTTTGTCTCCATGACAACTGAAGCGGCTGGCTGGACTTTTCCAGTTCAAGTAAGACGGTGAATTCAGGTCACTTGTGCTGAACGCACACAGCTCATGCAGAGCCTGAGGATACAAGAAACGTCCAATTTCATAGGTCAGCAACAGTACATGTAGAGAGAGAGAGAGAGCAGTGTGTACTATCTGAAACACTCCCCTGAGGAACAGCTCAAATTTCACAGAGCAAATTTTCAAGATAAACTTATAAAATCTTTTCAAGCGGGTGTGATAAATTACCCTATGATTTTCAGACAGGATAGTAACAAATCTACACTGAGAACAACCTTAAGATGGACTCGAAAAAATATGAGTTATCAAGAAAGCTAAAGTACCAGGGTTCATTTAGTTCTTTCTATCAAACTATGAGTTATCAAGAAAGATAAAGTACCAGGGTTCATTAAGTTCTTTCTATCAAACTATCAACAACTTTCCAAGGACTCTTCAAGACACACATTTCTCTTTTTGAAGAACTGCAAAATCAAACTGCACTGAACACCACTTACAGATACTTTGGAAGATGTCAATGACAAGGTAACAGTGATGAACATACAGATCATCAACCGACATTCATAATTAACCAACATATTTCTGGACTACCATCTTTTCTTAACTCTTTCATCCCTGGTTGTCTGTCGGACATTACTTCCCCTTATTCCTATGTTTCTTAGTTACAAGCAGTACCCTTCATTCCTGGGTTTCCAGGAAAAAAGTAAACAAAGAATAGGGTGTGTACTTCTGATTCTTTTGTGCGACTGGTGTTTCTACCGGACTATGGCATGTCATACACCGTTGTGTACAGAAATGGTGCCGGCACATTTTGATCCAGTTTTCCGACCCCTTTGTCGCGTATTTGGTGACACACAGGTGTCAAGACTGGTGACAACTACTAATTAATTCAAACTTAAAGAAACAAAATGTTATACAGCGCTCAAAAACATGCGAGCAGCAAAAACCATGCATGTAACTCACAGTCTGATGTCCTCCGGTAAATCCACTTCAAAGAATGCTTCACAAGTGTCTTTGTCACAGTGTCACCATGTCCAAGGAAAAAATGCACAGCAATGATAAAAATGTCCCCACAGTACTCCTTCTGCATTATAGTCTTTCCGAATTCAGTGGTCTTTGCACAGTATTTGTCCAAAAGTCACACTTCGAGTTAATGTCAACAAACAACACACAACATGTCAGTCTTAGAAAATGATGCACTGCTAGTGTCACAGTGTCACATGAGAAACCAGGTGTCACACAAAGGAAACACGGGTGTGGTACACCTTAACACAATCTTTCTGATTATTGCAACACAGGTATTCATTGCACTTTTCACATATCATCGTTGTCTTGCCTTGCTTGAACGGATTGTCACTGTATTTCACACCAGAGTGTGTTGACTCATATTGTTTACTGTCACGCGACACATACCACACAGGTGTGATCTTTTCCAACACCTGCCACTGTTTTTTGTTTTGTTTTTTTCTGGATCAGTCTGCAGTTTAGTGTTGGCATTGTCGTTTCCAAAACTGACTACCTTTGAAAGGACTGTATCAGAATAGAACAGCTGAAAATAATCCACTGCCTTCATTGACATATCGAGTATGCGCACAGGACCGGGGCACCGTTCGAAGTTTTTCCGAGGTGTGCGTGGTTCAGTGAAATCCCCACCTGTCCAGTCAAATCGTGGCCGATTGTAGCTAAGTGGAAGATTTTCATCATCCAGTTTATCACTAGTATCACTGTCATATTCGTTGATGGCATTGGCAAGTTCTGCTCTCTCTTCTTCTGTTAGATCAAGCAGATCGAAGTCACTGGCTAAATTGTTGTGAATTTCGTCGTCAGAAAACTGATTGCTGTCTGCGTTTTCTTCACCCTCTATCTTCTCAGTAGGCATTAAACAGTGTGCTCTCACGGTCAAGATAAAATTTCGGTTCCAGACACTTTCCCATGCTAAGGAAGTAAGCAGGCATGACTTGTCTAAACATCCCGCGGGTCCCGTTACAAGGCGAAGGCCGCTATGACGCGCCAACCATGTGACAGGTGGGCGCGGATTTCAAGGCGTGAACCGCTGCAGCGGGTTGCCGGACAGAATGGAGTATGCTTCTCTGAACCGCTGAGGCGGTTTTCAGGAATGAAAGGAGATTTGTCAAACCGCTCTAGCGGTTGGCAGGGATGAAAGAGTTAATGCTCTTTTCTCGCAGATAGTTTTGGCATACTTTGCAGTTGTGCTACCTCTAAGCAGAATGGAGTGACCACACATCTACAGTACTGAGAAGAATTCAATGAAGCCTGAGCATAGGGGGTTCTGACTTCGGAGCTGAAGTCCTTGCCATAGATGATGGAGGCAAGAGGGTTTGAAGGCCAAGGTATAAACTCATGAGGCAGCTCTCAGTGTCTGGTAAAAAGAGGACTAGAGCCCTTAAGACAATGGCAGAAACAGCTAAGAAGAAGTTCCAGCAGGATCTGGGAAAGAACAAAAGTAAACTTCACACGGCTTAGATTTCCCAACTGACAAATTTTTTTTTTATAGCAGTCTGGTAGCTAAATGCTTGAGACAACCATCACTTGGTGACTTGGCCGTGAGGTGCCAGACCATTCTGATTCCAGACTGGCACCCCCCTTGGAATGCAAGGAGTTGAGGGCTAGACCATTTGCATGTAGAGGGTTTCTTCTCAACGGAACTGCAGCCCACCTCTCCCTGCTTCCTCCAGTCCAGAGAGTAACCAAAAAGTCCCTGAGACTGTGAGAAGTCTAACAAATGTTTCAAGCACTCTCGGGCAAAAGTATAATCCTTCAGGATGCCTTCAAAAGGGGGTTTCAAATTTCAAAGAGCTGAATGGAGAGAGAGGGAAAACAATAATAACAACAAAACCGGAGTGGAGTGGGGGTACAATATAAAGCATCTTAAATTAAACAATACAGAATGTAATTAAGATATACACACAGAGCGTCTTAAGCAATACAGTATATAATTAACATATACACACCTTTTCAATGTGGTTTTCTTCAAAATCTGTTTTTGCTTGGCAACTTGATCAGCTTGTCTGCAACACACCAAAAACAGCTGTCAGTTCAGTCACGACTCTGATGACAGAATTGTAAAAGTTCAGTGATGACGTGGTGAATGTGAACAAGAGCAGTCTGCGTTAGAGCCCCGATGACAGCACTGAGGTCATGATCATCAGTTCATTTTTTCCCAGTGTCTTATTCAGCATCGCCAACATGCTTTCTACTCGTACACTACAAGGGAATGCAATTAACTACCTAAAGAAGTGGTTGAATCTGAATGTCTTCATCTTCCAGTTGTTGGGATTCTTCTGTGGTCAGCTTCCTGCTTCAGGTACCCCAACCAGTACCCTGACTTTGAATCTGATGTGAGAAGAAGTCTTCAATGTGCTTGCGGTTGGTGTGCTGGTAGAAGGGGTGGGCTGTTTTTTTGGTTGGAGGGGTTGGGGAGTGGCTTAACTTAAATCATGTCAGGGTGGCTCATTCGCACATTAAATCTGCCCTGACCAGCTCCAGCCCAGTGTTAAGTTTACTGTGGGCTCACCTGGGAAGACTGGGACCACACAGTCGAGTTTCATCCACTTAGTGGGTGCATCTATGAGAGTTGCTGTTCCAATTTCTGACCAACACTGCAGGTGTCGGTAGCCTTCAGGCCTGGTTGAAGCCGGGAAATACTATGAAAGTAAGCATAGTGTACAGCCTTGTCCTTAAGTCTCAGACCTAAATGAAAATCCATAGCATCACCTTCATCATCCTCATCAATCAGCATTAAAAAAAAAAATTCTTTAAATTCTGTGGCCCCTCATGCCCTGTTATGGTGACCTTAGTTTCGATAACTCTTCACAGCTATGCCCTTGGTTTGGTTCTGTAAGGGTCACCAGTGTCAGCAATTTCATGGGGATTGTTGTTGGAGGGACGTGGTGGCAACCTCTACAGGGAGAGCTCGCTCACGCTGGCTCAGCGACTAAGCGATTGCTGCCATCAGTATGGGGCTTTGTGGGCAGTGTCCTGCGTATGATGGATCAGAACAGGCACCACTGAACACCCCTGAAGTGACTCGGCAGCAGTGCAGCGTCTTCTGGTGGGGCTGCCTCATGACAACCTGACACTGAACTGCTCCCTGTGGATTGCCAGTGCCGGGGGTTGTGGCATGACACGCCAGGCTCTGGCTGTAGACTGGGACCAGAAGGAGCAGCGCGATGCAGTGCTACTGAAACATGTAACATGGGGACAAAAATACACATTAAAACCTGTGTGTGGGGGGTGGGTGAAAAGTAGCAGTCATCCAGCTGCTCAGCATTTGGTGAGATTTTAGGTTTTCTGGCTCCTCACTTGTGTCGTTTTGCATCTGGTCTATGTGATCATCTTCTGATAAGTGAACTGAACTCCTGGTTTCCATAGAAACAAAGAAACAAACAAATCAAAGCGCCGAGTGTGTCCATCAACAATGAAGAAGTAGTACTAGATCTTCATCCTCACTAACTTACTTTAGCAGTTCACTCCCACATGCCAAAGATTACTGGAGAAAGAGAAAATGAAAAAACAAACAAACAAGAAAAACAGAAGTAAACAATTTTCAAGTAAGAAAGAGATAAGACAAAAAAAACAAGCACACTTAGTATGCACCAGCTGTAAGATGATGCAAAAAATTTTGTGACAAATTTGACAGTTCTCTGACATCCAGGTTTCACATCATGTACAAATGGGGGAAATATGTACGAAATAAAAAAACCATGCACATCAGAAACCAAGCAAGAGGGTATGAATGCATATGGGGATTCATACGATCATCACAGGTTTGCTAAACCGCATGCTGTTCTGTGAAGAGTGCTTTCCCTTTGCATATCTTGTTTCACCAGTCAGCAAATCGGCAAAAACCTTGGGTTGAGTATGTAAGAAACGAAATGGTTTGAGCAGTCCATTTACCTAATTATCAACATGGCAAGAGTAAGACATAAAGAAACAAATGTAAGTCAGTTCAAAGCGAAAATTGAGGACGGGGGGGGGGGGGGGGGGGGGGGGGGGGGGGGGGGGCTGAAACGAGAAAGAATACTTGGTCAAAATTCAGGGTTTTTTTCCAGTCATAACAACTAGAAACACTGACTGAAGAGACTGACAAAACGGCAGTGGTGTCTCAACGTCAAGATTAGACTGACAAAAAACTTTCTGAACAGCCATGGTTAGTTTCAGTGATAGATGTCAAACTCTTCAAGCTTAATGGTTATGCGAAATTTATATACAGCAGAAAGCTTGCAATTCTTTGCTATGAAGGATCAGAAAATTTCCAACGATCAGCCCTTGTTCACCATCAAAGTCCAAGGAACACGGATCATCTTTGTCAGTCAACTCAATGCCGCCTCAGAGTCAGCAGATTCATCAATGCAATCGCCATGGAGACATCCAGTTCCATGTTGGCGATACTGATTTGATACAGCCTGCTTCATAGTTAAAACAAAAACAAAAAAAACTTTTAACACTAATCAGTCACACACATTGATAAAACCACATACAATGATAACAAATCAAATGAAAGTAGCTTTTTGGCCTTCTGGCCCAGTTATAAACAACATGCACACAAGATCACACCAGAGACATTCCGTGCAGAAACCAGATGCACAAACTCCACCAGACCACACGCGAAACTTACATGGGGATCATGTTCCCCACGTCTCGAAGAATCACTGCAGACTGGGTCTTTCTCAGCGCCGCTCGTCTCAGCTCACCTCCAGTCTGTGTGGTCCAAAACAATATGGAGTAAAATACTTTTTTTTTTTACTCCAGTCTTTTTGTAATATGTGTGTGTGTGAGTGTGTGTGTGTTTGTGTGTGTGTGTGTGTGTGTGTGTGTGTGTGTGTGTGTTGTGTGTGTGTGTGTGTGTGTGTGTGTGTGTGTGTGTTGTGTGTGTGTGTGTGTGTGTGTGTGTGATGTTCATCTGTGTACATCAATCATGTACATGTGTATGTTCTCTTGATGTGTGAGTGTGGTGGTGTGGTGTGGTGTGGTGTGGTTGTAGTGTGGTGTAGTGTGTGTGTGTACACGTGTGTTCGTGCCTGTGTGTGTGTGTGTGTCTGCCCAGGGAGAAGGGCGAAAATTCATGACAGCAGGGGCATGCAAGCCAGTGTGTTTTTGCATCTGTTCCAGCACCTATTCAACTGATGCTATAAAGTGGTTTGAGATGACTGAAAACATCACGGAAATACTCCACAGTTATTGCTATAAACAAACCGACAGTGCTGATATGAGAAAGGGATTTTTGTTTCTTCAGTGAAACCAAATCGAAAGAAAAAAAACAAGATGCAAAGCGTATAAAGAAACTCCCAGTTTATCTTCCTGAAAAACGTTAATCAACATCCATAATGTATTTCATGGATAAACTGCCATTTCTAAAGTGCATGCATTAATGCTATTTCATCTGAAGATA
>CM031621.1:18033008-18133160 GCA_018398815.1 Conus ventricosus
TGTGTCAAAGGAGTCATTTCATCCATGTTATCTTCAGCATCACTAATATTATAAATCTTCTTCATCTTCAATGGCCCCCCATGTTTTTAAATAATTAACTTTTTATTTTGTTTTATAAAAATGTCACAAGTATATGGCTCGATTCTTGACCCGCATAGAAAGCTGAAAGAACCCCATGGCGTGAAGGGAAATAAACGGAATATTACTGTTCAATAATCCATCTACTATTGATGCGGATCAAATTCTACTGTTAAATGTCCAGACCTAGGAGCGAATGATTTGATTGTGCCAGGCTCTGCACGGCTTACTTTCAAATAGAACTCGCTTCACAACAACCACAGAACAGTTGTCCAAATTTGGGACGGGCATCGTAAGAAAATTTCTATAAACTTAGGGAAAGAGTATTTCTTTACACAATGCAGACAATTTTACCTATTCTGATCTATGGCAACGCGAATAAAGGGAGACTTGCGTTTCAGAATTGGTAATAAGAACCAAACTTTGAATAACGCCGAACTTGCACAGATGCTAAAAGCAAAAAAGGCTTTAGCCGTAAGTTATGCGTTTGGAAATCGCTTTTCCATTCCCCTAGATTTGAGTTGTTAAAAGCGCATGCCCCATACCTTCAAGGGGCATTAAAAGACAGATTGTCATACGAACTAACTTTTAATGACTACAAACGTGTTAATCAGATCAACAGACACCGAAGCAAAGTACAGCATTTCTGACATCTCGTTAGAGTTTGATGTTGTTAGCAACTCTAATTTAGCAAGGCTGATGAGCAACAATATGAGTCACAATTAGTAATATATTACGAAAACGTGCGTCATCATTCAACATATCCTAAAAGCAGGGGCAACGCATATGGAATTTTAATCTTAGTGTCACAGCAAAATCGCTTAAAGGTATTTTATGCTGTGTGAAGATGAAGAACCATTGCAAGAGCAAGTGAAAGTTTTTAATCCAAAAAAACGAAAGTGCAATGTACAATTGACGGCAGTCCTAACCAAATCTATGCTACGGACTTAGACCTTATCATCATTTGACGAAATAAGAAATTGTTTGGGGTGGGAGGGTAGAAGTTCAACAGCAGACCTTGCGTCTAAATTTACACCTTCACAGTGTTAGGCTGATGATTATTTAACATCAAAATACGGTTTATGGATTGACCTAAGGTCAACAGAGGATAAACAGTTGCATGGAATGGGAGAAACGGTTAAAGACGTAAACATTCAATTGAGAAAGAAAAAGAAGCCGATAACCACTTAGTACATTTGTTTTTTTATTTAATTGGGTACACAGCTGAATATTGCAAAGAACAGATTAGACCAAATAAAATACTAAATTTTTTTTTCCCTTTTTAAAAAGCATGCCACTCAGGTTAACCAAATGTGCCAGAGTCGCCCAAAAAAAGGGGTAGTAGAAACCCCCGACATAAAAACTTTCAGATTAACCAACATTACGCAAAAAGCAGCAAGTACTAAGCAGGACCTTTCAAAATACAGCAAAGCCAAACGAAGGTATTCTGCTGTCTTTAATGCTGTTACCTATGTTAATACTGGAGCATCGACTATAAGCGCTGCATCAGCAGGAACGAGTGTTGGTCTTTTAGCAACGGCATAGGCGTACCCGCAGCTTTACCTCTAGGTGGTTTGTCTTTAGCTCTCGGCCATGTGTCATTAGCCGTAGGTGCTGCCGGCAAAAAAATAAAAACTAAACTCCAAAAGCACACAGCCATGGTTCAACTAATAACAGCTAAACTTAGTTCCTTTAAGCTGATTATAAATAAAGCACTAGCTGACTCAAACATCACGGGGGGCATGAAGTTTTTAAAATCTTTTAAACAGGCCGATTTTAAAATGACTACAAAAGACAAAATTTTTGACCCTTCAAAAAAAAGGGCCCAAGGGGCAAGTTTTTCCCTCAACAGCCAAAACCCCGGGATCAAAAAAAAAGGGAATGTAAAAAAAAAAAAAAACAAAAACATTAAACTCTGCCAAAAAACCCTCACATTAACAACGAAAAAGGGGTTTTTAAAAAACTTTAGTTTATAAGTCAAAAACACAAAAAGACCTTTCGATATGATTAATTTTTTTTTTGTTTTTAAAAAAAAAATTTTTGAGTTAAAAAAAGAAACTCAGCAGGGGTAAGATATATGAAGGACCGGACGATTGTTTGAAGGAAGGGCTTAAGGAAGAGGTTTGTCAAGAGCACTGAATAAAATTTTAAAATTTTTAAAGAAGTCATTAAACCAACCCACGTACAGGCAAGCGTTGCCATGCAAATTTCCAAGTTCCAGGAAAAAAACAATAAAAACCCTCCATTTTAAAGTAATTTAAAGCTTTTTTTAATTTCGACTATATTCCAAAATGAAGAAAACCCGAGAAGTCCTGGGTTTCAATAAACAACAGACAATTCTTTCTCTTAATGATTTAAACCCCCCCTTTTGGGCAGCCCCAACTGCTTACCATTTTAAGGGGCCCGCTGAAGAAGCAAAATGGGGAGGCCCGGTTTGGTCAAAAGGGCGAAGTCCTTAGGATCAGATTAAAACAGTCTAAGAAATGCGCCGATTGTGGCGGGCCCCTTACATTCCGCGCCCCAGCATTAGTTTGCAAAAAAAGCAGTTCAAAAACATAAAAAATCCCAGACGACAACAAAATTTTTTCATGTGGTGTTTCCCGCAAGGCTCATTACCCCCCCAAAAAACGCAAGAGAGGGGTCAACAAAACAACCTTACACCCAATGATCTTAATTTAAAGGGGGGATGCCCTTTCCTTTTAAAAGTGTATCCCAAAATTGATCATTTGAAGAACAAAACAAACCAATAACTGTTTTGAAACACAGGGGATGAGGAAAAAAATTTCAACATCCCTTTTCGGGAGGGGCCAAGAACATTCCAACGTTTGGGGCAACCAGACAAAAATCATGTTGTTTTTACTGCTGATGTTTTAAACCCGCTCCCCACTTTACACATTGATACGCACAAGGGTTTAAAATTTTGGCGCATACTTCAAAAGCAAAAAAAAAAAACCAAAAATTTCTGTAGAAAATTTTTTAAAAAAATTTCCCATCCTTTTAAAAGCAGCGCAAAAACATAAGAAACTTTTGTATCACCCTTTTTGACTGTAATCCAAACAAATTTAAACGCCCCCCCACCGGGATCTAAAGTTATTTTTAAAGAACGGGAAACGGATGCAAAATTCCCCAAAAATTTTGGGTTTAGCAACTTGGGAATCGCTTATTTTTTTTGAAGGCCAGGGGCCACAAAAACTTCGAAAAACAGTTTTAATTTGAGAAATAAATCAGATTTGTTCCTTTTTGCCTTCTTTAAATTGCAGGTGGGATGGCCCCTCTTTTCCAAACGCCAGAATTAACAAGGCCCCAGATGCGGCTAGAAGTTTTTTAAAAGCGCATCGGGCAAGTGCGTAAGACTGTTCAAAATAAAAAAAAATTTAAATCTGAAATCATAATGACGTCGGGGAAGGGACCAAGAACAGTAAAATCACACACTTTTGTTGGTTTTGGGGTTTTTGGGTCTTTTTCCTCAGAAGCAGAAAATCCAACATAAGAGCCCAGGGATCACAAAAAGGGGAAATTTTTAAGGACAGCGAAAACAACAACTGAAACCCCTTAAACAAAAGTTTAAACCCAAAGAAAAGGAAGCGCCTGTTTTTTTTCAAAAATTTTGCGGGGTTACCCCTCCCCCCTTATAATAAAAGGGCAGGGGCAAACCCTTTCCAGGGTGTCATGCTTTTGCACATCTTTCAAAAAAGAAACATGGTTTAAATTTTTTAAAAATTGGTTTTTTTTATGACCCCTTTTTCAGCCCATGATTTTTTTCCGTTAGAGTCACTAGCAAAGCCCTTAAATTTCCTTTCCCAAAAACAAAGAATATTTTGACTCAACTCTTGTTAAAAAGGGGCGTTTCCCCTTTATGAGTACATAAACAGGGGGGAAAGGGTTTTGATGAATATACATTTCCTCCTAAAGCGCGTTTTTTTCTAGTCTTAGGGAAAGGAAAAATCAGTGATTCTGATTACCACATCCTAAAGATGCGGCAGAAGTTAAAAGTGTAAAACGAGGGGAACTAAATGATGCATATTTGAGGCTGAAACATTTTTGGTTGGCGGACGTTTTTTAAAATTATAGAAAACCCATAAAAACATTACTTTTTGGGAAATCCGCGCATTATATTTCTGGGGCCGGGGAAAACCCTGGGATGTTTTCTTAAATTTTAAACTAAATCAGTTTTATTTTTTTGTCTGTTTTAAACCAATGATTCAGATGATTGAAACGATTGCGGGGAAAATTATAAGGCGCGCACCTTTAACGGGTAAAGCAAACAACAAATACCTAGTGATTATGTTTCCAAGAAAAAGGGTCAAACCCTATCTCATTTTTTTAATGCAAACAATCAAAAGGATGGGCAAGGGGGCGCAATCGTTTCCTTACGAAATTTTAAAATGTAACACAGGCGGGATCCAAAAAATATTAAAAAGGCATTAAAGTGGTTGAGCAGTTTGTCGCCGGGTCAACAGCGGGGATACATTCTGGAAGTTGATTTAGAATATCCTAAACGAACCCCCAGGGACCTGCTTTAATGACTATCCTTTACAGCAAAAACTAAAAAAGGAAAAAAACCCAGGGGCCCCCCTTAAACTTTTTGCCAAAATTTTTGGGGCAAAAAAATTATGTATGTCTTTAAAAGGCTTCTAAAATTTTTTTTAAGACACTTTTTGGGAAGTGACAGCTTTTCACTAAATTTGCTTTTGATCAAAAACATTTTTCATAAAAACCATACATCATGAAGAACATTTAAATTTTAGAACAAATCCCAGATGCCTCAAAAAAAAAAGATTTTTTTAAGCTAAAGAACAACACTGTTTCAAAAGGGCCCTAGGGAAAAATCCCCAAAAGCGTAAAGATGTTAGATAGTCCCCAAAAGAACGAAACAATTTAAACTGACTTCAAAAAACCCAATTTTCAGGACTTTAAAAATTTTTATGATCACTTTTTGCATAATAAGAAAAAAAAGAAAGTCAAATTTGGGCAAACCGTATTTATTGGTTTTTTTTGTTTTAGAAATTTTCCCAAAACTTTGATGTTAAAAAAATTTCTTTTTGACTACTTTAAAAAAACCCCCATCCAAAGTCCAGATACTTTAAAACAATAAAAAATATTTTGTTATAGAAATCCCTACTGAAGACATCTATAAAAAACAAGGAAAATTTGAAGAGTGAAAAAGGGGATGCAGGATGGTCCCACACACTGAAATTTCCAAAAAATTCGGGCCCTTTTCATTCAAATTTCTAAAAAAAGGTTTTAGGAAAGTTAAGGAATGAATTATCTGGAAAGGTTTATCAAGGGGTATGTTGGGTTTTTAAAAGGAAAAAAAAAGTACAGTATTTTCGAGCCAGGAGAAAATCAAATTTAAAAAAGCAAAAGGGAAATTTTCTCCCCCTTTTTTGTGGGAGTCAAAACCTTTACATGACAACTACAAAGAAGCATTGTTTGGCAATAAGACTTTTTTATCATGACAACGTAAAACCGATCAAAACTTTCCAAAAGAGATCAACACAACGGTTTTAACAAAGAATTCCCTTAAATAAAACAAAAAACAAAAAAAATGTGTTTTTTAAACCCAGTTTTTTATATGCATATTGGGCCCTTATAGAACCCCTAAATAATTTAAAACGGAACTGGTCTGGTTTGGGGTTTTCGCAGTTTTCTTTTTCAAAAATCTTGAGGAACCGGTTTTTTTTTGTTTTTGGGCAGTTTCTCGTAAATAATCACGGGCGGATTCATTTTTACAATTCTTTTTTTTTTCAATGGGTCAAAACCCAAAAAGGATCAGTTGCCCTGATGCGAGTGTCCCCTTCTGCTTCCCCCCCGGGAAATAAAGGTAACCCTTACTTTTAAAACCAAAAAAGGGAATAGTTTTCTGGGTGTCTGGAGTCTTCAGCAACCCTTTATTGTTTGTTTTTTTGGGGGTTGCTTGTTTCTGGGGTTTTTGGGCCCTTTAAAAATTTTTCATTATTCATTTCGGGGCAAAACGAGGGGGATTTTTTCTAACCCATTCTGTTGCAGAATTTTCAATCAGCCCTCCGTGATACTGGTAAGAAAAAAATCTTTTTAGGGGTAAAGGGTTTTTTAAAGTTTTTTAAATAAAGCCTGTGAACTGTGAATCCCGGAAGCCCCCCTTTTAAAGGCAACTCCATGTTTTAAAAAATAATTGATTCACTTTGGGGGTTTAATTTTTTTCCATCATCGACTTGAATCTGCCCAAGGGGAAATTTTAAAAGGCCCCGCTGGTATATCAATTTTAAGGGCCCAAAACAACAGCAGAAGCCCTCTTTTTTGTTTTAAAGGTTTTCCCCATCTTTGTATCTTTAACTAAAGTCAATGACTGTGAGGCGTACTTTAAAACTTTTTCCCTCTAATCGTATCAGAGGGTAAATATTTGAAGGTCCATTTGAAAGGGTGGTTTCCCTTTGGGGGTTGTATTGACAAATGTGGTCTCTGTATTCCCTCTAGGCGCAGGGAAATAAATTTTTTCCCAAAACGCCTTTTTTTAGATAACCCTTTCCCTTTTCTGTTTTGTTTACTGGGCCCCCTGCTTTCCCTTTTCTTTTTTAAATTTCTGTTATTTTTTTTCCAATATCCTTTTGGTGAATAATAGATTTTTTCATTTTTTTTTCGCTGATATTTGCCCCAACAAAAAAAACGACATCATACCAACGACAATAAACGGCATTTCTTGCGTCCTTTTTGTTTTTGAAGGGTTTAAAAAAGTTGCTTTAAATTTTTTTGGGGGGGAATTTTTCCCGGAATTTGGTTTGGGGCCCCCTTTTCTGATATACTCTTTTATTGCTTTTATCAACATCTTAAAAGGAAGCCCGCATGTCCCCGTTTTTTCAGGGGGTCGTTAAAAAAATCTTTAAATGCTCATTCTAAAGCTTTTTATAGGCCCTCCTTGTGCAGCGGCTAGTTGCTTCCCCAGCTTTGTTATGTCTTTTTTTCCTCCCGCATCCCGTATTTTTTAAAAAAAGCGTAATTACTCCACAAAAAGCCCAAACGGGATTCACCACAGCGCCCGCAAACATCATTACGAGTGAAGCCCTTTTTTATTTAAAAATATTTTTTTACAAATTTTTATTCTTTGGAATTATTTCCCTTTCTTAACTAAAAAATCTTTTGTAGCGAAAGAAAACGTTAAAACAAACAATCACTTTGCTGAATCCCACAAAGGGGGGGGTAAGGGGGCCAAAGGGGGGGGGTCCTTTTTTTATTTTTTAAAACAAAAAGGTTCCCCTTTTTCCACATTGGGGGGTTTTTTTCCTAAAACCTTTGGGGCCTTTTCCCCAAAAAAGAAAAATTTTGGTTTTAACCAAGGGTGGCAATAGTTTTTTCGGCGCTCATTTTTAAAAAAAAAAAAATTAAATTTTAATTAATATAAAAAACATTTAACAGCGATGATCTACTTCACTTCAGAAACGGCCAAAAACTGTCCCTTTAACTTAAAAAATAAAAAAGTTGATGATCCCAACAAATTTTGCCCAAAAAGGAAAAGGTTTTATTCTTTGGAGCATGTGGGGAAAAAAAAACGTTCCTCCCGGGAAATGATTCAAACATTTAACAGATTTTAACAATGTCGCCACAAGACATTATAAAATATCAAAAACCCGGGATGAAGGGGCACGGGTCGAGAATGGGGGAAAAGTGGGGGGGAAACGGTTCTTTTGGTTGTACACTAAACTAGTCAGTAGATTTGCTCCCATTGATTCTGAAAAGATCTTACGTATGATTTAACGCAAGATCCAGTTTTAACAAAGTCATTAGGTCTCTAAGCTGTGATTTATATTACAGATTTGGAACATTGTTATCGCCGTTAATCATGGGATTAATTACTTGTTAATCATATAGATTTTATTTCCCTTCAAAATGAACGAGCAGATTCAGGAAACACTGAATCAGAAAACATTGAATCAAGTCGAGAAAGTGACAGTAAAACACCTCATCCTGGACGCATTGCAGCAGGAAAAAAATTAGCAGAGTGGACAAACAAAAAAAATTACAGTTACAATCACAGAATGAAAAATAACACCGCCAACGCAACAGTTAATCCAATGCCAGCTCCAGAACAAGAGCAAGTTAATTTAAGGGCACCAAAGTCTTCATGGAATATTGAACTTAAAACTGTTGCCATTTTTGGCGCCATTGCTGCAGCTGGGGGGCGGTTATTACTGTTATAAAATATATAAACAATGGCGACAAAAACAAAAGAAGTTAAAACAACCTGAACCGCTAAATACAGAAGACAACAGCACGCCAGCGCCGCCAACAACAAAAATTCATTTTCATCCATTCAAATGGAATAATATTTTTAATAAAAATAGATCATGGCGGATTATTATTTGTTTAAAATGATGGAGTCAATAAATAAAGACATGGAGTCTATAAAAGACTTTCCATAGACCAGAATTGTAATCAATGCGGTTGCTTGGTTGTAAGAACTTCATTAAGATCTATGCTAACCAATCTCGCGCCCAGGGCGTTAAGCAAGACATCCTCAACGATGACGCGTTTTTTGAGGAGTGTGTGTACTATATTAGACATCTACTATTTAAGATAAAAACATAAATTGTTTTTTAATAATTATAAGATAAACTTGAATAAGAACTTAGTTGTACTTAAAGGACGACTTAATTACAATCTTGAGTGTAACTTAATTAAGAACTTAATTAAGAACTTAATCAAGAACTTATTAAGAACTTAATTAAGAACTTAATTAAGAACTTAAATTAAGAACTTAGAATTAAGTGTGTGCATGCTGGGTGAGTGGGTAGGGTGGGGTGGGGGTGCATGCGTGGGGTGGGGGGTGTGCATGCGTGGGGTAGGACAAAACACACAAACACCAACAAACAAACAAGAAGTAAAACTACTAGGGCCACTTCTTGCTTTGTGACTAAACAGGTTGTGTCCCGCGCGCAACCTCAATCAACTAGGCCAAGTGATCACATAGGGTCGTTTGGCCTGTTTTGCCGCTGAGCTTTGCAGGTGCTGCCGCGCTTTGCAGGTCAAGTGATCATATATGATCACTTGGCCTAGTTTGCACCGAGCTTTGCAGGTGCTCCGTGCTGACGTCATTGGCGGCAGACTGCCGCGCTTTGCAGGTCAAGCGATCATATATGATCACTTGGCCTAGTTTGCTGCGTGTCTCTCTTTTCTCAACCAGACTTGCTGACATTTTGCGCTCTAATCGCCAGTAGTAGTACATCCGTCATTGTATATTTGAAGCATTTATATGGTGATAGTGCTGGCTACACACTACTCCTCTCCATACTGGCAGATGTACTAAGGTCTGCCTAGCCCTATCTAGTTTGTTTGCCAGAACATTCGAAAATCGCTATCCAGTTGCATATAGTTTTAATGATACTTTGGCGTTTGCTACACAGTTCATTTATACCAATTCCTAGCTTGTGAAATTTAGGATAGTTATAAAAACAACACAGAAAGTTGAATGAGTTTCCTAGAAACAAATCAGACATGTTCACCTGCGTCTTAAGAAATGAACGCCATGTTTGTAGCGTTTTTTTTTAACATAACATATGAGCTGTTTCAAGCGGCGCCAACAATCAACGCGTGATGATTGTTTTGCTTCGGCCATACTTTCATCCATGCAGCCCATTTATTAGATAAGGACCTATCGCATCAATGTCAACACGTATAATCTGGTCACAATTCTTGTTCAGCAAATTTCTTCATTTCCTTGAAGCAACAAACTTTAAGAAGTCGTTCATTTCAAAAGTTATGCTTCACTTAAAATTCTTTCACAAATACTCTAACATGCAGTTAAAGTAAAACTTATGCCGTAAATAGGCAAGAGTTTGTTCTTTAGTAAACATGTTGCATTTTAAATAAACACACAGCTAAACCACAGTGGTCACACAAAGCACAGTCCAAAACACAACCCGTCTTGTGAAGTAGTCCGGTAAACATTGGCGAAACGGTCTTGCTGACGTGGCGACCGTAGTAGCTGTGACCGTGGACGTCTAGAACATTCGCTGATGCAATTTGTTAGTGCGCGCAAGCGAGCCTAAGGCACGGCGAGGTGTGAATTGATTTTTTGGTGCAGTTTTTGTACGGGCCGTGCGCCGTGGGACGTGTGTGTGGTGTGCGTGTGTGTGTTCGGAACCGATTGTGTGTGGGGGCGGGGTGGGGGGAGATGAGGTGTTGAGGGAGTGAGATAGGCAATTGTGTGATGCGTCGTTTTTTGTGGCTAGATATCTCTGTCCGAAGTGTCTTGTGTGTGTGTTTGTGCGCGCTACGCACGTATTTGTGAAACGCGAACACGTTGTCTATAGCTCGAGACTGGTCTCTCCTGCGTTGTCTAAATGAAAATATATTTAACCCCGGCAACTTCCGCACGTTGCTTGAGAAACTGACTTAACGGGCTTTGGTCGACGACCAGCTGTAGTAGTATCGGAGCTAGTGCACCAGCACGCTTTGTATATGGGCGCGTTCAGCCAACGGCTGCTTTCCCCCTACGTTTACTCTATGGGGCGTGTTCAGCCACGGCTGCTTTCCCCTACGTTACTCTCTAAAAGTTTAGTAAATTATATTAAAACGGATACCTACACAGTATGTCTGTTTGTAGATAATCGTTATTTTTTGGTTATTGAAGTCTTACTTGTCAGAGAACGTAGAAATGCCGCTTCTGGGTCACTTTCGCCCGAAAACTGGTTGAGGGCGAAAGTGAGCCAGAAGCGGCATTTCTACGTTCTCTGCAGTCTATGAACACTCAATGTACACAAACATGGTTTGCTGCATGGAATTCGCTGCCTTAAACACACAGCTCTTGAGGGATCTAACTCTGTTCATAACAAAAAGGTTCATCTCTTTAGTGGATTGTCATTGAATGGAATTTCTTTATAATGTTTTTTGCTTTACTGGAGGTTACTCTACTGGGTTTTGCTCAAGTGAACACCCACCCTCATGTATTGGGTTGCTTGACAAATAATGGGTTGATCTAGTAATGACTGCTGCTTAGGCATGCACTGGGTTTGACCAAGTAGGTGGGGTGGTACTGGGTTGGACAAATATGATATCCTCGTATTTGTAGAGTCAAATCAGGTGTTGGTTTGCAAAATGAGTTTAATGCTATTTGCACAATAATTGCTGGTCAGTGTGTGATAAGTCATCACTGTGGCAGTATACTGGAAGTTCTGATTGGCGAAGCGTTGACTGGCATTAGCATCTATGGTACACACACAGACTTGAGTCACTCACTGATTCATGTCCAGAATAATTCAACTGAGTGAGGAACTCACTCATTCTGGGAGTGACATAACTGTTATTGATGCCTAAGTGAGTTTCAGTTTCATCAAGGAGGCGTCACTGCGTGCGGACTAGTCCATATACGCTACACCACATCCGCTAATGTTTTGAGACCACATTACGCATGATTTGAAGCTGATGGATAAATGAATTAACAAGTAAGATGAGACAATAGAAGAAGAAGGTCTCGTAGAGGTCTACGACTCAGCGGATGTCTGACCTACGCATTAGCCCAATGCGCTGGTCAGACCTTGAGTGCCTATCTACCATATTTGTGTGTGTGTGTATGTGTGTGTAGTGAATGTACACGTGTGTGGTGTGTGGTGTGTGTGTGTGTGTGATGTGTGGGCATGGGCCCATGTGTGTGCGTGGGCACATGTGTGTGTGTGTGTGCGCGCAGGCGTGCGTGTGTGTTTGTGTGCCTGCTTGTATGTGCGCGTGTGCAGAACTGCGTGTGATGTGTGTGTGTTTGTGTGTGTGTGTGTAATTTGTGGTTTGTGTGAGCACACGTATCTGCATACAGGCTATATTTTCTTCTCGTATTCTAAAATAACTGGTTCCTCAAAACGAGTAGGTCCAGCGCGCATGTTAAAAAGTAAAACTAAAAGTGCATTGACGATTTTCAAAAGTCGATGATTTACTGAAATGGGCCGATTGGCTATGCTTTTACTTGATACATTGGACCCTTGTTGCAAATTGCTCTTCTTCTTCCTTCCTAAAATAGGTTCACTCAAAAACCTTTTTGATTGGGAGGGGTTTCTATTTGAAATTTTTTTAAAAAAAAAACGGGGGCCCCAAACAGTTCCCCTGTTCCAAAAACTTTTAAATTTAAACCCCCCCCAAAAAAATTTTTTTGCTTTTTTTGACTAGCCCTTTTCAAAACCTCACCAATTTTTAATTAAAAACCCCCCCAATTTTAAAAAGGGTTTTAAAAAATTAAAAACATTATTTGGCAAAAAGTTCAAAAATCAAGGTTGTTTAAGTTTTCCCAAACTCCTTGTTTAAAATTTTTGGGGTTTTTTGGAAAATTTGTAAGAGGGTCCATTGTTTTTTTTTGTGTTGTTTTGGGGGGGGAAAGAGTACAGGTTTTTTCCTGCTTTTTTTGTCCCTTTTGGGAAACTGCTGTTGTTGGGTTTATTGGGTTTTTAAAACTGGAAAAATTTTGTATTGGGGGGGTTTGACTAACCACAAAAACCAAATAACTCCTTTTTTGGGGTCACGGGTTTTTAATTTTAAAAAAAAATTGCATATTTCGTTTTTTTTTTAATTCCCTAAATTTTTTTCCCGTTTTTTGGGGGTTTCTTTTGGGGCCCCCCCCCCCCCCCCCCCCCCCCAATTTTTTCCCCCAAAAAAAAACCCAAAAATTTTTTTTTAAATTCCGGGGGACCCTTTTTTTAAATTTTTTAGGAAAAAAAAGGAAAAAGGATCAAACATGCACCAAAACTGCACATTTTTCCCCAAAAAAAAATTTTTTTAAAGACGAATGTTTTTTTTTTAAGATGGATAAATTTTCCCCTTTTTTAATATTTTTTTCCCCCCCTTTTTTTTTTTTTTATATTTCTTTTTGTTTTTTTTTTTCCCCCAAAATTTTGAAAATCCTTTCTTTTTACTAAATTTCCCGGGGGGGGGCCTCCTCATGTTTTTCCCTTTCAACTGCACTAAATTTTTCGGGTTTATTTTCCCCAAAGGGACAGGGGGAAAAGGTACGGTTGGGGGAAAATACCTTGTTTATTGATCTTTATTTAAAGCTTAAATGAATGAAAAAAAAAATTTGGATGTTTTAACGGGACGTTCAATCACCCCCTAAAATTTAAGCTGTTTTTTTTTTTTAAAAAAAAAAATTTTAGGTTTAAATTTTTGGGGGTTTTTTAAAAAAAAGGGTGCTTGGAATAAAAAAAATCATTTTAAAAGGGCTTTGGGAGAATCTATTGGGGAAATTTTTTTGGGGCCTTGGCCAAGAAAAATTTTTTTTTTAAAAGGGCCCAAGCATTCCAGGTTTGTCCGTGAAAAGGGAAATGGTACTTACACTGGGGTTTTTCCCCGGAGATGTTTTTTTTTTTTTCCCCCTGGAATGTCTTTGTTTTAAAACCGAACTAATTTTTAATCTTTAATTTCTTGTTTTTAAATTAAAAATTATTTTTGGAAGTTTTTTAATGACCAATTTCGGGTTTTTTGAATTTTAAGTCTTTTTGGGGGGGGTTTCTACATTTTTTCCCCCCGGGGAAACGATTTAGGGAAAATTGTAAGGTTTTTGACCCGTTTGATGGAACCACCCGTCCCTTTCGTATTCCCTTCATGGCCTTAAAAATTTGGGAAAATAACCTTAAACTTCAGAAAAGGGGAAATTTTTTTTTTTTTGGGTCCCAAAAAAAATCCTCTTTCTGTTTTCAAACCGGGTTCAAAATTTTTAAAAAGTTTTTAAAACGATTTTGGTTTAATTGGGCTCGTTCCGAATTTTGTAAAATTTGTTCTCGCAAAAAAGTTCCTCTCTCCCTGGCGGGGGGGGCGTTGAAATTCCCTCACGAAACATTGGGTGAGAGCCCATCCCGACACCCCCCTTTTTTCTTCCAAAAACCCAAAAAGAAACTTCCCCCAAAAAGGGGTTTCCTTCTCCACACGGTAAAATAAAGCTTTTCTTAAATTTAGTAATTTTTGGTCCATAAAACATTTTTTCCCTTAAAACCAAAACTTTTCAAATGGCCCAAAAAGCCCCTTTTTAAATTTTTTGGGGATCGATGGTCTTTAGATCTTTTTAAGTTTCCTCAATTATCCTTAAGAAATTAAAACCCGGCTGAATTTTTCGAAATTTTCCTCCCTTTCTTTAAAAAAAGGGGGAAAAACCTTTTTGTCCCCGGAGCCCGATTCCTAAAGGGCTTTAAAAATCCCCGGGGGGCCCCCCCGGGGTTTTTCGAATGGGAAAACCCTTTTCCCTTTTTCCGTTTAGGGTTCCCAAATTTTTCCTTTTTTCCAAAAAAAATAGGAGGTTCCCAAAACATATTTTTGGGGGAAAATACACCTTTTCCTTCTTTAAAAATTTAAAAAATGTTTATAATTGCTTTTTTTCTGAATACTTCTGCAACCAAAATCTTTTTTTGCGAATCTTCTCTAAATATCTTTGAGGGATAACTGTGTTTTTTCAAATTTGTTGTCCATACAGCATTGCCGTATTCAGTAACCAGTTTGACTAATGTTGTAAATAATGGAACCATTACTTCACTATCTTTGCTCTGAATATTGCCTACTACCATCCCTGCTAGTCTATTTGCTCATTTAATGGTTTCATTACATGTTTATCAATGATAAATCGGGTCTGTTATCACTCTAGATCTTTTTCAGCATTAGTCTTATTGCTAAAGAAATATATTGATATATCGGTGTTGAATTATTGTGAATTTCATATTTGCTATTTTGTTAATGTTTCAGTTCAGAAGGCAGAATCGGACTTACTCAGCTGACTAGAAACTTGAACTGCGATGCCAGGATGAAGCTGCAGGGGAAACAGAGTGAGTGAGTGAACTTTGAAGGCTGGAACATGTTTGCAATTTCCTGGGTGTTCTTAGATCACTACCGAGCCTTGTCATCCTTAATATGTACAGTTTCTTTTACGATTGCACAAACCTGAATGTGACTTGAGTAGGGTGTTGGGAATGATCCCCGAATTTTACTCTGATCCAGATCTGTGCCACTGATCCACTTTTAAATTTAATGGGTTTATTCTTTGGCCGCATTCCATCTTTCCACCATAATCTTGTTCTGTTAGTTTTGTGTAATCTCACTGAAACGATCCATCCACCCTTTAACTGAATGTTCATGCACTAAAATTTGATACATTGGACATCTCAGGTCCTATGTTTTTAAGAACAGAATCGGTCCAGATTATCTTTGTGACCAGCCAACCAACCAGCCATTTGGGAGGGGGTGATTGCACCTTGGCGAATGTATGAAAAGAAAACTACACTCAACAGATTTCTAAAGTTTTCATACCAAAGACAGGCCTATCACCAGTATCAGCATTCAATGAGGAAGATTTGGGTTTGTCATTGAAGGTCTTTATAGAATCGTCATTTGCTATCCGTATAACAATGACTTCAGATCATCCCATCAACTTTGTTTCAGAATTTGTATGAGCAGCCTGGTATGCCAGATACACTAGTGTTATCTTAAATTTAAGGAAAGTAATCTTGGATGACAAATCTGCCTGGCCAACAGCAAGTTTATGGTTCACAAGTCTGCATATGTAATTGTAGAAATGGCCATTGATTTGATACTTGTATTTGATTTTTCAGCACATGTCAAGAAGACTCTCCCCCCTCCCCACCTCCTCAACCTAATAAGATAGTCATTGAGAGTTCTAAGCTTTTATAAAGCTGTTTGACATTAGTGATTGTTCACTGGTATTGTGGTAATCTGTGTGTTTACAAGCGGCATCAGGACTAGCTTGTGGATTGAGAGTGGTAGAGGGTGCCGTTTTTGTGAGAGGAAAGACGGGCAGACAACTGCTGAATAAAAATTGATGATGTATGAAACGCCAGTGTATGCTATACACAAGTTGCTTTCACATGAGGTCTTTATGTGAAAACTAGTTTAAAGGGGGGGCAGGGGGGGGGGGGGTCAAAGGGGGGATCAGGGAAGAGGTTATCGAGAAGAAAAAGGAACAAAAAAGGAACAAGAACCTGGATTCAGTAAATGCATGATGTATAGCATGATATTGAGTGATCTGTGATCTCTGTTATTAGCTCCTCTTTTCTTGCCTGTCTCTGTCTCAGTCTCAGTGTGTTATGTGTGTGAGCCAGTCAGAACTTCCTTGTAATGTGTAAGTGTGCACGTGCATGCACACGCATATTTTCAGTGCATTTTCTAACAGTTGTAAAGTATGACCCAATAGATATTTTTGTGACCTGAAATTTGAAAACCAGTTTTCTGCACCCAGTCTGACCGTCTTATTTCTAGGAAATAATTATCACTGATGTATGTGTGACTTTATGACTTTGTGTGTGTGTGTGTGTGTGCAGACACGTACATGTGTGTGCGTGCGTGTATGTATTATTTGTTGTATATAAATTGTGTGTGTGTGACTAAAATGTATTTCTGCACATGTTCGTGTGTGGGTGTGATTCTTTCTGAGTGTTAATTGTGTGTGCATGTTTTGTTATCAGGATATGACAGTGTATGTATGTGATTGCAAAAAAAAACATTTCATAGAATTTCTCTTGGCCAGTTTGTGACACTACCAATCACATCATTGCTTCCTGCAGAATTTTTCTGACAGCCAGTTGCATGGTACAATATGCAGTTTGTAGCTGTCGATTCAACATTAGCAATGGAATGGGATGCTACTTTTATTTCCCTAGATTCCTTGAAACAATTCTTGTCAACTGTGTTAAATCAATTCAAAGATGACCATTCACATCTCATATTGAACTATGATAGTGTAGACAGGCACATTTTTTAGTTCTAATGTTCAATAAGAGCAAAGGAAAGTGACAAGAGAGAGAGAGAGACCTGATTCCTTCCGTGTTGCTATCATGACATGAGTGCGGTGGCCTGGCACACAAGCTTGGTATGTAAAGCACATTTCAGAATTTCATGCAAAAATGCCACAGGCACATAGGCAATGTGTAGTTCAGGGCAATAGCCAGTACAAAAAAAAACAAGTCAATCTTTCACTTTCACAGTAACTGCAGTGAGCACAGACTTTTTTCCCTTTGGGAGAAATTCCTGTTCTTGCTTGTTTTCCTTCTCTCTCTCTTTTTTTTCCCCCCGTGGAGATGGCCAGTGCGCCTATGGCATTTTTTTTAGTGAAACTCATTACTAAACTGTCATTATGTCTTGCACTTTCATTCCAGTACTGATGGTCACTTCATCAACCATCTCCGTTACTTAGGCAGAGCAAGAAGAAATTTAGGTAGTTGTGGTGGAGTAGGGAGTAGATTTTTTTTGTCATCTGTCCCCAGGGAAACAATAGTATCTGGGAATTTATGGCCCCGTAAAATGATTTTTGAAATCCCATCTTCTCCCTTCATACAGAGCAATAATCTACTCCAGTTATATCTGTCTTATGTAGATGTACATGTAGTCGCAGATCAACTTTTGTACACATTTTTATTCTATTTGTTAGTTTGCTTTTTTACAACAACCAAAAATTGTGTATGTGTGTGGGTTTTGTCATTGTTGTTGACACCACTGGTGTTACGGTCATGTTTGAATTTAGCTAATGGTTTTCTTTTGATGCTCCATGTGGATTTATGAAAATCTACAGCTGTGCCTTGCTATTGCAACACTGGTTGGTCATTGACTTTGTGCAGAGAAATCCTCTTGAGCTGCTGCGCAGAGTGAACGCAGTTAAAGACGAGTACAAGGCCTTGGTACAGGAAGCGGCTGAAATACAGAAAGCACAGAGTGTAAGTGTGAGATGGAGAACAGTGCTTGGGCAGAACAGTCATGACAGAAGACAGTTCAGTGAAACTTGCCTCTACAGGACCCCCACCCCCAACCCAATGCCCACCCCTCTGCCTATCCTGAAAAATGCTCCCACATTGTCAGGGGACACGAAAGTAAGAGTTTGCTACATGCCAAACATGAGAGAAGTCAGTAATTCAGGGTTAGTGTTTAATTGTAATTACCCGTAGTTTATCAGTTTGCATGATGAAATGCCGACATAAATATCTGCCGCTGATACTTCAAACTTAATTTTTGTTGTTAACCCCTTTTCAGTCAGAGGCAAATTTTTCAAAGTCAGACCTCTATGATGAGAGACAGAGTCAATTGTGCCGCCTCCTGTGTGCTGACCAATTTCAGGATCCTTTTTAATTAATCAATTTTTTTAGTTGGTTGTTTTTTGACATGGAGAGGTCACCAGCAAAATGGATTGCTTGCTGAAGTGTGAATCCAGGTCTGCACACATTTCAGCTTCACAGACTACAGGGCTGATGTAAAGTAGCAACAAATGAAGATTTTTCATGAAGTGAATTGAAAAGAACGCCATGTACATATTAATCAACACAAAGATGAAGTATCACACCACAGTTAAGATATTGTCTCTCGAATTAGCATGAGAGTAGATTTTCATGGTTAATTTGCCATTCTTGTTTTTATTTGTTTGTTGTTGGTTTTTTTTGGTTGGTATTGTATTCAATACAATAACAGTGGTGGGACAAAAGTGGGTAATTTTTACAGTGCACTGTTTTATACTGAACAGTGATGAGACTGTCAGTGAACTTGGATACAAATGATATGAATAAATCAGACTCTTTGTGAACTATGATACACATGAATAAATGCATTGGGCCTTGTGTGTTTTCAGGAAGCAATGGACTATTTCCGCTCACAGCTGCCCATTGTCATGCAAGCCCTTCAACAATTGCAGCTCCAGGTTGGAATGGGGGTGAGTCACACTGAATCTGCTTCGTGAGAGTTGAAAACGAAGAAAAGGAAATCCAAGTTGTGAAGCTGCCATGTATGCTGTGGTGGACAGACATTTTGTAAGGTTTCACATTGTGTAGAAATAGTTGAATATTGTGTAGATATACGGATATTGAAATGGGGGGGGGGGGGGGGGGGGGGGGGGGAATGCATACAGAGGAGGGAAGGTTAAAATGTTTTCTTTTTCCCCCCCAAAAAAAAAGTGTGATTAAAGAGTGACTGTCAGATGTGCACACAAGTAATTTACCTGAGATGGTCATGATTTCGTTAAAAACTGTAGCTGTTTTCTGTTTTCTTTTTCCAAAAAAAAAAGGGGGGGTTGGAGAGGAAGAAAAGAAACCAGATTGTGTGAATGTAAAGATTATGTGAAGGTATCTCTTAATTATTGTTCACCCATGTGAATGTAAAATTTGTGTGAAGGTAATGTTGTTCACCCAGCCAATCTCTGCCCGAGATGTACACTACAAGCACTTCAGACTACACCCAACAGATGCCAAAATTCCGAAGGCCATAACTGTGAGCTCTTGCATGGCAGAAATGGCATTTGTTTCCACTTCTTAACTCATTCACTTGTGTATTCAGTTTTTGATCAATTTTAAGAGGGATTTTGCTGCTGCTTAGAGCCTGGGAAACGCTGTTTCTAACACAAAACATGATACGCTGTGATTGAGCAGTGTTTGTGAAAATAAAATTGTATTTGATGCAGATGGTGTGATTAAAGAGTCAGATGTGCACACAAGTGATTTACCTGAGATGGTCATGATTTCGTTAAAAACTGTAGCTGGATGCTGATGATCTAGAGGGAAAGAAAAGGAACAAGTTCTGAATTTACTTTGAACTTGACTTCAGGTGTAGTTGTACTGAACTTCAAATGAAATGAAGTGGAACTTATCTAGTGACGTTCATGGCCTGCAGTGTGATGTAGTTTGGAGACAGCATAATGGGTCAATTGAAATACTGGTCAGTGAAAATGCATGCTTTCTCTATCTGTTCAGCTAACTACTTAGTAGTAGTAGTAGTAGTAGGGACTGGCTTCATTAGCCTAGACCTCGCGGTCTATCATGTGTCCCCTCTAAATTTCTTCACTTTTTGGGTCATATGGCATGCTACAATTAATATCTTCATTGCAATCCATCATAGTCATGAAACAATTCTCTAAATTTTAAATCATTATCTAGAAAATTCTTGAAAGTATTAATATCAGGTGCAAATTTAATGGTAGTAGGTAATTCATTCCAGTGGTTAGCAACTCTATAAGAAAATGAAAATTTACGTTGATTAGTGTTACAGTGCTTTATAAAAATCTTTCCTTCAGAGTTTCTAGTACTCGAAGTTCGTGCAACAGAAAAGAATGTCTCAATGTCAATATCATCATAGCCATTAAAGATCTTATAAACTTGAATTAGTCACCTCTGATCCTTCTTCCCCTCAGCGAGTGCAGATTCAAATATTTCAATCTTTCATTATATGATAAGTTTTTGCAATGCTTCAGCAATTTGGTAGCTCGTCTTTGAACTTTTTCTAACATTATTGATTGACGCTTTAAAAAAGGGCTCCAAATCACATTAGCATACTCCAAATGCGGCCTGACAAAAGCTTTGTATAATTTCAAAAAAGTATCTTTATCTAAATAAGTAAAACTTCTTTTTATGATACCTAACATCTGGTTAGCTTTATTTACCACTCTCTGTAAGTGAGGGTCAAATGACAACCTGCTATCGAAGGTAACACCCAAGTCTTTTTCTTCAGTAAGAGCCTCTACTTTGTGATAAACTTCATTCTTCCTCATTTTATATTCATTATTTTGATTATTATTCCTGACGTGCAATGCACCACACTTGGTCATGTTGAAATACAGATTCCACGACTCAGACCACTCTTGCAGTTTGTAGATATCGTTTTGAATACAAGTACTCTTTGATACACAATTGTAAATCTTAGTATCATCTGCGAATACTTTACATGGACTCACTTGATTGTGATCACATTAGAAGAAAAAACAAGGGACAAAATTGCTGTATTTGACCACTTTGTTTGGTTTACCTTTACTGTATAGCTTGATAATCAAAAGTAAAAAATATATGTTAATTCATATGATAGCAAAACATCATACAACTCTCCCAAACTTAATGATAATGTAGCATGAAGAAAAGTTTCGGAAAGTTTGCTGAAAAGTGATAAAATTGCATTTTTAAGAGGTATATCATCTTCCACACATTTTGATGTATGAATGCAACTTAAGTCACATTGTGAAGCTGAGAGTTAAGGAATGTTTGGTGGTTTTATGGTTGTTTTGTGTGTTGTTGCTGTGTGTGTGTGTGCTGGTTGTTGCTGAAGGAAAATACGTTAGATTCCTTACACAGGTGCTTTCCCCATCCCAAACCTCCCTTTCTCACCTGTTTTAGAAACATACACAGTTTCTGCTGAACTAAATCTTCCCAGCTGTTATTTCCTGTGGTGAGCAAGAAGCTGAGCATCTCTCTGAGTTTAAAGTCAGTGCAAATTTTGTATTTTTGGTCTTCTCATTACTGCCTAATTTATAAAAGAAAAATGTATTCATTGTGTGATTGACTTTTTTGAGATGGCTCCCCTCTGACTTTTTTGAGACGCCCCCCCCCCCCCCCCCCCCCCCCCTCTCTCCCAGATGAAATCTTTAATTGGCAAGAATAACAGGTTTTTTTTTTGTTTTTTTGTTTTTTTTGTTTTGGTGACAGGGTTCAGAGGCGGACAGAACCAAAGTGGAAGAATTGCAGGATTTGCTGGGAATCCAGACAGCGTCCATCACTCCAGCGTAGACTGTAATGGGCCAACTGGACGCACGCAGCCATCAGAGCCAGCTGTGAACGATGCTGGGGAGAATCGTGAGGAATCACTGGGAGCAGAAGAGGAAGAGAAGCAACCTGGTGCTTCTGTTAGCGAATTAGTTGGTAAGTGTGTTGGAGCATTGACATTGAGGTCTGTGAGATCTGCAGTGGGAAAACAAGCTAGCAAGCTAGCTGATGAGCTGTGCAACAATGTGATGATGGACCAGTAATTTTGAAAGTTGGACATGACTAGCATCGTCTACATTGGTTTTGTAATGCATTACTGTCAGTGGCAGCAAGGACAGAAAGAACTAACCGTTGAAGGTAGCGGAAATGTGTGTTTACCAAGTATTCTACACAGCACTGCAGCAACCATGTAATGCTGAAGGTGATCATTCCATTCATTAGTTAGGATATGTTAAGGAAACAAGAACTTATCAACTTTAGAAGGAACATTAGATAAGTCTGCTTCCTGAAGGTTTCTACTTCGGCCGAAAACGAGAGCTTTCTCTGTTGTGCAAGCTCAGGGTTCGTACGCCCCTTGAAAACCCTTTAAAAAACAACTGGGTCAAAAAGGCCCTTGAAAACCCTTGAAAACTGCAGATATTCCAACCTTCCCTTGAAGTCCCAGGGATGAAAACTCCTCCGCCGTTTATTTTTTCGCATCTCCGCCGAAAGAAAAAGTCTCCGCCGAAACATTATTCGAAGAGTGATGCTCAGAAAACAATCTCAACTTGTCTGCACAGCGAATTTCTTCTCTGTCGGTAATGTTCTCAAACGGCATAGTTCTCATTCTGTTTCCTTCCAATATCATTTCTCATCATGGCGTCGATTCACAGTGAGAGTTTGCCGCCAGTGAGTGCAAACAAAACGAAAAAAAAAAAGAAAAGTATGTGAACCACTAGAAGACCGAGTGGCAGCAGAAGGACGTGTGTGACCGCAGGGTCGCGGATGTAATAAGAAAACATGACAAAGACGGCGAATTTGAAGTGTTTTGCGAGCCTTGCCAAAAACGTGTCTACTTTGGTAGTCGTGGCTTTGTGGCAATCAGAGATCACATCGAGTGTCCCAGTCACCAACAGAAAATGTGTGTGTTTCCCACACCATTACAGCATGTTTTCAGATCATTGGGTATGCAACAATCTACGTTTAATTTCCAAAGATAGTTTGACTCCTACTCTAAGTACTTCCACTCGTAGAGTCTTCAAAGCAAGGGAAAAACGTCAAAGTGACGAAAAGAATATAAAAGAACAAATGACATCAAAATAAACTGATGTCACAACAGTATTGTGTAACACTTTTCCCCTGGTATAATGCAAACGTTTGCTACATTTGTTAGGTGTCTGCTAACAGCCCCCCTATGAAATCCTTTTCCACCAGCCCACTCCCCCCACTACCTATATACTTCCTCTACTCCTCCTCCTCCCCCAACCCCCACCCTCACCCCCCAACACACATACACCACACACTTCACCCCTCCCCCCACCCCCGTCCCCACCTCACACACACACAAACACACCCCCCCCCACACACACACATCACCCCCCCCCCCCCCCCCCCCCCCCCACACACACACACACACACACACTTGTCAAGAGGGGGGGGGGATATGATTAGTTGTAAGAGGGAAGTTGGGGGGGGGGGGGGTGTACTGTTGTGACATCAGTTTGTTTTTATGTCATTTGTTCTTTTATGTTCTTTTTTGTGTTTAGTGTTTCCTGACGAAGGGTCTAAGGCCCAAAAGCTTCAGGTTTTTTTTAAAGGACTTCAAAGTAATCATTTTTCATATTGTGTTTAATGAAGTCCAGCAGTCGTTTTCATACATCTGATTTACTTAGTTTGATTTCCCACTCTGATTTACTTATCTACAGGCCTTATTCTTTATGTCCTGAAAGCACTGTTTGTCAAATTTTTTTTAGCTAGAGTTCTGAGGATTCATCATACTAAATGTTTGTCTCAATTGACATAGTTTCTTTCCACATCGGTCTCAGTCTTCATGGTGTTGAAAGCTGTTCTATAGAATGAGTTGTTTAGAAGCAAGAAAGTGATTTCTAAAGATTTTTATGCCATATTTAATACAAAATATGCTTCAGCTTCAGGGGGCACCGCCCCCTGACCCCTGTCGGGCTGTTGCCCATGTACCCCACTGGGGGCCCATCATGAACCTCCAGATCCCCACCAATCTCCTCTTTTTTTTTAACAACTGTTTTCATCCCTGAAGTCCCCTTAAAAATCGTTTTCGGACCAAAACTGACCGTGACATTTGAAGACGAATCGGAGAACAAACGCGAACAAGACTTCGGACATCGATTTTCGCCTCTCGAATCGTTTTGTGTGTCGTCTGCTTTTCAAGCAAAGGGAAGCAATTCGATAGTTGGTTATCGTTTGTGCATGCGCAGTTCGACTTCCGACAAAGAGCGCTATGCTCCCTCATCTTCAGTGGATTCCAACACTGTTGCGTCTGCCATCATGCCTAAGGGAAATTGCGCATTTGATCCGTTGTGGTTACAGAGTGAAGAATATCGAAGCTGGATCACTGAATGCAGACACAACAAACATGCGTTTTTCTGTAAAGTGTGCAAAAAGACCGTTGATGTTCAGGCAATGGGCGAATCGGCGGTTGCAAGTCACGGAAAGAGGAAGAAACACGTGGAATTGGAAAAAGCGAGTAGGCTGGTAGTTAATCTTACGGACTTCGTTCGGCAATCATCAAATTCATCAACATCAGGTCAGACCCTTTCCTCAGTAAGAATCGTCAGCCAATTCACAATAACAGCAAGTGGGACAGATGTGTTGAAAGCTGAAGTGTTGTGGACGATTCATGCCATCAACAATCATCACAGTTTCCGATCTGCTGAAGACAACACAAAACTGTTTGCAGCTATGTTTCCATATTACTCGATTGCGACGAACTATCGGTGTGTGGAAACCAAAAATAGATATCTTGCAACTTTTGGCATTGCTCCTTTTTTCTGTCAGAACTGAAAAAAGAGTGAAATAACAGACTGAATCTTCAAATCAATCGTCACGTCGTCTCCATAGACTTTAAGTGACTCGTGTGTGCACATTTGTAAAAAAAAGTTAAAAAAAAAAAATCCTGCTTTCAGGGGTTCCATTTATTGCAAAATTTTGCGTAATTATTGCGTTTTTCTGCCTTCCTACGCATTTTTTTCGCGGCCGTGCGTTTAGCGACGCAATTTTCCCAGGACCCTGTTCTCAACCGCAAGCCTGTGTCAGAGGGGCAAAACACGGCACAGACCTACAGCAGACTGCTTGACACCGCTGACAAACGAGCCTCCCCGCCCGTACGGTTGAGACGAAACGTTTGAACCTGTGCGCTCCGACCAGTCAGTGTCGAACGGACGGAGTGCTTCACGAAACGTTTGAACCTGTGCGGTACGACCTATATGCGAGTTTTAAACCTTTCGAGTTTGATCCCACATGCCGCTTCAAAGGACGTACAATTGAATACGAAGCTTTTTCTCGAATATTTAGATTCTTATAATTTTTTGAGTTGACATTCCAAAGCACATCATGGCCTTGATACGATTCAATCAAATGTTTGGTCTCCGAATCGGACAGTCTGATCGCCTTGCTGGACGACGCCATTTTTCCGTTGTCATGGGTGTTCGCTCAATGCTGAGCGTTGATTGGTTGGAGGATACTAGCTGTCCGTTTCGAATAGATCACGGTGTATCTCGAACGGTCGGGTCGAACTGGATGCCGGGTCGAACTGGATGCCGGGATAGGGTTCGACCGGTACGTCCGAAGCGTACGGGCGGGGAGGCTCGTGTGTCAGCACATTTTACTCTGTGGCACTGGCTGACTTTTTGCTAGATCAAGAATGTTCCAAAACGCCTCATCCTTTCTCCCCTCGAAATAAAATGGAATCTTTCCCGCGTCTGCGATGGTGCCATCTTCCAATCGGAATACGTTATGACTTCCCACGCACACACGATCATCCCGGACTCGTGTGGCACAGAAAACGATTCAGAGCTGTTTTGACGGGAGTGAGTACAGTTTACTTTGTTACGCATTTTTTTCAGCGCTGACGCAATTTTTGCGGAGGCGTGCGTTTCTTGACGCAAAAACTAAAAAGTCAGTGGAACCCCTGCCTGCTTTGTTTAAAAGACAGCATTCATGCCACACCCCTTCCCCCTAACTTGCCTACGAGCTAGCCTACACACACACACAAACACACACACACACACCACACACACACACACACACACACACACACAGCCAGAGACACACACAACACACACACACCAGCCAGAGACATACACACACACACACAGACACACAGACACACACATGGACACACACACACATACACATGCACACACAGACACACACACACACAGAGGCAGGCACACACACATACACAGAGAGACATACACACACACACACACACACAGATACACACACGCACATACAGAAGAGAGAGAGAGAGAGACGCGCACACACACACACACAGACAGAGAGACACACACACACACAGAGACAGACAGAGAGAGATAGAGAGAGAGAGACACACACACACAGACAGAGAGAGAGAGAGAGACACACACACACACAGAACACACACACACACACACACACACACACACACACACACACACAGAAAGATACACACACACACACACACACACAGACACACACACAAAACCAAAACAAAACAAAAACCAAACCAAACCAAGCAAAAAAACAGTTCAGTGTGGAGCTGCAGGAAGGCTACCCATGTTCACCTTTTCAAGAGGGATTACCCCGCTCCCTATCCTGCCCCAGAACAAGCATTAGGCTGGTCCAGGCCCGCCAACCATTCACACACACTTCCACACGACAACACATACAGTGGCTGTATTTTAAAAGTAAAGTTTGCTGAGCTCCCTCCTGAAATGTGCCGGGGGGCCTCGGCTGCAGCTGCCGGTAGAGAATTAATGAATATGTCATGCTTTTTGATGAATCATTGAATAAGGACTTGAAACAGGAGCAGCTGGACATCCCATGTCAGATACTGGTCCGGAAAGCAGATTGAAAGTTTTCTTTTTCTGATTTCTCAATTTCTGTGTAAAGACTTCATTTTTATTTTTTGTATATGATATTGAGCGTGGAAAAGACTACAGAAGTGTAATCACCTTATCATCATGGCTGGATTATATGTGTAAGGTAATTACTCACTTTTTTTTTTCCAACTGTACGGCTAAATTTGCCCCTTAAAAATTAAAATATCCCCTTTAGAAACCCTTGAATTTTTTTCCTGTGAGGAAGTGGGAACCCTGAAGCTACTTCTGTTTTCAAGGTTTTTCTTTTCCCCTGCGGCAATGGCAGTGGTATGATCGATCAACAGCATTTTGCTCCATAATTTGACAACGAGTCAGTGACACAGAAAGTGATAAGACTTGTAATCTTATTAATTAACCACTGATGTATTTTGATGACAATAACTTTCCGGCTCACTTGAATGATAAATGTGATTTCGAACCTGGGGAATTTTAATCCAGTGCTACCGATGACATTTTATAGACAGCTGGGATCATTTATGGGAATTTCAAATGGATGTTAATTCCAGAACTATCAAATGAATTTAATCACTTGAATGTCAAGTACTCAAAGGATCTATCAGGTAGATATGAATTATATGACAACTTTACTATCAAATGGATCTGAATTACAGACTGTCAGATAGATGTAAGAGCACATCATATGAACGTAAAAATTGCATGACTGTCAGATGAATGTAAATTAAGACTTGGATAAACAAATGGGTTTGTGAGTGGCTGAAAAATGTTGTGTAGCATAGCTGAGGTATAGTTGGAGGCTTTTATTATATACACTGAAGCTGAGACAGGAAAACAAAAGATAGATTTGAGGAAAGTGAAAACAGTAGTTTATTTTGTGTTATGGTTTGTTTTTTTAATATTATTAGGAATGAAGAAATATATCGCCCAGTCATGTTTTATAAACATTAGATTTGTCCACCCATTGTTTGAAAGGGACCTCAGCTTTTTCCCCTTCTTCTTTTGGATTCATTATGCATGCATGACTTGTCTGCTATTATGGAAGGAGAATACCTTTGCTTTTTGGTTTGGGATAAGTAAGGAAAGCTTGGAAGGATTAAGTTTTGTTCTTAACTGTCTGATATAGTTCAAAATAATACTGCACCACTCTGTAATGTGCCGTGATTCATTTACTATTAACCAAAAGTTAGCTGCCAGTTTCTTTGTTGTGAGGGTCCTGTTGGTCTTAAAACGTTCGTCTATCGTACACATTTTGTACAGATTCTCAAGAGTTTAGGGTCCTAATGTGTTTGACAGTGGGTTGGTGATTTGGGGCCACAAAACTGTGTTCATTTTCTCATGCAAACTGATGTTGCAGAAGACCCTGTCCAGACCAGAGCTACCCTTCGTGCGGAGAGCCAGGAGCTGGTGGAGCTCAGTCAGGAGGAGTTGGAGTCCGTGTCCGAGTTGATCCGAGGACGTGTGAAGCTCTGTGATGTCAATGCTGTGAGTGGAGACCATGTTCTGTGGACTTTGCGTTTGGTGGATGGGACATTGGTGGTCAGCTTTAAGTTTCACTTTTGTCTGAATGAATGACAGGATGATTTGGGCACTGTTCATTCTGTGTTGTTGCTTGACCCTCTTGCATTGGCATTTTCCAAACCAAAACTGCTATTATTCTTATTTTTTGAGAAATCTGTGGAATGCGATCAGTTCACGACCCTAGTCTGTTTGAATGAATCGTTTCCCACACCCCATACTACTGCCAAGATTTCATTGGACACCTCTCAGGGATGCCCATTTATTTTGGCTGGCCGTGACTTAAAACAAGGTCGCAGTGTGTGAGGGAAAGTAACGCCGCATGTGTGGCTGCTTGTGGCAGTAACAAACACGAGGGGAGATGATCAGAGCGGCCGGATACAGGCTAAACAAATGCAAGAGGGTTAACGCCATACTTGACAAAGCACTATACTAAGTTCATGCCGCTCTCAGTCCTAAGGGGGGCTTGCAAACAGCTGCTGTGAAGAGACAGAGCCTGTGACTGGTTTCAGTGGAAAACAAGTGCCTGGAATCAAGCAACATTGAAGTCTAGAATTCGTATTTTTCAAAAAAAATTTTTTAATGTAATTAATAGCGAACCGCCAAGAAAACATAGACAAACGAATCACAAGACAAAACATGATGCGTTTCAGCCTCTTAGGTCTTCTTCAGGCAAGATACAAAACACTCAGGACAAAGAAAATGATCGAGCAATCGCTTATCTTCATTCAATTCAGCGCAAGATGGGCATTGAATGAATGAAAATAAGTGATTGCTTGTTCATTTTTGTTGTCCTGAGTGTTGTTTATCTTGCCTGAAGAAGACCTAAGAGATCAAAACGCGTCGTGTTTTGTCTTGTGGTTCGTTTGTCCAGTTTTCTTGGTGGTTCACTAATTAATTACATTAAAATTTTTTTTAGATTTCCGCCTGCAGTTGCCTCACTTTGCAACTGGTGTTTTTCAGTTTACTTTCCTCTTTGAACAACAGCATTGAATATAGTTGCGGGAAAAATTGTCAGGTGAAGCTGTCTCGATATGGCACCTTGGCTGTGGTTTAAAATGGACCTAGTTTTTTTAGCTCTGAATACAATTGCAGACATTTCTCTGAAATGTTTCTGCAATGTCCAGTTGCCATCTCTTATTTTTCCAGAGTTTCTACATAAATCTTCATCAGTATGTAGTTTCACAGAATTGATGCAACTGCATCACTAACATCGATGATAGGCAGCCAACTGATTTCCACTTCAACCCGTGTCAGTCTTTGAAGGTTGGTTGTTGTGGGGTTTGTTCTTTTCTTTTTTTTTTTGTTGTTGTTTATCATGTTTTCAAGAAATATTTCTAGATGAAAGTAAAGATATGTCATATCTCTGTCTCTAGTTATATTTCCAAATAAATCTGTATTTGAAGTTGTCTCCTATACCTAGCTGGACTTATGCATTGCAAGCTTTGCCAGTTTGTTAACTTTGGTTAAATGCTGCCTCCTGTTACTGTGAAATTCAGATTGATATTGCTGCCGTCACTCTTCAACAAAACTTTGGTGTCTGCTGATTGCAACGACAAGTTTGTTTCTTTGTAAAAATTGGCTGTTCAGATTGATTTTGGCTCTTACTTTGAGCAACGTCATGTCAGAATGTTGACTAAATCCCCGCTGGTTCTACTGTTGATATAGAGTGCTAAAGCATGTGACTTGTACTCAACTTGTGCTTCCTATTTGAACAGCGGTAGCTATGCAGTTCATGTTTATCCAGATCAAGGATTTTTAACTCCGTATATGATGATGCATATTCGTTTGGTTGTGGATCCTATGAGCATGTGTGTATGCTGTGTCAAGTATGGGTTGATTGCATAGCTAAGAATCATTGGATTAAAGAATGTTGTTAGCTGCCAGCATCTGTTGTTCAGAATGTGAAATTTTCTTTTATTTTGCTAGTACCATTTTCACAGCGCCAAGGCCAGTGGGCAAAAATGGTTAGTTTGAGAGCTGCTTCATGAGGATTGTCTTTGTTGTAAGTTTTACAAATTGCTGGGCAAAGAAACTATACCCAGTCATTTATGACAATTTTTTCAGGTCTAATGGTCCAGAAAGTTTAACTCACTGAAACATTTTTCATTATTTACAGGTGTACAGACGCTTATTTCAGCATTTTAAAGAGGAAGGAAACAGGTGAGCACTTCTTTTTCTTTAATGGTTGTGACGTTTATTTAGTCTTGGAAGATGCCTAGGCTGTTGGGGATCTTCAGGATCTTTATTTCAGGTATGTGCATGCAACAGAGTAAAGGTGTAACCAGCTGAGCTCTTTACTGTGTTGTCCATCCAGCATTTGTTTGGACTGCCTCTGGGATGTTCACCCTTCGATGTTCTTTCCAAGGTGATTGTAGACAAGGAAACATGGTGAACTACATGCTCGCATGTTTATAAGGCTCTCAGTTGTCACAAATTTGCAGGTTTTAGTGAAATGTAAAGATGAGATCCTGTGGAGAAAAAAAATTTAGTCAAAAAATTGGGAAGAAGGAAAAATTGGCTGTGGAATTTGCTGAGCATTGGATGCCAATGGGTATGCTAGGAGACAACGCTGACATGAAATCTTGTGCAAAACTCTTCACGATAAGAGGCAGTCAGCATTTTGTTTTAACCAATAGAAGGCAAAAAAAAAAGTCACTTTGGCAAAATAATGCTGCACTCTGATGTTGTGCATGGGCAGGACAGCCAAAGTGAGAGGTTGACTGGAGCTCTCTAGGACAATTGACAAAAGCTGTCTAGGACAATTGACAAAAGCTGTCTAGGACCACATTGTCCTGGATGGAGTCAGACTGAAAAGGGGATAAAACGCCACTCCACGCCAGGATTTGAGTCGGATGGCACCATTTTGAAAGCAAGGGTCAGCAGTTTTTCAGGAAAGGGGATGCCTGCCTGCGTGCCGAACTCTCCTAGAATTGCGATTTTTTTTTTTTTTTTTTACTTTTCGTCAGGAGAGGAGAGGTTCTTGACTTAAGCCAAGAACTTGGTACAAGTTGATTTACTGCTTTACATAGTCATTTGTTGTGTGTTCCTTGTGTAGGACATCGAGAATCCATCTGAAGTACATACTTGACCATAAGAAAATTTTTTCATGTGAGATGTGTAGGTATCTAGCTCTTGCATCTGTAGAGGATGGATCTCGCCAGTGACTGACCACTGAGAAGCCAGGGCTCCCATTTGTACTGACAGACAGGGGGTCCCAGGGACTCCTTCACTGATGCTATAGAGGGTCCCAGAGGGGGTATAGAGAGTCCCATGAACAAAATTAACCAATACAGAAATGTATTTCTTGCTTTTTTAATTATTGGCTTGATAATCATTTCGAGTAAATGAATCTCTCTCTCTCTCTCTCTCTCTCTCTCTCTCTGAAAACAGGCATGAAATTCCTCCGCCTAAGGCGGATTTTTCCGCCCATTTTTTTCATCTGCGCCGCCCGAAAAAAAGGAGTGCCGCCCAAAAAAAAAAAAAATCCTGAAATAAACGTTCGTTCGATGCTATTCCCATTTGGACATTTTGCAACTCTGTTATTCTCAAAAGGGTCAACCGTCACTTCCGCCGTTAATCAACATCCGGTCTTTTCGCGGCTGTCGAACGTCGGACATCGTTAAAATGGCGAAGTTTGTTAAGCGCGCCGCGATTTCACGGCAAAAAAGAAGGGACGAGAAACGATTGGAGGTGGGACTGGCTAGACCAGAAAGTGGACGATGTTCGAGTTGGTGATGTGATTCGTAAATTAGACGAAAAAGGCGCTGCATTTTGTGTTCCATGTGGAAAGATTGTGAACTATGGCAGTCGTGGTTTCATTGCACTGAGATGCCCATATGAATAGGGCAGTCCACAAGAAAAACGCCAGTGCTGTGAAGCACAACACCACCATTGCAGGTATGTAAATATATATATATATATATATATATTTTTTTTTTTAAAGTAGTTTACTTAGGCTGACCCCCCCCCCCCCCTCTCTCTCTCTCTCTCTCTCTGCCTGTCCTTTGCCCTTCCCTGCACTTCTTTCGCTCCTGCGTCTCTCTCGCTCTCTCTCCTCTCTCTCTCCTCTCTCTCTCTCTCTATCGCACACAAGCGCCTTCAAGTACATGCTCTCCTTGTGTCATCTTCTTATCATGATTTGCTCATATAATTTTATGATCTGTATTGTTTCATTATTTTTAATCAGCTCCTTCCTGTCTTATATTGCACATATTATTGTGTTTGTCTTTCACATGATCTTTCTATGAGTGGTTTGCTCTCTCTCTCTCTCTCTCTTTTTTTTTTTTTGCTTCCCTCCCCCCCTTTTTTTTTTTTGCTCCCCCCCCCCGTCCCCCCCCCTCAAATTCCATCTTACTTTCCTAAATACCTTCTACGTATTTTCATGTCTTACAGAAAATGATCACACGTTGTGCCTTGCTCTCTCTCTCTCTCTCTCTCTCTCTCTCTCTCTCTCTCTCTCTCTCTCTCTCTCTCTCTCTCTGTGTGTTCCAAATTATGTACGTACTTGTCATATTCATTTTACTGTCTGTTTTTATACATGCTAATTTTTGTACGTTGTAGTACATTTCCATATATTCCCCCTGCTCAGCCCACCCCCACTCTCTCCTTCCCCTAATTATTGTTATTTTCATTTTTTGTTTGTTTATTATTATTATTTTTTTCATTTCTCTTGTATTTTTATTTGATGTTCCATTATGATTACATGACCGCTTTGTTTGCTTGTTTGCTTTCTTACATTATTTCATTTCACTGCATGTTGTAGTCCCTACTCAGGGAGAGGACTGGATGTAAAAAAGCGTGTCAGTGCTTATCTATTATCCTCGTTAATAAAGAATATTGTCTTGTCTTGCCTTGTCTCTCTCTCTCTCTCTCTCTCTCTCTCTCTCTCTCTTTAGGTCCGAGTCTCGCTCTGTCTCATTTTCAAAATAGATTTTTTTTAGTGATTTCAGTACACAGTTGTTTCCCTTGGGATTACTGATTTCTTGGAGTTTATTATTGGATTGAAACACACCATAATCAACAAACATATGACAATCAACAGAAAATATTTTTACAGCCAGGTTTTTTTTTCTTTTCATTTGTTGCCTAACCTGTAGAATCTATGCATGAGTATTAAAAATATACAGAAATATATTAGATCATGAGTACCTTTATTTTAGGTAATATATTTGTAACAGGTTGAAAGTGATTAGTTTTTCTTTTGACTAGAAATGTGTGGCCATTATTTAGGCAAGAGTACCTCTGACAGTACCATTCTCATAAGTGAATTCCTGAAGTGAATGGAACTTGATGGTGTAGTCTATGTACTTTTTGAGCTTAGGCTATATACTTTCTTTAATTTGTGGTTTGTTTTTGTTTTATTAGACCAAGGCCTACTGAATTTAACTCGGTCTGGTGTCTTTCTGAGTGTATGTCTGTGACTGAATGTGTGCTATGACTCTCTTTATATTCCCCCCCCCCCCCCCCCCCCCCCCCCCCCCCACGCTGAATTTAAACCCAGTGTGTGTGTGTGTCTTCGACTGTTTGTGTGCTGTGATGCTCTCTTAATATAATTATACCCCTCATTCCCACTTTGGATGTCTGGCATGTTGTCTGACTTGGGGATTGTCTCCTATCTGTCTGTGTCTCAGTCGTTCGGTCTGTCTGTCTCTCTCTCTCTCTCTCTTGTGCGCATGCACACACACACATCGCACCACACCAACCTGGTCACACATAGTCACTTATACAAACACACGGTGTCATTGTCATACACACAGAAACGCTCAAAGTACCCCCCCCCCACCTCTCTCTCTCTCTCTCTCTCTCCTTCTCTCTCTCTCTCTCTCTCACTGCATGTTGTAGTCCCTCCTCAGGGCGAGGACTGGATGTAAAAAAGCACGTTAGTGCTTATCTATTATCCTCGTAAATAAAGAATTTTGTCTTGTCTTGTCTTGTCTTGTCTCTCACCCACACACGCAAAATATTTAACGGGACTCGTGATGTTGACAAAGCATGCTTTATGTAGTCCTACTCCAAATATAGACACTACAAGAAGCAGTACAGAAAAGATATTTAAACAATATGCCAGAACAAAGATAAGAATACATTTAGTAACAGAGTGACTAATCATTTGAACAAACAATTGATATCAAACGTGCACTTAGTAGTATGAATACACTTAAGAACCTCATACATAAACATGAAGTCATGACAAAAATTTTCTATATAAAAAAGACTGAGCTAGTCAATCACCGGACAAACAACAACAAAAAACCAAAGGAAGAAGAAAAACGAAGGGGCATAAAAAGCCAAACTGGCTAAGTTGTGCATAAACAATGCCCGAAACCCTAATCCTGATCCTGAGTAATAGTAGCATTGAATTTTTCAGTACACCTGTGCTCTTTCAGATTGAAGTCAAGTCTATATTTGTAAGCTTTAACAATGTCAGTATGTGATATTTTCTCCAGTATGATAAAAACAGTTCGTTACTTAAATATCATTTTCAGGTGAGGCGGTTAGTGAGGTCCAGAGTGCCTATGGTGTTCATCCTTCATCTCCTTGTCAAGCTTGAAAGAAGCAGGTGCAGCGACAAGGGAAACCCCCACTTCATCCACCGCTACCAAGTGCCCCTCGCTACAGCAGAGAGTCTGCAACTTGGAGGCCTTGACCTTGGGATTCGTGGCAGAAACTAACCAGTCTCTGGCTACTGTTCCAAAGCTCATTGACTATGTAAAAGTAAGTTGCAGACCCTTTTACGTTTTTTAGAGCTTTTTTTGTGGACAATTTTAGGTTTTTCCTATCTAATCCAAATGTCAAACCATCAGCTTTAATACTACAGTATAGATTTAATAGCTTGTTTTCTTTATATTTAAAAAAAAAAAAGAAAAAGAAATTTTTCCATGGTTTTACTCGCTTCACCCAGGGGGCCGGTCTAATGTGGATTGACCGCCGTGGTCATACCGTAAAGTTCCCCGACCGTGGTTATTCAGCGGCCTGACCGTTGAAGTCAGTCTAATGGCCGATGACTGCAGTTCTTCAACTTCACAGTCGGGTGACACGACAGTCAGTCCACATTGCTATATTAGTAACAGATAAGCCCAAACTACAACCATTTGTGTTGCATTTTGTTTTTGTGTGTGTGTGTGTATGAGTGTGTGTGTATGTGTGTGTTCTCTCTCTTTCTCTGTCTGACTCTCTCTCTCTCTCTCTCTCTCTCTCTCTCTCTCCCTTCACACCCCCCCTCTCTCTCTCTCTCTCACACACACACTCTCCTCTTTCTCACCCTCCCTCCCTCTCTCTTTCTTGCTCCCCCTCCTCTGTGTCGTACTCATTCCCCCTCCCTCTCTCTCTGCACATCTCAATTTTTTTTTATAAACTTCTTTTAATTCCTTTTAGACTTTTTGAAAATCTGGAATTGTACAATTCAGAGAAGACTGAACATTTCTAGCGCCTCTCAATGTTATGGTCTCTGTAAATATGGCCCATCTTTGGGGCAGGTGACACACATTCAGTGAAGTGTTTGTTTTTTGGTGGACACCGTGGGTCGTCCCTAGATGGCTATGCACAGTCTATGGGACATTAAACAACAAATGAAAATAATAATAATCTTCTGTATTTGTACAAATGTTTCAAATTGATTGAAAATTTAGATTTTTCTTTACCAGGATCCAAAAGTGCCCTGTACCCTACCAAGGGCCTGAGCAATCCTGAGTGTCTGCAGTGCAGGTTTTTTCACTTTGACTAGATGCATCCTAGACCAACTGAAAAATTAGTTTACTGCATTGCTTATTTTTGTTGTCAGTTTGGCCTGACTGGTGGTGTGACTTTTTTCATGCAAGTCATTAATTGTTTTTCAGGCTATGGCTCGTGATGGCAAGGCACTGGACCAGCTGAAGATGTCGCGCACCACCGCTTCGTACAAGCTCAAGTATGGTCTTGGAAAAACAGTGCAAGACTCGCTTCTCGGGGAACTGAGGGAGAGCCACTTCAGCCTGAATATTGATGAAGCGACTAGTAAGACGAACATGAAAGTGCTCACAGTGATGGGTGAGCCACGTCTCCCCTTCGTTTCAGAGGATCATGATTCACCACCTGGGATCCCTTAGCCTCAGGAAAGTGACTGCAGACAGCATTTTCCAAGAACTTGTGAAACTAGGCACTGATCTTGAACTCCCTTGGGAAAATCTAGTTTCGGTTCTGATGGATTCCTGCCGTGTCATGAGGGGGTCAAAGACAGGTTTGGAGGTGAGGCTTCGGGAAGTGGCACCACACCTCCTTGACATTGATGGGGACACGTGCCATCACGCGCACAATGCAGCCAAGAAATTCTGTGGAGAATTTGGGGGGTGGGTTGAGAAGCTGCTGACAGACTTGCATACTCACTTTAAATGGAGTGTGGACCAAAGGGAACACTTAGCTGACCTCTGCCACATCATTGGCATCTCCCATCCACACTGTTGCGCTATGTTCCACATCGCTGGCTGTCTGTACATGAAGTGACTGTTAGGGCATTGGAGCTGTTTGATGCTGTCACGCTGTTCTTTTTCAGCTTCCTCTCTCCAGCTGACAAAGAGATCATGCATGACATTGTGGAGAGCATCCTTGACAAACGTGATGTTGGCGAGAGAGGCCGGGAATCCGTGAAGAGATCCAGAGAGAGCTCTTTAAAAAGGTGGCCTCGTTCACGGATGAAGGAAAAGCGAGGAAGGGAAGAGTCATACAGGCAGTATTTGTCATGAGGTCACAAAACCCTCCTCACCATGATGTTTTATGATGCCGTTCTTCCGAGCCTGAAAGAGTATGTCAAGCTGTTTCAGAGTAGAAAGCCCATGATACACATGCTTCTCCGGGAACAGCACCGACTCCTTGGAAATTTCTTTTCATTTTTTGTGGACCCCACAGCGCTCAGAAAGCACAGGGAGGCCTCAAAACTAGGCACATCCTCAAAAACAGGCACTTCCTCAAAACCAGGCACGTCCTACTGAAATCCTTTGACCTGGACAAGGAGGATAACCTTCAGAAGCGATTCCTCATGTTTGTTGGGACAGCCACAGACAAGATGATGAAAGAGCAGCTGAGGAACAAGCCAGTCGTCACAGCTGCTGTTAGGACCTCATTTTTTAAGAAAGTTGAGAAAGCTTTTGTGGCTTGTGGGAAGTGCCTGCAGGACAAGATGCCTCTTGACAATGAAAATCTGGTGATATGTTCCGCCTTGGACCCAAAACAGAGATGTGAGAGTTCAACTTTAGAGAGCCTACTCAAATCCCCAGCAAAGTGACATCAGTGGAGGACTGTGACCAGTTTCAGAAGGAGGTGAGATTTTACACCATGTCGCAGACACTCCAGATGGAAGAGTCGGATGTGTCTGGACGTCTGGTGGGCAAATGTTGACTCGACATACCCGCTGCTTAGCAAAGGGCCCAAAGCGTTGTTGAGCTGTTTCCATGGACCCATTGTAGAAGGGAGCTTCAGTGCTATGAGTGAGATACTGGATTCACAGTCATCCCAGATGAGTGTAGAGACATACTCTGCTGCCCAGACAGTTAGGACTCACTTGATGGCTAGGGAACAGACTGCTGTTCAGGCCTATGGGAAGAAGAACCCAGCCACAGAGCCAGTGGACATGAAACTGTTCAGGAACTTGAAAAACGCCTGCAGTGTGAACCACCAGAGGCAGAAACAGGAGCGTGCTGCAGGAAGTGCCAGAAGGAACACCTGGTATCTGGTGGAAAGGACGTGTGCAGGGAGTCTGCTCCAGCAGCATCAGCCACCAAAACCAGCAAAGAAAGAAATCTGCAAAAGAATCGACTGCCAGACCAGTACCAAGCACCAGACAGAGCTATTTCCAGAAGTTGGCTCATGACCTTGAAGTAGCCGCAGAAGAATCATTTTACAATCTTCCAGTGCTTGGCCAGGAAGGTTGAGAAGCAGCTTGAAGGTGAAGTGGCAGTGCAGCAGCACTTGGAGGTGAAGGACTACCTGCGGGACAAGAACGCCATCTACCTGCTAATGCCCCGCCTCTTGTTCCTGTACAGGTGTATGGGGATGGCAATTGTCTCCCTCGATGCTGTTCTGTGCTGGCATGCGGTTCAGAGGGCCGGCATCAAGAGATGAGGGCAAGGATCATTGTTGAGCTGGTGGTTCATGAGCGCTTTTATCTGGACAACATCAGTCTGCAGGGCCAGGAACTGACTGTGAAAGCTTGGCTCAACGGCCCAACCTTCCTGAAAAGTATGCCTCACAATCTGACGAATACAACCTTCAAGATTTGACACCAGCTGCTATTAAAGAAATCTTCAGGAAGGAAGTGCAGAACACCACCAAATCTGGCACATACTGGGCATCTGGCAGCTGCATGCTGTAGCCAGTGTCCTGGGATCAAAGCTGCTTTCCATATGCCCTCCTTTCGGGGAAGACAAAACCTACCAGCTTCTCACAGAACTCTGAACCCCAGGTTTCAGCATGACCATCCTTCAGACCCCACAACTTGTCCTGCAATACTCTGGACCAACACTTCTCAGAAGGTGCTTGGAGAGTCCTGGAGACCAAACCATTTTGTTGTTTGTCTCCAAGCTCCAGACAATCAAGCATCATTGTCATCCAGCTACAGCCAGCATCTAAAAAGAGGAAGGCCCCATCACAATCAGGAGACATCAGAAGCTTCTTCACAGCGAGGCCTGAGAAGCATGCAAAAATATGAGAGCATACTGAGAAAAGATCTGACTTTTGGGTCAGGCAGCTAGGGTGATGGCATCTTTTTTTCTCCAGCACCTACTGTATAGTGTTTCAATATCTTTTTTTCCCAGCACCTACTGTATAGTGTTTCAGTGACTGTGCAGTCTGCCAGATTTTTCTGTGTACAGTACAATACTAGTCGTGGATAGTTGTATACAGCAAGTGACAGGATTATTGAATAGAACTGTGGATTAACTGTATATCCAGCCTAGAAGTTTGAAGAAGACCTTGTGGCTATTTAAAGGGTTCCTGTGAACTGGTTGTTATTAGTGGTATCTTTCTGGAACATTTCATTTATTTGAATATTTGTGGACTGGAGGCTGAAAACTGAAATATATGTGGATCGGTCTCTCTGGAGCATGTTATGAGTTTTTGTGGACTGGAGGTTGAGAACTGATGTATACAATTTATATGGACTGGCAGTCAAAAGTAGTGGAACAGCATAGAGCGGAGTCTGTAAATGAATATGATACTTTGTGAGAAAACTTCTGATCTGGCTGTTGAAAACTGACGTGGATGGGAGTATTAGCAGAAGTGGAGTGACTGCAGCAAACTGTTTCAAGGTATGTGTCACTCAGCATGCAACTAACCTTACTACATGTATGTTTTGTTTTTATAGATTTATGTGTACAATTGACTGACTGAATCAATATTGTGATGAAATCTGTCTCATTTTGAGTGAACGAGTCAGTATGCACAATATGTATATATGATCTTTTAAGGTATTATTTATACTGAAAACATGAAAATGTTGCTTTTTTTGCCCTTCTTAACAGCGCTGAAATAGGGCTTTATTTGCAGTTTTAGGCCTTTTATTTCATAAAAAAGCTTCAGCTTCAGGGGGCAGAGCCCCCTGACCCCCGCCAATTTTTCAGCCTTTTTCACTGCTGGTCACTTTCATGCCTGGAAAACATTTCTTAAAAAACATGGGAATCCAGACAAGGATGCTGCAATGTCTTCAAAGTCTTAACATCTCTCTCTCTCTCTCTCTCTCTCTCTCTCTCTCTCTCTCTCTCTCTCTCTCTCTCTCTCAGCCAAACACACACAAAGTGAAACAGAGAGAGATAGAAAGAAAGAGAGAGTAAGAATACACACACACACTCTCTGATTCTTGAGATGTATATCTCTAACACTTCTTCTTCTTCTTCCTAAAATACTGGTTCACTCAAAAACGAGTAGGTCACCAGCGCACTTACCCCACTTACCCTGGAAAACAATCCTGAAAAGAAAATACACACAAGTAATAAACATATTACAAAAAAGCAGAACTGTCAGAAGCAATAAAATGGAAACAAATCTAAGTTTTGAAATGAAAAGACCGATCTGCTGACGTAAAACGTGTGAACTCTGTTTCACTGCAGCACCTTTCGCACTTTCCATCTCCTCTTCTTTTCTCAGCGGCTTGAGCAATGACGTGATCATCACTCTTCTCATGTCTGTACATCGCAGATTTTTGGAAGTTGATAGATCCAGAGACGAAGGCGTTTTTGTCTCTGGACTTGCTACTCGACTTCAGGGCATTACGAGAGCACATGTTGCATTTCATCTTGCCATCTTCGTACTCCAGCCAGCTGAACTCTTTCTCCCAGGCTGAATTATATGCACGGCATTTCTTGTTAGGTGGTGTTGCTGCATATATTTCTTTAGGAATCGACGATTCACTCTCTGTAGCATCTTCAGAAGATGTTTCTTTGCGTTTTTTAGGAGCGCCCAACCACTGAAGCAACGACATATTTGCGAGATGCGATAGCCGTGAACTTCCTTTCTGCTTTGTTCGCCTAGGCTTGTGCACGCGATTGTTACAACTTGTGAGTCATCGAATTGGTTAATTAGTGGTGGCGGGCGCCACAGTCTGAATAAGTCAGCCGGTCGACTGAGTAACCGTTCAGTGACGTGGGCCACAAGGCGAGCCTATCGGTGTTTACGCAGCTTCTCGGCTTACTGTACTTTCGCGGGCACACGCTGTCCTGAATTTGACGGCAGGCAATCGCGCGCGAAGCTTGTGGTGTGCTCAGCTTTGATCACTGACCGCGGCACGTTTTGGGGTTTGCCTGATTTTGTAGTGCGTCCCGCAGGACTCGCTACACGTTTTGTTAGTGCGTCCTTTTCGCTTATAGTGCGTCATGGACGCACATATGTGCGTCATTGGGAGCCCTGGAAGCTGAGTATTTTGAGTGGTGGTTTGGCAGGTTTTGCCAGGCTAAGCCATGTCTCCGTCTTTGTTGATGTCTTTGTTCAGTATGGACTAGGAATACTTGAATTTTTTTTTCTAGTGACTGACTGTCCCCATGCTAGCTTACGAATGTTGCTTGGGAATATTGAACTCGATTTTGTATGTGTGATTTGTTTTGTTTATTTATATAAATTTGGCTTTTGTGGTTGTTATCTGTCGTGTATGTATTGGATGTTTCCGGTCAGGTAAGTTTCCAGAATTCTGCTTTGTGATAGAGTGTAGATTCTATGTTTTGGTTCTCTTGATTATTCTATTAGGACATTTTTAAAACTTGTGATAGATCCTGCACATGCAATTTGGGAGTGATTTTTTTCAATCTCATCTCCTGTGGCCCCTTGGTGACATTATTCCCACGCTGCTCATTTCAGCCATGGTGTACACAGCCGTACCCCTGATTCAGTCTGTTGGTGCTCAGCATACGCAGTCCACGGCAGAAATTGTGGCTCGATGGTTGTGTGGCAACCAACCATAGAGACACTGCAATGCTGCAAAGTCACTTTGTTGATAGTTTGCCCCAACAATCAGGACGCCACAGACTAAGCCTACAAATGACTTTTAATTACACATACTATACCATGGCTCACTAACGGTATGTATGTTAGATTAAACGTAATTTTAGAAGGAAAATTTCCTTTCTTTATGAACCTGCCAGTACTAGAGACTTGAACGTGAAATTGCTTATGGCATGGACCAGGAGAGGAAATCAGGAGCTGATATGAAAAGCCACAGAATTCCACTTTGTGTGTGATCAGGATGATAGAGATTATACTGTGGAGTGGTCATTACACTTTCATTATATCTAGCATTTCCTGTGTTGTTGAGAAAAAAGGTGCATATTTCTAGGTGGTCTCAAACCAAACATCACTACCTTATGAAATTTTGTTCCTCAGCGTAAGTAATAATTATTTAAATTCTGCGTCAGTAGAGAGAATTCTGGTAATTTGTCTTGAATAGCTGGTACAGTCCAACACAGTATGCATTGCAGTAAGGATTGTGTCTGGTATGAGCAAGCATTGCATACGGATTTGTTTTCCTTTGGAAACTATTTTGATTTTCTTGTTTAGTATTTTATGTTATCTGAGAGCCATGTTTACTTTGTGTGTGTGCAGCCAAGCACTGTCGCCCTCTGACATGCATAAGATGGGACTGCGTGTGTCAGGAGCTACTGGACAGGCCAAACTTAAGGTCTGTGGCAGGCACTCGTTTTTGTTGTTTCTTGTTAATCTGGAATAATGAATCCAGTCCAAGTTATTCTGCAAAGTTTTCTTTCTTTCTTTCTTTTCTTTCCTGTTTTTGTTTTTTCTTTAAAAGAATTTTCCAATTAATTTCCATCCACTTGCAGGGCTATTTATCCATACAAACTTTGCATTGTTTAAAAAAAAATTGCATAGCCTACTATGCCACTACACGATAAGCCGTCAATGCTACTCATTTTAGGTATCTTCCACCATAATTTGAGTAAACTGATGTAATCAATTTTAGTAATGAAAAAAAAAATTTATGCACTAGTCATATTTTTAACCCTCTGCCTACCGCATGACTTTGTGCTAAATGACTGCGAGAATACCATACCAAGTGAGGTAACTCCGATTTGCTAACTCATCTATTCTATAAAATTAATGCAAAAATTTCAAAGGCATCACTCCATCCAAAACGGCCATTTTTTCTCATATGTAATGAACTGGTACACAAGGGGAAAAAAACCGAACAGACTAACTCTACTTCAGTGTTCTCAGTGCTGAAACAATTTTCCTTAATTCACTGAATCCACAGAATGTCATGGATTAGGACCACACATTGATTTTCCAAGTCTAAACAAAGTACTGAAACCTTCAGGAACAAAATATAAAGTCATTCAATATGGTCGGCACACTAAATAATCAACTTGTGCTGTGAAGGAAAAAAAACACACCCAAACTTCAACAATTTTGTTAAACTGATTTGTCTTCTAACTACTGAGGGTAAAAAAAATAGCAAGAACAGATTACTTAATACTAGACTGTAGATTACGATGGAATTCAGCAAAAAAGTGCTTTTGCACAAGTGCACCGAGCAATCCCCCCTCCCCCCAACACACACACACACACAAAAAGCACTGCATGGAAGCCATTTTTACTGAAGCAGATGCTGCCAGATACCAGGTCTTAATTCAGTCGTGCCAAACTCCAAGCATTGGAATGAAATGTAGGGCCAGTCATCCTTGAGGGGCAGATAAGGGCGGATCTTTTATTAACTGGTTACATGGGGTAGGTGGAATGGTAGCTAGTAGATTAACTACCAGCTCCAGAAAGACTTTTCCTTTTGTCTGATTCTGATGATTGAGCTGGTGATTCGGTAATGTGTCATGGGTGGACTGGCTTGTGTCTGTGTGCAGGTGCTTAGAGCGTTGAAGCTGCTGACCATCTCTTCCAAAGGAGAGGTCAAACTGGTGTGAAGATCAGCGATTGCTGCAATTCAGTTGGTGCCATCTACTGGGTAGGACCATACATGCTCACTTTTTGTCTTCTGGAGTCCACCAGCACATATATGTACAAAGTTCATTGGTTGGTTGTTGTTTTTTTATATTGTGCATGCATTTTGGTTGAGGCTTTGAGGATCTTTGCTTTCGTTTTTGTCATGAGAGAATGTTTTTGTCTTGTTTGCAATAACTTTATTTAATATGCGATAAATTTTTACAGATACGAGAGTGGACATTTTCTGCTGATTTTCATGTATTATTCTAATCCCGCTTGCGAGCAGTATAATTGTTTTGTATATATCAGGTGTAATTAATTTTATGTACAAAGAGTTTACTACACTGTTGTTTGAAAAGAAAATTATGAACAGTGGCATACAAATGCATATATGTGCAAAGAGTTGACAGCACACACATACGTTGATGCTAGCACTGTCCAGCATTTCACATGGGAGAGGTGTAAGCCTTTGTCCAGCTAATCTTGTCATTATTGCCACCATTTTGCATCGTGTGTGCTTCATATGTAAACCACTTGACTGCTGAACTTAACCATCCTGTGAAATGGTGAAAGAAGAATGGTTTGAATGTAGGTGAAATATTGGTGCCGAAGTGGGAATACACCTTAATGTGGCTGCTGTAGCCTTGTTGACCCTTGTTGTGTTCAGGAGATCTGTGACACTGGTTTATATGGGGGTAGGTGGTCATTGGGAAAGGAACTGGCAGCATCTTGGGGCTGAGGGACATGGGTTGAAGTGGAGGGGCAACAGACTGGATTTCCTTTTTTTTTTTTTTTTTACCCCTCGCATCAGGGCTGCCAACCCCCAGATATGTATATCAGGAACAGAGAACTTTCAAATCAGGGACACAGCCTGATTTTCAGGGACATTTACTGATAATGATTAGAATAATAAAAACACCAACATGATTATGTATCATAACATACACATCTTGAGTAAAGTTTGAGAAAAGCCCTTCAGATATAAACATATGTACATTGAAGGTCATCTGGCATTACTGAAGAGACCCGTAGCAGGCACTCTTCAGGACAGCCATCTGACTGTATCACGTGATCCAGCGCAGACCCTGGCCTTGACTTATAATAATAATAATAATGAATATTTCTATAGCGCAAATCCTAAATTAGCTCTAAGCGCTTTACAATACAAGGACTAACGAAAACACGCACGCGCGCACGCGCGCACGCACACACACACACACACGCACACACACACACACACACACACACACACACACACACACACACACACACACACACACACACACGCACACAAACCGCATACTCAGGCACGGGGAAGCAGATACGCACAGCACACACGGGAAAGCAGACACGCACAACCACTCACGCACACCTCGCACACACACACCCACACAAACTGACATCTGTGTATGACCGGGACTTTTGAATTATCAGCCGAAATAGACTGTAAAAAGATGAGTTTTTAGTTTCGTTTTAAAGACTGGAAAAGAGTCACAGTGCCTGATGTCGTGTGGAAGAGAATTCCAAGTTTTAGGAGCCAGGAAGGAGAAGGAACAATCCCCCCTTCTTTTGCATTTGAATCTGGGAGGAACCAGGAGCAACGAGTCAGAAGACGAGCGAAGGGTTCTAGCTGGGCAGTATAAGTTTAGAAGGTCAGACAGATAGGCTGGAGTTCCAGATTTAACAGCATTGAAACAGAGGCATGCGATTTTATGTCACCCTGGCTTTGACCGGCAACCAGTGAAGTCTGCATAATAATAGTTGAGGGTGTTCTTTGAAGGGAGCTTTGAGGATTAGTCTAGCAGCACAGTTTTGAACGTGCTGAAGTTTTTTGGTGAGGTAGTCGGGAAGGCCTGCTAGTAGAGAATTACAGTAACAGTGTTGATTCTAGAGCGCGCCCTTGCGGGATTCCCGCAATATTTTTCTGAAGGCCGCAAAAAATCGCGAAAGACGCGGCCCAAAAGCCGCAAAAAAAAGAGAACGAACGCGTTTTTGCACAACCAGCGCGGCTTCGCCGCTGCCGTGTGTATAGCCTCCTGAGCAATTCCTTTAGCCGAACGCGCGTTCTACCAAATTTTTTCATTGGCCGAGAAGCAGCAGTTGAGCCAATCAGCGGTACTGGCAGTTCAACAGTCCTCATGTCGGCTTCAACGATGAAGCGCGCGAAGCCAAACACTCTGTTTTCTTTCGCCTTCACGAAGAAAAAACGCACTGATATATCTAAAGATCATCAGCTGGAAGCCGATAATGAGTCTACAGCCACCGTTACGGCTACTCAGTCAAGCGATAGCGTGTCTCAGCCGATCGACGCCGGAGGCGAAACGGTTGAAAGTGCCAGTGAACCCGAAGATCAGCAAGATAATGAAGATGGTGAAAACGAAGCCGATCCCTCCAGTTCGAAAACGGAGGAGCAGAAGAAACTCTACAAGGCGTTTCAAGAATCATGGTTGAAAGACAGACCCTGGTTAAAGAAGGAAGAAGATGGAAGCATGATGTGCTCCTTGTGCCTGAAACACAAAAAAAAAGAACACGTTCACGAAGCCGGGGTGCAAGAACTATCGAACATCAACTCTGACACGGCATGTTCCGACTGTGAGCGTGGTTTCAGTGCCCAAAATGCCATCAAGACAGCCAGGAGAAACAGGCTGAAAGAAGACAGCCTCAATGTGCTGATGACCATCAAATGTGAAGGTCCTCCCATCAATGACCATGACTTCACAGCTGCTGCAGCAGAGTGGAAGCAACAGAAGGATAGGAGGATCTACAAGAAATGAATGGAGTTCTGTGGGCTGTACATATGTATAAAGCTTTTCAGTTGTGTATGGTGAAGGTGTACACAGTGACTTTTCACAGTTAAAGGGTTTTCTTAAGGTGATGGTATATAAATCTTGACAATAGTGATGGTCACTTCATATAAAGAGACTGAATTAATTGTGGGGTAGGCTTAGAGTTGTTGGATTCTATGATGAGGTGACAACAGACTTGCTCACTTGCTGTATGACTGCCAAGAAGGGAGCTCAGCTGAGTACATGCACCACCAGAAAAAGACAAGTCTTCTAAGGTATGTCAGAATGTGTGTGTACTCTGTGTGTGTGTGTGTGTGTGTGTGTGTGTGTGTGTTTCTGTAATAAAATGTAACTCGTTTCTTGTTTCTTTTTGTTGTTTTAGTTTACTTTGGCCATAATGTAATCATTGTGATTAAGCTTTAAAATCTGAATTTTCACGCGTTTTGAGGGCCTCCCATTTTCACCCTATGGGCCCCCCTTTTTTTATGTGAGGGGGCCCTTGGGCCCCCTTTTTGAAATCCTAGAATCAACACTGCAGTAATCGAGACGCGAAAGCACGAGAGAAGTGGTGAGAGTTTTGGTTGCTTCAGTGGTAAGGAGATGTCGGATAGCACCTATACGTCTAATTTCCAGAAAGCATATTTTACAGACATGGTTCACCTGTGCCTTCATATCAAGATCGCTGTCGATAAAGACACCAAGGTTTTTAACCTTTCTGAGAAGGGAATAACAGTACTGCAGATCAGAAGTGAAGAATTTACAGAAAGAGCGGGTGTTTTTGCTGCTGGTAAACTGAACAGCAAGGCTTCAGTTTTGTCATGGTTTAGCTGAAGTTTGACTTGGAGACGATCAGAGCTTCCCGAGTTTCTGAACCCAGGCTGCCTCGAAAGTCAGTCTTATTCTTTTTCACAACTGAGAACAGATGTTCACAGTGAACAGAAGAATGGGGAGAATGTGGAACATCACATCTGGCAAGATCTTGAACACTTGTTCCCCATCCTCTTTAATTTGGCTGACTGCATTCCGCACAGCCTCCACCCTTTCAGTGCCCTGAATGCAGCTGGGTCAGGTCAGTACACTGGTGAGTCATTCTTTGCTTCTGGTAACTAAAGGAGGGACCAAGTGTCCGAATTTCAAAATGGCTGCACAAGTGTGAAAACTTTAACTGGTTTCCTCAAGGTAAGCAAAGTCATCCGCTAAAAGAAAGAAATTGGTGGCCTTACTTGTTGCTGTGCTATGCCCATGGGAACACCCGAGGTGTTGGACCAGTAACTGCGTTACGTGTTGGCGCTACATCAGTAATAAAATGCCTTATTTGTACAAAAATGAAAATTGGTCATAGGTTGTTTATTAGCAGACATCAGAAGTGTGCGTGAACAGATTTGATGTTATCACCCTTCTGCCTGTGATGTCAGCATTGACTCGTTTATTAGTAATTCACTGTGACTCATGCAAGAACAACTGCTTGCCAAATATGGTCTGTGCTCTTTCCTCCTGATCCTAAAAATGAAATGAATATGGCAAATAAAGAGGCTTCATTTTCTTTCAAGAAGTATGTGACCGTTTCCATAAAGTATAACTGCGTTACATATGACACCAACATCACTCTCAAAGGAAGCACATTGAATTTTAGCAACTGACCATTTATTATTGTCTAGGACTGAAAGTCCTTTACACATCCTATTAATTTTCCCCCTCCCCCTCCCCCCACCCCCTATTCCCCACCCCCTTGGCTTCATTTATTAGAAACAAATGAGAAATGCAATCGAAATATTGTGCAAACCACATTTAATTTGTAACATAAATGAGTACTTACCTGTACAGGGCTCCCCCTCAGCTGCTGGTGAAGAGGGTGGGCTCACCCCCAATCTAAAATTCTAGAGGGTATTTTCACCCTCACTTTCAAACTTTAGAGGGTGATTTTATTAAGACTTGACGCAACTTAAGCAATATCTACAGCATACTCTCGGTGACTGGTCTCTGTACCAAATGCACAGAACATGTGCAGGTTCTTTGAATACAAAGTAGTGTACCAAAGAATCATTCATACAACAAAAATGAGCACACCAAACACTAGCAAATTCTCTCTTTACTTTTCACTTTTCACTTTGTGATTTTCTTGTGTGTGTGAGTGAGCGAGTGACCGCTGTAGTTTTGCTTTAATATCACTATGTGATCAGAGTTTGTACACCTGCTGTACTGCTTGTTCATGTTGTTGCTCAGTTGCCAGCAAAAATATTCATTTCAAACTGAATCAAATCAAACAAAAATGTCCATGAATAAGTCACCAAACTAACACACATTTAGAATTAGAAGTTGGTGAAATCATGGCATAACATGTACGTAATATTAAAAGTCTAGGCCTACATGTTGGAAGAGCACCAGGTCCAGGATTTGTCAAGGTTATCACACTGAACAGGCAATGAGTGTGGCTAAAGAAGGGGGCGGCTATCCTTGGCCGTGATCGTTGGGTAGGGGGGACCCAGTGAAACGGAAAGGGAGAAAAAGATGTTGTCAGAGGGAGGGGATTCCTTAAGGTGGCGCTAGGCGTAGATTTTAGGGTATTTTCGTTTCTCAGGTTCTACATAAACTATCATTATAAAATTTGGCACAGAGGCAGAACATGTCAAAAGTATTGCACATGCCAAGTTTTATGTATCTAGCTTATGTGGAAACAAGGTTATTACAAGGTTATTACACATTCTCATCCGAACAACAGTAGTGTACATTCGCCTTCATATCTCAAGAAAACAGAATTTTTTCACAAGTTTCAGATGTACAGTGTTTCATTCCAATGATCAAAGAATGCAACTATCACAAAAGTTATTATCTGAACTTGAAAATCTATTCTCACCACTCATTCAAAAAAGGCGAATTTTTTTCTCTTCGGTTTGGTGACATATCATCATATGCAGCTTGAAAACCATTTGAGATACAATGTTCTTGTGGTTGTAGTTGCACTCAGAAGCCATTTTTTACATAAGTATGCAAACTTTGGTGTGAATATATTGATGGAAGTGTGTCAAAAGCTGGGCGAGAAAACGTGCGTCCTTGAAAAATAAACGTTTGAGAAAATTGAGTTTGAATTTTGATCTTGTGTTTTCTGATGGTCCAAGACATCAACAAGGTAAGATTTTATACAAAATATCTTTTTTTACAATGTTTGTTCACAGGATATGAGGTAATATTAAAAAAAAGAAGGAAAGAAGTGATATTTTTGGTCTTCAGAACCGTCCTGCCCCATAAACCTCTCCTTCCCGTTCTTGCTGTTCCTGTCGTTCTTGACGACGAATTGTGTCAATGGTTTGCCTTCTCTTCTTTTCTCTGATGGAGGTTTTTCTGGTTGCTGACTTGACCCTGGAGACATCTTCTTTCTCTGCATATTTCACTGCAGTCTCTGATGCCCTCAGTTCAAGCTCCAGAATAACATCCAGCAAAGCAGAGAGCCCTTATTGAATTTTTGAACCGCAACTGCCAAGGCTGTGTCCACAGTCTTGAAATTGGCCCATCTTTCTTTTGGCAAATTCTCCAAAGGAGTGAGTGGAAACTTTCATTTGAATTTTGTGTTTTCCCACTCGGCACCTTTGGAGCAGCTGGGGATCGCCAAGCCTTTTGTAGACAGGAATCAGGGCATCAGCGATACCTCGGGGAAGAGGATGATTATGGGCCGAGGTTTACGGACCTGGTTCGCTTGATCCCTCTGGTAAAAACACCAAGAGGACTTGCCTTGAGGACAGAAGGTGTGGTGTGGGTCATCATCAGTGCTGATGGTGTGGAAAAAACTGGCCCAGACAGCATTTTCCATTTTCTTCGCATCGCCACTGTTGTCCTTTATGGCCCTACCATAATAATTTGTTAGCTTTTTGATCCTGTCATCAGTCAGTTTTCCTCGCCCCCCAATGGGAAGTTTCTGGGCCTTTCTTTTTTTCAACAAGAGTACGCAGAGCAGTGCCCATGCGCTTTGTAACATGGTTGACACACTCAATTTTCACCACTTCAGTGCCCTGGTATGGATCTTCATGTACAATTCTGGAGTGTGTCTTGGCATCACCATCTCCTAACATTTCAGTGTACCTAAACTTGAATTTTTCTATAGAGCGGTTGAAGAGAATGGCAGCACCTTCAACTTCCATAGCTGCTGATGAGCAGTTTATATTTTTCTGGCAATCAGGACGATGTTTTTCAATCCATTCTGCATATGTTGGATCATTTGTGTCTGGGCCTGTTTCGCAAACTTGGCAATAATTGCTAAGGGCCACAAAATCATGATCAGGCCAGTGATAATGTCTATGACAGTGACAATGCCATTATGCGATGTTCGACCCCGTTTTTGCCAGCTTCCATCAATAGAAATGGATATGTCTAGCACACCATCAGCATCGGGATTCCCCTGGTTCATTTGACCATAGGCACTCCTTATTTCCTCAGCAGCCTCTTGAAGATGTTTTTCTGCTGCACTTTTAGCACTCAAATGCAGCTGGGACTTATAAAAGTACCAGGTTTTTACACTCATGGGCTGTGGCATGTTCATTATTCCGAAAAACCTGCACATCTGAGTGTAACTCAAACCACAAGATGTAGAGGCAGCAATCAGCTGCCTGTTGATGTCATAGCCCGTGTGCTTGGTGCCCGTCTTCTGGGAGGTCCACTCGTTGCAGATGTTGCCACACTCCGCACAGGACACCTCCAGCATAAGTGATGACCCCATTCGGAAGGTAGGCCCCCCCTCCCATATGGTCAGCAGCTGAAAATGTAATAGTTCCCTCAGAAAAGGTGTGTGTGTGTGTGTGTGTGTGTGTGTGTGTGTGTGTGTGTGTGTGTGTGTGTGAATGCTCATTTGTGTGGAAAAGAAATCTCAAATTATCCCAGAAACTGTGTAGTGTGTGTGTGTGTGTGTGTGTGTGTGTGTGTGTGTGTGGTGTGTGTGTGTGTGTGTGTGTGTGACCGAGTCCCTGAATGTACACACCTACACATGTATTCTCTCTCTCTCTCTCTCTCTCTACTGGAATAAAATGTCATTCTCTCTCTCTCCCTCTCTCCTGCAAAATGAAAAGAAAAAAAGAAAAAGAAGAAAAGACAGCCAGGAATAAAAAAAAGAAAAGCCCAACTCACGGATTCATTGCATGAAGGGCAGTGCAGTTTGGAAATGATCGCCTGCAGTTGCCCGATGTTTGCGATCACGTTCATGTCGGTCGACCCAGTCACATCTTGTTCCTCCTCCACCCCCCCTTCCTCTGCCTTTGAAGTCTCCGTGTCCGAATCACTCGACTCCTCGTGTTTTCTTTTCCGGCTGCTAAAATACTTCATCTTTCGGACTGAAGCACTACTGGCACTTGAAGGCACTGTTTTCGATGTTGATGGCATGGGTGATGGGGATCTTTGTCGAGATGTGGATGGAACCGGACTCGACGATCGTGTTTCGCTGGGCACAGTGGTCTCCATTGTCACTGGTTTACTGCCTTTTTGTGCGGTTTTCTTCCCCCTTTTCCGTTTCCCAAACTTGTTGAGAGTCCGAAATTTTGCTTTCCTTGGACCAGGCATTTCGATCGCTCCGATTTATCGCTCACAAAATAAAATAATGCAACATCGGACGTACGCAGAACAGACTCTTACAGCAGACGACGGCTTGTTTATGGTTGGTTGCAGCCAATGGTTAGGCTCAGATAGGTCACATGACTAAACATCCGGGCAACCGGAACTTGGCCGGAATGCAGTGAGAGCCAATGAAAAAGCTCATACTAATATCAGCCAATCAATGCAGCGAGATTGGCAGCTCAGTGACCTCCTTTGCTGCGGTACTATGCTGACTGTATAGGAATTTTCCACTGATAAACAACACCAAGGTCAAGGTCGTGTGTTCCCCTCCAGTTTAGTAGGTCACAAGCCTACCTTCATGGCCTGATAGTGGCGGTGTGCGTGTTTGAAAGTAGACACTTTTTCGACTTCTTTTTCGATTTTCTCGCACCCCCACTCAACAAAACACATTTAAGGTGGCGCTAGGCGTAGATTTTAGGGTATTTTCGTTTCTCAGGTTCTACATAAACTATCATTATAAAATTTGGCACAGAGGCAGAACATGTCAAAAGTATTGCACATGCCAAGTTTTATGTATCTAGCTTATGTGGAAACAAGGTTATTACAAGGTTATTACACATTCTCATCCGAACAACAGTAGTGTACATTCGCCCTTCATATCTCAAGAAAACAGAATTTTTTCACAAGTTTCAGATGTACAGTGTTTCATTCCAATGATCAAAGAATGCAACTATCACAAAAGTTATTATCTGAACTTGAAAATCTATTCTCACCACTCATTCAAAAAAGGCGAATTTTTTTTCTCTTCGGTTTGGTGACATATCATCATATGCAGCTTGAAAACCATTTGAGATACAATGTTCTTGTGGTTGTAGTTGCACTCAGAAGCCATTTTTACATAAGTATGCAAACTTTGGTGTGAATATATTGATGGGAAGTGTGTCAAAAGCTGGGCGAGAAAACGTGCGTCCTTGAAAAATAAACGTTTTGAGAAAATTGAGTTTGAATTTTGATCTTGTGTTTTCTGATGGTCCAAGACATCAACAAGGTAAGATTTTATACAAAATATCTTTTTTACAATGTTTGTTCACAGGATATGAGGTAATATTAAAAAAAAGAAGGAAAGAAGTGATATTTTTGGTCTTCAGAACCGTCCTGCCCCATAAACCTCTCCTTCCCGTTCTTGCTGTTCCTGTCGTTCTTGACGACGAATTGTGTCAATGGTTTGCCTTCTCTTCTTTTCTCTGATGGAGGTTTTTCTGGTTGCTGACTTGACCCTGGAGACATCTTCTTTCTCTGCATATTTCACTGCAGTCTCTGATGCCCTCAGTTCAAGCTCCAGAATAACATCCAGCAAAGCAGAGGAGCCCTTATTGAATTTTTGAACCGCAACTGCCAAGGCTGTGTCCACAGTCTTGAAATTGGCCCATCTTTCTTTTGGGCAAATTCTCCAAAGGAGTGAGTGGAAACTTTCATTTGAATTTTGTGTTTTCCCACTCAGGCACCTTTGGAGCAGCTGGGGATCGCCAAGCCTTTTGTAGACAGGAATCAGGGCATCAGCGATACCTCGGGGAAGAGGATGATTATGGGGCCGAGGTTTACGGACCTGGTTCGCTTGATCCCTCTGGTAAAAACACCAAGAGGACTTGCCTTGAGGACAGAAGGTGTGGTGTGGGTCATCATCAGTGCTGATGGTGTGGAAAAAACTGGCCCAGACAGCATTTTCCATTTTCTTCGCATCGCCACTGTTGTCCTTTATGGCCCTACCATAATAATTTGTTAGCTTTTTGATCCTGTCATCAGTCAGTTTTCCTCGCCCCCCAATGGGAAGTTTCTGGGCCTTTCTTTTTTCAACAAGAGTACGCAGAGCAGTGCCCATGCGCTTTGTAACATGGTTGACACACTCAATTTTCACCACTTCAGTGCCCTGGTATGGATCTTCATGTACAATTCTGGAGTGTGTCTTGGCATCACCATCTCCTAACATTTCAGTGTACCTAAACTTGAATTTTTCTATAGAGCGGTTGAAGAGAATGGCAGCACCTTCAACTTCCATAGCTGCTGATGAGCAGTTTATATTTTTCTGGCAATCAGGACGATGTTTTTCAATCCATTCTGCATATGTTGGATCATTTGTGTCTGGGCCTGTTTCGCAAACTTGGCAATAATTGCTAAGGGCCACAAAATCAATGATCAGGCCAGTGATAATGTCTATGACAGTGACAATGCCATTATGCGATGTTCGACCCCGTTTTTGCCAGCTTCCATCAATAGAAATGGATATGTCTAGCACACCATCAGCATCGGGATTCCCCTGGTTCATTTGACCATAGGCACTCCTTATTTCCTCAGCAGCCTCTTGAAGATGTTTTTCTGCTGCACTTTTAGCACTCAAATGCAGCTGGGACTTATAAAAGTACCAGGTTTTTACACTCATGGGCTGTGGCATGTTCATTATTCCGAAAAACCTACACATCTGAGTGTAACTCAAACCACAAGATGTAGAGGCAGCAATCAGCTGCCTGTTGATGTCATAGCCCGTGTGCTTGGTGCCCGTCTTCTGGGAGGTCCACTCGTTGCAGATGTTGCCACACTCCGCACAGGACACCTCCAGCATAAGTGATGACCCCATTCGGAAGGTAGGCCCCCCCTCCCATATGGTCAGCAGCTGAAAATGTAATAGTTCCCTCAGAAAAGGTGTGTGTGTGTGTGTGTGTGTGTGTGTGTGTGTGAATGCTCATTTGTGTGGAAAAGAAATCTCAAATTATCCCAGAAACTGTGTATGTGTGTGTGTGTGTGTGTGTGTGTGTGTGTGTGTGTGTGTGTGTGTGTGTGACCGAGTCCCTGAATGTACACACCTGCACATGTATTCTCTCTCTCTCTCTCTCTCTCTCTCTCTACTGGAATAAAATGTCATTCTCTCTCTCTCCCTCTCTCCTGCAAAATGAAAAGAAAAAAAGAAAAAGAAGAAAAGACAGCCAGGAATAAAAAAAAGAAAAGCCCAACTCACGGATTCATTGCATGAAGGGCAGTGCAGTTTGGAAATGATCGCCTGCAGTTGCCCGATGTTTGCGATCACGTTCATGTCGGTCGACCCAGTCACATCTTGTTCCTCCTCCACCCCCCCTTCCTCTGCCTTTGAAGTCTCCGTGTCCGAATCACTCGACTCCTCGTGTTTTCTTTTCCGGCTGCTAAAATACTTCATCTTTCGGACTGAAGCACTACTGGCACTTGAAGGCACCGTTTTCGATGTTGATGGCATGGGTGATGGGGATCTTTGTCGAGATGTGGATGGAACCGGACTCGACGATCGTGTTTCGCTGGGCACAGTGGTCTCCATTGTCACTGGTTTACTGCCTTTTTGTGCGGTTTTCTTCCCCCTTTTCCGTTTCCCAAACTTGTTGAGAGTCCGAAATTTTGCTTTCCTTGGACCAGGCATTTCGATCGCTCCGATTTATCGCTCACAAAATAAAATAATGCAACGTCGGACGTACGCAGAACAGACTCTTACAGCAGACGACGGCTTGTTTATGGTTGGTTGCAGCCAATGGTTAGGCTCAGATAGGTCACATGACTAAACATCCGGGCAACCGGAACTTGGCCGGAATGCAGTGAGAGCCAATGAAAAAGCTCATACTAATATCAGCCAATCAATGCAGCGAGATTGGCAGCTCAGTGACCTCCTTTGCTGCGGTACTATGCTGACTGTATAGGAATTTTCCACTGATAAACAACACCAAGGTCAAGGTCGTGTGTTCCCCTCCAGTTTAGTAGGTCACAAGCCTACCTTCATGGCCTGATAGTGGCGGTGTGCGTGTTTGAAAGTAGACACTTTTTCGACTTCTTTTTCGATTTTCTCGCACCCCCACTCAACAAAACACATTTAACAACGATCAGGGCGCCAGCTCTCCAAAATGGAAAGGTCCCCAGACTGGGGGAGGGAATCCTCGAACCCCTCCTCAAGTTGTGGGTCAGCGTATTCGTGAAGGGGAAGTTCAGGTCCACCTTCGGAATGCCAGGTCAGGGGTGCGTGGGAGTCCCGACCTCGTTGGGAAGAGCGGAAAAACGAGGACGGGTCCCCGGTGGTTCCATATTCGGCGTGTAAACTAGGGGACTGCCGATCGGACAGCGCCCGAGAGGAAGGGGGGGCCCCGGTCATTCCAGCTCCAGACCTGCCAACCATTACGCATTTCGCGTAATTTATTACGCCCAAGTGATAATTCTTACGCCCTTACGCATTTAGCCCAAAAATTACGCATTGAAAGTTTTCAAAAAAAAAAAAAAAAAAAAACGGACGAAAAAATCGGCTTATGTACAGACACGCACGGCGCCGTGCGTATAACAAGTAATCTTCAAGAAGCGTTTCTGGTCATGCGCAGTTCGTTTCACCATCTTTACCATTCAGCGAAGTTGGCGTCTTTTTGAAGTTTTAGCTACGAAAATGTCGAAACGTGGAGTAGAAAGTTTTGGACAAGATGCGAAAAAGAAAAAACTTGGTCAAAAGTTCCGAAAAGAATACTCGGAAAAGTTCCCCTGCATACGACCTTCGGCTAAAGGTGCAAATTGTGCAAGGTGTACCACTTGCGAGTCGGACTTCACAATTTCCAATCGCGGGATGGTGGATGTGAAGCGTCACCTCGAGTCGCGCAAGCACATCGATTCCTCTAACGCGCCGAATTCTTCCAGCATCAACACTTTTTTCAGACTGTAGACACCTCAAAAGAGGATGAAATTAGGAAAAGGGTAATTGGGGATGAAGCATTGGTGGCCGGATTTTTCGTCGAGCACAACATCGCTCTTAGCGCAGCCGACCATGCATCCAAGCTTTTTACAGAAGCGTTCTCAGATTCGGAGATCGCCAAACAGTTCAAGAGCGGTCGAACAAAGACAACACACATTGTAAGGACCCTTCTCATGGAAGGCTTAACTGCTGCTGCATCTCGACTGCAGAATGGACCGTTTGTGTTGGGGATTGATGGAAGTCAGGAAGGGGGGGGGGGGGGGGGGGGGGGGGGGGGGACAAATTCTTTCCTGGGGTGGTGCGATACTTAACAAATGACACAATCACCACTGAGCTGATAGCCAACCCCACATGCACAGAATCATCAACAGGGGAGAACATTTTTTAGGTTATGTATTTTCTTAATTTCATGTTCCCAGTTTCTCCATCTTCAAACTCCCCCCTCCCCCCCCCCCCCCCCCCCCCCCCCCCCTCCTCAAGTTCAAATCTTTGCCAAGTCATTACTATCAAGACAGTTGAGTTGTTGGCCTGCGCTTGTTTTTCCCCCCACCATTAGATAAGATTGTTCGTCTATGTGTATTTGTCTGACCTTATTCAAGTTTAAAAGGTTGTGCCAGTCTTGAATAAAAGTTACTTTGTGTTAGGTTTCCTTTTAAATGGGAGCAAACGTGACCCCACTTGTTTACTGTTTATTGTTTACTGTTCTCTGCCTCATTTCATTTCCAATTTTTTAGGTTGTTTCTGGCGCACTATCAAGCCTTGGTGTGCCATGCCATGATGGTTTAGGGGATTTGTGTGTGTTTCCAGTGTATTCTACATTTTCATAATTTGTAGAGATTTCTTGTGACACTTAAAAAAGAAAAGCTTGTTTTTGAAGAAAAGTAAAGTTAAAAAAAATTGTGTGAACAATTTCATCACATCGTGTTTGTTTGAAAAAAGGTAACTGTCACGCTCGATTACTCTTAGCTTTCAGAAATTACACATTTCTGCCTCACTGAGCTTCAATTCTTACTCATTGGTCTCTTAGGGGGTTGGCAGGTCTGCAGCTCTGGGAGGCCGGATGCCGCATGAGACCGAAGATGGAGTCAGGGGAAGAGTCGGCGCTAAGCCACTGATTCCTCTCGGGGGGAATAGAGCCACCGGTCCCCGGGGAGAAAGATGGGCTGTGACGGCCCAGGGCAGAGTCTCCTCGGGGACCCGGGTAACCTTGAGCACCAAGGGAGAGCACTGCCTCCTGCATCTCCCGGGTGTGGTCCGTGCCGGCCCCCTGCGTGGCAGAGGGGTCGGTGAGTGTTACGGTCGCCGAGCCTCCTGGCCGTGTGGTAGCGGACGGGGATGGCTGCGTCGACGCGTACGCCTCAAGGGACGAAAGGTTACCCCTGGTCCCGCTGGTCGATCCTCCCCCCGGAGGAACGGGACCGCGGACGTTGCCCAATAGGGGAGCGGAAGAAGTCCGCTCCCCAACGTCCTGTACCCCTAGAGGAGATTGAAACGATCTATCTGGGTGGTTCGACCGTCGGGGGTGAGGGCGCAGATCCGAGCTAGTCGATGCCTGCGTACCTGACCCGGGGTTGTGGTCAGTGGGGGGGTACCACCAAAGACTGTCCACAGCCCCTCCACCGAGTGTTGACGCTCCTCGTGTCCGAGTCGTGGCTGAACCCGGACACGGTTGGGGAGAGCGTGATGAGACTAGGTGATGTTAGTGGGGGGGTGCTGGCGTCACGAGTCTCATTTGATCGGGTGACGTGCGGTGATTCCGACCGCGAGTCGTCGCCCGTGCCGGTCCAGGTCTCGGCAAGGGTCCCCAGGGGCCAATGATCGCCGGACGCGGCATGATAGGAGAGGGTCTCCTTACGCGATCGAAGGCGAACAGGCGATCCAGTCGGAGAACAGGACGATTTTGAACGGGCAGGCCTTTTCATGGGGGCCCTTTCCCTTGGATTTGAATTTGGGGTAAGATTGGAATGAAAAACAGTCGGCGATGACGGCCGATTGCCCGTTAGACTGAGACTGTCTGTTCGACTTCGATCGCAACAATCGTGTGTCCGCCGATCGGGTAGAGGGGGAATCGTAATGATGGTCGCGCGTCTCCTGCGCAGAACCCTCCTCTACGCCGATCGTACGCTCATCGTGTGTGAGAGCGGTTTGTCCCCTGGAATCGACACGCGGCTCCTCCGGGGTAGAGAGCGACTCCTGAACAGTGGAGCGTCTCGACGCGTTAGTGCCCTTCACCATGTTGGGCACTGGTGGTGGTGGGACAAACACGGAACGCACGATCGCAAAGGGGAGACAAAGAGGTGGATCGAGGGATAGAAAGAGCTCGACCAACCTCGGGAGAGACACTGGAAGTGCAATAAATGTAACGAGATATCAGTGTTAGATCGAGGAAGGTCGATCGTAAGTGACGCCGGTTTTGGCCGGTCGAAACAAAATGGCGGAACGACCGGTGAAAGAAATGGAAACCGAGTGGACGACGGGGAAGTTCGTCGAATCAGGAGTCCGAATGGAAGGAGAAGGCACTGGAACTCGGAGAACAAGGGGCCGTAAAGGCTAAAAAGGGTGAGAAGAGTGGAACCGGCGATGGAGTTCCGACTTTCGACGAGCGAAAAGAACGGAAGACGAAGTCGCGAGTGCCGAGAAAAAGGCACAAAAGCGAGAATGGTGTGGTTAAATCGATTAACCCTCTTGGCACTGCACTGTTTGGTTTTGTGCACACCACATACTGCACATATTCTAGACTTGGCAGAGTGCCGATAGGTAGGGTAAGTAATGACCACCTCCTGACTTTCACATACATGCAAACATAGGCAAACTATATACTGTTGAAAAGACGAGAGATTCAGCAATCCAAAAAACATAAAATTGCTGTCTTACCTTTATTCTGGTGAGTGTAGGTATCCAGGACTGGTATGCACGTCAAAGCCGATTAGCTTATATCGCGTTTAGGGCTTAAACGCGGTTAGCTATTCGGAGCTTAAAACGCGGATAGCCCCTCTCCGTTTTGGTATGCACGACGCCCTATTCGCGATTGAATAGCTCTCCGCGTTTACAGGGCAGGAAACGGCGCTCTATTTATAGATTCTTGGCAAAACCGGGGTGCAGCAGGCACTGCTTTCGGTTTAGTCATACCCTCCCTCGTGGAACTTCCGCTGGTACGTGCTTCGTCGGTTTTCGCCAGTCCAAGTGTAACACATACGACAAGTCACCTTGCATGCCTTGTGTGGATGCAGGCGAAGGCGTCGAAGGCAATGCCATCGGCGCTTCAGCACACCTATGCTTCTCTCCACTGTCGCTCGAGCAGACATATGGCTTCTGTTATATATAGTTCCTCTCTGCACGAGTAGCTGGATGAGCAAGCGGGGTGATCAGCCAGTCACGTTGCATGTACCCACTGTCACCAAGAATGATGCCATCAACAGGCTTGGGGTTGTTTTCGAAGGCATGGAACAGTGGACTTTCACGCAAGATTCTTGAATCATGCACACTCCCTGACCACTTTGCGACACAATTGATGAATACAAGGTCTGCATCACAGATTACCTGAAACCAAATTGACCCCAAAATGCATTTACACTGAATTATTTTAAAAAATCACACACACACAACACACACACACACACACACACACACACACACACACACACACACTACTTTTAAACTGTTCACTCTGGGGCGATCTACATAGAGACAAAGAATTTTTTTTCTAAATCAAAAGTGAAAAAAAGCCAACCATCTAGAGTGATTAAACATCTTGATTTCCGGAATAAATCTTCAGTGCCGGAGAAGACTGGCAGTAAGTATGGGAAGCTACAAATGTGCACTATCACAGACCTGTTTACCCCCAGAGATCGAAAAGAGTATCGTCGCTGTAAGTCGGAAACCACGTATCTCAAATTTTGCTGTTTTGAGAAAAACGAAAAAAACGTTATTAAAAAATCACAGCATCTCCTGTAACTTAAATTTAAGGATATATGTCTTGTTCAGTAATGTGTTAATGCAGTCCAAACTTGTGCTAATGCTTACCATTACTGACATTTGATATACTTGAGAAAAAGTTGAGATACGAGGTTTTTGTCCTAAGCATCCATCTGAATTTAAGACATAGGAGGTTTTTTCCCGTTTGTCACTTAATCACTTAACCTTCAAAGACCCATATTATTAAGGCTGTACCAGGCGTGCTGTTCGTGGCTTTTTAAAAAAATTGTTTAAACATCTGTGAGTAAATTGTACAACATTGAGCACTTCACAATCTGGTGTTGTGTTGTGTAGAGTTATAATGTGCACTGACAGTGTGCAGTGTACTTTGTAAAAAGAAATTTGAAATTAATGCTCTCTCTCTCTCTCTCTCTCTCTCTCCTCTCTCTTTCTCTCTCTCTCCCTCTCTCTCTCTCTTTTACAAACACACCCATACAATACACGCACGCACACACACACACACATACACACACACACACACACACACACACACACACACACACACAGAGATAGAGTGAGAGAGAGAGAAAGTCATGAAATCCTGTAAACATTTAAACCATTTTACTTTTGAAGTGGGAATACAAACAAAAAAACGTTCAACAAAATTGAGTGCTGTGCAACAGCTTTGATTGCGTTCAACTGCAGTTTAAAGACAAGTTTTTGACCCTCAAAAACGCAAGTGTAAGAACTTTGAAAAACAAAATCTTCAACGATTCATCTCTTGTCTCTACAAAAAACATAAAAATACCGAAAAGAGTGAGAATGGCTGGGGCAAATCTGGTGTGGGTTGAACAAGGAGTTGAGCAAATAAAAATGTAAATGTCATAAATCTTTTTTTAAAAATGTATCTTTGATTCACTTCTTGTCTCAACTAAAAAACAGAAAGAAAAACGAAACTAAGTGATGAGAATTGATGGGACAAATGTCACACATTCCTCTACACATCTGGTGTGGATGGAACAGGGAGTTCAGAAAACAAAATCTCTACACAGTAGGTCTCCAACCCTTCTGACTGCAATGCCATCAATGGACTGTCCTGGTCCAGTGCTCAGCGAGGCTCATGAGGCAGGAGATCATAAAACTGGTGATAATCCTGAGGCAGAACTTCCTTCAGCTCCTGCAGGTGAGTGTACTTGCTGTTCTTTATCTGCCTGGGTTCATTGTAAAGTGGAGGGATATCAGGATTCACCACTTTGGTGGGTCTGCGTGGTAGTGGCTGCCAATCATCCGTCTGATTAAGCTTGTAACTGATGATGCTGTCAGGAGTGTATTTCAATGCTCTGAGGTCCACTACCTGTGGATCCCCCACAGTACTGCCTGGGCGAATGCTGCGATAGTAGCTCAGCTTTGAAAAGTCACGGAAAAACGTGAAGTCTACACTCTTTACGTGGTAGGGCCTGGGATTGACCCTTGCAGAGACAAACACTTGCTCATACTCTGCAGGCCAGTAGATCTGACGATTTCGGAGTTTTCTTTCAATAGTGGAATGCACACTATCTACTTCCATGTGTGTATGCCCCTTCTCGAGGAACTTTTGTAACACCGTAACACCGGTGACTGTGGCAAAATGGAGGAGACAGTTGGAAAGGGTTGCATTCCTGTTCTGATAGTTGCAGCCGTCAGAGTATAGAATGATGGTGGAAAGGGTGGGGTTGTCTCTGAGCAGACAATTCAGGTAGTCCCAAATGCAGCTCGTAAAGTTGTTGCTTGTAATGTCTCCATTACATTCATGCCAAAAATAGCATTCCACATCCTTTGTTCTAAGATCATAGATGGTGAAATTATGGCAGCATAACTTTGTTTTGTAGTAGTTTGCATTGGCAAAAAGGCGTGGGGCCAACAATACCACTTGCAGATCCATCGTCAGTACATGAATATCACTGTGGTCCTCAGCAGCTCGTTTGTCTCTTTCTTTTCTTCTTGAGCTTCTGTTTTCCTTGCAATGTGTGCGTCATAATCTGTCTGTGGAACCAAGCCATACTTGTAAGAACAGCACATGTTACATTCATCCTTCTTTGGTTTGTAGATCCCCAAATTCATTGACCGGAATTCTTGGAAAAGTATTGGCCGGGAAATCCTGTTCACCCCTTTGGAATCACAATATCCTTGGAACACTTTAAACAACTGTGTTTTTGATTCCACTGTTGTCTCTAAATGCAGTTTTTGTGAACTTTTTCGGCAGTAGTGTGATTCAAGCTTCGGCAGACATTCCAAAAACTCTCTAGCAATGTCAGCTTTAGCACTCTCTCTTGGCTTTGGAGGTGAAGTGTACTTGGATTGGTGCATACCATGAGTGGGCTCTGACTGCAAAACCCACTGTCTTACAGACCATTCTTTGAGGCCCAAAGTGTTTAAAAAAGTTTTCCTGCACACCTGCATCCTTTCACCATCAATTCACAGGTGAAAGATGTAAGTTCCTTGCCTTCGCGATCTCTCTGCACCCAGTTGCCGTGCCTTTTTCACAACTGTGGGAATGCGATCAACTAAAGATGCGACGTACGTTTTTCGTTGTCCCCAATCCAAGGTTGTCCAGAATGTTTGAAATATATTCTGTCTCTCGGTTTGTTGAATTTCTGAACACTTTCTTTTGCTAGATTTTTCACAAAATCTTGAAGAACACGCTGCACCCATCTTCCTTTCGCTTTTTGGTACTGGGATTTGCTTGCCCTCCTTGTCCCTTTTCATTCCCACATAAGCCTGTCCCTTTGCTCGTAGGAATTGGTTTTTATTCTTTGTCCATTTCTCTTTTTGTGCCGTCCCAGCTGTTGCCTTTTCCTTGTTGTGCTGTTGTTTTCCTGTTGTGTTTTTCGTTTGCACGTTACTTCAGGTGTGTCCTTGCCTGAATGTTCGTAACTCTCTGTTGTCTCTCCAGACGAACTATCGGGACGATACGAATCACCACTATCAATCAGTTCTTCATCACTAGAATGGGTCAGTTGAGTCTCATCACAAATCAACTGCCGAGGCACTGGGCTACTAGGACCTGGTGCAGCTGAGCTAAGGCCTGGCATTATACAACTTCCTTGTATAGTTAAATTCATGCTGATTTTAAACACTCTTCACACCGGTATCGTATGCATGGATTGTTACCTGAACAGTTTCAAAATTGACACAGCGAACATGGAAGTGCTTATGACAAAGAATGCAGTAGCACCAAGGAGTGTCATCAGAGTCCCACTTCACACAAGAGGGCCAGTCGTCTTCAACAAGAAATTGCAATTCCAGATCCCAGCTGTCCTTGGCTGGCTCTGAGCATACTTTGCATACCCAGATAACTTCAACACTGCTGGAGGAGGGACTTGTTCTGCTGCTTTCATCAAAAGATGCCATTCCACTGTGTATAAAAAACAACAACCTTAACACAAAGAGGAACACACATGTGCGTGCACACTCACAAACACACACACAGGCGCGCACGCACACACACAATACACATATGCACACAAACATAACACACACACACACCACAAACACACAAACACACACACATACCACACACACCACACACAGACACACACACACACACACACCACAAATACACACACACCACACACACACACACTACACACGAGAGAGAGAGAGAGAGAGAAGATGATAAAGACAGAAAGAGACAGAGCGAGATTGTGCAGGAGATCGAGAGAGAGGGGGGGGGGGGATTGATGATTCTTTGCTCTCACTGACATTTCTTATGACCAGTCACTAGTGGTTTGCAACACACGCCACTAGATCTAGAGAAAGTAAACATTATAGAAAAAATAACCCAAAAGGTTTCTGTACTCTAAACAATATTACATTTTAAGCATAAAAGTATCCAAGAAAGTATGTGAGAACCCTCTGACTAATGTGAGGAAACGTTATGGTATATTTACACACCTGTATGCAGTTAAGAATTTCAAAATCAAGCCGCAACCACATGCATCCACCGCGTATCTTCCATGTTGTGACGTAGTTTTGGCTCCTTTTCTAGGACAAAAACCTCGTATGTTAACTTGCGTGTTTTTTTCCAGAACATAATTTTTCAGAAAAACACGTATGTTTAACTTGCGTGTTTTTTCCACTTCATGTTTGAAACAAGTTGAGATACGTGTTTTTTTCACAAGGATGTTCTCTCCATTTGAAAGGTGGTTACAGACCTGTTTACTTTACGCCTTTGGCGTAATAAATCACGATTTCAAACCTCCAATTACGCCATTACGCCTTCAAACATTAAATTCCGCCACGCGGATCGCCAAAACTACACTTTTCGAAAGCAATCATTCTCGTCGGTTCAACAACGCGATGGCCCGTTCACTCACTGTGCCGCCTGCGAAAGTTACAGTGTTCAGTTATTCCTTCATATCAGTGTAACCGAAAGCCAGCATTGCAGGCAGGCATGAGGTTGAACGTTTTAGTAAGGGAGATAACTTTTGCAGGTTGACATCATTATCAAAGATGGCGTCAAAGCGTGCTCAGCATGAGACAGACGACGATTCTGATTGCCGTGTTACGGAAGAAACAGTTCCTGAGAAACCAAAAAAGGCACGAGTTACTCAAAAATACCGCCAGGTATACCATGACAAGTATAACTGTCTTTTCCCATCAAGAAAAGGGCCGGGATATGTGCATTGTAGCATATGCAAGTCGGACTTCAGCTGTGAACATGGCGGAATGTTCGATTGTAAGAGACATGTGGGCACGGCTTCTCACAAGCAGTTCATCGAAGCAGCTGGAAAGCAGAAATCTATCCCGAATTTCATGATCCAGAGCAAGCATGATGATTCTGGAAATTCATTGGAAAAGATGACAACAAAAGCTGAAACAAAGATGTGTTGGGACATCCTGGCAAAAAATAACCTGCCTCTCGCGAATGCTGACAAGTTTGTCAAGGCATTTCAAACGATGTTTCCTGACTCCAAGATTGCTGCAAGTAAGTATGACTTAGAAAATTTGTTATGTATTTAGTACCTTTTGAATTGTGTATTTGTGTGAGAACATTTGCTTCCAGGATTTGTACACAAGGGGACTTTCTGAAGACTTCAGATGTGTGTGTGATTTTTTTTAATAATTTTAAATACATTATTTATTTGGTATCCTCCAACTTGGCAGACATCCTTTGACCAAGTAAAGTGGTTCCAATGGCAGTTGGTGAGTTTTAATTTGTTTTTGTTATATTTTGAGTTGAATTTTCATGGTCATAATGATGAAATTTAACCTCAGAATGTGCACCAGATTGCACCATTTTGCTTCCCCCCCAAAAAATTTCCGGGGGGAATGCCCCCGGACCTCCCTAGCTATCTCAGCGCTTCGCGCCTTCGATTACACTTTTCCCCCATAAGATTACACTTTTCAGTATTTGGGATTACACTTGGGTAGCCAAGGGGGTAAACAGGTCTGCGGTTAGAGATACGAGCTTTTTACAACAGGTGGGGAAAAAAATAAGGGAAGTAACTGTGGTTCTAACTCCAAACCACCAAAAATTGAGATATGTGGTTTCCGACTTACAGCGACGGTATACTGATGTCCAAAAAAGAGTACAATTGCTCCCAAAGGAGTACAACCACAGCTCACACAGATTTAGACATGAAATATATATATATATATATATATTTATTTGAAGGAAACATCACCAGCACTACACCACATGACAATTTGACATCCAACACTCATTGATCTACTGCTTCAACGAGTTGTAATAGGCCGACTTGATTGAAGCCAAATTGTCCTGACAACTCCCTGTCTGCATCCAGTATCATTTGTATGTTTTGCTTCAGTGATACACACAAATGGATTTATATATTCTGAACTTCAGAAGGCCAGAACATCCAAACCACCATGCCAGACATTGTTTACACAAATATGAATATATTTTGTTCAATAATAAATATATTAAACCAGAACCCCTCCCTTGTTAAACAATCTGATCATTTTTAAAAACAAATGGAATGAACTTGTATTTACAATTATTTTAAAAATCAGAAGTGAGAATCCATTGCTTCCTCTTCTTCTTTCATTGTAGACAGGTCATTATTTTAAAAAAAATCTTTTTTTTTTAAATTCCACTTTTCTGTGTGTGTGAGGGTGTGTGTGTTGTTATTATGGGGTCTAGATAAACATCACAAAGTGACAAGTAACAACAAACCTGTGGCGATTTTTGAATCCGGGAACATTCTTGGCAGTGCTTTTGTCAATGTATCGGCCGTCGACAATGACAAATTCAGTTCTGCAACAAGGCCGCATAGCATCGCTTCGGCTCTCGTCACCTGGTTCTGAAGGGACGACGAAGACCGCTGGCAGAATGCAGTCAAAGTTGGGGTCTTCCTGGCTGATTTCTCCAATGCCTTGTGCGAGGCTGTTTCACAATGTTTCTTACAGTCGTAACGACCACCATGTCCCAAGGAAAAATCGGACTTGCAGATTTTGCAGTGCGCAAAATGTGACCCTTTCGCCTTTGCTCAGTAATCGAAAAAACACGCTCTCAGAAATTAAGTTTCCGCGCAAAACATGGCCACCCAATTTGATGGGGCTAGCTAAACTTGAAGCTGATTGGATCACAGAAACCAAGCAGCCAATCAGAATTCGCCTTTCATCGCGGTAGTTGTCTTGTCTCGGTCAACCGACTGACTTTTCGCACAAATCAAACCGAACAAACCCAAAATAGACGCTGTGGCTTCAAAAAGCGTGAGATTTTGACGTCCAGTCGTACAAACGTACAACTGAGCTTGAAAGAGTACATTGTACGCCCAAAGCGTACAAGTAAACAGGTCTGCTATCATTGAAAACAACAAATAATAATTGCGCTTGGAAATGTGCTGGAAAGTGGGGCGATTCACACACACACACACACACACACACACACACACACACACACACACACACACACACACACTCATCTTGACTTTATCTTCACCAGTCATATGTTTGTGTGATTATTGTTGAACACAGTTTTTTCCAAATAAAATAATTAGCAGGTAAAGATATTTTATATTCGGTCCATACCTGTACATTGATGGAGTGGTAGCCTTTCCGGTTGACGAACTCATGCTCTTGGTCCTGTGGTCGTTGGATTCGCACCCGAGTCCCGTCAATTTACATTGGGAAAACCATAGTTCTGGAAAATGGTTCTCTTTGTCCGGTTTGCTGTGGCTTGGTCCGGAAAAGTGATGTATTGCCTCGAGCGACGGAATAGAGCATTTGTCACACGAGACACCGCCCGGCTCACCGTGGACTGGTCAACCCCAACCAACTCGCCACACACGTCTTGAAAGCTTGAAGTCGCCAGGTACCGCAGTGTAACAAGCACCTGCTGCAAGGGTGTCAAGGTAAACCCACGATTCTCCAACCGTATCTCACCTTCCACCTCGTTTGTCAGCTCCAAAATATGTTGCCGCCTAAACCTGAACTTTCGGAACAGTTCTAGGTCATCGTACAGGTCAAACGGGTTCTTTCTGTCACGAAAGATGCGGTTTCTTCGCAATTGCCGTCGCTGTCTCACTTGGAAAAACATCAATGCAGCCATATTTATCCGCGTTTAGGCTCGCTATCGGACCCCCGAGGCACCGATAACTTTATCCGCGTTTAGCCGAGTCGGATAGCTTATGCGGTCTGACGTGCATACCAAAATCTGCCGCCTATCCACCGAATAGGCGCTATTCGCGGACAACCCTCTATCCGGATCGACGTGCATACAGGCCCAGTGTATAATCCATGTTGAAGGCACACAGCGTACTCCAGAAATATTGTTCCAGGGAAAAAAAAAAAAAGGAAATCACAAATTCACTCCAAATAATGCTGATTTATGAAAATGAACTGTTATACTGTTTGTCCACATAGAAAAAATCCACAAGATGTGTGAAGTCTCTTGCAGTTGATAATTGGCTCACATACAAACCCTGCCGGTCAGTGAAATCAACAAAAAAAATGGCGGTATTTCAAGAAAACTTGGAAATGTAGAAAGGTAAGCTGTTCAATGTCTCTTATTTGTCCTGGGTTATAGAAATAGCACAAAACTTCTCACTGTCACTTCTTGATCAGTAATTGATACTTATCATTGCAGGGTTCGCGCTAGGATTTTGAAAACCAGTACGTGAGTTGCCATTTCAGAGATATCTTGACCAACCCCCCAAACATCGGTCCCCAGAAAATCAAAACCGGTACGCACTGTGACAGAACGAAACTATTGGGGGGGGGGGGGGGGGGGGGGGAATTGTTTGGCAACAAAACTAAATCTAAATTGAACAAAAGACCTATATGAGTGCTAAGCGTAGGAACAAGAAAGAAGAATAGCATGAATTTACGTCACACGAATGACGGTCCTGCAGAACAACAAACTGACAGTGACACAGGCGCTAGAAAAAACATACACACAAAATAAATAAATTCCTACCTATTTCCTGCGTGGCTTCATGCCCAAGAAGCGAGTGGCAGCAGCACGGCAGTCAAAGTCTCTGAGAGATTTGCCATGGATGTTGAGTCTCATCAGTCTTGTTACTCGTTCCTCATTCAGTCGGCTCCTGCCCTCTGTCTTGACCATGTTGTACACTGAATCCTCTCTCAGCTGTCACACTGGACACGGGCACAGCTAGCGCAATTTTTGCCAGCATGGCAAAGTCTGGATACTGTATAGCCAGGTTTCGGATGGCGATTCTACAGGACATGGAGAAGCTATCATCACCACCGTAACCACCAAGGGCCCGCTTGAATTGGCTGAATCCAGCCTGTGCGCGGGGCCATTGATAACAGCAGCAAAGTGGCGAGTCAGCACCCTCATATCATCAGCTGCATAAACATCCAGTGGGCCGGGGTTGGGAGTGGAGGGAGGGTAGCGCTGTCTGTCAAAAACATTGGCCAGGGCTGAAACAGTGCTTAGCTGGTCATCAGGGAAGCGGTCAGTGATGGACTGGATCAGCTGTTCCAGAAAATCACCCCGTGCCTGCCGAAAAGCAGCAGCCCTGTCACGATGTGTGAGCTTGATGGTCTGAAACACACCCTCATTCTGATTGACAGTCATGATGAACTCCTGTTCGTTCTGGCCTGGTGAAGTCAACAATTGCTGGAGGCATGAGATGGTACTCTCTACAGCTGGCCTGATGTCAGACAGGTTCACACATTCTTTCTGGAAAGTCAGGTTCATCCTCTCCATGACAGGAATCACGTCAGACAGCATGTAGGTCATTGCCAGAAATGCATACATGTGGCACTTTTTGCTCAACCCTAAAGCTGCTGCGTTCTTTCGCTGTGCCTCTTCTTCAAGTTCTATACACAGGGCTGGGTAGACGTGTTTGACTGCATCCACAGCCTTGCCCAGGCTCAGCCAACGCACACTGATGGGATGTTTCAAGCACCTGTACTCAGTTGTCCCCAGTACGTCACACAGTTCTTTCAAGCGTGTGTGCGGTCACCTGATGCTTTGTAGAGCTTGAAGATCTGTTGCAGTGCCAGTCTGTAGTCAGCAACTGACTGAACTTTTTCTGTTGCGTCTTTGGTAGCCAGGGCAACACGGTGTGCTGCGCAGTGGATATGAATTAGGGCCGGTTGATGCGCCTGCTTCAGTCTAACACCCACACCTGTGTGTTTCCCTGTCATGACGGAAGCTCCGTCTGACCCAAGACCAGCCAGCTGCCTGTCAGTAATCCCCCACTCCTCCAGCACTCTCACACAGCTTCTCAAACACACACTCAGCAGTCCCGTTACTGATGGTGTAGTTTCCCAGAAACAAAGAATCAACAATACCAGTTCCAGACACTGTGCGTGCATATACAATTAATTTCTTGTCAAGAGTGCAGTTTAATGTTTCATCAATGACGATGCCCACAAACTCACTGCCTTGAAGTTTTTCTTTCATTTCATCTTTGGTCACTTGCTCCAGACATTCTTCCATCTGTGTCACAGAACTATGATGCCTGTATGTAGAGGCATTTTTCAAGGACAGGAACTCCGTTGATTTCCTGGAGCTCTAGCAGCAGACCATAGGTATTGTAGGATGTTTCCCTTCGCCAATGCCACACTGTCTAAGCTGAACTTGTAAACTGTCAATTTCTGAAGCACATGCTGCTCAGAAAAAGGCAACACAGATGTCTGTTTCGATGTTGTAGCCACTGCAGCATTGTGGACACAGACTGGCATGTTCTGTCAAGGCAGAATACTGAAAGTTTCTTGATCCTCTTGTAAATCGATTTTCTGTTTTGTCTTGATGCAACTGAGCAGAACATGTACTCTTTTCGTCTGTTTGCAGCCATGCAAAATCTTGTTTCCATGATTCGCGAAAGCTGTCAGCGCTCCCACGTTTGCTGCTGCCGCACTTTTTTCAGCCTTGATGAAGCACTACTATCCACTTTCAGCAGTACTGGTACAAGCTGAGTCAGAAAAGCATCCAAACTAGCACTAGTGTACAGCTTTCACCGCATCTTCTTCTCCCGATTGTTTGGGGGCTGATGGTTTTCTAAAGAAAGAAAAGTGACTTCTGATTTTTTCTGCCATTTTTCGACTCCTCTCTCTCAAAGCAACGCGCAAATTCATAGTCATAGACCCTCTAGGCCCCGATTGTCATTGTGAAATGAAGCCATGTAGTCTGAGAAGAGCGCAACGCTCTATTTTTGACAGTAAGCTTGCTGTTCTGCACGCTAAGAGGTTGGCGCCAAAGAGGTGCGGGCGATTGCAAGAGTTCGTCGGAAGGGATGCGAAGGGTGGGTACAGGCGCAATGACTTGTTAGTGCCTTTCCGAAATTGTCACGTCAGACTTCTTTTTTTTCGACGGAAATCTAATCGGTCACTGGCAAACAGAATCGGTCCGTGGTACCGGCAGCTTCGAAAATTTTCGGTATTTCCTGTTTACAACCGGTAAAATACCGGCAATTACCGGTTATCGCGAACCCTGCATTGGTGACCTACAAAAATCTGATTTTATACACAATATATATTCAGCGCCCAGCTTTTTCCTTCAACACACATAATCCATACAGGAACACATTCAGGCTATCTACAACATCTACACACACACTGCATCTTAGAACCCAAACATAGGCAGGAACAGAAGCAGTCCAAGCAGCATCAAAAATGCTCACAAGTTCTCGTGGTATGGATGGAAGCATGGAACGCAGAACCCCAAGTCGCATGCAGCACACTCATAACGAGACCGCTTCCTGGTGGGATGTCCTGCTGCACAATTCCTCAAACGTGTACCAGCAATTTTGGTGAGCTTGTGGGGGTTGACAGCACCAGGCTGAGGGTCAGCAGGAGCCACTTGAAGAGGTGGATTGGCACGGGCAGCGGCTATCTCTGCTGCTGTACGCTTGCGACCATTCCTTTTGGAGGAAAGTAGTTTCCAGCGAGGGCCTCAACCACTTGCACCATGAACTTGTGACGAGTCAGCTTGGGAACCTGGTTAGTGTTGTTGTCGTACAAAATGTATGCATTCAGAAGGGACCTCCCAAAAAGTGAGAAGGCCACCTTTAGTGTCCACTTTATGGTGCGACGCTCAGCCAGGTACTTGTACAGCCGAGCATCGCTCAAGTCAACTCCGCCCATGGAGGCATTGTACTTCACCACAATGTTTGGCCTTCTGACCGCATCCCCCCTCCTGTTTATGACATTCTGGTAACCTGCCCTGGACAGAGTACTGAGGAGGATGGGCTTCTTCCCACCATCTTTATACACACACACAGCAGGTGACCTTTTCGACGTTCAGCGACTTGATGGTTGCCAAGCCGCTGGTTGATGGCCTGTCTTGGTAGGCCCAGCCTGTTCTGTCGAATTCTGTCGAACTGTCCCTGTTGCATATGTGGCTCTATCAAACAGGTCCTGGAACAGCACAGGAGAGGTGAAATAATTATCCACCCCTAGGTGGTGGCCCCTGTCCATGAGGTCAGCGTCCCTGAGGAGATCCATCACCGCTATGTGAAGCCCCTTGGGTGTGGCGGCTCTTGCGGGTCTTTCCCTTTGTAGACCTGGAAATGTCTCGTGTAACCGTTGACAGAGTCACAAACACACCACAGCTTGATTCCAAACCTTGCATGTCGCTTCTGTGGCATGAACATTCGCAGGTGTGGTGTTTTGCCTTTGAATCCAACCATGGATTCGTCGATACTGATGTCTAGACCAGGATGGTGTAATGGTGCATGAACTTCATATTGAAGTGATCTATCAGCGGCTTGATCTTGAAAAGCTTGCTTGCTGGATCCCCATCAAGCTCATGTGCAGGTCTGTTGGCACTGTTGAAATGCAAAAACTTCAAAAGCAACAAAAATCTGTCACGGTTGAAGTGGGTGACAAACCAAGGAGTCGACTGGCTGGGGTGGCTGGTGTCCCAGTATGAACTGATAGTAGACTTTTTTATGAGTCCCATATTGAACAAAAGTCCAAGGAAGGCCCTCATCTCAATTTCTGTGGTTCCCCCTTTCCTTATCCAGCTGTGGACATTCGAAGAGGGATGGTCAAGGAGGTACTGGGCGTGGTCATTGATCCAGTCTTGAGCATAATCGTTTGTCTCTGTCACGATCCCTGGATGAATCGTGGCGTGAAAAACAAGTTCATGTAGTCCAACGGATCAGCATTAGGTTGTGGGGCATGTTTGGGGCCTGGTGCAGCTGTGAAAGGAATCTCAGCAGGGCCAGCATCCTCCCCATCACACGCATCCAGAACGGCTGTCCTGGCATGTCATCCTCCTCCTCAGACTCTCCGTCATCACTCAGGTCTGCAACAGAACAATGAAATAAAATATACAGCTATATTATTATTCTCATAGTGTAAATACTTCTTTTTACTTCATTCACTGTAAAAATCAACTTACTAATACCTCTGACACAGTCTGAGGTATAAATGTCTAATATTGCAGTTTATTTTGTGACGGCAGCAATTATTTGGGGGAAAAAAACCCCACTGAAATATAAATAAGATGATTCTAATGTATACAGTAATTATAGTCAGAATAGTGGCAATCATGCTGCTAACACTAGAAAATAATCATGCAAACAATAAACTTGTGTAAGCATGAAAACAAAAGCCGTATATAATGCCAGCTTTTTGTCGTCTTCAGTGCCACACCCACATCCATACAGTAATTCAAAACAAACACCTAACGCGACCCCAGTTCTCCACAAAGACGGCTGCTTTACCACACTATCTCTAATGCATGCCTAAACTACTCTTTCTAAGTATTTTTTTTAAAAGTATTATAAGTATTTCTAGTCAAAAATGTATGCAATCCAACTGGTACATGAGCTGTCACTGTGTAAACAAACATGAAGCAAAACGGATTGCTAAATTCATTACTATTCGTAGCCAGGTGCACAATTTGTAGCCAAGTGCACAGTCACTGAGAACAAAATGTGCTGCAAAGCAGAGCAAGTCAAATTACCTTCATAATCTCCGTCGGAATTGCTGTCTCCGATCGATTCATCACTTGTATCGTGAGGAATGTTGTCGTCCTCACTGTCGCTCTCCATTTCTGGTTGGATGTCGCACATTGCATCAAGAAAATTCGGAAAAATCAGCTCAAATCGTCAGTGGTTCGCGCAAAAAATGTTAGCGGACGCCTCCGAAGAACAAGGAAACCGAGGCTGTTGATTGGCTAAAATAAAATCTCCGTGCTGGTTCGCTGTGCCGAAGTTTACCGGGCTATTCAAATAGGGCCAATATAGTGGCCTCTAGTACTCGACCGTAGAGCCAATATATTGGCTTCTCGTGCTAAGAGGGTTAATAAAGCACAGCACACCGAACCAAAGCCCCACTGGCTCAAGAGTAAAAGGGTGAAGCGCGCAAGCCACAACAAACAAGTAAAGAAGCAAACACAGAGCTATCTGAACCTTCATTGTCCTGTATTTCGTATGACAGAAGTCACCTAGACTACTAAGTTTATATTGGAATTTGGTGCCCGAATTGGGGTACCAACTTCTAAAAAATTGTAAAAAATAAACTAATGGATAAAAAGACTTCAAATTTTCAGCAAAAATCGATGGAAAGCTGAACTTTGGTTTGCACTTGTTATTTTAGGGGGATGTAAACATATTTTTATGGCTCAACACTCACAACATCTGATTTTACCTGGAAAACACACCTACGTAGTGAAATATACTGTTCAAAAAAGAAACGCAAAATGCCAAGCTGCCGATTTGAAACACAATTTATTGAAACTCAGTGTGACAACACGTTTAATGTGAAAATGACAAAAACAGATCATCAGTAGGACAGAAGTCTCCCCTGTAATGCTGTGGTAAAGAACCAGCCCAGACCCTCAGGGAAATCGCCAGGCCGCTTCCAAAGTCAGTAACGGGTGTGACCCCCTCTGGCTGCAATGGTAGCCTGGCATCTGCGGGGCAATGAAGCAATAATGTTCCTGATTGTCTGCTGTGGGATGGCCGCCCACTCGGCCTGCAATGCCCGGAACAGTTCATTTGGAGTCGCTGGGGCGTTGGCCCTCACTCTCAGGCGTCTGTCCAAAACGTCCCAAACGTGCTCAATAGGATTCAAATCCGGGGAAAGAGAGGGCCAGGCCAGGGTGTTGATGTTGTTGGCGGTAAAGAAGGCTGTGGTCAGGCGTGCTGTGTGGGGCCTGGCGTTGTCCTGCTGGAACACGGCCCTGGGAGTGGCCATTAGAGGCAGGACGTGTGGCTGAACAATGACCTGGACGTACTGCTGGGCTGTCAGGTGACCTTCCACGCGCACCAGCTGGCTCCTGCCTGTGTTGCTGATGGCCCCCCATACCATGACATTGCCGCCACCATGCGGAGGTGCCTCGTCGACGCAGTTCTGCTGGTTGCGTTCATTAACCCGGCGGTAAACCCTTCGCCTCCTGTCATGGGCTGCAGCAGAAACTGTGACTCATCCGAGAACCAGACGTGTCGCCAATGGTTCCTCAGTGTCCAGTGTCTGTGTTGCGTAGCCCATTGCAGTCTGGTCTGTCGATGGCACCCCGTCATTACGTTGCCACGTAGGGGCCTGTAAGCCCTCAGCCCAGCAGCATGCAGCCTGTTCCAGACAGTCTGGTCGGAGATGCGACGGACACCAGCGCATGCCTGGACAGTGGACGAGGCCGGCAGGAAGCGATTGCGGAGATGTCTGAGCCGTATAAAGTGGTCCTGGGCTGGCGTTGTGATATGAGGTCGGCCTGACCTCGGGGCATCAGCTGATGACCCTGTCCTCTGGAAGCGAGTCCAAAGTCGGCATATGGTACTGGGGGAGACATTCAAAGCATGGGCCACATCAGTTGCACTCTGACCAACTTGCAACGACCCAGGGCGTTTTCTCTCTCTGCTGGGCTCAAACGTGGCATGCTGTTTTTTGGTACGGTGTGCCTGCCGGTTGCCAAAATGACCCGGCTTTTATACTGCACTATGACCATGGTGTGTGTGTGTTCACCACTGAGTTGGGCATGCTTTGCAGGCGAAACAACAGAAGCACAACCCAATGTTTGCACTGTCGCACCTGGCCCACAACACGCACGTGCACATAGTGACAACCTGAATCAATGTTATACTAGCACGTCGACGTTCAAGACATACATCAGGGGCGGTTTTTGGCGTGTTCTCAACTGTATGGTCCACCCCAGGTGGCAAAATTTCATTTTGCGTTTCTTTTTTTGAACAGTATAGATGATAGACAGGCAATACAACACCCATCAACTTTATAACACCTACCTTTTTGATGGCAAGTGGTCAGGTTCACCATCTGAAAAGAACTGATGGGTGTTGTGAGGTGTTACACAGGTAGCTAGGAATATACGTGAAATTTTTGTGACGCTTTTAAGTCACATAGCAGTTACATAGCAGGAAAAAAATAAAAATAAAAAAGATGACGGTCAAAATCATACCATATTTACTGAAAATGTATTGGAGTGCATGCTTTTTGATCTGCATGAGTTAGTTTGTGTTTGTGAGAAAAAGAATTCCTATGACTGATAATATTTCTAACTATATGCAGGTGTTAGTAGGAAGGAAGAAAGGCAGGCATCACAACACAAAACAACACTCAAATATTTTTGTTGTACTCACCATATGGTTCCAGATGTAATGAATTATATAATCCAAATATGATCACACACAAACAACACAGTCACTGGAAATATTTTTGCTTTTGATCACTTTTGTCACACACGGATCACTGACATGAAATTTTCTGGAAGACCAGCAGCCATGCGCGTTTGTCTTGCATACCGGTTGGTTTCCCTGACCATGAGATGGAATGCGTTCAAAGGAAAAACAAGTGAAAAATAATCAAAAGGTGTTTGAAGATTCACTTGTGGATGTGGGGGGGCCCTGTATGCATCAAACACACGAACTTCAGTCCGAAAGTCGTTGTTTGACCACTGCGATGACTGTGCACATCCACCGACATCAGAAGCACCTGCGTCACCTGCGTCGCCTATGTCCGAGTCACTGTCACTACTCGCATTCACTCCTTCTGCAACTTCAAAGTCACTGTCGCTGTCGACAGAGTCAAGATCAATGTCTGACTGATTCAGTCGTCATTTTCGGTCGGAAACACATTCATATTGAACATTTGGTCCACAGTCAAGCTCATGTCGCTGTCACTGTCAGAGCGCGACATTTCGATCGTAGTCGGAAGTCGATGGGATGACCCAAAAAATCGATTAAAAATAAAAAAAGCCACAAACCGCTCTTACAAATGGCGCTGAGAAAGGTATGAAAGGCCCGGATAACGACCGGTTTGTCTTATTATTGTGGTCAACCCAAATAAGGGAGGCACACCGAGACAATCAGCCAACTGAGGAACGGGCGGTACAGGGCGGATCAGGAGCCTGACGGGTCGGGCGGAAAAGGGCTGATTGGGGACAGAAAGGTTAACACAATGGCAAAGAGAAGGCGAGACAGAGCACAAGACTTATCTTGCTTGGACGGCAGGCCGAGAGAGAATGAGGTACAGGAAGTTGATACCGGCTTCTTCCGACGGCGGAAGCGGGTTGGGCATCATGTGACTGCCTTATTACTGCATTAGCCACACAAAAACTTCGGCCTGGCAGAGCTGACTAACTGCCGTGAATGCTATGGTCTGACATGGTACAGTATATGACGCCAAATACACATTCAGATGTGAAGGTAATAAATGTCTACTTGCGTGGCCTCATGGCGTTAAAACATCACAGGCTTTCTGGATCGTGATCGATTCATCAAAGTCGTCATCTTTTGCATCATGCCAGATAGTGAGCTTGTTGTTCACTGCTTTCACAGACGGGGAGTTTTCTGCGACTTGTATGGACTCTGTTCTGTGCAGAAAACCCACGCTCACATGGAATGGATGAGAGAGGAATAGTCAGTGAAAGCGCAGCAAACTTTGGAAAAGCAGGGAAGTTGTCACCATGCTTTGTCAAAATGACTTTGCACAATCTCTTGCAGGTTCTTGTCCCTGTTCCTGGTCAACAGAAACTTGAACTGCAAGAAAGAGCACCCTGCTTGTTCTGTTCAGCATCAATGCCCATCTCTTCACAGGCATATCTATCCAGCACTCGCCCCAAGGCGATCTGGCAGGCCCTCATTTCTGGTAGAAGCTGCCTTGGGGTTAAGTATAGATGCCAAGTCTTTCGTTACTGACATGTCCTGTTCTGGTAAGCGCTTGTCAATCTCGTCTATGACATTGGTCACAAATTTAACGTGTAATGTTCTTCAGCTGTTCCCTGTCTTGTTCAGAAAACTCCAAGTCAGCACCCAGAAGCTGATGCCCCAGTTGAACCTGAGTAAGCAGATCATCAGTATAATGACCGGGATTTTCAACAAATGACTGCAGAGTCAAGTTGGTGGTTTCCAGCCTGTTTTCAACTTCAGTTATGTCAAGAACATCTTTCTGGAAGACACGACAGCAACCACAATGAACTTGCAGTGTATCGGTCAACATGCAGACAGTGCTTATAAAACGGGTCGTTTTCACAACTTTCAAAATCCCCTTAGCCTGTGCACTGCCATCAGTGTTTATGGCAGCTGCCTCTTGGCCTAAAGCCATGACAAGAACACCCCAAACTGAAATCACTGCCAAAACACTCCCTTGCAAGGACAGCCAGCGCACTTGAGTTGGTTTTTTGAAGCACCTGACATGCTGTCCCATGATTGCCTTCAGCTTGTTGTATCAGACAGCTGAGTACTGATAGTACTGGTAAACACTGACCAGTGTACTCTGTACAGTCATCAAGTAGGGGACAGTTTTTGCTGCCCATTGAACAACCAGTGCCAGTCTGTGTGCCACACACCAAGTTGTGACCGACCTGGGATTCAGGGCCTGTAGTCTAACCCCTACCCCTGACTTTCTCCCCACCATCACATTTGCACCGTCAGTGCCAAGACCTGATAGTTTGTTTAGATCTATCTCATTGTCAGTGAGAAAACCAGTTACGAGAAAACCAGTTACAGCTTCCATAATGGTTTCTGTTTTCCCATTAACCACTTCAACATTTGCCCCAACTCCACTTTCCCCTCCCCTCCATGAACAATCTTGCAATACAAAACAAGCTTTTTTTGAACAGCAATGTCCAAGGATTCATCCAGCATAAGTCCAATGAAAGGGCTGGTCTTGATGCGGTTCAGGATCCTCTCCCGGCAGCTTTGGTATGGCCAGTGTAGGGAGACGCTTTTTCATAGGTTGTTGATCCACTCAGCATCTGCACCAACATGTTAGTGCAGATGTTGAGTGTTATTGTTCAATTTGTTATGTTGATTTTTAACGCCTATATCGATCAGTGATCATGGAAAATTATACTACACACAATATGAGTTTGTTTTCTGTGATCCCTGATAAAAGTGTTAAAAAGATCAATACAGTAAGCAAAGGGGAAAAGGTGACAAAAAGAGTACCCTGGGAGAGGGATGACTGACGTTTTGTGTCATAGACACTTCAACAGGAATGACAGCAGAGGGAAGATGTTGATGGTGGTTGACTTGAGTCACTGAGCGCTATTCATGTTTGAAGGGGTGAAACTACTTATGCAACATATTTAAACTTGGTGCACACATGTTTGTGTCGGCGTGTCATTGACAGCCAGCACAAGAGCTGCGCCGATTTGTGCGTGAAGTGCCGTCGCCGCTATTACTCTTGTTTTTTCTTGCAGATTGCCATGTCCGCTGTAGTCTCTTGGTCTGTGAAGCTGACACATGGTCCTTGTTGTTGTCATGGCGACTCAAGGCTGACTTTTGAAAATTTGTCTGCCCATCAACAAACGGATTTTGCTTGTACAGATTGGAAGTCTATTTCCGCTTGCACCATGCACACTGTGCAGATCATTTTGGCGAGTGCATACGAGTCCTAATTTGACCATGGAAACTCTTGAAACCCATGTTTTAGAATTCTAAAAGTTCCATGATTCTTTACGATCTTCTGATCTGTCACCTTCTCCTCATTTTTATGATTTTTTCCATCCCACTGCCACGGTTTCCTCTGTATTTTGCAGGATTTGTTTTCGTTTCAATCATTGGTGAAGTAGAGACGCCATCTTCGCCGTCGCAGAAAAAGAGAAGCCAGACTTTTTGAATGAGACAGTGCCAGCATTCTCTTAGGGGCCAGATAATTGACCAATGAAAAACATGCATCTAAACTAAAGCGATGAATGCAGCTATTTTTATTGCAGCATGTTGGTCAAGACTTCGTGGTCTCATTGTGCGAATGGGCAACACAGACACGCTCGACGCAAGAAGCGAGGCTATTTTTTTACTGCGGTCGGTTCTGAGAATAGCGTCACGAGTCTCATCTGATCGGGCGACGGGCGGTGATTCCGACCGCGAGTCGTCACCCGTGCCGGTCCGGGTCTCGGCAAGGGTCCCCGGGGGCCGATGATTGCCGGACGCAGCATGATAGGATAGGGTCTCCTTACGCGACTGAAGGTGAACAGGCGATCCAGTCGGAGAACGGGACGATTTTGAACGGGCAGGCCTTTTCATGGGGGCCTTGCCTTTGGATTTGGGGTATGATTGAAAGGAAAAACAGTCGGCAATGACGGCCGATTGCGTGTTAGACTCAGATTGCCTGTTCGACTTTCGATCGCAACGATCGTGTGTCCCGCCGATCGGGTAGAGGGGGAATCATAATGATGGTCGCGCATCCCCTGGGCGGAACCCTCCTCTACGCCGATCGTACACTCATCGTAGGTGTGAGCGGTTTGTCCCCTGGAATCGACACGCAGGTCCTCCGGGCAGAGAGCGACTCCTGAACAATGGAGCGTCTCGAGCCGTTAGTGTCCTTCACCATGTTGGGCACGTGGTGTGGTGGACAAACACGGAACGCACGATCGCAAAGGGCAGACAAAGAGGTGGATCGAGGGATAGGAGCTCGAACAACCTCGGAGGGGCACTGGAAGTGCAATAAATGTAGCGAAATATCGGTGTTCGATTGAGGAAGGTCGATCGTAAGTGAAGCCGGTTTTGGCCCGGGCGAAACAAAATGGCGGAACGACCGGTGAAAGGAATGGAATCGTGAGTGGACGACGGGGAAGTTCGAATCAGGAGTCCGATTGGAAGAAGAAGGCAATGGGACTCGCAGAAGAAGGGGCCGTAAAGGCTAAAAAGGTGAGAAGAGGTGGAACCGCGATGTGGTTCCGAATTTCGACTAGCGAAAATAAGGAAGGCAAAGTCGCGAGTGCCGAGAACAAGGCACAAAAGCGCGAATAGTGTGGTTAAATCAAATTAATAAAACACACCAAACCAAAGCCCCACCGGCAAGGTAAAAGGTTAAGCGCGCAAGCCACAACAAACAAGCAAAGAAGCAAACACAAAGTTATCTTAACACAACGCAAAGAGAAGGCGAGACAGAGCACAAGACTATCTTGCTTGGACAGCAGGCCGAGAGAGAATGAGGTACAGGAAGTTGACCACCGGCTTCTTCCTACGGCGGAAGCGGGTTGGCATCACGTGACTGCCTATATTACTGCATTAGCCACACAAAAACTTCGGCCTGGCAGAGCTGACTGACTGCCGTGAATGCTATGGTCTGACAGGTACAATATATGACGCCAAACAGTCATGTTTCTGGCACTGTTAACAGTACAAGCTTGGCAATACTTTGACAGCACAACAAAGTCCAGACAAACCCAGTCAGCACATCAATTACAATACCAACCCCATAATAAGAGTAAATCCTCTCTTGTGCCAAGTTCCATCAAAAGAACAGTAACATCAATGACATCTTCATTAATGCTTTCGCCATCACTGTCAATCATGGAGCAATGAAGGTCCCAAACATTCAGTTGCATTGTTGTGAGTTCGCTTATGGTGGTGTGCACATGAATCCAGTTCTCAGCCCAGCAGTTGCGCTGAAGAAGTCGGCCGGATTGCTGACAACAGCTACGCACACAGTAATAATAATAATAATAATGGGGATTTATATAGCGCCTTCCACGGCACAAGGCCTTTACAAAGGCAGAAAAAATACAAATTGCAAATGTAGAGAAAATGCATTGAAAACGGCTCAGAAAATGAAAAACAAAGGCTCTCTTCCTTTCCTCCCACCGCACACACACTACTCACGCACAGACCACAATACACAAGAGCCGCAACAAGCACAAACTATTAAGCGATCCACAAAAACAACAAGAGTCAATCAACTATCTGGTAATGACTGTCTTCTTAGTATTGTTTGAAAAGGTGGTTTTCAGGGAGGTTTTGAAGGAAGAAAAGGTTTGAGAATGTCTTAAGTCAATAGGGAGTTTATTCCAGAGTTTGGGAGCTGCGTATGAGAAGCTCGTTCGAAAGCTCGTTCGCCATGCTGTTTACGATGGGGACGGTAACTGGGGAAGCGGAAGGTCCTGGGTCGTGGAGGAGCGAGCGTTCGTGATGGGACATATACTTGAAGGAATCGGAAAGATAGGCAGGGGCATCGCCAGTGAAAATCTTGAAGCAAAGACAACAACATTTGTATTTAATTCTTTCTTCAACGGAAGCCAGTGCAACTTTTTCAGGAGAGGGCTGCAGGGTTGGGTCCTAGGAGATTTGCAAATGAGACGGGCTGCAGAGTTTTGTACAGATTGAAGGGTTGGATGACAGTTGAGGACAGCCAAGGAGAAACACAGTTGCAGTAATCTAGCCTTGAGAGATGTAGGATGAAACGAGAGTTTTTGTGCGTCTTCAGTGAGATAGGGTCGAATAGCAGCAATTCGTTTAAGTTTCATGTAAGCTAACTGACAGTTTTTGTGACTGCTGTTTCATTGAGAGGTCACTATCAAGGAGAACACCAAGGTCAGAATCAGTGTTTGAAAATTCAATAGTGCTGGAACCTAATTGTCAAAGAAGAAGGGAGCAGATCAGGGCCATGATGTGACTGCTTTGAAAAACGGATGGCTTCAGTCTTCTCACAGTTTAATTTAAGCTTATTTGCTGACATCCAGGTCTCAATATCAGAAGTACAAGATTGAAGAGTAGAAACAAGGGGTGAGTAGTCATCGATGACAGAGGAATGGAGCAGCTGAGTATCATCCGCAAACATTTCGTGTGAAACGGAATGGCCGTGGATGACATAGACAATGGATGTGTACAAAATAAAGAGGACAGGTCCCAGCACGGATCCCTGAGGTACGCCAAACTGGAGGTTAGATTCATCAGAACGGTGGTCACCACTTGAAATGAACTGTTTCCTGTCTAAAGATAAGAACGAAAACCAATTTAAAGCTGTTTCCCTGATGCCACATGTGTATTTCAAACGAGAGAGAAGGATTTCATGTCTATGTGTCAAAGGCTGCCGAAAGATCTAGCAAAAGAAGGACAGAAATTTTGTTTTCGTCTGAGAATTTAGAATATCATTGAGAATACGAAGGATGGTGGTCTCCCGTGCTGTGCCCAGGGCGATAGGCTGACTGATGTGGTGTGAGGAGGTTGTTTGAGGCCAATGGTCAGAGAGCTGTTGAAGAATGACTTTCTCAAGAATTTTGGATAGAAAGGAAGATTTGAGATGGGTCTGTAATTTTTAAGAACGTGGGATCAAGACTGCTTTTCTTGAGTAGAGGTTTAACAAGGGCGGTCTTAAAGTCATGGAACTGTGCCAGAAGACAGAGACTCGTTAAGAATTTTGGTGATGGTAGGAAGGAGAGAGTCAAGGTGTTCAAAGAGGAGTGGGGTGGGAATAGGGTCAAGGTCACAGGATGTTTTCGCAGACTGTGTGATGATTTTACGAACAGTCTGCTCAGACACTGGCAAGAACTCACAGAGGTGGTACCGTTAAAAACAACAGAGTGATCTGAATATCTGAGGATGGGGAAAGCGTTTCGAATTGTCTGAATTTTGTGAGCGAAAAACTGAGAAAACAAACCAGAAGCTGTGACGGCTCATGAGTGGACGGCATTACAACACTTGCAGCCTTACCCAACATGCTAGTGACAGTTCTAAACAGTTCTTTACACGAGGATGCTGCTGCAACTTTGGAGAATAGAATGCAGTTTTGGCTTGATGGACAAACTGTAACGACTTTCTGTTTAGCAGCATCATAAATTTGCTTGTGTATTGTCAGTCTAGATGACACCCAGCGCCGCTCGGCTCGACGTCGCTCCCGTTTCAATTTTCGCAGCTCAGGTGCAATTGAGTTGTACCACGGAGCCGGGCGGCGCCAGTGTGCCGTCCGCTGACGTACAGGCGCAGTTTATCCAAGACTTTTCTAAGACCAATGTTCAGATCAGTAAGTGTTACTCAGGCTGATAATGTTAGCGATGTCATGAGAAAAATCAGCAGGGTCAATCTTAGTAATGGCACGAACACATTTGAATTGGGGTGCCGACTTTTGCTTTGGAACACTGGAGATGGCACACTAGACTATAGTGATCAGACATCAAATCATAACAACACTTAGCAAATGCAAAAGACTGTCCAGTGTCACGAAAAATCACAAGATCAAGAATGTGACCACTTGCTGGATAAGTGGGTTCATCAATGGCCTGAGAAAGGCCACACGTCTCTAAGAGTTTTCTGAAACCTCCTAACTCTGGATCACTCAAGTCATCGTAATGAACATTAAAGTCACCGATGATCAAGAGATCGCCGTCACGCGTGGCGGCAAAAATCAAGGAAATCGGGAACTCTTCGTAGAATCTGAGTCAAGCAGTTTGTTCCTTTTACTGGCGGGTCCGATACACACACAGCAGACGGATTCGTTGATTTTGCATAGTCAGAAGTAGCTCAGCCACTTCAAAAGTGGTGTGAGAGAAGGGAAGGTGGAATTTACGTGGCAGTAAGACACGAGACACTCTTTGATGATCAGCACGATCCCACCACCACTCTTGGCAGTGGCACCAAGTTCACGGGGGAAATTGTAGAGTTTATAACCCGGGGTGTCAAATCAGCACATTTACTCTCATCACCTGACTCACGAAGCCACGTTTCTGACACCATCATAATGTCAACGTCGTAATCGGTCATGAAGTCAGCGATCGCAGTGCGTTTCTGACGTGTTTTAAGGGCATTACCACGAACAGACTGGGCATTCAGGTGACAGACACAGAGCTGATAGGAAGATCAGAGCCCTGTACAGACCGCTATCAAGTCTCGAGGTTGGCACCCGAAGCACAGGTCAGCGCGGTCGACACGTCAGGAGCTGAGGGAGGAGTCAAGATCAGTGACAGAAGAAGTATTGGTTGTAGAATGTTGTTGACCGATAACTATAGGAATCGCCGGCGTTTCTGGTGCCACCTCGGGACGATCGTGGCGTGGCAGCGGTAACCAATAGACAGTTCTTTCAAACACCAATCAGATCGGGTCGAGGTCACGGTATGCCGCTGTTGTGTTTACATGCCAACAGCTGATTTCGTGTATAAGAGTAGCAGGCACGACCACAGTTCAGTGTACGAAGCGCCTCCGTGCTACACGTAGTGTCAGCTAGCGGCAGCGTGGGACGGTGAAAAGTGGGTCGTAGCATGTGCAAGTTGCCGGGGAATGCCGGCCGAAAATGGCGGACTGCCACGCTGATTCAAAAGGAAAAATCTCACCGACAGAATCATGAAGAAGAACATCGTCCTGACGTGAAATGGAGCACACATAATCCAACACCAGTCCATCATGCAGCACTCTAACAAATATCAAAACTGTACACACAGTCAAACCACATGAAAACGATGAAAACTGATGGAGCTAAGATCGGCCGTGCCTGCTAGGCGACCTGACCTTCACTCAGTGAGTAGCCTTCTTTAACTGAGTGACTTGTTTAGTCTGGTAGCCATTACTGTCAGTATTGTTATCATCAACATGATTGTTGTCAATAATATTCGTATTACCAATATCATTTGACTCATAAACAATTGTATTATCCGAGTCAAATCCATGCTCAGTCTCGGCTTGTCATTATTTGCCACAGTCTCACTGTCCTCTTCACTGTCATTTTCATCACTGTTATTCACAGCTCCAGCACCAATATTGTTACTATGCCCTTTATGTTTATCCCCATTATTGTCATTATCATCACCCCCATCTGTCTATGCGACTGGAAGCCTGTATCCGAGTGTCCAGCGCAGGCTCCAGCTTTGCGTGGATAAAATCCATCGGTGGGCGGATGAAAACGGTTTCACCTTTTCTCCAACAAAGACACAGTGTATTCACTTCCATAATTTCCGTCAGTTTTTTCCAGATCCTGAACTTCAAGTAGGGAAATCTCCCATTCCAGCTGTTAAAGAGGCCAAATTTCTGGGAGTCATTTTTGACCAGAAACTTAACTTTCTCAGCCACATCAAAAACCTCAAAACTGCTTGCCAGAAAGCACTGAATATTCTGCGGGTCGTAGCGCACACCGACTGGGGCGCTGATAAGAAAACTTTGCTGCACCTCTACAGAGCCTTGGTCCGTTCCAAACTGGACTACGGTTGTGCTGTGTACGGCTCTGCACGATCTTCTTACCTCAAACTCTTGGACCCTATCCACCATCAAGGGCTTCGTCTCTGTCTTGGAGCGTTCCGCACCACCCCTGTGTACAGCCTGTACGCAGAGGCGGGTGAACCTTCACTGTCCAACCGCAGGCTGAAACTGTCTTTGAATTATTATATCAGACTGTTCTCGGAACCAGAAAACCCTGCCTATGACTGTGTTTTTGACCCTCCGTTCCAAAGTAAGTTTGAAAATAACCCGAAATGTATTCCGCCGTTTGGGCTTCGTATGCAGCCTCACGTGCGGAATGCAGGTATAGACCTGGGAGTAGTTTCCGATTTTTCCAAGTTTCCAGATCAACCTCCATGGACCTTTTTCACACCAGAGATTCGTTTCGATCTTGCAGCTTTCCGTAAGGAGTCTACCAGCTCTCTGGCGTACAAGGCTTTGTATGCTGAGCTCTGTTCCAAATTCCCATCCTATCAAAAAGTTTTCACTGACGGTTCCAAGTCTGAGGATGGAGTGGCCTGTGCAGCCTACTGCCCTGGGGCTCCTTCTCAGATATTGTTGGAACATATACATTCAGATGCTTCTGTCTATTCTGCTGAACTTACTGCTCTAGTACTGGCTTTGAAGATAATCTCCCATTCTTCGAAGAGGGACTTTCTGGTTCTGTCGGATTCGCTGTCAGCTTTGGAGGCCATAGCTGGCCGCAACCTTCAGCATCCAGAACTTTTACTTTTTTTTGAACTTTTTAGCAAGTTGAAGGCGGACGGTTACAACATTACTCTTGCTTGGGTTCCTGGCCATGTTGGCATCGGCGGGAACGAAATGGTTGATCGTTTAGCCAAGAACGCCACAAGAGAGAAACTGTCCAACACTTATATCCCCTGCTCAGATGTGAAACCCAAAATTAACGATTATGTGAGAGACCTCTGGCAGGAGGATTGGAACACACAGACGAATAACAAACTCTTTCAGATCCGTCCAAACCTTAAAGACTTCCTCCCATCTACGTCGGGTGGTCGTAAAGAGGAAACGGTTCTGTGCCGGCTGCACACCGGCCATTCGTATTTTACCCATTCTTACCTTTTAAAGAGTGAAGAAGCTCCGTGGTGCATTCCATGTCATGCGCCACTCACAATGAAACATGTTCTTTTAGAGTGTTGGGACTTGCACGATGTGAGACACAAACATTTTACGGCGGAGTCCATGAAGATCCTGTTCAGGGATGTCCCGCCTGACGTGATCCTTGAGTTTTTGAGAGAGATTAACATTTTTCATCTGATTTAAGATTTTACGGCAGAAAGATTTTTAACAAAGTTTCTGGTGCGTTTGTCGACGATGTCATTTAACGAGATGTGTGAAAGTTGGGTTTTTTTTTTTTTTTTTTTTTTTTTTTTTTATGACTGGTGAGTTGATTTTAACGTGTGACAGCCCTGATGTGGCCCTTTGCGGTCGGCTGGCTATAAGCAACATTATCTATCTTATCTTATCACCCCATCACAGCCTGATGTGGCCCTTTGCGGTCGCTGGGCTATAAGCAACATTACCTTATCTTATCTTATCACCCCCATCACTGTTTTCATCATGCCCATAAACTGATGGTGCTGCCATTGTGCATTTGTCAGGTGTTGAGCAAACGATTCCAGTCTTTCCTCCAGCTCTGAGACCAGTTGATCCAGTGGTCCTTCTTTTGTCACAAGGCCTTTTTTTGCTGGTTCTTGACTGGCAGCCTTCACTGTTGATGTAAGTTTGCTCAGTCTGCTGCCAAACCTTCCACTGGACAGTTTTGTCTGGAAACTGTTCAGGTGGAATGGCAAGTTTCTGACGTATGATGCCAACACCACAACTGCAGGTTCTTTTGTTTGCAAGTTTTGTTGAAGGTGCCTATGTCATTGTTTCTGGGCACAGAGTCATGTCCATGACTTTGTATTTTGACTTGAGGAGTTTATCATGGTGGCCTTCCTTCTGCAGAGTGCTGTTCATGGCCGTGATGGCTAGAGTGACGTTAGAACAGTACTCGCAAAGGCAACTCTTCATTCTGTCGTGTTGAAGAGTTTGTGTTCTTTTGGGGCTCGGTGCTGCAAATTTTGACATAGAAATGTCTACTCCTGTCTCTTCCTCGCACTGCTTGTGAGCTTTAGCCACGTTTTTTTTTTTCCATGAAAGGTGTAGGTTCCAGAAATTTTGAACTGACAGTGGCAGGAGAAGGGTCATCCCTGGAAACGTCTGCTCTGCAAAATAAATTTTGAATGGTGGAGACAGTTGCCTGTGGTACAGCATCTTTCCTCTTCTTTCTGGTCAGGATGTTTGTATTTCTGCATTTCATTAGGTATGCCCATTTCACGCCAAATTCTTGTCGAAGCCAAGACAATTCTCCTTTCTTCTTTGCAGCTTTGACAAAGAATTGGCAAATTGCAGATTTCTTGATAGAATCAGAGGACTTTTTTTTCATTCCTCGCAGCATATTGTGTAATTCCTCATGAAGGACATCTCCAAACTGCAGCCGTTTTGATGATTTTGGAAACAGTCCTCGCAACAAAAGAGCGTGTTTTTTTCTGGGCAACTTGATGTTTGTCAAGCCCTCGACAACTGCTGCATATTTTTCTGCGGAACCAAGTGGCATTTGTTGCATTATCTTTCTGATGGCTTTTCTTTCTGAATTTTTCTTTGTGTATCCACCAGATGCACTAGGGGAAGATTCAGGCAGAATGTAGTCAGCTGATGCAACATTGTTGGTTTTTAAGGAAATGTGAGGCAGTAAAATCTAATTTTCAGAATGTAGGAAATAAGACATTTTTTGTTATTTGAATTGATACTACTATGAGTCCTAACAGAAAATATACCAACAAATCAACCTTGTTTTATACCGTTCCCATGACAACCAAGATAAACATCCGCCATATTGGATTGTTAAGAAATGATTTTACTCAGGTATTATCCATCACAGATCCTGATTTTTGGCACACGTGTACACTATGAGTATCTTTACATTCTAATAGAGAGATGTTTTAGATCTTGTAGAAAATTTAATTTTAATGATTTTTAAGAAAATATTGCCTCAAATTATCAGCGGTATCATGCAATCTACATCATGAAAATAAAAAATAAAACAGATTTTTAAATAGTCATTCTATAAAAATGTCAATAAGACAACAATGTACAAATGAGCCGAATTTCATTAGATTTGAAAAGACAGTTTCTGAGAAATTTTAATACTTGTACAGCATGCGGAGCAAAAACAGAAAATGAGAAAAACGCAGACAAAAGGAGCACAAACATAGTGACACAGACATGGTTTACTTACAGACTTGGTAACAAGTTTCAGATCCCCCAGCCAGCCCCACAGCACAACACCACACAGTCAGAACTGCCCTGCAGCATAGGTAGGGCCCCCTTCCAGCATCATCAGCTCCTCCTGTCTCTTCAGTCGGGCAGCTCGAACAGTGTCTCGCTGCTTGTTGGCCTTGTCTCTGTGGAACTTGAGGCAGTTTCTCTCCCTCTTCTGCTGCCTGCTTGCCCCTAGCCTCTTCATGTGAGCTCCTCTTTGAAAGCCAAAGAAGCTGGCAGTGTCCTGAGCAGCACTAGGGCCAAAGTTGAACTCGCTGATGGCTGTTAGGTAACAGCAAAACACACCCCGCCGTCGTGAGGCAAACTTTTAGTAACCGGGACCAAAAAACTTGCAAGCATTCTGCAGAGTTTTGTTTTGCGCCAAGCAACCATATTAGAAACTGTGCTGTTACTGGGTAAATTAAGTGCCAATGTGATGATTTTGTAAATGTGGTGGTGTGGATAAGCTTGAATATGGTGACGGACTTGACGTTGAGCCAGGGCAGCCTGATAAAACACACTAAGGAAAAAAACCCAGGCACAGTTTATTGGGGCTTAGTTTCAGTAGAATAACAGTGTTGAAGCACTTAGGCCTTTTCATTTTCTTCAGCACCACTGATCAATACAGCCCCGTTTGTATAGATGGTCACTTCCGTAATGGATTGCGATGTAGTTACCACGGCACGACCTCCAAGGGTGATACCGTTCTGCGACAACACGCCACAGATTTACGCAAAGCTTTACCGACCGCTTGCTGCATTGATCGCTCTTCTCTAAACTCCCCTTCACCTAAGGCTAAGATGGCTTGCACTCAGGTCTGGGCCCCGATGAACTAGTCAGTGTAATCGCCAGTTTGTAGCATTACGAGCGCCGCCAGTTTATTTGCCGCCCCCTCACATCATGCCAGAGGATCCTGTACACATAAATTTTGATACAATTTTACTGGGCTGATATGCCTGTTATCATGTGTGTATGTGTATGAGTGAATGCATGTGTATATATATATATAATGCACAACTTAGCTTTCATGATTTTATTCTGCTGAACTTACTGCTCTGGTTCTGGCGCTGAGGATAATCTCACAATCCACTAAGAGGGACTTTCTGGTTCTGTCAGATTCACTGTCAGCTTTGGAGGCCATAGCTGGCCGCAACCTTCAGCATCCAGAACTTTTACACTTCTTTGAACTTTTGACCAAGTTGAAAGTGGAGGGTTACAACATTGTTCTGGCTTGGGTTCCTGGTCATGTTGGCATCGGAGGGAACGAAATGGTTGATCGTTTGGCCAAGAATGCCACAACAGAAAAATTGTCCAGCATATATATCCCCTTCTCAGATCTGAAACCCAAAATTAACGATTATGTCAGAGACCTCTGGCGGGAGGATTGGAATACACAGATGGATAACAAACTCTTTCAGATCTGTCCAAACCGTAAGGAGTTCCTCTCATCTACGTCTGGTGGTCGTAAAGAAGATAATTTGGTAACATCACATGAGTGTGGAAGTCTCCTTGGTCATGTCTGATCATCAGCAAGTAGTCCTGGGCCATATACAGCTCCCTCTTCAGCCTCTTGTTGAGCGTGCTCCGCTTGATTTTCCAGGCGCTGTTGATGACGACGAGCAGCAAACTGTTCCTGGGATGCTGCTTCCCTCATCTTGAGTCTGGTGTTGTCCAGCCCCATGACAATGGCCACAGTGTGTTCATTTACATCCATGCTGAACATGTTCATCACTTCTGTGAGATGGAAATTTCCCTGGTTGGATTTTCCAACCGCACTTGCAACAGCTGCTTCAACCCGTTGCTTGCCAAAGGGGAAGCACTGTCCACAGCATGGAGTTGAAGGATTCGTTTGCATTTTGTGTCTTTTTATGCAGAATCCTTTGCAGTAGCTGAGAACTTGTCATTCTCTTGTAGAGAGGCACAAGTTTCTCGAACACCTTTCGAGAGACAACTGTACCAACATTTTCTTCATGTGGCCCAGGGTCCTGTCCAAGACCCCTAGCTTTGTTGTAAAAGCACCAACTGCCTGGGCCAGGTGAACGATTCAGAACCAAACCGTGTGCTTTCTTTCCAATTATTCAGTGAACACTGTTACTTGTGGCTATTAGTTCCTTTTACATGGGATCTGGCAGGGAAAAAGAAAAAAAAAATCAAAATGCCCCCCCCCCCCCCCCCCCCCCCATTATTCATAACCAACCAATCACCACACACACAAAAAGAATATGAACGGGCCTGTACTTATTCACACAGAGCACACTTTTCCCCAGCTAACCACTAGCAACAAAAAAAAGCCCTCCCACTCCCACCCCACAATTACTAACCAAACACCAAAAGGAAAAAAATAAAATGAAGGCACGTATGCATGTATTGATACACACACTGACATATACAGAAAAAAAAGCACTTTCTTTTGTTCCACAAAAACAACAAATACAGTTCAGTTCTCCTCCCCCTCCCTAGTTCCAAAAGTACATAATCCGCAAGTTAAAAAAAAAACCCAACAACTAGAAATGCACGCACATACATAGGTACATACGATGCCATACACAAACAATGACACTACACACACATGCACCATCAGTTTCTCACAGTTTACTGTGAAAGAAATCCGTAAATTTCTGTAACCCCCACCACCCGAAAAGTCAGTGCGTGTGAGTTATCCCGAGTTCACCTGAACAAGGACGAACAATGTTCTCACTCAATAATTCAACTGAAAAAAAGAGATTTTGAAGTTTTACTATATTTTATTTCCTTTTATTACTTCTTTCTTTTTAGCACAAGTAAACCACGTCAATTACTAGTACGCAATATGTTCAATCATAAACTGCTGGCTACATTTAAAAAGAAAATGAAAAGAAAATGCAGTTTGGATCATGAACAACGTGAAAGGGCGCAGACACTGCAACCAACACACACAGAGAACAATGTTTTACTAACCTACACCATCACAAAAATATTATAACACTCAGAACAAACTTCTGTTTAACAGAACAATTAGATATACAGTACATAAGACAATGGCTCTTCAAAAAATACAATTACAACCTCAACATTAGAACAGCTCTTCAAAAAATACAATTACAACCTCAACATTAGAACAAAACAGAATTACTCAGTACTCACAACATATGCACACCAATCATAACATTCATTTTAACAATAAACGCACTGTTATATTCACAATCATACATAAAAATGTCACCAACAACCTGCTTCTTCTTCAAAACAATATCCTCATCAGATACATTACGAATACAGATCTTTGCATTCTGTAGCGAGTGGGCAGCGATTGTGCATGCTACCACTTCTAAACCTTCAGGTAGTTGTTGCCTTATGGGTTCCTGAATCAATACTGTGGTCCGTGTACCAGGTACACTGACATGCGAACAGCACCGCACTTCAATCACTTCCCCAGCGGGGATGACCACATTTGCTCCGACTAAATGAGTCGAACCCAAGAACCCATCATCACCCTTTGACAGATCATTGTAGGCAAACAAAACCTCTGGCCTTATTGAAAAGGTAGATGCAAAATCTGTACCTCCTTTCTCCTTGCACACATCAGCATACAATCGGAGAATGTTTGTGCCCACTATGATAGGGACTTGCTTTGAAAATGCAGTATCAGGACATACAAGCAACAATGAATTTACATTCTCTTTCACACCCACAACATCAACAGGCATACAAATCTCACAACGCACATAGCCCAAATAGGGAACAGTTTGCCCCCCAGCACCAGTGACCTGTAAAGAGTCTAACGCCTCTAGAGGCAGATAAAACAGTTTATCTTTATAAAAGGACTCTGAAACAATTGACACTTGTGAACCACTGTCTATCAGACACTTGGTTGCAACACCGTCCACAACTACTGAACTCTCACAACTGGGTCCCACGAGTCCGCTAGTAATAACTGACGAAACTGAACCAATTTCAGCCAACACTGTTGCGTGAGTCAAAGTTACACATGAGCGTGTTCCCACATTTTGTAGCACCAACACAAAATCCCCTCCCTCAGATCTGATCTCAGATGAGACCACACGCAAGTGCTTTGGCAACTGATCTGAAGGTCGAGGAGTCAGGTTGGTATCTGACACACCTGGGACACACCCATGCAGTTCTATTCTCTGACCAGGCGACAGTGTCAACTGAAACGGCCGTTTCAGTCGAACAAGAGTTACCTTACCCTCAATGTCATTAAGGTGGTCCAGTGACTTTTGTCGGGCATTTTCACTCAAACTGACCCCTGACTGCCCGTCTGCAGGGGTCGGTTGCCGTTTAAACGGCCTCTCCTTCTTACCTCTTGGATGCGCTGCTGGTTCCTTGGTCGAGGGCAGTCATTTAGATAGTGGTCCCCCACTACCCCGCAGTTCCAACAGGCACCCCGCACTTTCTTCTTTAGCGGCTGCTGTGGTCGCAGGCGGTCAGCAACCATATCTGCCAGCTTTTCATAGTCGATACCACTGGCAGTGGCATGAGCAGAAGGGTCAGACTGCATCTGATGGGACCCTACTCACTGTGGTCGGCATCGCTGCTGGTGCCCCCTCCAGCTTCCGTATCGTCCTCAGCACCTCTTGCGGGTTCGGAGACGCACGGCCTGGCACCCCATGGTGAGTGCGCACCTCCATGCCCAGTAGTGGGTTTGAGTCTTTAATATTGGTGTGGAAGAGATGGTACAGTTTCCTGTGGAAATCGCCTCCCTGTGGGATGAAAGCGTCCCATAGCCGTGTGAAAAAACTGGAGGGTTGCTCCCCTTTCTGCGGCCTCATCCTGATGATGTCCAAATACCGGTCCTCAGGAGTCCTTACGTCACCATGCAAGGCACGAAGGGTCGACAGGATGGACTGGGCACCATCACAAGCTTTGGCCTGCTCCAGGGCCACCCCACGCAGGCTGGACCTCACCTTCTTGAAAGTGTCCTCAGGGTCTGCTTCACCCACTTCCATCAGATAGGCCTCCACTCGGGAGGCCCAGTCGCTGAAAACAACTTCCTGCCCCCCTTTTGGCTTCAGCCCGGTAAAAATGCCCAGACGAGGTGCAGGAGTGGGCATCTTCACCGTCACGTTAACCGGCCCAGGCGTAGCAGGTGAGGAGGGTTGGTGGTTGACCCTCTCCAGTTCGGCCAGGCGTTGCTGCAGTGTCTCGAGCCGAGCCTCCAACGCCTGTTCTCTATCTGACCTAACTGCATCTTCTTTACTGTTTGTGCTAGTCATGACTGAACTTTATAGTCATACGGTTTATCTATCTCAAATACCAATTATCAAAAAATAAGTATCTCTTTTTTGTTGTTTTCTTTATTAATCCCGGACGAGCCCCCAATTTCTGTTGATCCTTGCCCTGGGCAAGCGATGTTCTTCAGGTTCCGAGGTTTTGGCCTCGGTTTCCAGGGTTTGCCCTGAGTCGCAAGTGTCCCGCTGGAAACAACTTCCTGCCCCCCTTTTGGCTTCAGCCCGGTAAGAATGCTCAGACGAGGCGCAGGAGTGGGCTTCTTCACCGTCACGTTAACCGGCCCAGGTGTAGCAGGTGAGGAGGGTTGGTGGTTGACCCTCTCCAGTTCAGCCAGGCGTTGCTGCAGTGCCTTGAGCCGAGCCTCCAACGCCCGTTCTCAGATACAACACGTACCTGTAACGAAAGCCAGTCCTCTCCACAGAGCTTTTCCATAGAAACAATGCAGCATCTCTCTCCATCGCCTTGGCTGAAGCATGGTGGTTGCGCTGGCACTCTGCTTCATTCTCAACCATCCAAGCATTCCACTGAGCCTCAGTGAGGTTTTCCTTTTCCTTTAGCCTGCATCTGTGGCAGTATGTTGATAAAACGTACCAGTCTATGACAAAGCCAGTCATCATCTCTATCACCACTCCCAGGCCATAACGAGAGACGAAGCCACATCGCTGCCATGTCCCATCAAATGGCACATCGATCCAGGGTACCCCATCTTCAATGGCCCAACAGTCAGCTGGATCAGGAAAAGCTTGTTCAGGGTCAGGTTCTCTTGGGTGGTGTTCATTGTAAATGTCTTTTACAATTGTGTGCACATTACTCTGTAAAATGGCAGTACTGTCATATGAAATGGTGCATGCCAGTTTGTGAATTCGCTGGAAGGAGTTCTCACACATATTCGGCATACCGAAAATGGCACAAAATTTGTTGAGGACAGCATACCCCCCACCTACTTCCATGGAGCACAGCACGGCTCACTGATTCACATCAAAAGGCTGATCACCTCTGTCACTATCAAAAATTCTAGGAGATGAATAGTCCATTTTACTATATTTGCATTTCCTGCATTTCAAGACAATTTGTCTCGACAGTCCGATTTTTTCTCCAAGAACAAGTTCGACTGATGAGTCGTGACACATTGGACATTCCATATCGCCCAACAAACGATTGAGCTGACCTACTTCCATCAAGCACCACTGACGTTGTCCGAAAATTTCCTGATCGTTGTAATTGTTCGTGTTTTCATTGAACTCGTGCACATGTCTCAGTTTTTTTTAGCTGAAGCTGACTCTGCGATCAGTCCAGAACAGCTGGCAACAGCTTCAGTTTCTATTTTGACTGATGCTGACGAAACGGCATTGGATTCTTGCAAACAAGACTCCGTCTCGCTCACTTCTGCCTTGCGTTTTTTTGCCTCGCGCATTTTCTGCATTCGAGATGCTTGTCTTTTTTAAGTAGACCCTATTCGAGCCGTTTTCAGCATGTTACTTTCCTTTCTCGGCATGTTTATTGTGAAAAAACAACAAAAATCGACTTGATTTTGACCGAGATCAAACTGCAGTTGTTAACTCGAAGTACCCGGATGTTGTAAATTCGTGAATCTCTGAGAATGGCGGAAATTCCCGAAGTGGCTAATTTGCGTATGCGAGCATGCGCAGTCCACAACAGAAACGGTTCCGTATCAGAAATTTTGAGGTTGACCAATCAGCGTCAAGTTTATGAAGCAGACAGGAAAAACGACAGGGTCGTTCATTGGCCCTGTGTGCTCTCATTGTTCAAGGTTCACAGTTTCTGATGACGTCATTGAAAAGTGCGGATTTTTCTGCACATTTTGGTGTGTCACTTTGCTAGTTGCTGTCGATCGTTCTAGCTGTAACCAAGGCTTGAAAACAGACAAAACAGCCAATCTTTCGCATTTTCAACAAAAAACTTTAAAAGTAAACACACTAGGGTTGCAAAACATCTTTATTTTCACACTTCTTGGCTTTATTATAACAAATCATCAACAAAAAATGAAAGTACACACATAAACCTATCAAAAAATGTAGTAAACCTAAAAGAGATGTCTGAACACTTTTTCACCATTTTCAGGCTGTGGGGTCTCACCTTAATCATGCAACTGACACACATAGTATACAGATACATATACATAATACTACCAAGTACCAGCATAGCTAGTGCATGATCAAATTTTGTAAAATTAAAAAACATCTTGATCACAATTAAATTTAACAGAGAGGGCTTCTCTCTTTATGATTATTTTTTGTTCAGTTATATCAGCTTTAAGCTTATGGTGTGTGTGTGTGTGTGTATACATCTTGTGCATAATACATAGTATGTGTGTGTTTTTTTCACTGTATGACTATGTGTGTGGGCATAATAATATGTGTGTGTGTGTGTTATGTGTAATGTGTGTGTGTATAATCTCTGTGTGTGTGTGTGTGTGTGCATGACTATCATCACAGTGAGTTTATGCTTTTTGTTTTATCATGTTTACCTTGCCACAATTGAACACAAATCAAACAATTATGCAAAAACAGTAAATATTAAGAACACAAAAACCTTGGTTTATTTAAGACACTGAAATATCTTTTAAGTAACTCGTAACTGAATATGAAGCAGAATTGGAACATATTCATGAGATATACATTATATTTGTCACATCCAAGGGCTTTTAAAACAGAGCTGAAGCATAATGCCTCAGATGACAATAACGGGGGGGGGGGGGGGTCAGCAAAAAATGTCTTGCAAAACGATACGTACGAACATGTGGACCCACCTCCAATTTCTCTCCAAAACTTCAAGAAGTAAATTTTCTAAAGCACAGTCTTTCTCTTTCTCGGTGACAGTCTATCTTCCCTCCCTGCCCTACCCCTGTTCCCAAATACAAACTAAAAGAAATGATGTCCTCTGTTGTTAATCGTTGGTGCAGACATCACAGAAACTCTGTCCCCAATTATGTCAACAACAGAAATGTCATCAGTGGCTGGGAAGACACAGAAATTCCAACTGTGTGACTGTCTTAGAAATTTCACAACACACTTGTCCTTCAGTGTCCATATAATCTGGAACTGGAATGACAAGTGCATGGCATGTCATGTTTGTCTTGCCAATAAGGAAATGGACAGTCACATAACCACTAATTTTTGGTGATGCTGCCTGTTCCCTTTCCCCGGAAGTCTCTTCTTCAAGGCACCTCAAAAGAGGCACAAAATCAATGGTTTGCGATCCAGAACTGGGGAGGCCCTAGGTCTTCTGCATGAAGTCCACATGATCCGCACAGCGAAGTGCTCAATCTGATATTGGGGAAGGAAGGAGTGATTCATTTCCCTCCTACTAGTCCTAGCCAGGGTGCTACCCAAGTTCGGATAAAGAGACTGAATTTCTCTATTGAGAACATTGACAGCAGAATGGAGCTGCCAGAGTCCCATGTCAATGGAATTAGCAGCTCACTTCATTGTTTCCTGTTCATAGGCTTGTTCCAGATCCCTGTGAGCAAAGTCCCCAGTGTAGTGATAGAATGATTTGGAGACTTCACCTTCCAGGTGAGAGACTCCTCTCTGCAAGTACTCCGCTGCAAGTACTTGTGCTTGTTTACTTACAGCCATTTCACAGGTGATTCGAAGGCGTATTTCTGTGTGAAAGGTATCATGACCAAACACTGCTGTGCACAGGGATCGAGGAAGGCAGTTGCCATCAGCCTCTGTAGAAACCGGAAATAATCCGCAAGCAGCCTCTTGGCACTGTGGTCAGTTACTCCTTTAGACTGGGCTGGTGCAGCTGTAGGAAATGGCAGTGGAAATGCTTCCAGTTCCTGAAGGGTGACAAGGGCAGCACTAACAAAATCAACAAAATTGCCACATTTTTTGGCAGCCATCAGTCGGTTTTGTGCTCTGTTCAGCATTACCTCTTGTCGTTCTGCCTGGAGCAGGACGTGGCCTTGATTTATGCTGCACAGCTGGTTGTTTTCCTCAACCTCTTCACTCTGCTGCTGTCAGGTTCTACTGATAACATGTATATTGTAGTGACCAACAGAACCTACATTTGGACACAAGTCAGTTGTTCCTTCGCAACACAGGTTGCAAATGCAGGTAAGGTTTCTTGACTTCAAAAGAAAAGGTTCCAGTTTTACAACCTGATGGAACTGCTGAGAACCTGGAATTGGCTGGACACACGTTTCTGTTCTGTTTCTTTGAATGTCTTCTGGTCGGACAAGGAAAAATGTCCTTTTGAACAGTCCTTCATCTTTGGCATGATTATCAACACACGACTCAAAGAGGTCAGGGGCCTGGCAGATGACCACCTTCCTGCGCACAGTATAGCAGACTCCAGAGCTTTGCTGATGACACCAGTCTCACTGTTGGCTTCACCCTTGTTGTGCTCGGATCCAAAGTAGAGTCTTTGGATGGGAACTTGGTAGTGAGTCAAATCAGCAAAGGTGCCCCTACCTTATACTGTGCAGCACAGCCATCAGAAAATACATGTACTGATAATCCTGGAAGCAGCACACGCTTTGTCTTGCAGAAACTGTAGAGTGGTCTGTGTGAATTCGTGGACTGTATTATGGTCATGGACTGTATTGTTGGAAATGAAATCCAAAGCATGGCGCACGACAGACCCAGTGGTTTTGTCTCTGTAAAATGCAATGACAGGCTGAAATGTGATCTGCAGGTTCTGGAAATGTGCAGACTTTATTTCACCTTGGAATGCAGACGTTTTGTTCTCTGCAAAGTCCGTGACAAGCAGTGCTTCGTCAGCTTTCAGTCTGTTTTTCAGGGTTCTACGCCGATGGTGCTGCCATTTTGCAGTGAAAAGGTGTTAGAAGAATGTGGTTCCTTGGGCAGGATGAAGGATATCTTCAGCCACAAGCTCATCCAGCAGTTCCTTGACCATGCCTTGTTTTGTCTCCGTAGAACGTGCCATTTGTTTTTGTGTTCCACCTGTTCCATGAAATGGTAGGATTCTTACCAAGGAAGGATTGATAGTATTGTTCAAATGTTTTTTTTTCACATCAGCACAGTTTTCGCTCTGACTAAACAAACAACTTGGATTGTGGAAGTCAGCATTTTCTTGTTTGGCACAGAGGAGGAGGTTCACTAATGCTGACTCGTCATCAACCTTCATCTCAGGATTAAGCCCACAAATGGTCGCAGATCTGTTGAGAACCTGCAACTTGTACTGCACATTCACACTGTACACACAAAGGCAGGTTTCCAAGAATGAAGGAGAAATCTTTTTAACTTGAATGAAGGAGAAATATTAACTTGATGCCCACTTGGCCAACCACCCAGCAGTGTATAACCTGAACTGCCATCAGTG
>CM031621.1:18133260-18143260 GCA_018398815.1 Conus ventricosus
ACAGACCGACAGAGAATATACAGAAAGTACGACAGTTAGATGTACATGCATGAACGATCGAATTCATGAAATATTTTGTTACAGATTGCTGAGTACATCGAACGTGCATTTTCACTAATCCGTGGGAAGAATTGTAACTGCAAGAAAGGTCTGCTTCCTCAACATTGCTTTTAGTCTGTGGTACGGTTTAGTGTTCCATTCTCCATCATCATCATCAGCAGCAGCAGCAGCAGCATCTCATCATCATCATCATCATCATCACATCATCATCATCATCTCATCATCATCATCATCATTATTATTATTTTTATTATTATTATTATTATTATTATTATTATTGTTATTATTATTATCATCATACCAGCCGCCGTGGCGAAGTGGGTTTGCGTCGCGGACTCCCGGCTGGGAGGTCCCTGGGTTCGAATCCCATCAGAGTCATGTGAGTTTTTCTGCCCCGACCGGCTCCTACCCAGAGTTGATTTGCTGCGGACTCAGTTGGGAAGACTGGGACCACACAGTCGAGTTTCATCCACTTAATGGATGCGTTTCTGAGAGTGTTGCTCAAATTTCCTGACCAACACTGCAGGTGCCTGTATCTCTCGGCCTGGTTGACGCCGGGATATATTATGAAAGGAAGCGTAGAGAACAACCCTGTCATGTAGTCTCAGACCGAAATGGAAATCCGTAGCATCATCTTAATCCATCCTCATTCTCATCGATCAGCATTAAAAAAAAAAATTTTTAAGTCTCAAATTCTGTGGCCCTTCATGCCCTGCTCTCATGGTGACATCATTTCGATGTCCTCCACGCTGTGGCCTTGGTTTAGTTCCGTCGGGGTCACCGGTATCAGCGAGTCCATGGGGGCTGTCGTTGGATGGACGTGGTGGCGCCCTCTGGAGGGAGAGCTCACTCACGCCGGCTCCGCGACTAAGCAATTATTGTCGTTAGTAGGGGGCTTAGTAGGTGGTGTCCTGCGAATGTTAGATCAGAACAGGCGCCATTGAACACCACCGAAGTGACTCGCAGCATGCAGTGTCTTCTCCGGTGGGTTGCCTCTTAACGACTTGACATTGACTGCTCCCTGTGGATTGCCGGTGCCGGGGCTGCGGCGGGGCCGACCGGCTGTGGCTGTGGACGGGGTGTCGGAATGAGCGGCGTGTGTGCACTGCCTCTGAGGTGGCGCAGAGGTTGGGACAGCAAAAAAAAAAAAAAAAAAAAAAAAATCATTATCATCATCATCATCATCATCATCTACACAAAAACAATCACAGACTCACTGACATAGCCCATTTAACAACAACACCACCAACAAAGCAAGTACCAAGGGAAATAATTCCTGTTAATCCACAGTAAAGTCATCTGACAGAGCAAAATTAATCTGCTGTGTGAATTCCATCCTTGATAACCTTATCAACAACCATTCAGAACAACAAACAAACAAAAAGGAATCATCTTTCACGTCCAGCGTCTTCTTCTCTTATAACGGTCAGACGTCTTGGATCGCTGGCCACGAAAGCGTCGGCTCCTTGGCGATTATAACTATGTGCGACCACTAACGTCTTGGATAGACAGTTCGTGCGTGCAGGCCGCGGCTGTTAAAGAGGCGAAACCCAAGAGAGGCGACGTGAAACAAATGTAACGAACAAGATGGACAACTGCCCTCCCCATGGTAGATACTCACAGCGCAAAAAATACAAACAAAAGAGCGTCCGACCCTCACACGCCTACCAGAAATGTCATACAGAGCAACACAGAACAAACAAGGAGAACTTCGCGCCCCACCCCCCACCGCCCCACCGTCCACCCCCACCCCCACCCCCAACCCGGCACCCCCAAGAAAAAAAAAAGAAAAAAAAAAAAAGAAAAAAGAAAAAAAAAAATATATATATAATATATATAAAGTTTGTGCCTATACTCCAGTACTTTAGCACATGTCCCACGGAAACAACGAAAGGAAAATGAACCCGAACACAATCAACATTTATTCAAAACTGGCAGGGCTTCTTTTTTTCTTTTTCTTTTCTTTTTTCCTTATTTTGTTTCTTTTTTTCTTTTTTGCTGTTGAATAACCGTCAGACTCAACAACAAAAAAAACTGAACAAAGGCAAACTGAAATAAACGCAATGTAACGTCGATTAGTGGTGAAAGGATTATTATTACATGAGGCAGTAAACCGGCTCCGTGAACAGCGAACAAGTACAGTATAACCTTCGCTCCCTCGATAATAACTAACAAAACGCCCATGACCTATTGAACGAATACTCTGTGATATTGTTTTATACTAAGCAAAGAATAAGCCTTTAGGCATAAGATTTTTTTTTTTTCCTTTCGATGACATGCATCTTAGACGAAAAGTTCTTTATTCAATATCCATGTCATTTCCTAAATAAACATCATCCGTCAAACTACAATAAACGTACTCAACTACGTAAGTTATACGGTTGAATTCTTATCAAGTTTTAATACGCAGTACAATTCACATCACATAATGTAAGCACACAATGATATCACCGGCATGTGAATTTTGTTAGCAAACGTTTCTCCTCAATCTTGCCATCTTAAAATGAAAAATTACTCACCCATTGTTTCTCTGTATGTTACCGTTTAAAAAGACCAGGAACGTACAGAAAAGCTAGCCTCCCCCCCCTACGTCCCCCCCCCCCCCCCCCCGCCCGCCCCTCCTACGCCCCCCCTCCTGTGTGTCAGAATTGATCTAAGAGTAGTCTACTCTTCTACAATAGTCAGAAAGGTCGACACTGCCTGTGTTTACCTCCCTTGGTTCTTTCGTGCAAGACAATGCAGTTTCCTTAAAGATGCGAGGGGGGGGGGGGGTAGGGAAAAGGGGGAGGTGGGGGGGGAGGGGAGATGACTGGAGTCCGAGGAATCGTTCTGAAAATCATTCGTTGGTAGCATGCTTGAAAACGTTTTATTGCTCAGTGGAGTTTGATGTCAAAATCAATTAAAGACCACAAACACTAAAATAAATAAATTAGAGAATAAGGAAATTAGCCAGTTTATTAATACATGATTCAATCGATCAACAATGAACAAATGCATGAATAAAAGGAAAGAAGAAGAGAGAAAAGATAAGGAAAGAAAGAAGAAACGGACCACGTACTATTTAAAACAAGAAAAGCGTTTGCTTTGGGCTAGGAACATTATCATGCCTAAATTCACCACTCCTGTGATACACATCACAAACGACATTTAATGCGCTTCAAACTTTCTTTTCGAAGACACATCCTCCTGTGTGTGACGTGCCATGAAAATATGACTTGACAAGTATTCAACAATAGTGCCGATAATTGTGTTTTGACAGTGGTTCTCAAACTAAAGCCGACTTGCGGGGTTCCGAATAGCCCCTAGTGGTGGAGCGCCGGACTCGTAATCTTGGGGTTGCGGGTTCGAATCTCCGCCGGTCACGTTTCGGTACAGCGGGAATTTTTTTTTCCCACGGAGTTAAACATTGGTTCTGATTCCCAGTTCCCGTACAGTCCTACGAAAGAGACTATAAACCGAGGTTCCGAGTGTGACACACGCATAACATCTTTCACACTCGTAAAAACCTCAACACCAACTTTCGGAGAGAATGCCGAGTTTGGCCGTTGGTATGGATGACAACGTTACACATAGCATGCAACCTTCCCCGCACTTGGAGAATGGCAGCCTAATGGCGGAATTTAAAAAACGGTCATACACACAAATACTCCACTCCGTTTGTTAGGGATAGATGATTAATCATGCCCTGTCTATACATGGAGTGGTCCGCAGGTAGTTTCAGCCTGCGCACGCGGAAAAAAAAGCGACGTCTTGGCTGCTTTGGTTGGTTCCATCCATTGGTAGTACTGTGCACCTATACTAATGATTTAAGAACTTAATAGATTGAATAATCTGCCAAATATCTTAAACCAGCAGATTATAGTTATAAGAGTGAAAATTTAAGACTTAATAAATTTGAAATAATCAGCCCAATAGATTAAAAACCAACAGATTAGTTAAAGAGGGGGATGATTTAAGACTTAAAGATTGAATAATCAGCCAAATAATTAATGCAGCAGAATAGTTATAGAGTGGATGAATTAAGACTTAATAGATTAAAATCTGCCAAATAGATTAAAGCAGCAGATAAGTTTTAAAGATGATGATTTAAGACTTACTAGATTTGAATATCTGTTCAAATAGAATAAAACCATCAGATTATTTAAAGAGAAAGCCAAGATATATTGAATATCTCCAAACAGATTAAACCAGCAGATTAGTTACAGTTAAGTTATGATTTAATGACTAATAGATTTGAAAATCTGCCAACAGCATTAAACCAGACAGATTAGTTATAGAGTAAGCCAAGATTAGAGAACATCTGCCAAATAGATTAAAGCAGCAGATTAGTTATAGACTAAGCCAAGACTCAAACAAAACAGGACACAAAAGGGAAAGGGGAGGGGAGGGGCAGGGGGTTGATTGGAGAAAGTGAGGTGTGGGGGGTGGAAAGAGAAGGTTGGGGAAACAGACCTGTAAGGGAAGGTAAACCGGTAGAAGATAAACGCCTGTCTTTTTTTGTCTTTTTCTTTTATTGCAAACCTTTTCTTCGTGTTTCTAGGTACACACAACACACACACTACACACTAACACAACACACACACACACACACACACACACACACACTCACAACACTCACACACCTCAAACAACACACACACCACACCACACACACACACACACAACACACGACACTTGCGCGTGGTGTGTGGTGCTGGAATGCGGCTGTTTATTGGTCAAATTAATTCTGGGTAAATCTATTTCAGCAAACTATCGCCAGCTTGCACATTAAAAAAAAAAAACAAATCCAAAAACAAAAGGCAAAAAAACAAAAATGAAAGACGTCCTTCCCCCAATCTCCCTTCCATTCACCCTGCCTCCCACAACAACAATAAGAGAGTAGGGGTAGAGGGGGTGGTGAAGCGGGGAGTACAAGAGAAAAGGGGCATGTTTGGCTGGGTGTGGTGTGTGTGTGTGTGTGTGTGGGGGGGGGGGGGGGTTGGGGAGTGTGGGGGGGGGGGGGGCGGGGGAAGAGAATACCGGATATCAGAATTCAGCAAGAGCATCGTCATACAACCCTCCTCCCTCCTTCCCATTCATTCTTCCCCACCCTCACCTCCTACTTCATACCCCTCGCCTCCCCCCCCCCCCTGCCCTACATCCGTCATCCCTGCACCTTCCAAGCCCCCCCCCCCTCCCTCCACACACACACACCACACACAACCACACAAACACACACACACAAACAGGATAGAGGAGAAGATTTTCAGATAGGAGCCATTTTTAAACCACATCCACAGCACGTGCGGTCTTGTATAAAAGGACAGAGACTCTCCTTAGAGCTGGCGCGAGCCTGGGGCGGTGACAAAAACCACTTTGGACCCCCCCTCCCACACGTATTCTGTTCAAAGAAATAAGACTGGTGGTGCTGTTGATTTGATAATGTTTACGAATCAGGACGGGTGAACACACCACACACACACACACAACACACACACTCACATACATACACACCTCAAGCGCGCGCGCGCGCGCGACGCACGCATCACATCACGCACGCACGCAAAGCACGCACGCGACGCACGCACACACACACCACCCACACAGACACACACACACACACACAGAGAGAAGAAAGTTCCAATCTGCCTTTCTCTTTCACTCTCTCTCTCTCTACCTCTCTCTCGAATCTCATCTCATCTCGTTCTCGCCACAAGCACACACACACACACACACACACACACCACACACACACACATCCCTCCGTATCCTGTATTATCATTATTACGGCGCCAGCGTCGATAAAAGGGAGGCCTGTGGTTTCTAAAGACACGTGCACATGCCTCGTTTGGCCTGTTGCCACCACCGGGAACGTATATCTTTGTGCCCAGTCTCTTTGTTCCCACAAGACGAACTTTGTCCCACGCTCTTGTGCCCACGTCTTTTTGTGCCACTTCCAAACCCTAACCCTAACCCTATCCCTAACCTATCCCTATCCCTAACCCTACTCCTAACCCTAAACCCTAACCCTAATCCCAAAACCCTAAACCCTATCCCAACCCTATCCTAACCCTAACCCTGATCCCTAACCCTAACCCTAACTAACCACTTTATAAAGACGTGGGCACAAAGGATAACGAGGCACAAAGGATGTTCGTCCCCACCAACTAGTGGGCTGAGGAGGGGTGCAGGGCACCAATCAGAAGGGGGGAGGGAGATGGATTTATTGAAGGGTGTGCACATACATCACACCACCCAGTCAGCCAGTGGTGCCAACAGAGGGAGCTCATGGGTCAACTTGGAGTGTCAGCGTATCAGGAGCATTGACGCGAAGGATGAGCAGTATGTAAACTGTCATCAGCATCAACAACATCAAGAAGAAGAAAAAAGAAGCAAAGAAGAAGAAGAAAAGAAAAAGAAGAAGAAAAAAGATGAAGAAGAAGAAGAAGAAGAAGAAGAGAAGAAGAAGAAGAAAAAGAAGAAGACGAAGACGAAGACGAAGAAGAGACAAGAATAAGAAGAAGAAGAAGAAGAAAAATAAGCAAAACAACAAGAAAGTAATGAATGATAAATGCAAAGAACAGTAAAACCGATGAGTATGATGATGAAGATGATGATATGATGATATCATTGTTGTTGTTGTTGTTGTTATCAATTATCATTGTTGTTTGTTGTTGTTATGATTTTATCATCATTCTACTGGTCATTTTGCATTACATTTGTTACTACAATAATTATGAAATTAACATCGTCATCGAACATCAACATCATCACATCATCATTAATATTATTATTATCATAAACAGTATTTAAATAATTGTCGTTGTTGTTGTTGCAAATAAGTATACGTCCATCGCGAATATAAAACTTCTGTCGCCATCAATGATAATGCTAAACGGAGAATACAAACAATATTTGCAGTTTAATTGTCAAGATTCTTTTATTCTTATCATTGTCATTTCTTAATCATCAGGTGACGGTCTACTGAATGAAAAATAAACGGATGTCACCGACAATAATAATACATAATTTTACACACAACAACATAATGAATGATAAGATGATGATAATAATGTTAATGATAAATTACTAATAAAGAAATAATAAACGTCATAATAATGGATGATGATGTTAAAAATAATAACAACAATAACAGTAATAGAACTAATAAAAATGAAAAAACAATGATGATGATGATAATAACAATGGTAATAAAAATGTACGAAAGATATCATAATAATTATAGTACTGACATAACATTAAAATGACGATGATGACGAAAACAACAACAAACAATAAATAATCATCATCATCAATATTCTCAAAACAGAACCTCTATCCTGTTGGCTTATGGACTGAGCTGTCGCATCCCAGAATTCCATCACTTAGAACGCCTAGCTATGACCGATGGTTACGTGGGCAGTGGATATCAATGATAATACTTGTAAATAGTGTTAAATCACGATGACCAATGACACTGTCCTTGATCCAATAATGATGATGACCACGAAGTTATTCATATCCTCACCGATCGTCGTCGTCGACTTCGCGTCGTCAGCTAAACAAAAACTGAATGAGGACATATTTCGGGAGTTTTTCACAAACAAGTCCCTGCAGTTAGTAAGTGAAGCGACGCGCGATAATGAGCTCGAGCATGACCAATAGCCTGCGGTCAGTTCTGATTCTCAGCAGTCACTCACAGATTGGGAGCAAGAAGAAGAAAGGAAGATGAGCAAGAAGTAAGTAGAAAGAAGAAAGAAAAAAAAATAGTATGCCGAACAACGAGACACCAGGGAGGCCACTCAATTTGTCTCACGGAGCAACAGTTTATCACGACCATACCATGACGAACCATCAGCGTACAGACCTACAGGTCAGGGGGGCCGGTCCATGGTCGCAGATTAGGGGCCAAAAAACAAAACAAATCTACAATATATATATATAATATATATATATAAATATATATATATATATATATATATTAAATATATATTATATATATATATAAATATATTCTCTATGCATTCAAAGCAGCACCTGGCCTTTTCCCCAAAGATCAGTAGTTTACCAAACATATTCAACTTGCAGTCCAGCTCTTTGAAACCCCCCCCCCCCCCCCCCCCCCCCGGACAGTGTGCCTGAAATCCGAAGCAAAACTTAAAATCTTAACATCATCGCAGAAATAACAATAGTAAAACTTTTTCTCTATAACAGAGTCACCACACATTGGAACAATCTTCCTGCACAAACTAAACAGCCTCAGATACTAACAAATTCAAAAACCCCTATACATTGATACAAAAATTGCACAGTTAAAGTATCTTTATGATTAGTGCATCAAAGGGTATGAGCTTATAATTATCATCACAGCAATTGTTAAATAACCAAAAAGAAAGAGCGTTATGAGGCCGCGAGGCCATGTTCATCCCAACTGGCCTGACCTGACCTGACCTGACCTGACGGGGGGGGGGTGGAGGAACGCAAGGTGTCCGTTAGGCTGTACCAATATTTGGGGATATATGAGGCAGGGTGAATGGGCGGGGGGGGGGGGGGGACAGCACCAGGGGTAGGGGCCGGCGTGGGTGGGTTGGGTGGGATGTGGGGGTTGTCATGTCCTGTCTGCTAGACCTTTTTCGGCTCCCATATCCATGTACTCTACCAATCGTATAAACACAAGAATCTATAGGCCCAGGCCTCATTCTCTGCTATGCCTTTGCTGCCATACAGAGCCTTGAACTCATTTACTTGACCTCCCAAAGTCCAGGATGAAATCGTCTTTTTCCACATTTAATTCATTTCTTTCTTTTCTTTTGATTTTTTTTCTTCACAGAGCCGGGCGATTTTCATCTGTTCAAACAGTGTTAACTACTACTTGACCTTGCTAAAATAAACCACCCGAACTCTCACCAGAGACAGAAGCAGGAAAGGGCGTTACTGCTGTTGGAAGCGTGTTGTGTGACATGTTCATATACCCCCCCGCCCCACCCCCCCCCCCCCCCAGGAAGATAGTTACGCCAATTTTCTGTCAAATAAGACCGACCCTTGCATGTGGGAATATCTTTTTTGACAATATGGCGGCTTTGACCATGGCGGATAGCTAAACGTGCCACTACGCCACGCAATAGAATGTTGCAAAAACCAAATACATGCAGAATTAATGTCATCATTTTGAGGCCCAAGCATAAATTTGAGCCGGCAATTCTATTAAACTGAAAATTGAATCAAAAGACAACCCTGCCAATCATTTCACCAAATTTTTTGGGGGTAAAATTCCTCCGAATACGTCATTCATTCCCAGTCCTTCAAATACATGACCTTCTTCTTGCTGACGTCCATTCCAGGCCTATGCACTCACATCCGTAGACCCTGTCTATTGCGCCACCTTTGAATCTGACTGCTGGAACCACCTGGCTTTATCCCTTGATGGTCATCTAAGAAAAAAAAAGAACGTAAAAAAAAAAAAAAACGAGGAGAAAGCAACTTTCATACACTCCAAAACCATTTCTCAAAATATTCTAATTGTTCCATCTAATACAAATACTCACTCCCTTAAACAAGACCTTGGTGTACAGCCTTGTCACGTTCCGAGCAAGGGTCGTGTTTGAGTTACAATCAACGTGAAACCAAAGCGAGCCTGAAAAAAATGAAATGACAGTGTTATTTCTGTCCATTGAGACCATGTGGTACAACATACATCAAATTCAATTCAATCAACTTTATTGTCCATCCGGAAATTTGTCTTCTGCTCACACGTAACATAATACATATACAAAAAGGTATTATAAATCATACATAAAAGCTTGTATAGTTTTTATGTATTTGAAAATACAACAACACTCCCCCCGCCCCCCCCACACACACACACAAGCACACACACACGCGCACACACACACACACGCACGCGCCACTACACACACACACCAACACACACACACACACACACACACACACACACATGCAC
>CM031621.1:18158260-18168260 GCA_018398815.1 Conus ventricosus
CTTTCCATCAATAGTTTTCATCGGCCAGCCACCAAAATGAACTAGAGTAAAAATGTAACAAGATCGAGCGGATTTTCTCCCCTCAAAGTATTTTTGTCGGGCGCAACTCTAAAACTAGAATGTCCCGTTTGTCATTTCAAAGCCAACATTTAGCTAGCTCTCCAAAAAATAGTAACCTACTTTTTCTTTTTCGGGTTTGAATTCAACATTGTTTTTTAAATTTGCATTGTTATTTTGAGAGAAAATGTCGAAGTTATCATTGTTTTCTTTTAGCGAGCAAAACCCGTAATAACCACAGGTAGGGTTAACGGGCTAACAAATTTTCCCTCTATTATTAACTTTTTTAATCTTATTACCCCCTTTGGGCTTTGCTTATTTTAAACCATACGACTTTGTAAAATTTTCATGGAGCGCGACCTTCTATTCCCGCAATCGTTAAAATTTGCTGTTCAAAAACAAAGGCGGCTTGATTTGTTATTGTTAAAACTTTTTTTTAAAACAAATTAAAAAGATGCATTCAAATATATGATGCAAAATTTCTTTTGGGCCGCACTACAATCTTAAAAATATAACAACTGACGCCCTCGACATTTCTGTGCCCAGACTGACCCCTTTCAAAAAAAAGGAAAGTACTCCATTAAGCAAATTTTAAAACCTCCATTAAAAACGACCGCTCCCAAAATTTTTGGTTTAGTCATCCGATGCATTTTTATCAAACCAGTTAAATTTTCGGGGTTTTTGTGCCAACTGGGTGGATGTCGTAGCTGACACTTAAACACCCAATTTGGTTAGGTCAGTGAAATTTTTATTTCATTCCCCTTTTCGGGCGATTTTAAACTAAATTTGCAACACCATTACCAAATAAAAACCTTAAAAACCTTTTAGCAACCGAATAGACATAAGGCTTTTGAAAGAATTTGTAACGAATTCAAATTAACTCAAACGATTTTTAGAAAAAAGTCATCTTAATCGGGCTTAGGCCCCCTTATTTTTGGGGGGCGTGCACAAAAAGTAAACTATGACGGGAACCCTCCTTACACTTTTTCCTTTCAGGCACAAGTCACCCGGTCCAAGAGCAAGAGCATAAACAGCAGGACAACTTTATCTTAGACAATCTAAGGCCTAACTAGAGCGGGAATAAACGAATAAACACTCATTCGTACTTACTTTGGGGTGTTTGCTATTCACAAGAAAAAGACAAGACGAACTAACAATCCTTTACTGCTTTGACGCACAAAAAAAATATTTAGAAAATTTTAGAGGACGCATTAATTCTACATTTTATTTTACCTTCAATTTTAAAAAAGGTACCAACATTTTTTTACAATACGCAAAAACGAAAGTAATTTTGGCTGTTCCCCTGTTTATACAGCTGCCTTCTGCCTCAGCTCCAATGGGTACAATCATAAACTATAATAATAAAATTTCTTTAGCGGGCAATGAACAAAAGGGTTGGGAAAAACGACATAAATTCTGAGCCATAATAACAAACAATAAAAGAAAACCCAAGAATAAGTCTTTTCCAAATTTCCCCGGTCCAAACCCCAAAACTTTGAAACTCAGAAAAGCTCGCGGACCTGTTTCGCGATCCCATGAATATGAAAAGACAGCGCTTGTTCTTGGATTAACTGCTAGGATTATTTGGGTTTTATTTTTAAAAATAAACCCAACTATTACAAAAACAATGTCCAAAAGTGGCCCTCCCCCATAAACCAAAACTCTTTGTTTGCGTAGACAAAAGCAGCTGACAACCCCCCAAATATGCCAGGTTAAAGAGTCTTGCTTTACCAGCAAATTTTTTTTTAAAAAATTTCGCAAGATGATCAAGCTTTTTTTTTACCCATGATTATCAGGGGGAGGCAGGCGGTGGGGGGTACTGAACTTTGGCCCCCCGCCTGTAAACCCCAAACACCATGTACTTTTTGCAATCCTGGGGGGGGGGCCGTTATAACCTTGTAAGTGACTCCGCTCTCTAAACAGTGTTGTATTCGTTTCTTGTGTCGTGTCTTAAAAAAAAATTTTTTCGATAGTTTCTTTTTCTTTCATTGAGTTCGTAATTGGCCCCGGTTAGAAGTCGTCACTTCTAGTCTTGCTGATCTTTCTTTTCAAGATTTTTTTAGTTTTTTGGGCTATCTTTTTTTTAATATCGGGCCCTAATTTGGGCTTTCATCAGCCTCAAGGGTTTTTTCTTTTTTCTTTTTAATCCATCTGTTCCCTAGTTTCTAAATTTGTTTTTAATTCGCCTTTAGGGTTCTTAAAGCACGATCAAAGCAAAAAATTCCGCATGGGTAGGGGGCGATCGTGTATGTCTTTAACGCTGTTTTTCGGAAAAAACTGGATTCTGCTTCTTTTCATTTTTTAAATTCACCGCGATTAAATTAATTCTTTAAGTTCCATGTTTTGCATTTGGTTTCGTGGGGAGTCTTGCAGTGGGTTTTAAATTTTAGAAACGCCCCCGCCCTTAATTTCGGTCTAAAAAGGCCCCAAGGCGTTTTGTCTTTCACACTGATCATTTCAAAATTGAACCCACGGCTAAAAAACTTTGAGGGGCTTTTTTAGTTGTAACTGAAAAATTTTCCCTTGGCGCTCCCAAAACAAAGGTCTTTTTTTTACTTCAAAATCTTGGGGTCTAAAATTCAGGGGGTTCTTGCCAAAATTTTTGGGGTAAATGTTGACCTTATTTTCTGTAATTCACGCCGAAGAGGGCCCCGAGCGAGTTGTCCCAAAAGGGTCTTTCCTCAAATTTCTCTCAGAATCTAAAACATCAAAACTTTTCATCTTAATTCCTGCCTGTTTTTAAAAAATTTAATTTTATTTTGCTTCATAAAAATGCACAAGCACATGCTCATTTTTAAACCCCCGCATAAAACGAAAAAACCCCTTTGGCGTAAAGGGAAATAAGGGACTTTTACTGTTCCAAAAAACCCATCTACTATGAGCGATCAAATTCTTACTGAAAATTTTCCAGACCTAGGAGCAAATGAGTGTTTGGGCCCGGGCTCTGCGCGCTTACTTTCAAATGTACTCGTTTCAACAACAACCCAAACGACAGTTGTACAGAACGGGGGGCGGAAATCTTAAGAAAATTTCAAAAAAATTGAGGGGAAAGAAATATTTTCTTACACAATGCAACTTTTTTAAAACCTATTCATTATCAAACCCGGGAAAAAAGGGGCGATCTTGCGTTTCAAAAAACGAAATGAAAAAGCACTAAAACATAGAAAAGGGCCGCAGATACTAAGAGGGTAAAAAGTATGCAGCGTAAATTTTGCGTATGGAAATCGTTTTTTCCATACCTTATTTTTTTAGTTGTTAAAAGCGCAGCCCATCTTTCAAGGAGCAAAAAAGACAGATTGTCATATGAACTAACTTTTAATGAATACAAAGGTTTTATCAAATATCAACACCGAACAAGTACGCATTTCTGACATCTCGTTAGGTTTACGTTTTTAGCCCCCCAAAATTTTAGCAAAGGGCGTTGAAAAAAACAAAACAGTCAAAATTAGCAAAAATTTTTACAAAAGATGTTTCATCATAAAACATACCCTAGAAGAGGGCGACACTATATGGAATTTTATTTTTTAGCGCTCACAAGATCGTTTAAAAGGTTTTTATTGCTGTGTGAAGATGAAAAACCATTAAAAAAGGGGAAAGTGAAAAGTTTTTTAATCCAAAATAACAAAAGTACAATGTTCGATTGAGGGCAGTCCAAACCCAAAATCATCTAGCGGTTTAAACCCTTACACATTTTGTAAAAAAAAACTTTTTTGGGGGTGGGAGGTTAAAACCCAAAAACAGTTCCCTTGTGTCTAAAATCACCCCTTCACAGCGTAAACTTGAGATTATTTAACAACAAAAACGGTTTAGGATTGACCTAAGGTCAACGGGGATAACGTTACATGGAAGGGGAGAACTGTAGAGACGTAATAAACTTTAAAATTGAAAAAGAAAGAAGCCGAAAAACCGCTTAATGACTTTTTTTTTAATAATATGCGCGGGAAAAATGAAAAAACAGATTAAAAGATTACAATCTAAATTTTTTTATTTTATAAAAAGCATGCTTTCAGGTTTACCAAACGTCCACGCCCCGCCAAAAGAAAAATAGAAAAACCCCCAAAACAAAAAACCTTCAGTTTTAACCCAACATTCCCCAAAAAAATGCAGCAAGTACTAGAAAAGCCCTTTCAAAAACGCAAAACCAAACAAGGTATTCTGCTGCCTTTAATGCTTTACAAATTTTAAATACGGGACATCGACATAATGCTCTATGGGCGGGGAACGAGTGTTGGTCCTTGCACGGGCATGGGCACCCCAGCTTTACCTCTAGGGGGTTTGTCTTTACTCCGGTCGTGTTCATTTTAGGTGCTGCAGCAAAAAATTAAAAACAAAACTCCAAAAGCACACAGCTATGGTTCAACTAATAACAGCTAAACTTATTTTTGTTAAAAACTGACAAAAAAAAAAGCACTAGCTGATCAAACATCAGGGATGAAAAATTTAACGTTACAGGCTATTTTGATGACTAAAAAAAGACAAAATTTGATTTCAAAAAAAGGGCGGGGGCAAGTTTTTTAAAACCCAACCCCGAGCAATAAAAAAGGAATGCAAAAAAAAGTAAACAAAACTTAAACTCTGTTTAAACACCACTTAACAACCCGAAGGGTGTTTTAAACTTTAGTTTATGAGTTAAGCACAAAAGACCGTGATATTGATTCTGATTAATTTTTTTTTTTTTAATTTAAATAAATATGTTGGCTTTGAAAAAGAAAACAGCATGGCTAAGAATATGAAGGACAAGACATTTTTTGAAGGAATGCTCGAAGAGAGGTTTACAAGGCACGAATATATTGATTTAGAAGTCATTGACCCAACAAACGTCGGGTGTTTTTCAGCTATTTTCCAAGTTCCAGGCAAAAAACAATAGCCCGCCAGTTAAAAAATGTTAGCTGTTTTATTGACATGTAACAAAAAATGAAGAAAATCTAGAAGTCTGGGTCTCAAAATAAACAAGACTATTCTTTCCCTAAGACTTAACACCCTTTTGGCAGACAACTGCTTGCACGTTTACGCGCCGCTGAAGAACTAAATAGAGGCTCTGGTTGGGCAAAGGGGGAAGTCTTAGAGTTGATTAAAAAGGCTAAGACACCGTTTTTAGGCAAGGGTTTTCATTCCGCACCCCGGGAGTTGGTTTTAAAGAGAGCAGTTTTAAACAAAAAAAATTCAGACAACAAATGTTTCATGTGGGCGTTCTTTCAAGGCGCATCATTCCCGAACACCAGAGAGAGTGACTAACTATCGGGAAAACCCAAAGATTTAAAATTCAATGGAATATCCTTTCCGTTGTGTAGACCAAATGATAGTTTGAAAGAACAAACAACCAAAAACGTTAAAAATCCTGGGATGGGAAACAAATTTGGTGCCAATTTAAAATTCCAAGAACAGTCCAACAATAGGCGAACCAGCCAAAAGCAGTGGACTTACTCCAATTTTTCGCCAGCAGGGCTGCCCCATTACACTTTTATACGCACTGACAGATTTTACGCATACTTCAAAACATGAACATAAAAAAGAATTTTGTAAAAAGTTTAAAAAAAATTCCCAAACCCCTCAAGCCGCGCTTTAACTATAAACATTTGAAAAAATTTTCTGTAGACTGTAAACGAACTAAACTACGGGGCCCCCTCCAGGATCTAAAGTTATTTTTAAGAACTGGAAACGGCTGCAAACAATCCATACGTAGTTTCGCAGACTTCGAGTCCTTATTTTTCCTTATGAAGGGCCGCGCCACAAAAAAAATCGAAAAAAAATCTTTAAAGAGTTCATCAATTTGTTCATTTTCCTTCATTATTGTTAGGTCGGATGGCGCCATTCAAGGGCCCAAAAATTTTACAGAGGACCAATGCGGCCAGAAATTTTTAAAGCGCATGCAGCAAAATGCTAAAGACTGTTCTAAAAAATCTGAATTTATCGAAAACAAAAAGGCGCCTGAAACCAACAACAGTTTCCTCAGCCACTCACTGTTGGATTTGGGTTTAGAATCAGTGGGGAAGCCAATCCAAAAGTAAAAGACCATGACACATTAGTGGAAAGTTCAGAGCAGCAATAGTAAAGCAAAACTTAACAAAGTTTTTTCCTAAACATGGAAGCTGCCCATCTTCTTTCATAACTTGCGGGTTACGACTCCCCCCTTAAATGAAAAACATGGACGATGCCTTTAGGGTACTGCTTGCACAGTCATCAGAAAAAGTTTTCATGTGTTTCACTTTTAAAAAACATGTCTTTTTATGATCTATGCAGCACATGATGGGTCATTAGAGTCGCTGGGTATGCCTTAAAGTCCTGCCCAATAACGGAAGAATTTTTGACCCCAATTTTTTGAAAGGCTTTACCCTTAATACATGAACAGTTGGGAAAAAGGGTTTTATGAAACTCCTTCCCCCAAAGGCGCGTTCTTTCTAGTCTTTGAGGGAAAGGCATTAGCGACTCCGATTACCAGCATGCTCAAGATGCGTGGCAAAATTAGAGTGTAAAACGATGGAGATATCATGACTCCTATTAATGGCTGATGTAAGTTTGTTGGGGGACGTCTTTGAAAAATTTTAGAAAGACTTGCATGAAACATTATAGCCGGACCTCGCATTACATTTCTGCGCCTGGGTGAGCTGGGCGCTTTCTAAAGTTTACAAAACAGAATGATTTATTTTCTGACCTACCAAAGTTCAGATGATTGAAAAAAAAGGGTTGCGTGAGGGAAATTTGTATTTGGCGCGCACCTTACTGAAAGCAAACAACAAATACTTGGACGACTATGAAAGAGAAAAAGGGCTACTACTCATGTTTTAGATGCAAAAAATCTGTTGGTTGGGCTATGGCTCAATCACTTCCATTACGTAACTTTAAAAAGTTCACAGGTCGAAAAAATCAAAAAAGGGATTAAAATGGTTGGCAGTTTAAACGCCTAAACAAAGGTGGTTTCATTCTAGAAGTTTACTTAGAATATCCTCATGAACTCCATGACCACCAAAGACTACCCAAGCACAGAAAAGTCTAAAGATGGATCCAGAAACCCCCAAACTTGTGCCTAACTTTGAGGGAAAAAAAATTATGTCTGTCATTAAGACTTTTACAATTTTTTTTTAAGACATGGTTTTTAAGTTGACAGCTGTTTCGTATAATTGCTTTTGATCAAGAACATTTATGAAACATACATCATAAGAACACTGATCTCGAAAAACCCCCAAATGCTTCAGAAAAAACTTTTTTTAAACTGATGAAAACAGTTTTTTGGAAAGAATGGGAATCCCCACAAACGTAAAGAGTCAATTAGCACCAAGAGAACGAAGCAATTAACTGACTTCAAAACCTAATTTCAGGGCTTTAGAAAATTTCATGATCCTTTTTTGGGATAATGAAAAAAAAAAAGAAAGTCAAATTGGGCAAACCCCGTTTTTACGGTTTATGTTTTAGAATTACAAAGCTTTTGATTTAAATTTCTTTATAACTTTAAGCCCTCGTTCCCGAGTCCCGAGTATTTTCACAGATACGTGTTTGTTGTAATATTCCCATGAAGACATCTATAAAGAATGGAAACCAAGGGCTAAAGGGGATCGGGTGGTATGACACTCCATTACCCTAAAGACTTTGCCTTTTACAATTCAATAAATAACAAAAGGTTTTTTTGGAAAGATGAAGGATGAAATTTTCTGGAAAGGTGTCAAGGAGATTGGGGGGTTTAAAGGTCAAAATTTCAGTATTTCGAGCCAGGGGAAAAATAAAAAATAAAGGGAAAATTTTGCACGTTGTGCATCAAAAAAATCACAGGCACTATAAAGAAGCATTTTTGGGAATAAAACTTTTCATCATGACAACGAAAAAGCGATCTAAAAACACATGAATCAACACAACGTTGTAACAAAGAAATCATTAGAAAACAAAAACAAAACGGGGGTTTGTTAATCCCGATTTTTATAGCAATTGGGGGACTGAGAACCCTAAAATTTAATAAAGCAACTGGTTGGGGGGATTATCTGCAGTTCTTCTTTCACAAAACTTTTAGGGGCGGTTGTTTTTTTGTGTCAGTTTCTCGTAAATAATACCGGGGGATTCATTTTTTTCAATTCTTTTATTTCGTACGGGGCAACACTCCCAAAATGGATCGTTGCCCTGTGCAGTGTCCCCTTTTGCTTCCCCCGGGAAATAAAGGATTACTTTTTAAAAAACCAAAAAGGGAATAGTTTTGCCGGTAAGACTCTCCTTCAACAAAATTTATTTTTTTTCTTTTGATTGTTGTACTGGTTTTAGCCCTTTAAATTTTTCATTATTATTGGCCCCAAAATGAGGGCATCCCTTTAACCCCCGTGTTGCGGAATTGTCATAAGCCTCTGTATATGGTAGGGGAAAATCTTCGAAAGTTTGTTAAAATTTTAACTAAAGCCCTTTTTCTGTGAACTCCTGGGACCTCTTCAATGGAAATCTATGTTTTAACAAAAAATTTTTCACTTGGCCTTTAAATTCTTTTCCATCATCGACTTAAAAGCGAGGGAAAGTTAGCGGGCCTCCGGGGGTATCACTTTGGCAACACAACCCCAGAAGCACTCTTTTGTGTTAATGGGTTTTATCTTTGATTTGAAGCTATGTCAAAAAAGACTGTGAGTGGTCTTAAATCTTTTTCGTCTAAACCTATCGAGGGAAAAAATAGAAAACCTTTCATGGGGGGTCGTTTGGAGTTGATTGACAAAGTGTGGTCCGTATTTGTCTGCGCCGGGGAAATAAAATTTGCCAAACGTTGTTTAGATAACCATTTCCTTGCTGTTTGTTCACGACCCCCGCCCCCTTGGCTTAGCTTTTTAATTGCTGTTATTCCCTTCCAATATCCTTTGGGTAATAAAAATTTTGTTCATTTTTTTTCTCACCAATATTATGTGCAACAAAAACCAACTCATACCAAAAAAATAAAACCCATTTCTTGATCTTTGTTTTTCTGAATGAAAAAAGTCATGAATTTTGGTGGGGGCAATGTCTCAATGGTTTTCCTGTTACAAGATAATATTGTTTATTGCTTTATCAACATCTTTAAATGTGAAGCTGCATGCCCCTGTTTTTTTTAGTGTGTTTTTTAATAAAAAACTGCCCCATTCCTGCTTTTCTAGCGATTGTGCTGCACTGTTGTCCACAGCTTTGTTTTGTCTTTTTTCTCGCCTTCATCCGCTTTTTTTAAATGCGTAATTACTTCCCCAAAAAGCGAGCGCATAACCACAGCGCCGCCTATCATCATTACAGTGAAGCCATTTTTTATAAATTATTTTTATTTACATATTTATTTCTGTTGGAATTTTTCCTTGCTTGATAAAATCTTTCGTGGCAAACCCAGCTGCAAAAGATAGCAATCGCTTTGCTGAATCCTCAAAAACTAGTTTTTCCAAGATCTGCTGGTTTTTTCTTTTAAAAAGCTTTTTCCCAAACATTGGTATCCTACACTTAACCTCCAAAAACACAAATGGGATACAAGGTTTGGGAATATTTTTTCGGGTCATTTTAAAAAAAAAAAATTTAAAATTAATATAAAAAACTGAACCGATACTACCACACAAAGGGAGCCTAAACCTTCCCAACTTATGAATGCCAAATTGAGACCAAGCATTATGCCCCAAAAAGGAAGGCTGTATTCTTTGGCAGCATTGGGAAAAAAAAAACAGTTCCCCGAACTGAATTCAGCATAGAACAGATTTACAATGTCGCCACAAGACATTTTAAAGTATCATAACGGTTTTAAGCGCAGCTGGGGTCTAGAATGGGAAAATTGGGGGAAACGGTTCTTAGTTTGTACACAAACTAGTCAAGATTTGCCCCTTGTTCTGAAAAAATCTTACTATATTTAAAAGCAAGATCCAGTTTTAAACAAAATCATTTGAGTCTCTTTGGGGGTACTATACTACAGAATTTTGGGAAAATTTTATCGCCATTATCATGGGGTTTAAAACTTTTTTTTAAACATAAGTTT
>CM031621.1:18180760-18200411 GCA_018398815.1 Conus ventricosus
TTTCAGTGAAGATACCCCAAACTCTTGACGCCGTTGTTGTTGTGTTATTGTTGTTGTTGTTGTCGTTGTCGTCGTCGTCGTCGTCGTCGCTGTTGTTGTTGTTGTTGTTGTTGTCGTTGTTGTTGTTGCTGTCGTCGTCGCTGTTGCTGTTGGTGTTGTTGGTGATGTTGCCGCCGTTGTTGTTGCTTTGTTGTTGTTGTTGTCGTCGCTGTTGCTGTTGCTGTTGTTGTGTCGCCGTTGTTGTTTTTGTTGTTCTTGTCGTTGTTGTTGTCGTCGTTGTCGTCGTCGTCGCTGTTGCTGTTGTTGTTGTTGTTGTTGTTGTCGTCGTCGTGTTGTTGTTGTTGTCGTCACTGTTGCTGTTGATGTTGTTGTCGCCTTGTTGCTGTTGGTGGTGGTGTTGTTGTCGTTGTTGTTGTTGTTGCTGTTCACCTTCATCATATTGCTATATTACTGACAATAGAGCCGCATCAAGATCAGCCCCCTTTTCTCAGTTGTGCTTGCCGCAGCAGCAGCAGGCAGCAGAAAAGATCGACTGGACGTCTCCATCATCTGAGGGTGAGGCTGAAAGCCAGCACAGCCTGCAAGAGGAGCAGGTCACAGCGGCAAGAAAGCAAGCACCTGACCTACTTTTCTGCCCGTTACCTAGCGCTTCCGGGCTGTCACAGCTGTTCATTAGAATCAGCTTTCACCACGAAGGGTTGGAAAGGCTAAGCTATAATCTGTGTCGGCACTTGATTAGTACAGTACTCTTTCGCAGTGTGGGTGTGTGCGTGTGCGTGTGTGTTGTGTGTGTGGTGTGTGTGTGTGTGTGTGTGTGCGCGTGCGTGCTGTGCGTGCGCGCGCGCGGTGGTGTGTGTGGTGTGTGTGTTTTATTAGAAGGCTGGAAGGACGGGTTGACCGAATTAACACAGGCTCCGCTCCTGTTGTCAATTCATGACGAGAGCGCTCCACGCGAGCTGTTAGGGATCTGAGATGATGCCATGACTTAAGTAACGGTTACACCAGCTAAGAACGAAATAACTGTTAATAATGAAATATAAGCATTACATGCTGTTGGTTGTGAAGCCATACACCAGGCACCAGTCTGATGTCAAAATGTGTAATCTAATCCTGATACTTGCTAACGGTGATAATTTTATATAAAAAATTAAAAAATTTTTAAAAAAAACAAGAGAGCCAGGTCGTTACCAGCACCACAGAACAAGGATCTCTGAGATTCTGCTGACACATCCTTCAGACAGTGAGGAAAACGTTATTCCCAAATCTATCACTCCACCTTCTCTCACTGGGTAAAACTGAACTACATACTTTCAACTCCTACATCACTACATCTCTTACTTTTCCCTTTCCCACTTCTTTCCTGTTGAACCCAGCCCCCTATCTGCAGGATTGTGCATGTCTTGTTATTTCACCGATCTCTGGATGGGGGAAGGGGGGGGGGGGGGGGAGAACGTATTTCCCCGTAATGTTCCTCAAAGAGTTTCTTTGACAAATGTGTCCCTGATCTGGAAAGATTTCCTGACAATCTGGAAGGCGTCTCTGAAGAAGCAGTCTTGGGTTTTCTTCTTTCTTTCCTTCTCTGCTTGCTGATTCTGTTTGCTGAGGGCTTTGCGTTGTTGATCTTTGAACACAGGTTCAGTAGTTTTTGTTTGTTTGTTTCAATTCTCAGTTTTCATCTGTTTCTTGAGATTCTTCTTCTTCTTTCGGGCGTTATCCATCTTTCGCTCGTGTCTGGATTTTTTTTTAGATGTGTTTCCTGTCTTCATTTTTTGGTTGTTTCACTCCATAGGCGTCCCTACAGGTTCCGTGTGCAGTGTCTGCAAACGTGGCCAGTGTGTGCTCCAGTGTGCGCTTTCCTGTCAGTGCATTAGTCTCTGTACTGTTTTATCTTGTCATTTCTAACATTTCCTTTTTATGCACTTACGATTGTTGACATTTTGCTGGCCTTTGCTGACTACAGACTCTTCAGTCAGTGTCAGAGCCCACTTCGGATGTGGAGAGAGAGAGAGAGAGAGAGAAGAGAGAGAGAGAGAGAGAGAGAGAGAGAGAGAGAGAGAGAGAAGAGAGAGAGAGAGAAAGAGAGAGAGAGAGAGAGAGAGAGGAGAGAGAGCAGGAATAGCAGAGGAGCAGGAACGGGGAGGAGGAGGGGAGGAGAGAGGCAGGCCTAGGGGTGGGGGGAGGGTGATGGTGGCGAGTGGAGGCAAGGTTGGAGGGAGACCAAGAGGGAGAGAGAGAGAGGATAGGGGTGGGGGAGTGGAGGGAGGGGAGGTGGGGGGGGGGGGGGGGCAGGCACGAGATGAGCGAAGAACAATGGCAGAATGAGCGACTTGAGTGCGAGAAAGAGAAATGGTGAGAGCGACGCCTTCCTTCAGCAGAGCAACTGCATGGCCGACACTCCTCCTGTCGCCCACAGACCTAGGTGCCACATCCACCCCCACCCCCACCCCCCACTCCACCCCTCACTCCGATTTCTTCCTGTACTGGCATGTAGCAGTGCCTTCCCCATCCGTCCACCAAGGAAAAAAAAATATCACACCCCCCCCCTCCCGACTCATCAGCCGACTGGTGGCCTCATCCCACGGTTCAATCGAGCCCTCCGCCTCTGCCCCAAACACCTCGCCGGGTAAGACCGCGTTTTTCTTTCATTCCGTCGGGTCGGCCCGATTTGCGTCAAATCATATTAACTTCGGCAACGTTCGTCAACTTTCGTCTCCAGCTCGTCAAAACTCGTGTCCGACTCGTCAAAAGCGAGGAGAACCTGTCAGGAGCCAATCAGCTCCCGAATCAGAGGTCCTGCGCCTCCGGCCCGGCGTTGATCAAGCCGAGCCTCACGTGCAGCGCGTGCGGTGATTGCTTTCCGGCACGTGCGGGGCGCCGAGGGTGACAAATTGCCTTGGCCACGGTCACACACAAACCCAGACGAGAGACAGCTGCTTCGGGGTTGCTTGCCATGTGACAGAGATGGCGCAGATCGGCAGGGTTTCATCTCTTCCAGCGACACACTCTTCCTTTTCTTTCGGTGACGTCTTCCTCCAAGGACAACAAGACGAGGCCCAGCGCCGAAGCAAATCAAGCAGCGGCACAGAGATGAGGTGACACCTTGCCCCACACCCTGCGCGTGCAACGCATGTGCCAAGGAGACCTGTGCAGCAGAAGGGCTGGCGAGGGCTGTGGCGCCGACAGGGTGCTGGCAAGGTGGAGGATAACGACGTGTCAGCTGTGGTGGTGAGCCAACCAGGAAGTGCAAGGCTCGGGAGCACCACCTCAGACAGATCCTGTCAAGAATAATGTGAAGATCCCGACCCCTTGTCTACTGAGCGGAAGCAAAGTTTCTTTCTTCTGCCGAAGGTGAATGAAGTTCTCACTGAAGCAGTGTAGGACTCTGCGCAGAAGGCCCCAGGAAGTCGGGACCTTGCACATTGATCGGAAACCAGCAAATTGAAACCGGCTCAGACAGATCCTGTGAAGAATAATGGGAAGATCCTGACCCCGACCCCGACCCCACCCACCCCTGTCTTCAGCGCGAAGTGAAGTTTCTTTCGGTTGAAGATGAATGAAGTTCTCACTGAAACAGTGTAGAACTCCACACAGAAGGACCTAGGAGGCCAGGACTTTCACATTTATCAGAAACCAGCAAGTTCTTTTTTTCACCTCCCCCCCCCCCCCCCCCCCCAAAAAAAAAAAAAAAAAATTAGCCATGGTAATTTCTGCTTCTTGTTTTTTTTCCCCCTCTGTTCTGATGTTGCATCACCAGTAATGTGTCTTATGAACAAGGTCCAGGACTGACACCCTTAGAGAACGTTGCTAAAGTCTAGTGTCGTCTACACCTTCACTCCAGTGGGCTGCCGGGTGTTGTGTTGGTTCAACACACAGGATCACAGTCTGTTACAGGGTTGGTTTCCCTTGCCATTCCCGGCGCTGATCTCCTTGTCAAAGGGACTGGATTGACACAACCGTGGCACTCTATGAGTACTCTACAGTCTTCAGCGCTGTCTGTTCTCCCATTTGATTGTTCAAACCTCATTTTTGTATTCTTTTTTGCACCCTTGGTGGTGAGAACACCACGGTATTATGGACTGTGGTGTGTCTCTATTTGACGCCAGGAGCGCAGACACAACCAGCCGTGTCTTCCTGATGAGTTCCGATCCAGCGGACGAAAGGCCTCGGAGCAGGCAATACAAAATATCTGCCTTCAAAAGGGATTACGATGGTTCCCTTATGCAGCTAGTGATGAGTTTTCATATCTGTAATATATTTTCTTGATTTCATGTCCCCAGTTTCTCCATCTTAAACCTCCCCCCCCCCCCCCCCCTTCTTAAGACCAAATCTTTGCCAAGTCATTACTATGAAGACAGTTGAGTTGTTGGCCAGCGCTTGTTTTTCCCCCCCTATTAGATTGTTCGTCTATGTATTTGTCTGACTTTATTCAAGTTTAAAAGGCTGTGCCAGTCTTGAATAAAAGTTACTCTGTGTTAGGTTTTCTTACGGGAGCAAACGTTACCCCACTTGTTTACTGTTTATTGTTTACTGTTCCCTGCCTCATTCCATTTCCAATTTGGCTCTTAAATGGTTTTGAGCAGTATAGATTCAGTGTTGGCTGGCTGCTTGGCGCAGTGTGTCCGTTTTAATCTATTGTCACACATGTGGACACTGTACAGATGATTTGTGTTTCCGAGAAGATTTCTTTTTTCTTCTTTTTTTCTCTCTCATACAACTGTGTAATTGTTACATGGCCCAGGTGATGCTGTGTAGGCACCGTGTATTCCCTAAACTGCGCACTGACCGTTTCCCTAACTGCGCACTGACCGTTTCCCTAACTGCGCACTGACCGTTTCCCTAACTGCGCACTGACCGTGAATATTGTGTGGTCATTGACTTCAGCAGGACTGTCCACAGTCCTGCCCTTCGCAATTGGGAGGCCATTTGCTAAAAAATTAAAAAAAATTAATGTTCTTCTTCGTATACTTAGACAGGAACCCCAGAGGCACTGACGAAAGCTGGTGTACGGCGGACACCCACCAGTGATCTATAAAGCTTTTCCCTTATTGATTTGTCGGCAGGCCAGGTCTCTGCCCTTAGCTTTTCATGTGTGGGACATCCTGCAGCAAGTGTTCCCCTGTCATTGGGCTGTACCGCATGGGACTCGCCAATGTGGATTTTTGTAAACATGTGATTTTTGTAATATGTGTTCATCAATTTTATTGTTCTTGCCCACACTTTGGATTGCCCATAACTCATGCCGTTCACAAGGGTAATTTTTGTTGTTGTTGTTGTTTTTATTTGTGAATGTTCATTGATACTGTCATCCGCTTTAAGTTTCTTGTCCACGCTTATGACTGTTCATAATTCCCGCCGTTTGCGAAAGGGATCCCATTTGTTTATGTTGCATTTAGCCTTTACTTACGATATAATCATGTGGTTCCTAACTCCAACCTATCTCAACGGGTATGTGTTTTGGAATTTGTCATAAATTCTTGCACCTCTTTTTTTTTCATAATGTCTGTGTGCTGCAGATTTTATATTCAGATATTCCTTGTCACCGAGACTTCTTCGTCGTCCTCTTCTTCTTCTTTCTTTCCTTCTTTTTTTCTTTTTTATTTAGAAGGTGAGGATGGGTGGCTAAATTTCTAAATGATCACTTGATATCCATCTTGATTCAATTTAAATGACTTAGGCCTTGTTGATGCTCGTAAGCTTATATAGTCTTCCCTGGTTTGAACGTTTGTTGAATGTGCTTCATGAAATTATTTTTGATTTTGCACCATTATGTGTTGTTTGTTTTTCCGTGTATAACGCCTCATGTTTATGATCATCATTGTTTATATCCTAACAGGTCGGTCCGGTCCGGTTGGTTCAAGTACGATATGAAATGAAAGAAAGACGGAACCAACGAGCTGGTGTTGATATGGAAGATGGTGCCCACTCGCTTCCTTCCCCTCATCTCCTATCCTTACAGGTTGTCTCCCTTCTTCTTCTCCTTTTACATGTACAAACACTATCTGACTTCCTACCCCCAGAAAACGCCACAATGCTACACCTTAGCAGACAACTAACCACCACGTTGCAGGATATTCCTTCAACAGATAGAGGAAGAGCTTATGCACACGCGGTTGCGTGTTCGTGCGTGCGTGCGTGCGTGCATGAGTGCGCGCGCGCGCGCGCGTGTGTGTGTATGTGTTTGAGCGCGCGCTCCCGTGTGCGTATCTTAGTGATTGAGTGATTGAGTGAATGTGGTGTGTGTGTGTGTGTGTGTGTGTGTGTGTGTGTGTTGTGTGTGTGTGTGTGTGTGTGTGTGAGAGAGAGAGAGAGAGAGAGAGAGAGAGAGAGAGAGAGAGAGAGAGAGAGAAGAGAGAGAGAGCGTTTCCGTGTTCGTGTCTTAGTGAGTGAGTGAGTGAGAGAGAGAGAGAGAGAGAGAGAGGAATGAGAGAGAGAGAGAGAGAGAGAGAGGAGAGAGTGAGTGTGTGTGTGTGTGTGTGTGTGTGTGTGTGTGTGTGTGTGTGTGTGTGTGTGTGGCTGAGTGTCTGTGTGTAAATGCGTGCATGCGTGAGTGCGTACGCGCGTGCGTGCGTGCGAGTGTGTGTGTGTGTGTGTGTGTGTGTGTGTGTGTGTGTGTGTGTGTGTGTTGTTGTTGTTGTTGTTGTTGTTGTTGTTGTTTTGTGTTGTGTTCACAGAGCTTGGTGCCACGTACTAAGTCTTTGACACTGAGACGCAACAATCGGAGAAAACAAAAAGACAAAACGGGAATTTCCATCAAACTCGACGGAAGCACATCATCGGTCAGTACAACAGTCTGCATTATTGTATTAGAGTTTCCAAATCATGAAATGTCACTGATTAAAAATAACGCTATATTGTCAAAACATTAAGAAAAACAAACAGCAACATCAACGAAAAGATAAGATTTCAACGCGACGTTCCTCTGCATATCATTATTACCTGGCGGGCCTACTCCGAGAAGAGAAAAAAATAGGAAATTCCCGGTAGTGCATGACTCGATAAGACCAAAGAAAGTACGCCCTTCGGAGGGCGTACTATCTTTGATTAGCCTAGACCACGAACGAGCTCACTAAGCTCGGACATTAGATAGAAACTAACCAAAAATTTTTTTTTTTAATCTGTATATTACAAAAATATTTCCACAACATTATACAAAAGCCTATTTCCATTTCAATTTGTGTATTAATAAGTTATAAAGGAACAACAACCAATATATATTAAAGATTGACTAACATGAAACATTACAAACCTTTCCTTTTATAGGAAGCTACAAATTGTCCATTACATTAATAAAACATTCGCTTCGCAAATCGGGTGGTCCGTTATGACGTGAGGGTTACAGTTCAATTGCTGAGAAGCGCATTGTCACTACCTCTCCACAATTTGCCCACCTTTTTATCCATCTTTACAATCTGTCTCTTTTTTTTCTCTCTCTCTCTCTCTCTAGAGGTTGCATAGTTCGGCTGCAAATGGTTACTGTTCTTGGGATATTCATTGTCTGTAATACCTTAGCACTCTTTGACTTGCCTCGTTGTCCACTTTCATTTCTAAATTCATGTCTGCTTATTAACAAAAGCATACATTTGCATCCATGCCTTTCAGTCTATCTTTTGTTGTTGTTGTTGTTGTTGTTGTAAAAATAACATTGTTAACATAATTAGTATTTGTGGACTGGTCATTGTCTTTAATACATCACTACACTTTCCATACACATGCACACACACACATATGCAGAGAGAGAGAGAGAGAGAGAGAGAGAGAGAGATGGACAAAAGGGGCGCCGTTATCTCGTCAGGAAAATGAGAAACGTTTAAGGGAAAAGGGGGGGGGGGGGGGGAGGTTGTGTAAGAGAGAGAGGGAAGAGAGGGGGAGGGGGAAAGGGGGGGGGGGGGGGGGGAGCCAGAAACAGGGCCACCGAGAAAAGTTGGTTCCCAAAAAAGGGGAAAGGGAGTGGGGCAACAGAGAGACAAGGGGGGAGAGGAAAGGGAAAGGGGAAGGAACTCAAAAATAGAGAGACAGAGACAGAAGGGAGGGGGGGGGGTTTTGGTGGAAAGGTGGGATGGGGAAAGGGGGTAGGGGGGGGGCGGGGGGTTTGGGCAAAACCGAAAGAAAAAGGGGAGAAAAAAATTGGGGAGGAGAGAGAGGAAAAGGGGAGAGATAAAGAGGAGAGGGGAGAGAGAGAGAGAGAGAGAAGCCTTTCGTGTATTACTTCAACAAAAAATAGTTGCGGGGAAAAAAATTAAAGGACGAGATGGAACAAGGGAAAGGAATAAAAGAATAAAATTATTATTTAACAAAAACCAAGTAACTAATCAAAATAAATTTAAAAATAACAATATAAAAGTTATTGTTGGGCAATACCAAAAATGATATAAAAACCAAGTGCCAGTGAATAAACAAAAACTTTTAAAAGGGGAAAGTGTGTGTGGTGTTGTGTGTGTGTGTGTGTGTGTGTTTTTGGTGTGTGTGTGTGTGTTTGTTTTGTGAGTGTGAGGGGGGGGGGGGGGGCGTAAAGAAACGTGGGAAAACTGCACCCTTTACCCAAAAGGAAAATTCAGGGGGGAAAAAAAGAGGAGGGGGGGGAGGGGGGGGGAGGGAGGGAGGGGGAGGGGGGAAAGGGAGAGAGAGAGAGGGGGGGAGGAGGGGGAGAAAAAGGGAGGGGGAGGAGAGAGGGGGAGGGGAGAGAAGGGGGAGAGAGAGAAGAGAGAGAGAGAGGAGAGAGAGAAAGAGATATCACCAGCCCCTTTTTTTTAATTTTTACTTTTCCTTTAAAAAAACATAAACCAAATTTTGTTACTTGTTAAAACCCCACAACACCCCACACACAACCACACCACACACAACACCACACACACCCACACACACACACAATCTATCTTCATCTGTATTCTTCTACCTTCTTTTCCTCCCCTCTCTCTTTCTTTTCTATATAATAATATATATATATAAAAGGTGGTGTGTGTGTGTGGTGTGTGTGTTGTGTGTGTGTGGTGTTTTGGGGGTGTGTGATTTTGGCGCATTTTTTCCATCGGGGGCCTTTTAATTTCTGACGTTTTCTTAATTGTTTGCCCACTTTCTTTTTTTTGCCAAAATTCTAAGGAAGCACCTAAAGCCTTTAAACCATTATGGGATTGATATGAAAAACCCCCCAAGAGAAGGGATTTAAATTGATGGAGTGAAGTGTGACCCATGCACCCCAAGGGTATCTTTAAGGGAAACGTTGACACGCATTTTCACACTCTTGCCTGCTGGGAAATTGGAAATGAAAACGCTTTTGTTTTTTTTCTGAAAATACCGGGGGCCCAAGAAAAAGAGTTTCTATGCTATACTTAACCTTTTTAGGGGGGGAATTTCCAAAGCACTAAAACAAAAAGAAATTAGAAACTCTAGAGTTCAGAAAAATCTAACCCCGATTTGAATATCAAATTGGTTTTTCCCTGGCCCGTTTACCAAACACACACGCAAAACACACAACAAAACCCCCAACACCACACACACAAAACACACACACACACACGCAAGCACGCACCCCACCCACACCCCACACACACTTCACCCCACACGCAAACACACGCCCACAAAAACCCACAAAACCAACGCACCCCACACACGCCACACAACACGTACACACACCAAAACACCGCACGCACACGAAACCCCAAAACACATACACACAAAAGGGGCGGGGCGTGCACACACCACATAAACACCGCCAGCCCCACGCACAGGGGTTATACTTGCCAAACACAAACTACCCCACAAAACACACACCCCACACCCCACACACAACACAACCCCCAACCAACACACAAAACCCCTCCCACATTTCGGTCTCTGTGCACAGATAGGTCACCGGAATGTCTTACTGGCTGGGACTTGCAGCAGGTGCGGGGGTTTATTTTTGGGGATGCTTCGGGTACCCAGGCCCAAACAAGACTGTTTGTTTCATTTCTTTCCGGGGATTTTTCCGAGGGGGGGCCCCCCTCCTCTTTTCCCCAAGTCTCCCTTCTACTTTCCGGACACTGGCTACATCAAAATTTGTTATGTCCGAAACCCTACGCGGGGATTGTTTTCAGTTGGGGAAAAGTCCTAGCTTTAACTTAATCAGCCTCCCAAATCCCCCAAAATCGGATTTGGGGCCCGGGCCCTGTGGGGGGGTAATCAAAGACGGTCCACACGCCCATTTTCCCTTCCCCCTTGTGTTTCATTTGTACCACATTTGTTAATTTCCTCTGGCTTTTTTGGTTTGACCCCTAGAGTTTTTTTGGCCGGGGTGCGATAAAAAAACAACGACAACAAAAAACAAAAACAACTTTCACAACGACCTAAACCCCAACGTCAGTCAACCCCCTGGGGGCACGCCCCTTCTCTCTCTCCCCTCTCTTTCCCCTCTCTGTCACACCAATGGGGTGCTGATTTTAAAAAACTTCCTCGCTCAAGGAAATCGCGCAACCACACCCACCCCTTCACGTCGGTTTTAAAGAAAAATATTTAAATTTTAACAAAACTTTTAAAAAACCAAAAGATTATTTTATATCTGTATGCCTTGATTTTGAATTTGTTTCTTTTTTCTTTTCATGGTGTGATGTTTGCAGTTTCCTTTTCTTTTTAAAAACGCGTGACCCTTCGAAAGTTGTTGTCCTTTTCCCAGACGACGCCCGACCGTGATTTGGGTTTTACCCTCTTGCTTTCTGAAAGGGGCCACGTCCAAGAAAGGTCCCCTTTTGATAGACCCAAGAGGGGGGTTTAAACCCCCCAAAACAGTCCAGGGCGGGCAGACTTCCGGGAGAGGTTATAAAAAGAACCAAGAGAAGAAAAAAACCAAAAAGAAAAGCAGCAACCCACCTGCACAGGAGCAATGGCATCAGTGTCCTATTTCACGAGTAATCTCCCCGCAGCAGACTTGTTTGTGTATTTTATTTGTTAATATGAAAAGACAGACGTGACCACACAAATGCACACAACCTAGTGCGTAGTGCCATGTCTGAAATGTGTCTACTGCGGTACGATGACGTAATAAATAAAAGAAAGATGCAGATGGAACGATAAAATGAAATGAGAATGACCCCCACTCCACCCTAGGGCGCACTCTCCTCCATCTGCAATAAAGATGTATATCAATGAATCAAGCCTAACCACGTCGGCCATAACTGTGTTACCGAACAATAAACTTGGGAATATGAAAATATTTTAACATATGGATTTTGATGTACGTGCGACAATCTACTCGCACAAAAAAAAAACTATACATCCATTCAATAAACCAATTGAACATATTCCCTCTTTGACTACCTTAGTCTACATAACAAATATAATAATATAAGGAGTGTGACAAGACTCACTGGTAAAAAGGTGGAGCACCGAGCGCATGCCCAGAGTTTCCTGACCGCCAGCGACACCAGCGTGCCAGAGTCCCTAAAATGTCAGGTCAGGGTCGGTCCTCTGCGCGCTCGATACGTGGTTTTCAGCACTAACCCGGGCCACGGTAATGTTGAGACAGATCGATTCGATGTTCTCAACGTCTGTGTTCCTCCGCTGACTTGCGGTATATGCAAGATACAACGTCTTCTTGAGTTCCGATTATTTGCCCGTTGACTGGCTGCTGCTTTCTCCCACGTTCTCCAATAGCCTAACTGTCCTTTTTCTTTCCGTCATTTCCTTAGAGAGATGTCTTGACGACGATGCTTAGCAATGACACATGAAGATTTGATGCATCGTCGAAAAGCTGATGTTACTTCTGTGGATTCGCAGCGCGATAAAATAAAAATAAAATACATACAAGCAGACGTGGTGTTTGAAACTGCTTCGGTATGAGAAAAAAATGATTTAAATTGCGAGTTGAGCAGCCTGGACAATATTTTGCGTCACGGCATACGTGAAGAGCTGTGACGTAATTTGTGGTGACGATAAAAGATGCGGAGTCTATGAGGAAATCCAGAATTGGTCTCAGGTGTTTGGTCGAGAGGGCTGTCGCGTTACACTCTCTCTCTCTCTCTCTCTCTCCTCTCTCTCTCTCTCTCTTTTCTGTCCTGTGTCTCCTCTTACTGTCTCTCAGTCCTCCCGTCTCTCGTGATCTCCACCGTCCAGTGTATATTGTAATTGGACACTTTCGTAAAGGATCTCTCTGACGTTGTACGCTTTCAGATTCCACAGGCCAGCAATCACGTGCATTTTCTAAGCAGCCTGGCAACCAACGCCGTTCCTCCTCTTTTTCCAGGCATATAAATTACTCCTCTCAGCTGGCACAGCCACCTCGTCCACCCACACCATCCACTCTAGCTGCGGCTTAGTACACTTCACATCAGTGCAGGTGAGATGTTGTTGTTGTTGATGTTGTTGTTGTTGTTCGTCGAGACGACGAAGACCGGTCGACCATCTAGTCATCCTGGGGATCGGAAGTGAGTGCGTAGATGGTTGGTCAGGCCGACTGCGCCCGGAAAGATCTGTCACAGTACGGGCAGGGGATGGTGGCAGCAGCTGGAGATCTGTTGACATTGGTCTTCCTGATCATCCTGCGCTGCTCAGCTGCAGCAGTTCTGTTGCTTTCACAGTTCTCTCGCACCTTTGCGGACAGCTGATCGCCACTCAACTCTGTCCTGGGCAGTCTGCTCCCATGTTGTGTGGCTGATGTTGAAGGCCTTCAGGGAGGAAATTTTACTTTTTTTTTTTTCTTACGTGGGAGGTCCTCGGTGCTCTGTATTGACCACACTGACCTCGCCCAAGGGTCGCTACAACATGGCGTCCCACAATCCAAGTGGGCTGATTTACCTCCCTTGACTATTTAACACCCGAAGACTAGAACTTCACTTTTTTTTTTCTTTTTCTTTTTAATGCCCTTGCCCACTTTTTTTTTTTTTTTTTTTTTTTTTTTTGTGGGATCACCTCTCTATAACTCGATCCCGGGTAGACTGGATGAGATCCTCCTTGACGCAGATGTAGGAGGTGTTCGGCAGAGGCGTTTTTAAGCCGTCCTATGTCGATTCCCCCTGGTCCTCTTTTCATCCCATCTCTTGTCCTCTTCACATTCTCAACTGTAGACCACTGTGTGATGCTTCCTTCCTCCACATCTTCTCTCCATTCCTCCTCTTCTACTCCTCCTCTTCTTTCTTTCACTTTTTCTCTTTCGTTTTCCCTCCTTCTTCTTCCTTCCCTCCTCCTCTTCTTCTTCTCCTTCCTCCTTTCTTCTCCTTGATTCTTCCCCCTTTTCTTCTCCTTGATTCTTCCTCCCTTCTTCTCCTGATTCTTCCTCCCTTCCTTCTCCATTCTTCCTCCTTTTCTTCTTCTCTTCCTCCTTTCTTCCTTCATTCTTTTCTTCTCCATGATTCTTCCTCCTTTTCTTCTTCTTCTCCTTCCTCCTTTTCTTCTCCATGATTCTTCCTCCTCTTCTTCTTCTTCTCCTTCATTCTTTTCTTCTCCTTGATTCTTCTTCCTTTTCTTCTTCTTCTCCTTCATTCTTTTCTTCTCCTTCATTCTTCCTCCTCTTCTTCTTCTTCTCCTTCATTCTTTTCTTCTCCTTGATTTTTCTTCCTTTTCTTCTCTTCTCCTTCATTCTTTCTTCTCCTTGATTCTTCCTCCTTTTCTTTTTCCCTCCTTCATTCTTTCTTCTCCTTCATTCTTTCTTCTCCTTGATTCTTCCTCCTTTTCTTCTTCTTCTCCTTCATTCTTTTCTCTCCTTAATTCTTCCTCCTTTTCTTCTCCTCAATTCTTCCTCCTTTTCTTCTCCTCAATTCTTCCTCCTTTTCTTCTCCTCAATTCTTCCTCCTTTTTTTTCTCCCTCCTAATTCTTCCTCCTTTTCTTCTCTCTTTCTTCCTTTTTGTTTCCTCTTCTTTCGTCTTCCTCTTTTTTTGTTCTCCTCATCTTCTGCCTTTTTTTTTGTACTGTTTCTTGCTTTTGTTCTCATTCCCGTGTTTCACCTTCTTCTCCTCCCCTCCTTTTGCCCTTTTTTTTTACTCCCCCCCCCCCCCCCCCCCCCCCCCCTCCTCTTTTTCTCAGCTTCCTTCTTCATCTTGGCTTTTCCTCTTTATATATCTCCCTCTCCTCCTGCTATTTCTCCCCCTCCTTTCTCTTTGTCCACAGATTCTTGTTCTTCGTCCTTTTCACCCTCTCCTTCTTCTTTTCCTTCTTCTGCTCCTTCCTTCTTCATCGTTTTCTCCTTCTCCCTTGTCCTCTTTTTCTCCTCCACCTTTTAAAAAAAAAAAAACCCAACTCATTTTCTCCTCTTCCTCCTTATTTCCTTTTTCCTCCTCCGTTTCTCCTTTCTCTTCTGCACGTTTTCTCATCTTCTTTTTTTTTTCTTTTCTTTTCTTTTCCCTTTTTCTACTTCTTCTTTTCCCGATCATTCTCCTCCGATTCCTTCTTTTCTTCTCCGCCTTCCCTCGTCACCTTCGTCTCTTCCTCCTTCTTCTATTTCTTGCCCTTTCTTCTGTCTCCGCCACCCCCCCCCCCCCCCCCCCCCCCCTCTCCTTCCCCAACCCCATCTTGTATTTCTTCCTTCCCTTCTCATCCTCCTAATCTTTCCATTCCACCTCCTCCTTCTTCTTCAGCCCCTTCCCCTGCCCATCTCTCTTCTCCCTCCCTCCCTCCCTCCCTCCCTCCCCACTTCGTTATTCTCTTTAGTTTCAAGCCCACACTCGGCAAAGTTATTAAGACATACTTGCACTCGCACGTGCCAAAAGTAAACACATTAACCGACTGCACAAGTTTTCATTCATCTCATTCATTCCATCCATCCATCCATTCATTCATCCATCCATTCATTCATTCATTCATTCATCATTCATTCATTCATTCCATTCATTCATCCATCCATCCATCCATCCATCCATCCATCCTTTCTTCATTCATTCATTCATTCATCCATCCATCCATCCATCCATCCATCCATCCATTCATTCATTCATTCATTCATTCATTCATTCATTCATTCATTCATCCATTCGATCATCCATTCATTCATTGTTTTTGTCGAAAGGACAAGTTCCTCCAAACTGAGTGACCGGCAACTGCCTGAGAACACTCCTCGTTTACCCCAGCTGACTATAGCGGCCAACTACAGCAACGGATTTGCATTTTCTTTCTTTCTTTCTTTCTGTTTAAAGAACGACATGCTGAACATAACGCATGTCTAACAATTGCGTCTGTTTGCTCGGTTCTATAGAAAACTGAGAGCGTGGACTCGGCTGGTACAGCAATCGATCGATGGTGCACAGAAACAGCTTAGCAACAATGACGGTTGTGTAGACATATCTTTTTTTTCTCTTTTAATATTTTCTTTTGCATGCACTTATGAATCACTTCACTGTCGTGTTAACACTCTATTAAAGTGAGCGCGTGTTCGTGCAGTCGCATTCTGTCTGTCTCTGTATCTGTCTTTGCCTCTCTCTCCGTCTCTGTTTCTGTCTCTTTGTCTCTCTCTCTCTCTCTCTCTCTCTTGTCTCTCTCTCACTCACACACACACACACACACACACACACACACAACAAACACACACACACTCTCTCTCTCTCTCTCTCTCTCTCTCTCTCTCTCTCTCACACACACACACAACACACACACCCCACACGCACGCACACAGCACACACACACACACACACACACACACCCACACACACACACACACACACACACACACACACACACACACACATACACACAGACTCAAACTCGGACAAGGGGGGGGGGGGGGGGGGGGGGGGGGGGGATAAAGTAAGGACATAGATTCGACTGAATGGTTGCGTGCTATTTTTCTGGTGTCATCCTCAGTTAGGTGGGGGATGCTGTTCGGTTTTGGGTCTATGGACACATGGCAACTTTGTGTTTCATGGTCAGTGCAAGTCGCTTATATACTGGCTGGTCTGTTGGCTTGTTTGTGTCTTTCTTTGTTCATTTATCTGTTTATTTATTTGTCTGTTTCGTCGGTTAGTTTGTCATCGTTTGTTTGTTTGATGTATTTACATCCGTGGGTCCATTGCAGGGCTGAAAACAACAGCCGTGCTTTGTTGGCCTGGGGGTGTAGCGGGTGTAACGTGAGGAGCTGTGGCACGCACTCTCCTGAGGTGGTGGTGTGGTGGTCTGCCTCCCAGACAGAGACAGTAGATTCAGTGTTGGCTGGCTGCTTGGCGCAGTGTGTCCGTTTTAATCTATTGTCACACATGTGGACACTGTACAGATGATTTGTGGTTTCCGAGAAGTTTCTTTTTTCTTCTTTTTTTTTCTCTCATACAACTGTGTAATTGTTACATGGCCCAGGTGATGCTGTGTAGGCACCGTGTATTCCCTAACTGCGCACTGACCGTTTCCCTAACTGCGCACTGACCGTGAATATTGTGTGGTCATTAACTTCAGTAGGACTGTCCACACTCTTGCCCTTCGCAACGGCGAGGCCATTTTGCTGATTCTTTTTAAAAATATTCTTCTTCGTACACTTAGATAGGAACCCCAGAGGCACTGACGAAGGCTGCTGTACGGCGGAGGCCCTCCAGTGATCCATAAAGCTTTTCCCTCATCGGTGTGTCGGCAGGCCAGGTCTCTGCCCTTAGCTTTTTATGTGTGGGACAGTCCTGCAAGAAGTGTTCCACTGTCATTGGGGCTTTACCACATGGGCATCCTGAGGACTCGCCAATGTGGAATTTTGTGAACATGTGGTTTTTGTAATAATATGTGTTCATCAATTTTATTGTTCTTGCCCACACTGTGGATTGCCCATAACTCATGCCGTTCACAAGGGCAGTTTTTGTTGCTGTTTTTTTTTTGAATGTTTGTGAATGTTCATTGATGATACTGTCATCTGCTTTACGTTTCTTGTCCATGCTTATGACTGTTCACAATTCCTGCCGTTTGCAAAAGGGATCCCATTTGCTTATGCTGCATTTATACTTACGATATAATCATATTGTCAGTTGCAAAGACACATTCCTAACTCCAACCAATCTCAACGGGTATGTGTTTTGGAATTTGTCATAAATTCTTGCACCTCATTTTTAAAAAAATGTCTACGTCTGTGTGCTGCAGATTTTATATTCAGATATTCCTGGTCACCGAGACTTCTTCTTCTTTTCTTATTTCTTCTTTCTTTTTTCTTTTTTAATACGGAGGTGAGGATGGGTGGCTAAATTTCTAAATGATCACTTGATATCCATCTTGGCTCAATTTAAATGACTTAGGCCTTATTGATGCTCATCGTCTTCCCTGATTTGAACGTTTGTTGAATGTGCTTCATGGAATTATTTTGATTTTGCACCATTATGTGTTTGTTTGTTTGTTTGTTTTCTCAGTGTATAACGGCTCATGTTTATGATCATCATTGTTTACATCCTAACAGGTCGGTCCGTTCCGGTTGGTTCAAATACGATATGAAATGAAAGAAAGACGGAACCAACGAGCTGGTGTTGATATGGAAGATGGTGCCCACTCGCTTCCTTCCCCTCATCTCCTATCCTTACAAGTTGTCTCCCTTCTTCTTCTCCTCTTACATGTACAAACACTGTGCGACTTCCTACCCCGCCAGAAAACGCCACAACGCTACACCTTAGCAGACAACTAACCACCACGTTGCAGGATTTTCCTTCAACAGATAGAAGAAGAGCTTACGCACGCGCACGCGCGTGTTCGTGCGTGCGTGCATGCGTGTGTGTGTGGTGTGTGTGTGTGTGTGTGTGTGTGTGTGTGTGTGTGTGTGTGTGTGTGTGTGTGTTCAGTGTGTGTGTGTGTGTCTGTGTGTGTGTGTGTGTGTGTGTGTGTTGTGTTGTGTTGTGTTGTGTGCACAGATCTTGGTGCTACATACTAAGTCTTCGAATTAATATAATAAGAGACAAAAGTTTCACACAGGAAAATCAGCATATTGCATGTTCTGCTTGCCAATCAGATGACGTCATTATTTCTAGTGAGTAGAGACAAAAATCGTGGCCGAACAGAATTCCTTTTCGATATTAAAGACAGCATCTAGACAGTATTTATCTGACTTTTATAGACATTTCGATGGATTTTAAACGGAAAAATCGTGGGCTAGACATTAGACACTGTCTTTCATTTTGATCTTTGTCTTTTTTATTTTTATAAATATCACTGTACATGTCAGGCTAAGTGATTTGTCCAGTTTGTAAACTTTCTTTGACATTGAGACGCAACAATCGGAGAAAACAAAAAGACAAAACGGGAATTTCCATTATATGTCATCCAAGCTCGACGGAAGCACATCATCGGTCACTACAACAGTCTGCATCATTGTATTAGAGTTTCCAAATCATGAAATGTCACTGATTAAAAATAACGCTATATTGTCAAAACATTAAGCAAACAAACAGCAACATCAACGAAAAGATAAGATTTCAACGCGACGTTCCTCTGCATGTCATTTCCTGACGGGCCAACTCCGAGAAAAAAAAGAAAGAAAAAAAAAGGAAATTCCCGGTAGTGTATGACTCGATTAGACCGCTAGCTCACTGAGCTCGGGACATTAGATAGAATTAAACCTAATTTTATTAAAAATTCTATACATTACCAGAATAGTTTTTACAACATTATACAATTACTAATTTCCATTTAATGTATTGGCAATAATAGGTTATAATGGTAACATGCAAAAAATATCAATAATTGACTAACATGAAATGTTGCAAACCTTTATTTTATACGAAGCCTTGAACCGTCCATTATATTAATAAAACATGACAAAGCGGATGCGGGTGGTCCGTTGTGGCATGAGGGTTACCGTTCAACCGCAGCGATGCGCGTTCCTCAGCCCTCTAGGGCGAGTGAATGTCATATTGTCTCTAATACCTCTCCACGCTTTGACTACCCTTTTGTCAATCTTCACCAACCTCTCTCTCTCTTTCTTTTTTTTTTTTTTTTTTTTTTCTCTGTAGGTTGCATAGTTCGGCTACAAATGGTTATTGTTCATGGGATTTTCATTGTTTGTAATACCTTAGCACTCTTTGACTTGCCTCGTTGTCCACTTTAATTTCTAAATTCATGTCTACTTATAAACATAAGCATACATTGGCATCGATACTTTTCAGTCCATTTTATTTTGTGAAAATAACATTTATTAACATAAGTAGTATTTGTGGACTGGTCATTGTCTTTAATACACACACACACACCATACATACATACATACATACATATATATATATATATATATATATATATATATATATATGTGTGTGTGTGTGTGTGTGTGTGTGTGTGTGTGTGTGGAATGGAACACCAAACTGGGTCCTTTCCTCCGAACCACTAAACTGGTAACTATTGATGTTAGTCTTTATACCAACATTCCTCATGACGAGACAAGAAAAATCTGTGGATCGTTTTTTATCACTTCAACCCTGTGAAAAAGGTCCTCCCGAACCAGTTCTCTTTGAAATTATTTGACATATTTAAAAATAAAATTAAAATAAATTAAAAGTTTTTTTTTTACTTTTGAAGATGCCATTTACCGACAAAAGTCAGGAACGGCTATGGGCACCGCCATGGCACCTACTATTGCCAACCTGTTCACGGAGTAGCTGGAAAGCCATGGCCCTACTCGAAATGAGGCCCGTTAAAATAAACCCCGAACACTGGAAAGATCTACTGACGACATTTTACTAAATTGTGGACGGGCACGGAATCGGACCTTTATCGTTTCATGATTTTGATCTTTTCTTCAAGTTC
>CM031621.1:18200511-18203011 GCA_018398815.1 Conus ventricosus
GCAGCTGTGTGCGGGAGGGAGAAAACCATGCTGCACGCATACGCAGGGATAGTGTTAAAGAATGGGTTCTTTTCGTCCAGTGCTTTGTTCATGACATTCTGACCTATGACCTCCACTGCTTCCTTTCAGAGGAGCCACCAAGATCAGCAAGTGCTCTGGAGTCCCAATCAGCTCCGGAGGACAAGGTCAAGGACACAGATGACACTCAGGAAGTGTCAGTGGAAACCAAACCCACAGTTCCTTTGGCCCCAATCAGCTCCGTTGGCAAGCCCTGGGCAGAGGAGATTGAACTGGAGTGGAAAGCCGATGTGACCAGGTTTGACCTGACGGTGCTGCGGGACTTCTTCAAGCAAGGCATGGACTTCTCTGTGGTGGAAGAGATGGTGAGTGGCTAGAGTGGGTGAGGTATTCCAGAATGAAATTTGAACATCAGTTGTCGTATGGAAACAACTAATTTGCTTGATGGAGTCTGTCGTGTATTTTACACAAAGATGTCTGCTTGTGTTTTTCTGGACCTTAGAAAACACAGTCTTTTAATTCATTTTGAATTGAAAAGCATAATGCTTTCTACAGGAGCATTATTATCAAATCTCAGTTGTGTTAAGAATTCCTAGGATCTGTAATTGGAGATTACAATTCCCAAAGATTTGTCCGTCTGTCATTTGTGAAAAGAATTAGTTTTTTTTTCCATTTTGATTTGCAATCAAGCAGAGCTGATGTCAATGTCTGCATTTCCCTGGAGTAACTTTTCTAAAGCAGTAGATGTTCTTTGTGAGTAATTGGTGGATTATGTCAGCAGTCAGATGTGAAAACAGGTTCAGCTGAAGCTGAAAGTCCCTCTGGAGAATCGACCTTTGATCTGCTCCTCCAGCTTCTGAATCTTGACTCAAGCAGACTGTCAGACATGAGTGAAGAGATGAATTCTTTTTCATGTTGTCAGCCACAGTCTCGTCAGTCTGCCCACGGGACTTATCCACCTCACACTATTTCCTTTAGAATGGTCTTGGACAGGGAGTCAATGAGACATAAACGCCTGCACCGAATGAAGTATTCAGCATCAGTCAAATGCTCAGGAGAGGTTCTGGCTGTCGTATGTATTGATTTGATTTGTATAACTTTGCCTTGGCTTAAGGCTGTGTCAGGCCAATTGACATAGGCTAGAACACCAAGGCTACATCAAAATGTTGTTATGCTCTGCATAGTTATGCGGGGATTGTCTTCAGTTGTGACAAGCTCCTAGCATAACATTATCAGTCTCCAAAATCCCCCGAAGTCGGAGTGTGGCTGCCCTCATGGCAGGGTAATCAAAAACGGTCACACACGTAATGTTCTCATCCCTAGCTGATGCATTTGTACCATAGTGTTCAATACTTAAGCTGTTCAGACGATCCATGGAGTCTTTTAGCCAGGGTACGGCAACAACGACATTTATGTAACTGTCTTGCATGACATATTGTCAAAATTTAGTGTGTGTTTTTTTTTTAGAGCTGCAGTCAGTGTTCTGTTTGTGCACCTATAGTAGGATGGATTCTATCGGTTACTTGTAAAGTGTGTCTTGCTCTGGGAAGATGATAGACCTGGTTCTTCTTCTTCTCGCTCAAGGTCAAACTCATAGTCAGTATTCTGTTGTTGTGCAGATAGTAGGACAGATTCCATCAGTGACCTGTAAAATGTGTCTCCCTCTGGGAAGATGATAGACCTGGTTCTTCTTCTTCTCGCTGAAGGTCAAACTCATAGTCAGTATTTTCCCCGAAGATGGAGTATGGCTGCCTTAATGGCGGGATAAAAAAGGGTCATACACACAAAAACTCCACTGCCTGGCTATACAGGGAGTGTCCGCAGGAGTATCAGCCTGCGTACGCAGAAAGAAAGAAAGAAATAGTCAGTATTCTGTTGTTGTGCAGATAGTAGGACAGATTCCATCAGTGACCTGTAAAATGTGTCTCCCTCTGGGAAGATGATAGACCTGGTTCTTCTTCTTCTCGCTCAAGGTCAAACTCATAGTCAGTATTCTGTTCTTGTGCAGATAGTAGGACAGATTCCATCAGTGGCCTGTAAAAGTGTCTCCCTCTGGGAAGACCATAGACCTGAGTCTTCTTTTTCAAGGTCACACCTGTAGTCCCATCTCTGAGATGAGATTAGCTGTCCTCTGGATCTGCTCCAGGCACCCCCCCCCCCCCCCGAGCTTTCAGAGCGTCATCACTCCACCTGTGCAAGTTCTGTCCTTCAGGTCAGCTTGGAGTGGACTGTCCTGCAAGGTGTTCTGTGCCAACTGTTCCGCCTGTCCGCGCTGGCAGTTAGGGGTAGGGCCAGACTTCAGTTTGGAGTGTACATGGCTGTCCTGGGCAAAGCCTGTAGATGGTGGCCTGGTCTGCTCTGCCCATGAGATGCCTGGAATCCCTGTCTGCCCTCTGACTCCACGGAGCTAGTTCTGATCTGTGTTTTCAAATGACATGGATCAGCGGATGGTGCCGATTATGTTTAACCTGTCACCCATCTT